>JANZLQ010000056.1:29256024-29315262 GCA_026212715.1 Elanus axillaris | reverse complement strand
CCCCCCCCCCCCTTCACTCCCGACTGCACCAAAACGGACAGTCATCATGGGATAATCAAACGATCGAGGAGTCTGCAATAGAGTTAACCAACAGGCTTCATTTTACAGCCTATGTGAGTGGAATAGCCGAAGGCAAAAAGAGGGAGGTCTGTAAAACTGTGCTCCGTATTACAGGAGTTCGCACCAGTTGGAGATCACTGCCTGGGTGACCAAGCAATTTTTGTCCTCCCATAGCAATGTCTACATGAAGCGAGTTCATTATTTACTATTTTCAGTTATTTAAAATTCAAGTTTCCTTACTGTTTAGCCTTTAACTAAAAAAAAAATAAATAAAAAAGAGAATACACACATGGGGAAAATTAGTTGGTTGCAAGTTCTGGTGGTGTTAGTTGCTCTACAGATAAGTTTGAGGACTAGTGTAAAATATTAATTCTAAAAGGAAATATTTTCTACCCAAGTATATTGAATGGTTGTGGGGTAGGGTTTTGGGGGGGGGTTAGCCTTGCTTAAATTTTTAAAAATTTTTTATAGTGAGAAATTAAACATTGCAAAATCATTTTGCCTCATAAATCCAAAGGCATCGCATTGTTTAGGTCTCAGACCCTGTGAAAATGTTGTACACAATATTTAGTAATATTCTGTCACTCAATTTCAGGAAATAATAAAATGGTGAACTGAGGAATTCTCAGAACAAAAAATAAAATTAAGTGCAGGTACCAAAGCATAGGGTATTTTGAAAAGTTGTTCCCTACACTTCTATTATTGTGTAATGAGTAATGTAATTTTTCCTAAACTGAAGAAGAAAAATGACTTCTTTAAAAAGCATAAATAAAAATACAAGAAATTCCATTCAGAGTTTAAAAGTTTCTTTATAATAAGGGTGATAAGCACTGGAACAGGTTACCCAGGGCAGTACTAGAGTCTCCATCCTTGGGGATATTCAATATCTCACTGGACCCAGTCCTAAGCAATCTGCTCTAGTTGACCCTGTTTTGAGGTGGATTGACTAGATGATCTCCATAGGTCCCTTCTAACTTCAACCTCAATCCTGTGATCATAACCAAACACAAATACTTAAATTTGTAACTAAGCAAACAAGTAGGGCTCTGTTTCAGTTCTAAGAAAAGCTCGATTGCATGTGCTGATTGCAGGCTCTTATGTGAGGATTGGTTTGAGGCAATCATTGTTTGTGGAATAAACATAATTGCAGTAACTGTCTTTTTCTGAAATGTGTTCATTTTGTCTGTTAGATTAGCAAGCACTTAGTTTTTTATTAATATAATCAAAATAAAAATAACTTCTGAAAAAACCCAGCAAATATTTTAGATTAAGGTACTAAAAGATCCTGATTACTAAGGTAGACTGTATAGGATTAATACAGTTGAGGGATTTTAGAGGAAATGTGCAATAATCAGCCAAGTGCACAATTAGCAATTACTGTGTGCTAACACATCCAGATCTTGGCTTCTGACTTCAGTGAGTGGGTTTTGGAAGGTATTAGAAGAATAGAGAATTATTTTGCAAAATAAGCAACAGTGGCCCATTGCTTTGGAGCAGCATCTTCAGAATCCAGCTGCGAAAGCAAAAACTGTCTGATAAACATATGCATTACATTTAAACAGTTTTTAAAACTAGTTCCACAATGTACTAAAACTTAAAACATGTCAAGATAGAATTCATGTCTCAGATACATAGGTAAGATTATTTTATAGCTACTGTCTTACATTTGTAGGAGCTGAAAAGCTATAAAAACAAAGAGCGCTTCTGTGTGTGCTTAACAAAGTTCTGCTGCATTACATAGTTCCGTGTGGTGTTTATGCCCATGGCAAATGATTTTTTTTAAAAAAATAAACATAATGGAAACCAATTGGAATTTAATGAAGGATTCCACCCCCTGCTCCAAAGTCAGCTCTGTTTATGACCACCATACTTGGGTGAAACTTGAGCATTCTGATGATTATGGAAAAGGAATAATCTTTACAGTGTAAGTTTTGGTAAATAATTTTGTTTCTATTTGTTCTTTAAAATTTGTTAGTTCTAAGACAAATAAAACAAAGCAAGCATCACTGGATTAATTGTATGAGTTTTATGCTCTTAGCTAAATAGAGTAATTAATGTTGACGGACAGCTCTGAGTTATTTGAATCTCATTATTTAACTTCAGAAAACAAGACTATTTTAAGCATTTTTTCTAGTGTTCATTTTTTATGCTTTTTCATAAAAGGCTTATTTCTGAAAGAAGGTGTAATTTTAATGCCAGTTAAGATAAAGGTGCCAAGCCTGTTTTACAATGCAAACTGAAAGGACTTAGGTTATGGAAACCTGGTCAGGAGTTGGAAGTACTGAAGAACTTAGATCTCGGTGGCACTGGTCTGGAGCAACTTCATTATGAGAAAGATTGAACCTTGGAATTTGTGGATCTGTGTGAATACGTATGATAGTATTTCTGATTTTACTGTCTTCCTAGATGTGGGTGATGTGCATGTTTTGTCTCTTGATGCTCCATCCTGTGTCCGAAGTCCATATGAATTCTGTATAAAGATTTATGGAGTGCCTCTCCAAATGGATTTCAGTTCTGTAAAGTTTCACAAGCTGTTAGTACCTTTGGTGAAGGATGGAGATGATGGAGATGTTCCTGAAAATTATAGCCAAGGGCTAATAAGCTGTGAATTGTTGCTAGTTTTGTATGTATGTTTGTCAGAAACTCTGTGTATAAGGGAGACTACAAAAGAATATGATACTTGCCTGCTTTTTAATGTCCATTCTATACTGTAATTCCTAAGAGCAGTTATCCAGAGATAATATAGAAATATTTAAAATTTTATGAGCTTAGTTACATGGATTCAGTATTGTGTGATTTGCTACTTACTGTCTAGACAGATTACTCTGCTTAGTTGTGATCCCACGCAAACAAAGGCTTACCCATTAGAGAAAATCTGATTACCTGAAAGTGATGATCTGGGGTTGCATCATGTCAAAAATTATTGGAGGTTTTAAAAGAAAGGGATAATCACTGGCTGTTTTAGGAGAAGAGGCCAGAGAGGGAATCTAGGTGCAAGCGATACTAAGTTTTGAGTTGAATCCAAGTATAGGAAGGGTAAAATAAGAAACAAAATGCTGGACTTTGGGAAATTCATCTTAAAGCATCAAGAAAAGAGTGAAGCTTGATAGGAGTCAGAGAACCACAAAATTGCTATGCTGCTTGATAGAGACCTTTGTTTCTCCTGCTGCCTAAAATTCTTCAGGAAACAATACTTATGTACAAAATGATCTCATTAAACTGAAGCTATCAGTAATGTTTACAAATGGAAGAAAAAATACTATTAAGTGCATTGAATGAAAAATGCTACGTTTAAGAGGGAAATGTTAAATACACTCAAAATAAGATATAATAGTCTATGCAGCAACAGTATTCGGGCTATAAGTGTTTTGCTGGGTATTTGCTCAGTATTCAGCCAGGATGTTATTTGGAGGTCCTTTTTTTTTCCCCTATAAATTGCACTTTAAGACTATAGTGTACAGTATGTGCATTTCAGACATACAGTAGACACAGTAGGCTATTTATTCTGGTCAAGTTGATATTGGAGGGATGTCAGTCAGAGTGCTGTAGTGAGTTTCAGTGCATCTCTTGCAGAAAGATTTGGACAAATTACAAGAGGGGTCCGGTGGAAAACACAGTAAGTTGGAGGCTTAGTAAAAGCAGTGAATGAGGTAAATTTGAAAAAAAATAGTTTTGTTTAGTTTAGAAGAGAGAAGATTCAATGGTAATACAGCAGCTTTCAAACATGAAAGCTTGAGGGAAGGCTGGTACTTTGATCAGGACAGGAAGCAGGAAGAATATTTGTGTAAATGTAAGAGCAAATAGAGTTGATTGCTGAGATAAGCTGCTTGCGAGGAGTGCCTACTCAAGACTACTGAAGGTGGACTCCTCTCAGCAGAGCCAAGCTTAGAAGAGAAATTAGGAAAACAGGAATTCTCTTGAATGGGTAAGATATACTGGGATGCTCTTGAGTTCCATCCAAATCCTTTATTTGCATAATTTTTTGTATTGTATTATAACTTAAGAGTCATACAGCAGGATGCTGTTTCAGTAATGATTTCAGATTATGAAGTTTAATTATATGAATATGTATTATGTGCCTGTGTAGGAAAGAAGGAATTTTAAAGATATTACACGGGAAGAATATGAAAGTTTGTATACAAAGTTGGAAAGAGACCCTCTAACCTACCACTGAAGGAGAATTATGGTATTAGAAACATTTGCAAAGCTCTCTGCTGCAGAACATATGGATTCAACATGCCTAGTGTTTGTCCAGCTGGGAGCTTGGCATACTTACTGTGAACTGTTCCTACCTGCGTGATCCAGAGGTCCACAGACTGATTGGAAGTGACTGCTGATCTGCTGTGCCCTTTTCTTTTTTGCTGAATGAGGCACTAGCAACAAGAAGCAGAGGAATACTGTCACCTTGAAGAATAGATGAAGTTCAAAAGATTTTGAAGCTATGTGATGATGTTGAATCTATTTGAGAGAATAGGAATCATGAGGACACGTAGTGGGCTGGATGTTTCAGCCTTAGATTTTATAACTTTCTCACACATTTTCCTCTCAAACTACATTGGTTCTCTTCAGTTTTTTAATCTTCCTCCTCTTCCTATTGTTGGTTCAGTCTGGCTGCCATGAGATCCTCTCTGCTTCTTTTCAAGTTTTACTTTGGAGTACACATGCTGTAAATTTAGTTAAATCCTGTGTATTCTGTAATGCTACTCTGTTCATTAAGTATATTTTTTTTTCATCACATGCTGTATAAATCAATATTGCAGTAGAAAAGATAGAGAACTGTACAGTTCAAAACAGGTACCCATCATAATACACCATTGATAGATGTACTTTGATAGGAATTTAGCTTGGTTGGGAGTATTGATGTGCCACTGGTATTGCATAGGATATCTACCATCTTCATACAGAGTTAAATAACAAATGGACCAGATATAACTGCATTAGTTAAAAAAATACATAAAAATAAATAAAAATAACCTACATAGCTTACTCAGTACTATATAGTCTTTGTCAAAAGCTGGCAAGTTGCTGTTTTGTTTCCCTTGCCATTCTTATCATGGGGTAGGTTTGAGTGGCATGGAGTGGACATGGGTGAGGTTGTTGATTTTTGGTAAGGCATTATAGTGAGAACTCTTGCTTATGACCTTAAGTCCTTAGCTTAGGTTGAAGAAAGTGTCAATATGTTGAAGAGTCTTGTCTTTTTTGTGCATGGGGTTTTTATACCCTGTACAGATTGTCAAAGCTTAAAAAAATTATACTTTTCTATGTATTTCCTGTGCTGAAGTATTGTGTGTTAGCAATATTAATACATTGAGACATGATAAATGTAATTAAATTGTTAAAATGGACTTCCTATACCTGTAAACCAGAAGCCTGTTAGGAAGGATGATCATCACTTCATATTTTCTGAATGAAAAGTATCACAGCAAACTTGTAGTAACGTTGAAAAGGTCTTTTTTATGATAGCATGATAGAGTAGTTTCTTCAGGTGGCATAAGCTCAACAGAGGAATATGGCATCTCACTGACTTATACTTTAAAATGTTAAACTAATAACTACCCTTTCTTCTGGATCAGTGTGATTGTTTCTAGTAATGTCGTGTGCCTACTCAACACTTCTTGTTTATTGGAAATTGAACAATTTTGGACAAGTCCCAAATTGTTTGGTATTCATTTTTCATCCAACAGGACCAGTTTTTGATCACTTCTCTAATCTCTGTCCAAACCAAACCAGCTAATTTTAGACAAAGAATCAGTGCTGCTGATGAAGCAGTGATCTAATATAGCAGAAACAGAGAGCGCTATGAATGACCATATCAGCACTTGTTATTCAGTGTATGAACACATAAAAGAGTTAAGTCTTCACTAAGAAATACAGTACTATGAGAAATTCAGTGTCAGATGATGCACTTTATGATTTTTCTTAAAGAAGAAATAAATACTAGTAAACTACAGAACAGCAATGTTACCACATTTCTCTTAGCATCCCCTATTAATTAATCATTTTCATGTCAGAAGGGTCAAGCAGATTTTCTGGGCACACAAATAAGGAAAAGCCTTATCAGATGGGTGGCATATGTACCTCATACACAGTGACGAGACAGGCACAAGCATCAAAGGCTTGCCAAAGCTGACTTCCATATTAATGCTTTTAAACAGAAATTTAACTATGTCTACCAAAGATGTTTCAGAAAAATAGAAGGGAGAATGAATCTTTTAAATGTGCATGAGTAGTTGTATCTTCCAGGGATGATAGTTCATTTACAGGGGTAATTGTATATGTGGGGCTGAAAAAGAACCATTATTTATTTAGGGCATTTTGTTCATTTATAGATCATACAAACCACTGAAGCTACATTGTGACTGTTTATTAGAAAGTATAGACCTGTAAGAAAAACAACCTGTTTAGTGTGATTTATTCCTCTGATCCAGTTCTCTGGTCTACATTTATTAGTAAACAAAAACATGAGGCCAAAAAAGTGCTAAATAAAAAGTTTTCATAATACATTTTCAGAACAAAGTTGTGATGTTCTATTGATAATATAGGTCAGTTTGTTAGGAAGTTATTGCATATTTATATGAAATTCAGAAGAGTTTTAGCTATGAATTGCTGGACAGTGTGTATAATCTTCACTTTTACACTCTACTGTCTCAAGAAGTAGGATTGAAACTGTAAAGCTGGTGACTTTTCACGCTAGCCAGCAGACTTCCCAAAGAAAGAAATTAAACTGTGGCACCACTGCAACTGTAATAGCTGGATGATTTGGACACCACCCAAAAATGTTTCTTAGTGGCATACCAGAAGAGACTATGTGTTGGTGACTTGTATTTGCATGAGTACTGCTTTGTCACATGTCATTTATCTGGAGATACTGGGAATAACTCTCTCTTGCACTGCAAGAATGCAATTCAGGTTTTTTTCCCCTCTTTTAAGCACAAGTCATTACTATACTATTTCTATTTTGCTAGAGACGCTAGTGGGTTTTCAGAGAAATCCACTTTTCTGAGTACTTGGCAACCATATAGGAATACAGTCCATGATGTCAAGAGTATGTATAGATAATACAGGAAGTAAGAGCCCAGGGAGACATGTCAATTTGTTCAGTGTCATGCCACTCATTCATACTAGTCAGAAGTACTCATGTTCTTCACAGTTTACTCCACTGACAGTCTACTGTGTTGTCAGTTTTCGGCTGAAAACAATTTATTTGAGCTTAAATAATGCTGCTCTGCTGACATGATGAAAGGATCTGAAAAAAAAAAGTGCAAATGGAAACAGTAAAGCTATATAGTTTAAATGTGTACATTTTGGAAAGTTGAAGGACTGTATTTTCTTCAAGAAGTGCTTTGGAGGTGGGAATTTGTAGTTTTTCAAGACACCTGGATGGTATTGAGCTTACACTCCATAGAGACTAAGTAAGATGCTTTCTAAGTTTTTTGTTGGTTTTTTTTGTTTTGGTTTTGTTTTGGTTTTTTTGTTATAGTCATAATTTTAATCTTTCTTTGGAAATGCAGCTTGGAATATGGCTGTGTTCTGAGATTTTAATCTCTGTCCTGCATGCTTCATGTTTTGACATGTTTCGTGAACCAGTAGTGACAGCAGCATCTGTTAGAGTTGTTCTTCATTGCACCTTGAAGAAAAGTCATTGAGTTGCAGCAGATTGGTCAAGTTTGTCTGATGTTTGTCAAAAATATATTTAGGACCATGTCTTGAGCTAACAGTAATAAAAATCTGGATGTAGCAAGTATGTAGTTTAAGAAAAAATAAGTAAAGTAAAAGTAACCAACCAAAACCACCCAGCTCAGTGGGACTTTCTAGATGTTTTGCACGCTTAAGATCATTGCTTTCTAATTGCATAATTTTACAGGGGCCTGATTTTAGGCTCCCACAACTGATAAAATTTCAATGACTGAGTTTGTGGAGTGCGGATATTGTTAACACTAAGTACCCGTAATGAATTTACTTTTCTTTCCTCCTCTTTACTTTTTTTATGATCACAGTTTGTTTTTTTTATCCCAGCTGTACAGGTTAGGGACATGGCTCTGAATCCTCAACTCCATTATTATTTTTAATCTTTATATTCTGATTCACTGATCTCTTTTTCATCATCTTTTCTTTTGTGATACATATTGGCCATCTACTCTTTCTTCTCTGTGTTAGTACTTCTTTTCTTGTATGGAGGAAGGAAACTCTTTCTGATTTTCTGTCTTCTTGATTATCTTCTTGGATCTAGCTCCTAGCAAATTTATTCAGGAAATAATTTAACCTAACCTAATCTCCCACTGTGCTTACTTTCAGGACAAAAGGATTTGCAGGATCTTCTGAGGAACTAGGGAACAGACCTTGTTATACCAGTGTTCTCATCAGTGCGAGAATTAGAATTACTATAATTCAGTGTGTCACTGAAACAGTCATGTTTTCCTGTCACTTAAAGCATGCTAGCATTTAAAAACTAAGGAGGGCTAATGTTCACATTGGCTATTACAACGATGCAAGAACTTTTGATTTGCTTAGGTGAAATATGCTTTCGGTACTACGGGTGGGCTATATCATTGCCTTAGGTTTGTTTTTATAGGTCTCGGTTGTGACAGGTATGTCAAAATTCCCTCAATTTAAAATCAGTGAAGCAACCAGGGCATGAATAAAACTAGCCTACGTAAAACTATGCTTTGTTTTTTAGAGCAATAAGCATTTCATCTGGTACAAACAAGAATTGTTTTTAACAAATATTTAGTAATTTATTAATTCTGAAAGTAAAGAAATTTCTTGACTATGTTTCTTTCCTTTTTAAAAGACAATTCATGAAACTTTCAATGTGTTACACAGATAAAGTCTGATGGGTACCACGGAGGTTTGGTATCTTAATTTTTGAATTTTGACTAAACTGTGTATTTGGGTAATGTTTTTTCCAGCATATCCTTCTTCTTGAGAAAACATACTTGAACCGTGGACCTCTTTGACAAGGCTTTTATATTTGATATATCTGATAGGTTTGCTGTGAAGTTTCATGAAAAAAATGGTTGTAATCAGTGTTTATTACAAGAAGAAAAAAAAAAAATGTTGGAAAAAGTCATGTTGTTTTCCAGTAAAGGAATGTTAAATAAGCAGGCTTTGATTGATAGGCACTATGTGGCAGAATTTACCTGCTTTTAAATTATCAGATTAAAGAAAGTTTATAATTGCCTTTTAAGTGATTTTGTAATCATCTCTGCAGTTAGCAATGCTGTGCTTAACAGATAGGTTTGCCATTCTTAATGGATCTAAACATTTGCATTTTTTAAAGGATGAAAAATGGTTAGGAGGTGGAAGTAATAGGGAGTGTATCTCAGGATTTGAATTTTTTTTTAAGGTGTCCTCTTCAAATTGATGTCCAGAGACAGACAAAAAACTTATCACTGCTGTTTAAAAAAGTGCTAATAGTGGCATTACTGCTTTCTGACTGCTCTTATTTAGGGAGCAACAAATCAAACTATAAATATTTTGTCTTGTCAATTGACAGTAATTGGTCAGAATGACCCAGCCAATGCTGTCTTCCTGCAGAATTTAGGAGATACGGAGATTGCCAGCAGCAGGTTTTAAGTTTATAACTTTCCCTATGGCCTCCTTATTCTTAGCCAAACTGTGTCAATTTTGTACCCAGCTGGTTTTACTTGTTTTCTTTTAACAGCCTTCATTTGCATTCTTACTTTGTAATATCACCTAACTTGAAGGGGTGAAGTTCTCCTGGTGAGGTTAATGTTGTCTCTTGATTAGGTCTGCACTACATCAGTTTTTTTTCATTGATGAAATGTTCCTTATTTTACCTTCATAGGGTAGAACAACTTCGGACAACAAAACATTCAAGCATAGCCTTTTTCAGTAAATTAATGTTTTTTTGCTTTTTTTTTAGCAAAGTAACTATCTTCTGGTAAATTGGCTTAGAGCCTTTGTATGACAGATCACAGAGGTGGTGCGCAAGTATCCTTGGTATTGACCATGGGGCAAGGACTTAAAGGATCTGTCTGAAAGCTGGTGGCTGGCTACTCTCAGGTTCCCCATCATCATAGCCTATTGCTTAGAAAAGACAGCGTAGAAAATGGGCAAAATTATTAGCTCATTCAGCTGAGCCAACAGACTCTTTTCTTGTATTGATCACACACTCGTGCTTTCAGATATACATCAGCTTCTGGCATGGCTGCCTAGTAGCCCAATTTAGAGGACAGCAAAGCTATTTCTACAAGATGAGTCCTTGGGAATTGCATGGGGTAATTCTTTCTGGGGTTCCTGGTTCCAACACATTTTCACCTTTTAAAAGCACAGATCTGCTTTATAATACAATTAAATCATAAAGGTATAAAACTGTGATAAATAAACATGAATAATAAACAATTGCATATAGTGATTTGGTGCTGTACCTGAGATGAGAATAGCTGATTTTAGCATCGACACCTACCTCACTAATTCTGAATGTTCTTGATTGATTGCTTTCAAAAGTTTCCATTTTCCAAACATTGGTTTAAACATTTTATGGATACCTTCTGAAAGTCTACCATCCAACTTACTCTCTCTGCTTTCCATGGAAACTGTTGACTTTTATAACTTAATATTGCTGTGTTTTGGTTTCTTTTATATAGGTGGACTTCGATGCTGTATTTCATAGGACATTTGAAAAAAATGCATTCGGTGAAGGTTTTCTCTGTCAGCCAATTGTACTCACATAGCAGGTTCTAGCATTACTGGTCTTGGAACTGTTGTACTTTGATACTAACTCCTGTAGAGAAGTAGGACCTGAAGTAGGTACATACTATCAGTCTAGTTTCCCAGGTATGAATAATATAAATATTATAAGTATAAATTTATATAGATTAATATAGGTATAAATAAAGGGTAAGGACACATCCATCTAAACCCTTCTCACCATTTCCCTACAAATAACATTATTTTTAATTTAATTTAAAATTAATTTTAATATCGTATTTGTTTATACTCATAAAGCAACACATTCAAAATCTGGCTAATAAACGTATCTTCATGGTTCATGATCTTGCATCTTTTTCCTACTTCCAAGTGTTTAACTCACCCTTGTCCCCATCAATATATTACCAGCTAAAATTCATTATTCACCTTCAGATTTAACATTGTGAACTTTTGTCCAATTGATTATTACCTTCCCTTGTTTGGGTTTCTTGGTATTTTAATATACTTCTTTGCATGAGTTTGGAAAATAAGAAGTTGTCTCAGTATTTGTCATTCTTTATTTAGATAGGGATTAACTTCAGTAGAATATGAAGTGGATAAAATGAGCTGTTTTCATCCAGCTGAAAGTTTAATCTAGCAGAACACTACTGATTGTATTAACTTGACAGGGTTACTAATTATATTTAGGGAAGGCATATTGTTTTTCTGCCATGCTGCCATAAGATAAAGGTTTGTTGATTGTTGTTGCAAAAATTGGGCCCTCTTTGTATTGTAATATTCTAAAAATAAAATTGAAGTTCCTAGTGGAATCTGATACTCTCTGGGCAACCATTATGGTTTATAGCACTGATGTTCCTCCATAGATTTCTGAAATTATGCACGTGTGTCGAACACCCAGAATTTTCAGGCTTTTTTCCATTTTAATCAAAACCAACTGTGTCATTATTCTGTTCTCTCTCCCTTTTCCAACAAATACTTGGTTTCTGTTGCATGATTTATGAGTACCTGTTGTAGTCTTTTGTGTTGATAATGTTTACCCATCTGGGCTGTCTTAATTTTAGCCCAGCCTAATGTGTCTTTTGGCCAGTTCACTCTGTGCTGTCGGTCTCTGTTTCCTGAAATCAAAATGCGCAAGGAATTTAGCACCTGTGAAGTGATTCCAGAAGGAGGTAACATCAGTGAATCCATTACTTACTCTTGTTGTTGCAATAAAGTAATTCTTAAGATCAAGAAAAAGCTCAAACCCAACAATTTAACAGTCAGTAGGAGTAATTTGAAAGAATCAGGATTCACTTCTTGTTTAACATACCTAAAAAAACAAAGCTCCTTTCTTCTCATGAAGTTAAAACCATTTTCTCTATACATTTTTGTATTTTCCTTTCTGTAGTCTATGAGGAAAGGTATTTACATTGAAGGGTGTTTTTCTGTTCTGTGAAAGTTCTGACTATTTTACTAGAAAATAGAAGAAATTTATACAAAGGTGGAGTGCACTATAGATTACAAAAGAAGGGTTTTGCACTAAGATGCAAAATTCAGTGAGCTAAATTGCATTCAGAAGAAAAGACCTTATATATATCCCTTAATTCACAGATTTATCACAGGCTCAAAAATCTTAAGATAAAGCACCCCTTCATTGTGCGTCAGAAGTAATCACTGATGATCTGGTTAAATGATGATGGATAAATACCATCTGGAATTGTTTCTCAGATGGCAATTTTGCCTGTCTGTATTGGGTTTGCATGGCAAGGTTTTGGTAGCGGGGGACTACAGGGGAGGCTTCTGTGAGAAGCTGCTGGAAGCTTCCCCTTTGTCCAACAGAGCCAATGCCAGCCAGCTCCAAGATGAACCTGTTGCCGGCCAAGGCTGAGCCCATCAGCAATGATCATAGTGCCCCTGTGATAACGTATTTAAGAAGGCAAAAAAAGCTGCAGCAGGCACAGAAACGGCAGCTGAGAGAGGAGTGAGAATACATGAGAGAAAGTCCTGCAGACCCCCAGGTCAGTGAAGAAGGAGGGGGAGGAGATGCTCCAGGTGCCAGAGCAGAGATTCCCCTGCAGCCCGTGAGGAAGCCCATGGTGAGGCAGGTTGTCCCCCTGCAGCCCAGGGAGGTCCACGGTGGAGCAGATATCCACACTGCAACCCGGGGAGGACCCCACGCCGGAGCAGGTGGGTCCCCAAAGGAGGCTGTGACCCTGTGGGAAGCCCACGCTGGAGCAGGCTCCTGGCAGGACCTGCGGATCTGTGGAGAGAGGAGCCCACGCTGGAGCAGGTTTTCTGCCAGGACTTGTGACCCCGTGGGGGACCCACGCTGGAGCAGTCTCTGCCTGAAGGACTGCAGCCTGTGGAAAGGACCCACGCTGGAGCAGTTCAAGAAGAACTGCTGCCTGTGGGAAGGACCCATGTTGGAGAAGTTCATGGAGGACTGTCTCCCATGGGAGGGACCCCATGCTGGAGCAGGGGAAAAGAGGAAGGAGCAGCAGAATGACGTGTGATAAACTGACCACAACCCCCATTCCCCGTCCCCCTGCACTGCTCAGGGCAGGAAGAGGTGGAGAAAATTGGGAGTGAAGCTGTGCCTGGGAGGAAGGGAGGTGTGGGGGGAAGGTGTTTTAAGATTTGGTTTTATTTCTTGTTATCCAACTCTGATTTGATTGGTAATACATTAAATTAATTTCCCCCAAGCTGAGTCTGCTTTACCTGTGATGATAATTAGTGAGTGGTCTCTCCTTTCCTTACCTCAACCCATGAGTCCTTTGTTATATTTTCTCTCCCCTGTCCAGCTGAGGGAGTGATAGAGCAGCTTTGGTGGGCACCCGGTGTCTAGCCAGGGTCAACCCACCATACTGCCTTTCCTAGAATGTAAGGATTTTCTTCCCCACATTTAAAAGCTTTGATAGGTGGAAAATGTACCTATAAATAATGTGAATTAGATTACACTAAAAAGTTGTATAAATAAAGAAAAATTAGATAAGCAGTTACTTTACTCTTTACCTATCATTCAGTTTAAATACATAGAGCAGACTGAAAATGCAGTTAGTCGAGAGATGATGACTTTTTCCGGCAGAAACTCGAGGAAATTTTTTTTTTCTCCAGAGTGCCCCCACGTGACATCTCTTCAGTGGCTGAGCAAGGAGCTTTGAATCTCTTTGCTTGGTCTTCTTGCCCATTTTATTAAAAATAAACCAACCTCTTTTTGTAAGCATTTTAATGCTTCTTTTAAAAAAATCCCAGTACAAATTTTACATATTCTGCATGTTTATTATACATGTAAATGGAATGGAAATAGGAAATATCTACTGAACTTGTTATGAGAGAACTCTCAGTATCTCTTCATTTTATCAGAGAAGCAGTAAGTCTATGCTAATAACTTTTTTTTCATTTACTGTGGAAAAGATTAAGAATTTTTGAATCCTGAATTGCTTTCTTTGAGGAGTTGGTTACAGTACATAGTACTTGGTGTGTTAGCATATTTGCACACTATATTTTATTTCTGTGTTTATATAGATCATAAGTATGCTTATCCTTATTTGCCTTAATTGTCTAATTTTTACATATTTGCTGTCTTCTAATAGACATCTGTAGAAATATCTTCACACTGATACATTGTTTGTTTTTTTTATTTAAAATGCCTTCTATTCATATCAGGTTAGACAGCTGGAAGGGAGCGCTATGTATTACTGGGACTAACATGACTGAGTGTTTTATTGTACACCTGAAGAAGCAGATAGGTTGTACGATGAAACTGGTGACTAAACAGATTTAAAAATATTCTTGCTGTAATGATCTGAACCTGATTGATGATATGAACCTGATTGTTGATCTGTGCCTTTCCAAGAGATTTATAAAAATTCTAATTATACCATTCATATGAAAATATTACATTTAAGACTCATTGTAATTTATATCAGAGGCGCATTATGAAAAGATAAACATCTGGGATTACTTCATTTTCAAAGCCAACAGGATGCATTAGCAAAACACTTGAACATTTCTGACACTAAGTATTTTTTTTAAAATGTAGTTCAATATTATGCATTAATTATCTTAAATATTGAGAAGTGTGCACTGTTTTGTGCTTTTATCATCTGCTTTCAGTGTATGAAGCAGTAACAGCTTAATCATATCATAGTTAGTTTATTCTCAAGAAATTAAGCAAATAAGTCTTTCAAAACCAACTGTTAAAGTTGAGAAATTCAAGAATTTTGCAGAAGAAACATAGTGGTTTACCCAGGATATGCAGGTAAATACAGTCCCTGGAATAGATTTCAAAAGTCAAATTATATTAGCATAAAGTATGGTAGGAATAGTAGATACCTTCCAGTCAACTGTTCAAGGAAATACTATAAAGCTTCCTAAATTGTATCGAGTAACTCAAATTAAGTCCCCACTCCCTGCACCCAGCAAGTGTGTCTTGAGGATTCAGTACATGTCTTTTTCTCTAAATTTTTTCACTGCTTTGTCTTTCTCTATTCAGGTCATGGAGGTTGTGAGCAGTGATCCTTTCTGCTGCTGTTGGTGCATGTTTGGGGAATGCACATACTTTATGAGTGTAGCATGTAGAAAGAAACTTCATTAGTGTCGGTCCTAAACATGAAATGTGCTACTTCATCCTTTTGTATCTTTTAATTTTTGTACAAAATCAAAAGGACGTAACATCTGCTCGTGTTTGTTGAATGGTCTCCCAGATGCTGCTGGCACAACATAGGCATATAGGAATGATATCTGTGTGAGATTTTTGTTTGCTTGTTCTCTATCAATTTCCTTCCAGCTTTTGGTGCTTGATTGAACCAGTGTGTCATAGTGATTGGTACTTAGTGTCAGTTCACAGATCTGAAAAATACATTGCTGTAGCTCATTTTGCACTTGGTCTGCTGAACCTGTCCAGTTCCTGCTCAGAATAAAGCAGAAAGGTTTTTTTTCATATTGCTTTTACTTTTTCAGTTGATTAAGGGCTATTTAATACATACTTCTTCTCTGATGACATTTTTAAACTTTCCTATAGATAGTCACAACTTTGCTAGGTAAAAGTTTAAAGAGGTTGTGTGATTTTGTTAGTGTGTAGAATGAGTTGTAGCTATTGTGCATAAAGATTATGGCTATAAAAATGTGCCAAATTAGAAAATTTGTTATTCTTAAAGTAAAAGATTCCCATGAATGCTAAGTTTAGACCATTTCTGTGTTTTAATAATGTTTAAGAGCTTGCTGATAACATCTAATGTCTTTACTGAATTCTGAGAACTGTGTCTTGTCACAGTACATACTCAATTTTAGAAAGTAAATTTTTTGGAGAACAGATATGGGAATGTATCAGTTCTCATTAAGTTAATTCTGACTGGGCTCAAGTACCCTCTGCCAACCCATGTCACATGCAGGTGCAAGAATCGCGGTAGCAGGACAGTTACCACAACAAAAACTTTTTTGTGTTTTTATAAACAATTAGCAGAAAATACATTTTGTGCATTTGTAGAGCTTTAGATTTTGGAATTATTTTGATCATTTTGCATGTCTTACTCCTCAGGTTGATTTGAGTGCCTAACGTTTAGTAGGTGGATGTAAGGCAAGGGAGTGAAGACTGCACTTTCCTGGGGAAAGAATTAGGAATATAAATAAAACAGACTTTTTGCAAGATAGGATTTAAAACCAAACCTCTGTTTTATTTATTTTGAAGGATCTGAGGATAGAATTGTTGTCTTCCTGTATTCAGTTCAAAGAAAAGTTTTGAAGACATTAGCCTGTTTTTTCTTGTGTTTTGAATTCAGCTGACATTTTCGTATTTCTTACAACAAAACATTTTTTGGCTTTAATGATTAATTCAAATTCAGTTCTGAAGGTAGCACTTCCTTATGAGTAAATAAAATAATACAGTATGGACAAGAATGAAAATGTTATGTTTTCTTTTATCATGAAAACTGAACATGTCATGTATCTGTGAGGAAAGAAATCGTGCTTTCTGCCCTACACAGCACGTAAGGACTGTTCATCATGAAGTATCAGAAATAAATTTCAAGTAGTGCCTACAACTTGTGAAGCAAAAGCAGATACAAAATTGGTAAGACTCAGTTGTCATTATTTGTGAAATGAGAGTTATTTTCATCTAACTTTTGCTGTGGTACTTACAAGCTCATGAATGTAAATACTGGAGATCAAGGATTCCACTTAGGAGAATAAAAGCTTGGATGATTAAATGAACATAGTGCAAATTGTATACTTATTTCACTGAAATTTTGCTAAATAGATATATTAATAGGAAACGAAAGCACTCCATTGCAATTACAAATAATCCAGTGACACCTTGAGTAATCAAACCTAATGTTTAGCTACTCAGTTCTGGAGTTGAACCAATACCATGGCATCTAAATGAGCAAACATGAAAGTGACCTTACTGAAAATGAATGGTCAAGGATGCTGTTGACATACACTTTGTAAGCAGTAAAGCATTTACTTCTGAAAATGTTTGGTTTTTTTGTTTTGTTTTTTGTTTGATGGTGGTTTTGTTATTGTTGGGGTTTTTTTTGGAAATAACTTTTTAGGTTGAAAAGGCAAAATTTGGACAGTGACTTGTTAACTGGAGAAAAGCTCTTCCAGCTCTGGTGATGACCATGGGAAGCTTCCCACTTCTGTTATGTGTTTTCACACTCCCTTAACTTTTAAACCATGAAATACTGTGCAGAGAAGAAGCAGGAACTAATGGCAGGAATGCCAGACATTTTGACAAGTATAGCGAAAGCGGAGCAAAAGTGCCTACAATACCTATTTCTTTCCTTATTTTTCTTAGTTTTTGAAATGGCAGATCTACACTAAACACAGGTAAGCACTTCTAAATGGTACATAGAAAGTAAGTACAGCTGCAGATGCAGTTATTTAAAGAATGGGATGCAGATGGCTTCCCAGTCTTCTCCATGCCAGATAAGGAAGTAGCTTTCCTTGGAGAAGAGGATTAGGAATGTATCTTCTAAATGAGAAAGGAAAACTAGATCCAGATTTCTTTCTTATAGACAGCAAGAGCTTGCATTGGGTGTGCAACCCCCCCCACTGCTCTGAAGTGAAAGCTATGAGCAAAGATGTAATGACATATATTTTTATTCTTTGCCAGATTTCTACTTTCCACTATAAGCTGTGGTAAGGCTGCCATTATATTACTGTAATTTGATTAAGACAATATAAGCTCCCTGTTACTTAACATATATTTATGTCATTTTAGGTTTGTCACAGTGAGTTTTATGAGTATCTTTGAGTTACAAAGGAATAAAAAGTCTGGAGTAAAGAATCTATAATTTTTTCCAAACATGGCATGTAACTTTAGGGTGTTTGACAAAGAACACAATATGATAGGTCTCTAGTCCAAACAAGATGTTTATGTAGTGTAAAAATAATTAAAAACATGTAGGTTGAGTTTTCATTGAAGTATTCTCATGATACCGCATTATGTGTTCTTCTGTGCCTGTGATCACAAAAATGAACTTACACATCTAATAAGTCTGAGTAGTTAGACCAAAGTTGTGAAGTTCTTCCCCATTTTGTTCATGATATCAAAAGTAGTTCTGTGGGTGTGTTTTGGTGTGTTTGAGTGGGAGGGGAGAAAATATTTAGCATTTTTCTTTCTGTTGTCTTTTTTTTTCTCCTTACAAATAATTTGTGGTCAGTGGAACCCAGCAAGGAGTCTCCTTTTCCTCCAGATGGTTGTGACATTTGAGTAAACCTTGGAGGATTAAAGGCACTCTAGTGAGCACTCGCTGTAAACTCCTGACGCAACATGACAGTCCTAATCTGAGTTCTGGGCTGATTAGATGGTAAGAGCTCAAAGGGCGGGGGTGGGGGGAAATCCAACTGTGCAATAACCATTTATGCTGAGGAAAGACACTAAAAAAAGCCCTGTATCCTAAGTTTAGACTAAAGATTCAATATAGTTACAAATTTATGCAAGCTAAGTTTTCAAGTATAATAATTTAACAACTTGCTCTAAAATAATTTAAGTTTGTGTAAAACTCTTCTGTGTGTGCCTGAATGAGCACAGCTTGATGTAAATGTCTTTTCTGTATATTAAAGACAGTTTGCAAACAATCTAAATGGTTAAATGATGGTAGAAAATACAGAAAATTATCTGAATGAGACTCTTAAATCTGATTGTGCTTCGTCACCATCTGCTGTAATAGGATAATAGAAAGCTAGAGAAAGATATTCTACCTTTATTTGGAATAAAGAAAAAAATGAGTATTTTACATTTGTTATGCAAGGAGAACTTGTTTGCATAATGGGAAACTCATCAGAAATTATGCTCTTTATTGCTCAATGTGATTCTAAAGATCTAAGACAAGTATTTGATAAATTATTATTTTGATTTGATTAAAATAAGAAAGTAGGGTTTAAAATTACTTGACTTTTTTCCCCCTCCGGCAATTTTAAAAGAAGTTTATTGAACCTTCAAAAATTGTATGGCAACAGGTGTAATTATTCAGGATTACAAAAGTCTTAATTTATTTGTTTTGGCTGAATAAATCTTAAATTGTACTGCTCAACACCTCTCCTGGTACAAGAACAATGCTTCAGCCTTGGCTTGTAAATTTGCCTCACTTATCTATAGATTATTTTTACTGCACAGCAACTGAGTAATTTGTTCCTTTATGCTTTTTCTAAGTCTATCAGAGCATGACACAGTCCAGTATTTTATTTTCAAAGGGGAATCAGTGATATTTTTAGTTTTACAATCTCTACCTTTCCCAGCTCTTTTTTTTTTTTTTTTTTTTAATGTCTTTCTTCTTCTTCTTCCAAGGTATTTTAACACTCTGGAAAAAGGAATCACAAAAATATCTGCTGAAAACAGGAAATATACTTGATGATTTATTCTTGCAAATGTAATTCCATTGGCATTGTAGAAAATAAACTATGCTGTTTAATGCCAAGTATGAAACTAATGGTAGTACCAAACATATTTCAAATTTCCAGTTATGTGTTTGATATTGCAAGATTCTCTGTTCCTGCAAAGCTCAAAAAATCCTTAATTATGGTTGGATATTCGCTGAAAAGGAAATCAGTTGTATAGAACCTGCAAGAGTTCAAAGGAAGTCGAGTTAGACTATTTAATGAAATCTTCTAAATTATTTCTCTATATACTGAATGTCCTTTACAAACTTTTCAATTAAAATATCAGGCTTCTTTTAGAAAGAAAGAAACAAGCTTTAAGGCTTATGCAAATTGATCATAAATGCTAATGGTAGAAAACTGTAGGATTTCATATCAGGCTGCTCCACATAAATTATTTGAATGCAGTGTTTAAAAGAAAATGCTTTCTAGCAGTTTCATTAAAAACATGACTGTAAGAAATCATAGTAATAAAAAAAAAAATTCACCATACTCTTAATTCTTCTACCTGTCTTGCAATTTCAACACCACTAAGTAGCTGTCCGGCATCCAAGTTGCATCTCTTCAGAACCACCACCGATTCACTCACATGTGTGGCCTGGATTTTTTAGATTTTGAGAAATCCTCTGTAAGCATGAGATAAGAATGTGAAAAAGACCAAGCCTGACCTACCTTAAAATGTCACAGTGAGGATCTAAATTAGAGCTTTAAGGGGTTGAACTGGTAATGCCTTGTGAGACTGCCTGGCAATTTCACAACACCTAGTTATCTTTGCTGTATGTCAGGGCTGTGCTTAGATCAAAACTCCAAATGTATTAGAAATATAACAGTACAAAGTTTTGTATTTAAGGAATGCTTTTTAATCCTTTTCCTATATTCTGCAAGAACTGGAGTTAAAACAATGCCAAAAATTAGTCAGTCTGCATAGCCCCGTTCCCAGGTTTGTTTTTCTTTTATTTCTTATCCTATTTAACGTAGCCTGTATTTATAGCCGCTGGTGGTGGGAATACAATGGTGTTGCTGCAGGCTTCCCTTTAATGGATCCTTGCCAAAGATAGCCATTGTTCTCCTTGCCTGAGGCTGCTCAACTGTGCAAGGTTGCTTGGAAACCCTCTACTGAGTAAAACCTTCCAGTCACTTTCCTTTACCTCCCAAGTCATACCAGTGCTTAGGGATTCAGAGGAGGATCACAGTCAATGTGGTTGCTTTTTATGACCTTTTTGATGCTAAAGCAATGACCTCTTAAATGCAGCAGTGTAGCCTCATATTGTAGCCTGCACAACTGTCTAGCTAAAAACCAAACACCGCACCAGCCAGGAGGTAAAGTCATCGGATGCCCACAGAGGCAGTTAGCTGATGATTTAAAAAATCCTGGAATAAGGAAAAAGCCTAACTAGTAGGTTCTGCTTTAGGTAATACTAATGAGAAAAGCATTACCTTTAGGTTGTGCTGTGGTAGTTTATCTTGCATGGTGTGTAATTAATACTAAAACAACATAGCCTGGCCCTGATGCTGAATATACCTAGGTTTTCCCTAACATGCACTTCCTTTTATCTTGCTGTTTCCTTTTCTCACATTGCAGAAATCAATTGTATTTGATACAGCATTTCAGAGTGAATCGGTCATTATTATCTTGAGCAAGCTGGTCAACAGGACAAATCAAATCCTATGCTTATTTATAACGTTTAATTTGACCGACCTGTCTAAATAAATGATCCAAATAAACTCACTTGCTCTTTGTCTGTTATGTTAAACCAGTGACTGTTTTCACCAACTAGTACGCTAAATCTTTTCAGTTGGTTTATAAGTGTGTCATTTGTATACATGATAAATGCTGAGGCATGACATCTGAGCATGGATAGCTTCTTGGTAGTAGGTATCCCCTTAATACAAAGAATACAAATACTCTGTTGTAATATTTTTAGGTGAAACACTGGCTGGTATTGTATTTTCTTGCTGCGGAATTGAATATTGCCATTGCTGTTGTCCAAGCAGCACGAGCTAAAGGCCTGTGGAAAAAAAAAAAAAGCTGTTCCTACATGATAATTTAATCTCTTTTCTATTCTGATGGTTTTCAGTTCTCTCTCTGCCACTATTTTGAGTTAGTTATTTCAGTATTAGATTATAAATATACATTGTCCTGTGTATCAGGATGTCACTTCTGACACAGGAATAATTTCGTGCTGGCACAGAGCTCAGGACATTTCAGTTTCTGTGGAATCTTTTTGCCCTGTGTCTTTCTCTTCTTCTTGACGCCCAACCTTCTCCTTTCCTCTTAAGGCTAAACCTTTACTGATCTAAGTGGCAACTATATATTTTTTATGCATCCCTAATCTTAATATTTTAGGAACACTGTATGATGCTGCGCATTGAGTTCTGAAATTACAAAAAGATGAGTAACACTTGAAGGATTGGAACTAAAGGATAAATTACATGTATTGCCTCTTTTCACATGCACCCAGCTTTTTAATTAGTTCACAGAAGCAAAGGGATTGCTTAAGAAATTAAGTCCAGTTCTAAACATAAAATAGCAAGTTGGACTGAAATGGTAAGACTTCTCCAGGATCTGAAAGAAGAGACAGCAGAGTGACTGAGACTTCCTAGCCTGGTTATAAGCACTTTATGAAATGAAAGAGATAACCAGACTTAGGATGTGCTTGTTTCTTTCCATCATCCTTAATAGAATAATGCTTGTGACTTGGGGTTGCTAACCCCCAAGTTGACACAGCCACATGTAAGGTCTAGTTATATATAAGCCAGTAACTATATAACAGAGAAACAAAAGATTTTTTTAAAATGTCAGAATAATAAAAAAAAAAAAGGATAGCGCATAGCTACCTGTCCAACTGCTTGTCTGCTGGAAACTTTGTCCTGCAGTTCCTCTTTGATACAGTTTAGTAAGATATATGGGGGTCCATAAGGAGAGCGGCTTCAGTCTTGCCACAGAATGAGATTCACAGCTGTTTTATCAAATACTTGAACTTCTCAAATCAAAAAGCTGTCTTGTAAGAACATCTTTTGTGTCAGTAAGAATCCCAAAGTGATTTTGTTATCTACTGCCTGGGAGATTGCCTGGAGCATAGCTCCAGGTTACCGGAATAACCATCAATTTCTGTAAATGTGTATGGATAAAATGCCATTCTCTGGGTTTGATTCTTCTTTTTTAATTCTGCTAAATTTGAATGTAGATTTTAGTGTCATTAGTCTATAACTGTAGTAGCAGCTTAGTATTTTGTTTTGCTATAGATAAAACCATATTTACAAAATCTTTACACAAGTCCTTTAACTGTTCTTTTAGGCACTGTGAAAATAATAACTTATCATTGTAGTGTAGTAGACAACTTTGTGAACAGAGCAGGTTGTTCTCAGCTGGAGCAACTATGACATTGTAAAACTTGGGTCTTCTTTGTTCTTACATGTAGCCTGTCAGAGTCTTAAAAGGTCAACTATTTATCTCTGCTTGTTTTGTATATTTACAGGATGTAACCCTGTTTAGTTCAGTATCTAAATGAGCCTCTTAATTTTTTTTTCCTGAATTAGTTGGATAATATTGAGTGCAGGAAAACAGTGTGAGCAAACTCACTTTTGGATTTCGTCACTCCAGCTGCATGCACCCACAGGTGCTAAATGCATCTTGAATCAGAAAATGTATGACTAGTTCTAGGACCCAGAAACCATTGTGGAGAAGCTAGGCTAAACGGGGAAAATCCACTCTGTTACTGGAAATCAGGGGCTTACTCTTGAGGGGAAAAAGAAAACTACACCTGAAATGCAGATATAGCGGGGTTTATTTGGAGTGGGAAATAGCTGCAGGCACTGTGTTGAAGCTCCATTTGCTGTACTTCTATTGCTGCTTTGGAGGCTGTGCAGAGAACTGTAGTAAATATAGTATAGTACAAAGACTGTAGTATATGGTTTAGTTGTTCAACAAAGTTATGGACCATTAATTGCCTTGAAAATAGAAAAATTAGTGGAGAATGGGCAAGGAATTTTGAAAGATCATCAAGGAGCAGTGAGGATAATGTACGTGTACTGTTTGCACTAGTTTGCACAAGGGAGATAATGCTGTTAACATAAATTACAAAGAAGACATGAAACTAGGGGAAATAATTGTTGCAGAGGATTATATGATCAAGGAAACTTGAAGAATTCTTGATCTCAAAACATAGCTAAATATGCCTCTAAATTTGAGGGGGTTGAGAAATATTTATGGAAAATCAGAAGTAGAAAATAAATTTCTTGCAGTTGATACTTAAGGTGTTATAGGTTGTTGCTTTGCAAAACAGGTTTTTTTCTCAAAAAATTATTCTTGCATTAAATCTACTTCTATTAAAATGAAATTAGTTTTAACAAATATTTGTTGCCTTAATACCATTTTATTTGAAAGTCTTTGAAAAGCTAAATATAAGAATATAGTTTCAGGTTTTTTGCAGCAACTTTTTCTACCTTAGTGTTTGTTTGTTTGTTTGGCTTTTTAGCTTTTCTTAGTGTCGTGTCCCACCCCACCCCCCCTGAAAAAAGTCTGTGAGAAGAGTGGAGCTGTACACCCAATTTTTCACAAACCCCCTAACTTACAGAATAAATGCAGTACAAGAAACTAGCTGTATTTGGACTTTTGTATAAACCCAACAATTGTGATATTCCATATCAAAATGGCATATCTTCCTGCCAGTCACTCAAAACATTATAGACTATATGCGTACATAAAGTACCTTTGTTCAAGAGAATTCACTCTTAGAGACATGCAACAACTGAAAGAGAAGATCCCCAGACCTTTAATCAACCCGACCCATTGTATATGTTGTAATTCTTGAACTATCAAATCAACCCGACCCATTGTATATGTTGTAATTCTTGAACTATCAGTGTTCAGGATCTAATTTTTTTATTATTAATTACTAAAAAATTATCTGGGAGGACTTGATAGTATAAGCAGCTCAGACTAATACATTCAGTATCAAAGACTTCACCTCAGAGTTTAGTGATGCCCCATGAGAGAAGAGGAGAACATTTCTTGTGCATCTACAAGAGAGGCGAGATGGTGCACTGAGACCAAGGTTCAACTGAGAGAGGAATGGTACAGGAGGAAAGCTGAGAAGGACGTTTATATATGAGAATATAGGACAACACAATGAAAGAAGTCTGAGACTCAGAAAGAATGACAGTATATATAAGAGGAGCAATATTAAGGAACTAGGGATTAGAAAAAACGGAGGTAATATAGCCAACCCCGTGAGTGCTGGGGGGAGGTACATTTTTGTGTTGAGAGTCAAGCGACTCCAACTTGACTTCCAAAAAGGAAATTATGGTTTCTGGTGCCCAGACTCACACTTTGAACATTGTTTCTCTTTATCACTTTGTACGCATATGTGTAAACACATAAGAATAAAAGCAGCACCTCTGTCTAAAAATGCAAGAAAATCTTTCTTCTTGCCCTGCTGTGTGGCATAGGAATGAAGACCTGTTTACAAGATAAAACAGTATTTTAAGGTGGTCTTTTTCAGTCATAACTTAGTCATTACCCTAAAAATATCTTGGCATTGCATGATTGTTTTCAGCTATGATCTCATACACCTTAGGTCTTTTATTTTAAAAACTTGCTTCTATAATTCTCATGGTAATGGGTAATATATTATATGATCACATATATGTGTTCCTGAGTTTCCTTAAGAATTTCCTGTCATAACAGTTCTTTAGTTCTCTGGCATTAGGTCTTAAATGACATATAGTCCCTAGATGAATTTACTTTTATTGTCAGATACAACCTTTGAGCAGTACTATATATATTTATACAAGCCAACTTTGTTTCTGATTCTCTATCAAGACATAGTAGTTTTAACAATGTGCAAGGAGGTTTCAATCGCACTTTATTAACACTTGTGAAATTCTCACATGGTATGTGCTTCATGGCATCCACAGAGAAGCTCGGAGTCCGGCAGGAACAGGTATATAATGCTCTGGAGTTGAAGAAGTACAAATAGACATGAGCAGATTTCAGTCCTTCAGCAAAGATAGGAGCAAGCATCAGGGTCATTGCCCTGAGCACAGAGAGGTCTGTCAATAGGAGTCTAATGTTTCAGTAAATGTCCTGTTGCACTGATGTTGCACAAGGCCTTATTCCATTGATTCCAATACGATTACCAGAGCATGCCAAGGTATCACCCAGAACAAAAAAAAATTAAAATATGGCAAGAATAAATACAGCAATACTTTGAACAAAACATTTAATAATTTTCTTACGTAGAACAAAAAATCTGCCCCAAAGAAATCCACTATAATTTTGTAAACAGAAGTGAAATCACTGATAGTTCATTTAGAAAAAAAAAAGCTCCTTTTTTGTCAGTTAAGAAGGAAGAGCTGGAATATATTAGCACTGAAAACAGAGAACTGCAGTTAGAATATTTTTTTCTTCCCCTACACATATCCTTGCCAAAATTAAGTATTTCTACCCAGTCTACCTCTGGTTTTCCATGCTGTTGAATTTACTAGTGAGCTTGACCTGCACTAATAGTTTGAATTCTAAATGGATACATCTCACATCCTTGTGTAATAGAATTGGATTAGTATGAACACTATGGGGGAAAAAATGACATATGAAAGTATCAAACTTTCACAAAAAAAAATCAAATGGAATAATGTATGGATTTCATTTCAGAAATACGGTCTTCTAAATCATAGGTTATTCATTATGAATTTGAAACCTTTGTGCAAAAAAATATGAGTTGCTCTGCACCCAAAATTGTAAGAGTTTGTAAACTGTTATGGGAGAAGAAGAGTATAAAGGAAGGCAATAATAACCCTGTATAGTTATGAATTAAGTTACATTACAGCTCTGTTTTTAAAATTCAGCTGCAGTTACAGCGTCATTGTGTGCCAAATTAAAAGGTTCATTTTTAACTGGAGTAATAGATGTCGAAGGCCAGATCAAAGAATTGTCATAACTGTATTCAGAGACCAGAATTTATGAAGTGATTCCTTCGTTAAACTGTATTTTCTACTTAAGTGAGATAAAGCAGTAGAACTGGGCCAAGATAAGAGTTTTCAATTAGCCTCCTTGTCTTTTTGTCCAAACGAAGAGAAAAGCCAGTGTGTGCTTTTAGGGCTGGGAAGTGGTAGTTAAATGTGCACCACTCCTTGAAACTGTTTCTGCTCTCTAAGCCTCCATTGTCTGAAACAGTGGGAAGCAACATTCTCAGCAATCAAAAGATGCAAGGGGAAAAAAGTAATCTACATTAATGTAGATTCTAAACAGCAGTGAATAAAAACTGAGGCATGATTTTGCTCTTGGATTTAGTCTCCATTAGCTGGAGCCTATTTGATTTTTTTAACCTCGTCTTCTGTTTTTAATGTCAGCTTTGGTATGGTATGGAAGCTTTCTGATGGAGATTTGTTGGAAAAAAATGTCTTTAAATGCATCTGAATGTAAAACAACTAGACAATGGATATTATGAACACTGAAATGAAGTGAAACTTTGTGGATAGCTGTTGCTCAGATGTCTCATATGAGTATGAAATGTTCTGCTTAAAAATAAAAGGAAATCTTTAGGATTAAGTTTTTTATTAAGTGTGAGAGAAATATTAGAGAACTATTAGCTGTACAGACTAAACAACTATGATACTATAAAACAGAATCCAATATGTGTGGTAATTTTTTTATAATGTAAAACACTTGCATAATGTATAAGCATACTGTGTAGGTTTAAAAAAAATGGAAAAAATATGTAATCTGCCAGCCTGCACAAAGAAAATGAGGAAATAATTTGGGTCCTATATGTACCATCATTGCTTAGATTTTATGCTAGCAAAGAAAATAAACTTGGAAGAATTTGTGTCTGCTCTTCTTAATTTTGTTTTGTTTTTCTCTTGAGTTTTAGTTGTGTCCCAGAGCGATGAGTAAAATTGGGGCCACCTGTTTTCCACTGGGCCCATTTTAGTTTCTGTTAAGTTCATAATACAACATGCAAGTATTCCTGTCAGAGTTATTTGGGAAAGCTGTTGTGAGTTAATAAAAATTAAATAAATGGAATAACAAACCACTATTCTTTCTAGGTGGCAAGGAAAACCCTACAAAAATGGCTGCTTTGTGGTGGAAAACAGTGATGTTTCAGGAAGAAACTTGTTCAGTGGCATACAAAAGATTCAGGGTGTTCTAAAATTTCTATTGAAGTATGTTGTTTTACTGAGCTCGATTCTTTTGCTCTTGTGTTGCCAAGGTTGTAATGCAACGTTCTCAGCCTCTGTAACTTGACAAAACGACAAGATTTGAGAATTGAGTTATTGGCTGGGGGGAGGTTTGGTATCCCCCATCTAAAATCTCACACTGGGTATTTGAGTGAAGACAACGGGGTATATTTTGGGGTGATGCTGGGGGGAAACAGTAGGCTGTTTGTGAATGCTGTTGGGCTGGGCAGATAAGATTCAGAAGACTCCTGGTATGTCATGTGGCAGTTTGTGTTTCCTGGCTATTTGAGCTGCAAGTAGGTGCAGGAAAACGCTTTCCTTGGCACTCTGCGGCATGGGTTGTAGGCTTCTCCTGCCTGATCCAGTGAAGAAACAACTTTTTCATCTCCTGAAACCTTCATAAAAAAGGCAGTCTACCACAAAATCACTCATGAAAAGGAAGAACTTGATCTACTTCCAGGAAGTTTAAACGACCTATGCAAGAATTCATATAGGACCGTATCTTTATTGAAAAACTAAGGGTATGTAAATCAAAATTGTCGAAAAAAGTTTTTGGTAGTCTGAAACACAAACCTTTCTCTTGAGGAAATAAAAAGGAGGAGCAGTCATGTGCATGTAATGTTTATGTGAGGAACACAAAGTCAACTGCATGCATGTCTTCTGCTTTACTTTTTGCAGGGTAGTTCTATACCCTGGGCATCATTTTCAAATGAAAGAAAGAAACTCAAGGAGTCAGGTAGTGCTACTCTGTCTGGGGGGCAGGGGGAGGGGAAGAAGATTAAAGGTAGAAAAAAGATAACTTACTGTGAGTTGAGAGAGAATATATTTTACCTAAAGTTAGGAATAGCATCACCATCAGTGGTATGATATGAAATTTCCTGAAATTTCACTGAAGAATTCAGTTACCCATTGTCCTGGTTTAATCCCAGCCAGGAACTAAGCACCACGTAGCTGCTCGCTCGCTTCTCCCCACCCAGTGGGATGGGAGAGAGTATCAGAAGGAAAAAGGTAAAACTCGTGGGTTGAGATAAGAACAGCTTAATAGAACAGAAAGGAAGAATCTAATAATGATAATAATAATAATAATAAAATGACAATACTAATAGAAGGATTGGAATATACAAAACAAGTGATGCAGAATGCAATTGGTCACCACTCACCAACTGATGCCCAGTTATTTCCCAAGTAGTGATCACTCCCAGCCCCACTCCCCCAAGTTTATATACTGGGCATGACATCCTGTGGTAATGAATACCTTGTTGGCCAGTTGGGGTCAGCTGCCCTGGCTGTGTCCCCTCCCAACTTCTTGTGCCCCTCCAGCCTTCTCACTGGCTGGGCATGAGAAGCTGAAAAATCCTTGATTTAGTATAAACGTTGCTTAGCAGCAACTGAAAACATCAGAGTGTTATCAACATTCTTCTCATACTGAATCCAAACCACAACATTATATACCAGCTACTAGGAAGAAAATTAACTCTATCCCAGCCAAAAACAGGACACTCATCAAAACCACTCAAATATTATTTTAAATAAAGCTGGGTTTATTTTAAAATAATACTTTTGGAAAATATTTTTAAATTCCAACTTTACCTTATGGGGTTTCTTGCAGTTTTTGTTGCTATTCCGTCCTACAATTGTCATTCCTTGAAGGATCATAGTTTCTGTAATGCTGTAAAGTCACAGAATGGTTTGGGTTGGAAGAGACCTTTAAAGTTCATCTAGTCTGACCCCCCTGCCATGGGCAGGAACATCTTTCACCAGACCAAGTTGCTCAAAGCCCCATCCAACCTGACTTTGAACATTTCCAATGACGAGGCATCCGCAACTTCTCTGGGTAACCTGTTCCAGTGCCTCACCACCTTCCTCATAAAAAAATTTCTTCCTTATATCCAATCTAAATCTACCCTTTTTCAGTTTAAAGCCGTTACCCCTTGTCACTACAGGACTTTATAAAAATTATCTTCTCCATCTTTCTTAGAAACCCCCTTTTGACTAGTCTTTGCATCAGATGAGATACGGGACATTGTGACAGCTGCAGCCTAGCTATAGAAATTGCTGAGGTACCAGCTTCAGCCAGTTGGTGTATTTCACTCATTTCTGTTCATGACACCATTTTCTGTCTGTGAGTAATGGCAAGTAGATTGTTGAAGGAAATGATCTTGGCCTCAGCACTGGATGTTGCAATTAGCCATTCGTGAAAAAATCACAAATTGGAAAGAAATTTATTTCTCCATATTGAAATAAAGGACTTGACAAATGTTCAGTAACTGAGAACATTAGAATACTTCTGAAAGGCTTTCAGATTTTTTTCAGTTCTGAAGGTCTACCTAAACATGAATGTGAAGATGTAAAACATGTTGAAATGTCAAAATTTTCTGTAACATGGGAAGTTCCATTTTGTTCTGTTTTGTACATCACTACTCAATTTGCTTTTCTTTCAGGTACATTTTTGGACTTACAAATTATAGTGAAACATTTCAGAAAAGCCAATGGTCATCTTTAAATTTCATACTAATTCTCATTTTGGTGATAAATGGCATTTTGAAAATAGCATCTTCAGTTAATGTCAAAATATAAAAATCTGTTTGCATTGATACTTATGATCACACTCTGTTTTGCTGGAAATTTTGGTTCCATTTTTACTTAAGTTTTAATTGGGCTTACGGTATTTTTGTTCCTTTTTTTTTTTTGATGGGGAGAAGAATTGGTCAGCTAATGTTTTATTTGATGGATTAATCTGTGGACTCTAAGAAATATCAATAGCATTGGTGAAGAGTGATTTTTAGTTTCACTAATCCTTACAGACGTGTATCTATGTAAGGCTAGTGACTAAAAATTCTTGGCTTTCTCAGTGAAATATTGTCACTTCCCACAATTTTCCTCCCATCTTTTCTGGTGAATTTACAGAGAGGTTTTATGATAGTAGCTGAGGTAACAGTTACAGGGTGAGATCCAGTTGCCTATGCCATACTGTATTTAGACAATAAGACTTCTTTATCTGCTGTTAGGCAATAAGTAATTATTTGTACTGAAAGTTGTGCTTGACAAGGGATATTGTATCTCCTGTGAAGGTAATAAGGGAAGTATCAGTTACTTATATTTATATGAGCTGGAGCTGACTTTAAGCAATAAATTGCTTAAACTGTCTCTGTCTACTCCTGAAATCTTCCAAGCTTTTATATTTTTATACATAAATATTTGTGGTTTACTTTTTCATATAGCAGATAATAGAAAACACCTCTTGAGAGAGTTTTAGGGCACTTTTAAAATTTTCTGGCTCCTCAGATTTGGCTGCTGCTAAATTAGCTGTGAGAATTTGTTGCATTAAGACCTAACTTTCTTTACTGATTTAAAAAAAAAACAATAGCAATAAATATCCATGATCTTAAATGTGTTAAACTTATTTGAGAGTTCAGTAGGATTAGTGCATCAGAACTCAAATATTTAAGGAAATTCTGTACCTGCAGGTTATAAACAAGACCCTCTGGTCATTAATGCACTCTAGATACATTTCATCTGCCTTTAAAAGTAGATGTAAAACTCCTGTTTAGTCCAGATAAGCAGTAGGTAACACCTGATGTAAAGATGTGGCTATTTCTTTTTTTTTCTTTTTACCACTTTTCTCTAGTTGAATAGGACTGTCTCTGTTTCTATTTGTGCAGAGCCCTGAACAGATCTGAGAACTGGTAAAGTTAGTGGTCTTGAAGTGTGGTGGCACTAAGACACATAGATGTCAAAGTCCTAGTGAAATCAAATAAAAGTTCCATATCTAAGTGGTTTTTTACTTTCTTTGCAACTGAATTTAGTTGCTGGATTGGAAAGGCAAGCTCCCATGAAGACTAAGGAACAGAATTTTTCTCTGCAATGAAGTTATCTGATTTAGAGATATTCATGTAAGCTCCCTCTAAGTCAGTTGAGAGAAAAAGGACTCAAAGGTACACATGAATAATGGGTATAGTTTGTCTGATACTGAGAAAATCTGAAATTGTTTTGATCATTTGCATCCTATAAATTTCTTTTGCTCTCTGACTATAGAAAAAGCACAGATTAGTTACCCTGTGGAAGTCCACATTACATATCATATTTCTCTCTATAAATATTTGTAGGGGTTTTTTTCTGATCTGACATGCAACTCAGTTTCCGTATAAACTTGAAATTTTGGGGTTTTTTTTAAACTTTTCTCTTTGGAATGTATAAAAAGTGCAGTCTTAATACTTCCTTGTTTTGCTTCCTGAAGAGAATAAAAGCCATTTCAGAAAAAGCTGGTTTACAGATGAATCAGTATTGAGTGCAGAAAATTAGAGTCCACCTACGAAGAGAAAAAGAGGAATGATATACAGTTGTTGATGTCATGGTAAAAATACCATCTAGTATAGCACACACAAAGAGCTCACTGGAGCATTCAGGTATAAAAAGCTAGTCTGAATGCTTGTTAGAGGACTAAGTACTGCTGCCTTTGGGATATTTAATACATGCCTTGCATTTTCTCATTTCAGCAGTTCATATGAGCTATATCTAACCCTTAGGGTTTAAAGAGGGGAGGTTCATTCTAACTATCAAGCTTGAAGATTAACAGTCTTTTGAATTAGTGGATATCCTGAATGCCTTTGCCTTTATATGAGGTGTTTTTATTGCTCTATAGTTAAAGTTCCACTTGGTTGCGTAAGTGATTACTTAATCAGCTCTTAGTTCAGCACTCTATACATTGTGCCAACAAAATCCAGTTTTCTTTAACCCTAATGTTTTTTCCGTTCCATTTCATGGCTATTGTATGTCAATTTTTCGAATTGATATTTTCCAAAACACTTTTTTTTTTGTTAAGGGATTCATACCTGTTAACTAGCAAACCCCTTTGTGAGCAATTCTGAGAAGCAAGGAAGATTTGGGAGTGATGATTGACTTTTTTGTTACATCTTCACCTAGTGATCATTGAGCTGCTCAACAGTGAGTGGGTCGATGCTGTTGATAAAGAGCTTACAGAGGCTAGACACATTCATTTCATCCTTTTGCGCTTCTGAACACTGTAATGGGGCCAGGAGGCTATTTCATGGGAGCTTGCTCTGCAAGAGGCTTTGGCTGTTTCTGCTTTTGAAGACTGGTTTGGGGAGAAACAAAAAGAGATAACCACTTCCCCCCCCACCCCCCTCGCATCCCCGCTCCTTTGTAAGCGATCTTTCTGTCCTGGCAAAACTTAATGCTCATGATTCACAGAGGCCTAGAATAGAGTCAGCAAAAGAGACAGCAAATGGCTTTCTAAATCTAAAATGACATTGCATGTTTACAAGTCACAGATGGTTCAGAAGCAAATAATCTTAAAAGTATAATAATCTGTGCTTTAAACAGTTACAAGTCATATTAGACAGTGGTCAGTGGTTGGTACTATGTACCAAATCCCAGCTGTGAATGTCTAACCTTGTTCATTAAAAACCAAAAAATCATTGATGATCACAACCTGATTTTCATTTCATTGATAATTGAGGGTGGTGGTAAACTGCATCTGCTAAAACTAGGCATTTTTTCTATGCAAGTACAGATTACTAGCATCTAAGTTTTTTAGTACTTTGCTGAGAGCTGTGTTGCTTTTGGGTACATTATGAAACACTAGGGAATTGCAGTAAGCAAGCTAATTTTTAAAAGGATAAATGGATCTTAAAATCAAGATTATAAGTGGCATTTCTCTTTAGGATTATGCAGTTTGCAAGTAAATCCTGAGGATACTGATGGAAAGGAGTGAGAGATGAGAACAGTGGTCCTTTTGGCTTTATACTCTGTGAGGCTGTGTTTCAGGATCATAGAACATGGAAGACTTGGGTTTTTTTTAAATAAAAGTACTTAAACTAATTATTAACTTCTTTCATTCTGATGAAGAGTGAACAGGAGAATTAAAAAGGGTCTGACACCTGAAACTATCCTGCTAATAATTTGCAGGTCTTTGTCCTATGTTTATCTCAAAGTCAATTTAAGTTAATTTATTTAATAGTATTTCAAAGAAGGCTTAATTGTCTGAGGGTCGTCTGATCTTCATCTCTGTGTGGATCTGGCAGCCTTACAAAACATTATAACAATGTGATGAAAAGTTTGGCAGAAGAGATAAGCTCTACCCCCAAAACATAATTCGGGGTTAAAAGCAGTTTTGTATCTGAAAACTCTTTCACCACAGGATAAAAAAAAAAAAAAAAAAAAAAAAGTCAATGAAAAAACCCCAGATCATTAGATTGGATGAATTTACATAGTTACAGCAAAGTCTATGAGATTGAGATAAGTCTTCTTATAGGACTTGAGCTTCTTGCCTGACCTGAGGAAAAAAACCCAATGCATTTTCACCAGTGAAAATTTCACTATTTGCAATACTCCTAGAGAAGCATCAGTTAAATTGTTTAAAACATAATACAGGTCCTTTCACCAAGCATCTACTGCCTTTATGTTATCCACAAACTGTATTGACAAAACATCCTCAAATTTAATAATGTGGAGAATGCCAAGAGGCCTCTTCAGCATCATAGTATCATGAGATGCAATTTGGGTTTTTCCTGCTCCATGCTTTCTTTTAGCTCTTCTGAGATCATCTGCTCACATCTTAAATACATTGTTTATGTATTCATGAATGCTTTGGAGCATTGTGAAACACCCACCCATAAGCTACTTTATAAGTGTTCAAGAGAGATCTTGCAAAGACATGAAGAAAAAACTATCAATTTTTTCTACAATATTGCTCCATTATGTGAGTCACTTTGACTTCTCTGACAATTTTCAAACCCATGACATCATAATTTCAGGAGAGAGGACAGAAGGAAAATAGAAATGCTTAATCAAAAGACCCTGTGTGTATATAATTTGAGATGGTGTCATAGTCATGTCATGTCATGGGATGGGGGAGAGAGTCAGGAAAAAAAAAAGGAAAACTCGTGGGTTGAGATAAGAATAGTTTAATAGAACAGAAAGGAAGAAAAAAATAAAGATAATAACAAGATGAAATGACAGTAAGAGTAATAAAAGGATTGAAATATTCAAAACAAGTGATGCACAATGCAATTGCTCACCACTTGCCGACCCATGCCTGGTTAGTTCCCAAGCAGCGATCTACCCCCTCACAAGCTACTCCCCCCAGTTTATATACTGGATGTGACGTCCCATGGTATGGAATACCCCTTTGGCCAGTTTGGGTCAGCTGCCCTGGCTGTGTCCTGTGCCAGCTTCTTGTGCCCCTCCAGCCTTCTCGCTGGCTGGTCATGAAAAGCTGAAAAACCCTTGATTTAGTATAAAAATTACTTAGCAGCAACTGAAAACATCAGCGTATTTATCAACATTCTTCTCATACTAAATGCAAAACAACACAGTACCAGCTACTAGGAAGAAAATTAACTCTATCCCAGCCAAAACCAGGACAGATGGGTGTTTCTGTCTTTTCTTCTTTTTCTCATGTGCTATATAAATAGATACACTTCTCCTTGCTGAAGGTTTTTAAAGCTGTACTAACTTCTCTGCTCTATGATAGTGGTATTTTTTTCTTCAAGAAAGCTATCTCCTTTTGGTCTGTAAAGAGGGTTCCTTTAGGTACAGTCATTCATGAGTCAGTAGGACTTCCAGGCATATAATCGGCAGTCATGTTTTACTCATGGTCTATCTATATCTTTTACTAGGAGAAGATTGCAGAGGGGAAACATTTCAGTTGAAATTGAAAACAAATTGAAAACTTTATTCAAATACATGCTTCTAAATAAAATAATGCATTTTTTTCAATATGAAATGATTTCCAACCCCAAATTTAGGTATCTTTTAGTGATTTATTTTTTAAGCACTGAATTCTTGTTGCTGACAGAGGAATTTGCTGGTGCTATGGAAAAAAAAAACCCTCAAGCTGCTTATATTTAGACACCTATAAATATGCTGATGGGCATGCATAAGAAATCTTCCACCACTATAAGCTAAATTTCCCTATTAATAAAGGTAAAATGTTAAGATACTGAAACAGGTTTTTGTGTAGCTTTTGGATTTGAATCAGAGACGGTCAATATAATCATGGCTAAGACAAGGTGAAGCATTTCTAATTTATGGTAGCACATGTAAACAAGAAAACAGATTGTAATTATTAGACACTTTTGCATATTTACAGAAAGATACTTTTTTTTTTGCATTTTATGCCAAGTAAGTTATTTCACTACTTGTGTCTTGTTTCTCATGTCATGTCTTCTGTGACTGCATTCATTACACACACATACACAACACACCTCAGAGTCAAGTAGTATAGATGCAACAATTTATATTTACGGATATGCTCATTCTGGTTGTCTGTAAGTGTACTACAAACACATTTATATGGTTGCTTAATACCCCACCTGTGGGCATTTCGTATAAAAATGTCTCAGATCGCCAACTTTATATGTTTTTTCTGGGGATCTTGCATTTTCAGGGTATCAGCTTGTGGAGAAAACACTCGGTCTTTGGAAATCAAAATCAATTGACTGCTTTTTCCATTCCACTTTTTGCTTAAAAAAGCAGTCAGGCAGAACTTCTACACATACTGATGTGTGTCATCAGGACTCCAAAAGTATGTAGAAGGCAGAATCCTATGCTTCTGCTGCAAGCTGCTAGTCTCCAGCATAATAATGTTTAAGTAAAAATTGCTACTAAGTTGCTGTTGACAATGATGAAACCTGTTGTATGTTAGTACAGCAGTGATCACTTAATTTGGATGGAGATATTAGAAATTTTTTGACTTACATTTAAAAAAAATCGGGAAATGCAAAGGCTAGTAAAGCCATTGGGCATATCTACCATTTTTGCTCCAGCTTTCAAGTGAAGGCTTGAAAATACCATTTTGACTTGGATTAAATAAAGAAAGAAATAAAAATTATTTGTAGAGTATGCTATATTCATATTCCCTGTAGACTGAGCATTTGAACTCAGCTACCATTGTTATGATAGCTGTGTCCCTCATCTGATTTCTAAAGGTTAGTTTGTGTTATCTTTATCTCTGCAGAGATTTCCTAGGAAGGATCATGACATGGTTCAATGATCACAGTGGGGTTTTTCCTTCTACAATTTGTAATATTAAAAAATACCAGAAGATTACTGTATAGACTTTATCTAGGTCCTTTAGTAGGTACAAAGAATAGCACAATTGTGGTTGTGCATTGGTGTGCAGTGATATGAAACATGAGCAGGATTTGAAAAGGTAGCACTGCCACAAGGAATCTATGAAAAAAACCATGCATATGCATCAGATATAGTATTCTGGTAATGTCCTCTGGCACTAGTTTTCATCTCTGAATACAATGATTAATTAACAAATAACTGTGAAAAACTCCGTTAATAATTTCATTTTGTTTGTTCATTGTACTGGGACCTCAAATCATTGAAATACAGTTTGTTAAATCCTTACTTGAGTGATGATTACATTTGAGTACTGGGTATTTCCATTGTACCTCCTCAGGAGTTCAGATCTTTAAATGACAAAAATTGGCAATGATTGTTTAAACATATGGTCAAAATCATAGAAGTAAGTACTGTGGTTTTTTTCTAATTCACCCGTCTTGTGTAGGTGTTGCATGCTTTGAAAGCTTAACTCTGGAGAAATTACGCTAAAGTATAAATGGACTGCAATGTCTTGTTATTGTATTGATTTTTAGAATTGGGTTCTCTTTGAATAATTTATGATACATGTTTAAATCCTGCAGAATATTTTCAACATGTAAGACTTTAATATTTTAAAAAATTCATAGGAAGATTATCATTGTACGTGTGCAGAAAGTTTATTGATCTTTTTTAAAGACTTCTGTAAGAGGAGTACAGATTGAACAGTAGCTGTATTTACATAGAAAATGTCCCTGAAAAATTCGTTTCTGTGGGGAGAAGGCTTCTGGGATTAGTGGGCACCAGCTTTTCGCTTCAAGCAAAGCAACGGAGTTCTGATTTGGGTCAGTGGTGACAGAAACTCTTACTGGGATCCCACCCTGAGCCCATTAAAATCAATGTTGCTGTAAAGATGAGGCCTCCGATGCAGCACTCCCGTGCCTGTGTGCTGTTAGGCTCTGACAGCTCATCATGGCTTTCCTTTTTTCAGCTCCGCAAGTGCAAAACAGACCAAGCTTGCTTCAGTATGTGTTAACAAGCCTAACGTTTTTGAAGTTATTTCACTGCAATGTGAACTCTCTATATTTAGAAGTCTTTAATGGCTCTTACCATACTTGTGTATTTCTGTAATGAGAATAATTTGGTAAGTTTTTGTGTCATTTCACAGATTTGTTTTGTGTGCGCATTACATGAGTAGTTTCATGACCTGTTTTTGAGAGGTAGGGCAGTAGCGATAATGAAATTGTGTTCATGTGTGCACATTGTCAGTGCCTTGGGTGTGGGCAGGGGTTGGAGCTGGGAGTAGCTCCATTCAGGATTACGTGATGTGCAAGACAGAAAGCTTAAGGATTCCTGTTGAATTGGTTAAGAGGGGGAAAAGTCGTTCTGCTCTTAGGCTAACCTGCCTACCTCAGGAGTAGGATACGCTGGTTATTCCTTCAGCAGAACAGGGTGATTGGATTGCAGGTCATTGGATACTTGGTTACTATTCACCTGGTCTGTCTTGGATTATTTTGAACAGTCATGTTCTATAGCTAGCTGATGCGGAGCGCTAAGCACTTAGAGAAAGCTTGGTACAGCATCTCAGCTGGATACCAAAAATTAGACTTTCTGGATTTGTCTTCTACTCTGCTGGGAGCTCTGCTGAGAGGGTGTGTTTTGGATTTCTTTTTTGACTTTAGTTTTTCCTTTCTTGTAATTGGCATGGTTTTTAAATTGCTGTTTGTCCTCTGTTTTCTCCTCTGGAGGAGATGCTGCATTGTCTTTTACTCTTTCATTGATTATTCCATAAAGTCTTTCCCATGAGTATCCTGGCTTAAATCCAGACACTCAGGGGTCGAAGATAATGTAGTATTTTGTTCTAGCTTATTGATATTAACAGTTCACAACATACATTGTAGGTACTCATGCAAAAAAACCTAAAACCTGTTAGAGGTTCTGACAGTAAGGCATAAGCAGGGTAAAAGCTGGATCAAGTTAGGTACTCACAGGAGAATTAGGTCTGCTAGTATTACCTGAATAATGTGGTTTATAGTTGATTTCAGAAAGGAAAGGATGTAAGTCTGTGTGGTCTTGAAGCACAGGGGATGACGTTGTTCCAATGTGTGTCTTTGTGAATAGCATTTCAGTGGATAATATTATGAGCACAGTGTGCATTAGCACATCGTTGTAGTTGCTCCTGTGTTCATGTGATTTACTACCACATATTCCTGTGGCCAGGTTTGGTCTGCTGTTTGGTTCAGTTTTGCTGGGGATATAATTTCCCATGGTAGTGAATCCAAAATGAAGGCATTTTGCTTCTAAAAGGTGCTGTTCCTCTTGTTTCTTGAGCCTGTGGCTGTGCTCCTGGTGCACAGAAGGTGGCACACACTGAGCTGGATCCACAGACAATCGAAAAGAAAACATGGTTAGTTTTTCTCTGGATCAGCAGTCTGATCAGACTGACCACATATTTACTAGATCAGATGCAGGGGAGACAGCTGTACATACATGGGTGGACACTGCAGGGAGCAGTCCACAGCGAGACTGGATTAAGCATAGCATCAAACTTTGCTCTCTGTTTGTTATTAAATAAATAAATAATTAAATAATTAGATCCCAGTGTAACAATTACTATCTTCATTAGCATTCTGTAAACATGCAAATAAGCTATTGTTGTGCATCCATGTGTCTTGTTTCTGCAGTTTTGCATTACTGATGTAAAATCTGAACTGATGGTGATTGTGGATATCTGTATGTTCAGCTGCACATATAGACTATATACATCTCTCTATATTTCCAATTATTTAGGTAAGAATAGAGTTTCAAGACATACTGGAAAAAACTGCATAGCTATAAAATTTATCCAATGCAGAGGCTCAAATAAGCATGACTTTTTAATTATTTTTTTTTATTGTGCTCTATAAATAAGACTGAAATGGATCTTTGGCTCTTTCACGTTCTCTGAACAGAGGTTAATATTCTGTCAGTATTATTTTGCATACTGCTATATCTATGGTAGGTGTATGTGTATTTCTAGAGTCTTTTGTGGCATAAAAATGAAACATAAATATTGAAGGATCATTTGTCAACAACTTGCTTTTTATACTGAGAATTTTTATTGTGCCTGCTTCATTATTCAGACTGCCTAAAGAGCAAGGTAAAGGATATTAGACATTTGAAAGGAGATGATCCTGAGCCACTTCTAAATGGTTCTGAATTGCATGTTAATTAGTGTTGCATATTTATAGGTATTCAGTTGTATCAGCAAAAAAGGGAGAGTGGGATACATAATTTTCCACCTCTAGTTTTACAGCATGTGTTTGAAGTATGTACCTGTGTGCTGCCTTTTGTGTTATTTTTTAAAATTTTTGTGGGTTGGTTTCAGAGCATATGTTACACAGTATGCTTGAATTATAATACTTGAACTAAACAACTCCTTGTGGAATTGTTCATCAGGATTGGTGTTAAGCTAGGGGGAGCTGTAAAGGGTATAGGCTGCTAAAAATTAAAAAAAAAATCATCCTGCTTCTGTCCCATTATAAACTGAAATTAACCACTCACATTTCTGACTTAATCCTCCTTGAGTTTTTTTCCTAAACTAATGTACTTTATACTTCAAGATACTTAACTGTCCAAACAATCTCACACACAACTTTCAATTTTGTATTTCTTCCTACACTTCCCTATAAGCCTGCAGAGTACTTTCTGCTCACCATAGTTAGATTTTTCTTTCTTAAGAATTGCATTAATCATGGTTTGCATTAGATTTTTCCATTTTCCTGTTCCATGATGCTTTGTAAGCCACAACAATCACACACAGGTAAGAGCATTGGGAGGAGGCTTAATGGTGATTGGTTTTTGCATCTAATTACTCAGCCGGGCTCTGGACCAGGCTCTGGTCCTCATGGACCTGAAAGTATTATCTATCAAGAAATCATTACTCTTACACCAAGTATGGCCTTCAAACTACCATCTGACTTTGCAGCTCTTAAGAGCTGATTGTGGGCAAAAAAAAATGCTGATGGTGGAAAGTGGATTTCTTTACATGCTAGAAGTGGAGATTCCCCTATGTCAGCTAGGTGTACCTGCACCAACCTCAAGACAGTTTTCATGAAGACTTTGTTATTAGTCTGAAATGACAATGTATTTTACAATGGTGGAATAAAATACTTGGAGACAATTAGTGAACTTTGGCAAGAGGTAGAACTCATGGGCAGTTGCCCGAAACAACAGAAGGCAAGGTTGGCAGGTAAATGGGATTGAGCAGCTTATTTGTAGTTATAGATGGAGGCTTTATTTTCTAGTCAGTGGTTTTTGTCTGTCTCCCTTTAAGCAACTTGATAGTAATAGTTCAAACCTGTTGATATGAAATGCAGTATCCAATTTAGTCTTTGCAGTTTTGCATATCTTGCCCAAAATGATACATTAACTCTGCACACATTAAATAATAGATAATACCTGAATGTAATATATGTGATAAAAGTTTATTTATATTAAAATGCAGAAAACTAACTTTTAAAAATTATATTTATTAGTAGAATCTTTATACTGGCTCTACAAGGAAAAATAAATATTAAAAAAAGGGGGGGTGTTTTATTCATAGTGGTTTGGATACTGAGTATTGTGTCCTGTTAGCTTTTAGACCTAGTAAGTGCTATGCTCTAGCATCTCAAATTTATGCAGCTTTGGAAGTGAAGAAGCATTTTCTACTTGTCCAGCTTCAGTTAAGCTGGTCGTTGAACTAAATTACTTGAATAAATTAAAATGAAGGATTTTTATATCAACTGATGAAACTGCAAAGACACAGTTGGCATATAGATATACATGGGTGCTTAAGTAAATTTTGATCCCAGGTAGTTAGCCCTAGTTTTCAGCAGTTAAAACTTCAAGTGCAAACACACAGGTATTATAGTGTATCTTCAGTGAGAGCTGATTTCTAAGAAATTTAAGGAGCTGAGTTTACCTTTGCTGGAGAAAGACTTCCCAGAAAGCTACCTGGTCTAGTTGCTGCTGCTTGAGGAGGTCTAGTATTCTGTACCACAGGTTGCATGCAGTATTACGGAATTTACCCAGTTTTTCAGTTTCTTGCATCTGCGGGGGGTGACCAATAAGAAGCTTTACAACCTGCACTGCCCTTGATGTGGCATCATGGAGCTCTCCCCTATCCCCATTCCTACTCAGGTTGAAGTTAAGAAGAGTTAGATATTTGTTGTGTGAGATTTGGTTGTTGTCTGTAACTAGATACTACAAGCTATTACAAGTCGGTTGTAATAATTACTTCCTGTAACTTGATCAGTATCCAGTGACAGAGCATAGAGACCAAGGTTTCCTTTAGTGACTTTAGTGTTTTAATGCCTGTAAATACATTTATTGGAGGCTCAGGTAACTACATGAACTCAAGAATAAAATACTAGACTACTTGATGTTTTTCTTTTAATAATTTAAATAAGGATACGCTTAAGCCTTAGTTAATAGTAACATGCTCTTTCTCGATGTATATTGTAACCTGGTTTAGAGTAATTATAAATTTTGCTGATAAGTATATTCACTTTTGGATTTGGCTGAAATTTCTATTTGGGGATTTCCACTAAGGACGGGTTAGGCCCATTCTTCTTTAGGTCTCAGGGCATCATCTCACAGGGAGCTCTGGTTTGGTTCTCGTACTGCCCTTCTGTGGTTGTACATAATGACCACCTGATTCAAATGAGTAATAGGATTTCTTCTCTTAAAGGAAGGGCACTGAGTTGCCATTTGCTACAAAGACTACTTCAGGTATGGAGAAAGAAAAGATCAAACTGTTTTTATGTTTAAGAACAGGCTATCTAAAATCAGAGGGCAGAGATGGTCTTCCAGCCACCTTCCATACTGGAGAAAAAGCAGTTTAGGATTTTTGATCTCTCCCTTTTCCATTTCTTGATAGAAAGAAAGTCCAGGCAGAGTTAGAGAATCTCCTGTAATTTCTGTACACAAATGCTGATGTCTGCTTGCACTCTTCTCAATATATGACATAACTGAAGTAAATAAATACTTAACTTAGTCAAACTTCCCATAGTATGGAAGTAGAAATCTGAGACAATTATTCTGTTCAACTACATGCACTGATTGTTTTAGAGTTAAACCAAACTTTACTTCTCTGTTGGAAAAAGCATTATTAGACCAGTAGAAACAGAAAAGCCTGCTTTTCAAACCATTTTGATGAATTCAGTTAATGTTTTTCCTTGAAAATCTTCAGTCAGTGGTGACACTGCTATGTACATAAATGTTGTAAAATGCTACACCATTTTATTTGCAGTGTCATAAGATTTGGACCATGAATATGAAATAGACATACATATGCACATAAATATAGAAACAGCCTGATCGCACAGTAAGAATATTAGGATGCGTGCCATGCATTCTTTGATAACTGCTGGCACACAGCTTCAGCACATGAATTTGAGTTCCTACAACCACCTGGTAGGTTGAGTTGAAAACCTTTTGAAAAATACATCAAAAAGTTGCTATGGCACTGCAGGGGATACTTATGCATAGAATAAAAGAACTAGTGTAGTGTTCTGTTCAGCAGTTCTTCACCCACAAACATTTCTGAATTCTAAAAGTATTTTGACACTTCCGTGTTAAAACACTACTTAGTATTAGTGCTTAGCATTTCTCTCTGACTCTTTTAAAGTAAAATCAAAGTCAAACACTTAGTATTAGGTTTCTTTCCTTTTTCTTCTGCATCTTTAAAAATATCTTGCAAAAAGTTTTGGATGAATGCACTGTTTCTTTTCCTGAAAGGGAGTGTGGGTGCCTCTGAAAAATAGTAATGTTCTGCATTCTTTTAATAGAATTCTGATTATATTGAAGGGAAAAGGAAAATACAAGTAGGTATATGAAAACCAAGAAGAAGGGTGATTTTACCAATTCCACACCATAAAGGTATCTGAAGATAGCAGGGGACCAAATTACATGGCTGTGTGTTTCTGTCGTTGACTGCAAGTACACTGCGTAAATCCAGTTTGAGATGGGTGTGAAAATTTACCTGTGAAATTTACCTGTGGTATATCCAGTGGGCCAGATTACTTGCACTGAAATAATAAAAAGGACATCAGTTGTTACTCTGCTTCCTTGATAGGTGCAGAAAGTGTAGATGATACTGAGTTTTTACATTGTTTTTCGTTTCTTTTCTGCTTCTACTCTGACACCTAATTTTGTGGAGGTACTTTTAGCTCAAAATTGAAAATACCAATATAAATTAAAAAAAAATGTTCTAATTCTGGCTCCTTTGTTGAAATTTGTTTTGCAAATATAAGTAGGATGATAATCGTGTAACAAAGGCAGATACTTTCTATATTATATTATGAAATCATATCTGTATTCCAAGCTGGCGTTTACATCAATGTTTCAGTGCTTTCTTAAGGAGAATCACTGTAATGTACTGACTCGTCTAAGCACCATCACGGTATTCTTGATTCATGAAATGACTTGCATGAACAATAGCAGCACTGTGTGATATGGACATGTAGCAGACAGGAAAACAAGAGAAGAGCTGAGACCACCAAGTGAAATCCCAGTAGCTTCATTGCTTCAAAAATTAATAAACATGTCAAATAATACCTTTTGGCATAATGCTTAGATTTTTTTGAAGAAGTTGATTGCATTTTTCATTGTATGTCCACCGCTGGTTGTTTATACAAGGCAATTTTACTGGACATTTTAGGCAAGGAGCATAAAATCTCGGAATCAGCTAGTAGAGTGTTCTTAAGTACCTAAGTGCTTGCATGTTTTCAAAAGGGATGTTAAAAAGAAAATTTTATAAAAAGAGAAGCTTTGTTCATATAAAGACTTCATGAAAAGCTGCTTTTTCCCCATTAGGTTTTCCAATTTATATTTATTGTCTACTATTAAAAATGTACCTTGCTTTCTATGGGTTATCTATCTTCAGATTCTAATTATAGGATCTTCTTTTAAATTTTTCATAGTGTCAATTAACCTTCAAAACTTCTGCTGAGTACACAATTTGAACATCTGAAGTATTGTCATTACAGAGACTGCTTTCTAGATCTCATTTCAGTTAGTTTTCTCTTTTCCTTTTTTTCAACACAATATTTAGACATGTTGGAACCAGAAATAGTGTATTTGCAGAAGAGTTTCTTTAATGCTGCAGGTCAAAATAATATCACTGCCTGCATTTCACAGAGTTTACAGAAGTCTCTTGTATTAATGCTGTTATCTTTGTCAACTGATCTGATAAGTCCATCAGACAGGATGTTTTGACAAGAACTTTTTTCCAGAGAAGCCCATTGATGGGAGCATTCATCAAGTTTGCATTCTTTATATACGATTTCTTTGTATGTTAGACTGAATTTGAAGTCTACAATCAGGTGAAGTCGTCATCATTGTTAAACAACAGAGAATCTAGATCCTAAAGCATTTTCTAATTAAGGAGCCAACATCCTATGATTATCTCGTTATTTAGAGCAACTATCTACTTGCATGGTTTAACTGTCATTTAAAATGATGCCAAATGCAATTCAATGATGGTCTGAAATTTATGAGAGATGTTTTCAAACCATTGTTTGAGTCATTCTTAGACCAGGCTTTTGAGTGTGAAATCTATTGTAGATAGAAATAAAGCCATCATTTGAAGTCCGGTGAGCTAATAATTGTTAATAGGCACACAAATGTGAAGGCTACAGGGCAATAATTAGTGCCCCTGGCAGCTGTCATATGGAAGTATCATCAGTTATAAAGGACACTTGCATGTTCTTACAAGAGGAGCAGCCTTTTTATAGTTTCTGGACTCTCTCCTTCTCATAAGAAAATTCAAGAGAATTACTAGAGAAGAGAACTTGTGGTTTTGTGTACTGAATTTTTTTAGGTGAAGAGAAGAACTGGATTTACCAGGATGAATGTAATTGACCTAAGGTTCCTACTCCACTTTCCGTCCTTTCTAGTGTGGTATATGAAAAAAGATTAGATATCAATATTTACATGCGTAAACAAAGCCATCATCTGATATGAATTATAAGTATAACCTGCTATTAGCAACATTTCACACAAGTTTCTGTGGCATTATTTCTGCTTCTTTGCTACTATATGGAAAACTTCAGAACCATGATTATGATGTTTGTATTATATTTACATACTCTCTATTGATCCACATGAGGCACTCCAGGCTTGTATTCTTGGTCCCACCTGACACAGTCTCTTACAGTTGACAGCAGAGCATGGTGCCTAGGAATGTAAAATAAATTGTTACAGCATGTAAGTTTAGGAGCTAACCTTGTAGTCTAGCTCAGGTTTACCTTCTCATCATCTTGCATGCGCTGTCACAGCAGTCCTCCTGCCATTGCATCCTACAGAGGGACTGAAGTCAGCGTTGTTTCCTCTTTGAAAGGTAAAAGTTGTTCCAAACAGCAAATGTTTTCACAGAGACCAGGTTTTCATGGAACATGATCTTTAGCGGTTGCTCCCATTAGGTTATCTTATTTTCCAGTTTCAGTTTTGTATCAGAACAGCTGTATACTTGGCCAAATCTGTGTGGTGATATTCTGGTTGTGTTTGGATCAAAATACAGATTTCTGGAGTAAAATGAGACAATCGTGTTCCAAAGGTGCTGCTTTGTTATCTTCTGTATGATGATCATCCCGGCAACAGCATTGCCATTAATACTCTAACTGCTAGTGCTGAGTTTAAGATGCGTCATCTTCTGTGACTTTGTTTAAACATTCACATATATTTGCTCTGTAGAAACACTCAATTTTTTTCAAGATGCTGTGAGTAAATAATGGCTTTTAAAATTATAATAAGCTAATGAAGTAAAAAAGAAATTCTAAAAGCTCTACAGGACTGATAAACAAAGTGTTATTTCTAGACAGACAACACAGAGTCTTCACTTAAACATTTCAGTGTGTGTTTTTAAATTAAAATTAACTTAAATCTATTCGTAAGGTCATAAAATTAAAGGTAATAACTTAAAGATCATTTTCTGTGAATAGAAATTGTAGCTTTACTCATTCTTTCAAAAGAAACAAGAATGCATTCTCTCATAAATAGGCTGTATTATTGTTCCGTCCTATTTCAACCCACATGGCCAGAGAGAAAGAGAGTGCATGATCAGAGTTTCATAAAAAGGTAAAGCTTAAATTTTCTTCCCTCTCTCTCTTTTTAGTGCTCTTTGGGACTGAATCCATTAGGAGCCAAACAAAGCACATCTGTGTTGTTGTCCCTCCTGACTATCAGCATACCATACATTCAAATATTGCAGCCAGAAGGCGTTTTACAAAAAAAGATTTCAAGATGTGCTCTTGAAATGCGTTTGTGTACTCATTATGCAGCGCTATCTTTTGTCAGTGGGGAGTTCTGTAAATAAAGCATCAAGGTCTAATATTGCAGTAGCTGATAGCAATAAAGTAAACTAGAACCAAATAATCCACTTTTCTTTACGCAACTTCCTTTTTTACAACTGTGACCAGTGTATAGGAAAAAAGTATAAAAGTAATTTTTCTGTTATTTTTGCAAAACCTTGGAATATCTAAAGTTGTTTTGCAGGAGGAAATGCAGTAGTTGTTTATAAACATAATAGGATTGGCAACAATCTGCTACTTTAACTACTACCTCATGTTTCACCTGTTAGAGTAAAACAACTATTTTGCATCAGTATATGCAGACAGAAAGAGTACAGCTGCCTGGAATTTATAGTCCTTTTTGTTCCCAAACTCAGAAGAATTGTTAATCCCAGAGTCCCACTGTGAGGTTGGTAAAAATGAGTTCTGTAATTCAGATTCTGTAGGTTAAGAAAACAAAATGGGTTCTTGAATATTTTGGGGACATTCACAGGACTAGAGGTGAAAAGTCTGGAGTTTAAACAGTCTCTCACACCATCTTTTCTTTTGAAACATACTCTTCTGGCATCAAACCCAGTGCTTGCAATTTATAAAATTAGCACTGAAGTATCACGTTCTTATTCAAAATGTAAAGGAAAAAAACTTAGCACAGGTGCATATATTTTCTCTAAGGGCTGCTTTAAAAAAGAAGTTTGAACACTGTCTGTTACATTACAGTATTATTGGATGGCATTGTAAGAAAAAAGTCCTGCTAATTATTTTTGCCACATATTTGTAAAACAATACTATGCAATAAGCACAGAAGATGAAATAATACTAAGGTTTCAGTATATCGAAATGCTTTAAAAGAAAAAAAAACCAACAGGTGCAGCACTGCACTTTGACTTTCCAGAGAAATGCTTGCTTAAAGGTACTTACCTCTTCAATAACCGATTTAAGAAGGAAACATTTTGATGAGATGAACTTCTTTTGTACAAGGAGCGTTCATTAGAGATCTTACAAAGGTGGACTGCTTCTGCTGCATTCACATGAATGAATCTAGCGGTACGGGAATATCCCCCTGGCTTTTCAGTACTGCTGCCCTATTTTTATACTCAGTAAATGTGCTTTTGCTGAACCTAACAATAATATCTACTGGAGACTGCCTTACAGCTGGGCATTGAACTTCACTTTTTCAGACCTTTGTTGGTGGGACACTGGTTTCTGGATTACTATTCTGTTAGCATGATGAACTAATTGACCTAGCAGGACTCCCCGTGGAATTGCAGCTTCTGCTTAGATCATCAGGAGTACAATTTGTTGTTTCATTTCCTCTTCGAGTCCCATCAGGGAAATTGAATTGTGAAAAGACTACCTACTGGGAGCATTCAGCCCTCATGACTGAATAAGTAACTTTATTTTTTTGGTACTGTCTTAATTAACAACAAAAAAGAGACTTTGTTATGAGGGAGTCTGCTGTGATTCTGATACAGATGACTAACCCCAGTTATAGGAGCACTTGATCCACATGGCCTCCTGGAGGCTGGGGGCCCCGTGCAGGTGCAAAGTTAATACAAAGCTTCAACAAGCTCTAAGTGCTGTATTCAGGGTAACTTGTCAAGTGTTACTAGACCATCACCGAGACTGAAGTCTGCAGGTATTAACTGTTTGGCAAAAACATTCCAGGGTGAGAGGGCTGGCTTGTCTAGACTTTTAATTAGTAACATTAATTAACGTTAATTGCTCGGAGCAGTTTGTACTTCTCTGTGAAAAGATATGGCCCTTAGAGTTTTCTGTGCTCTGACATCATCAGACAGTGATGTGATCTTATTATTAAAAAGGCTGCCTGGTGCTTTTTATGGACAAGACACATGCATTTTGTACATCTCATACTTTTCCTGGCCCTGAGCTGTATTCTCTTAAAATATGCTGAAAATAAACCTGTTTAAATTTTTGTCTTTGCACTATTAGACTTATTAGCCTATTAGTCTTTTCAAATTCACTTTTGTGTACAGGTGAAAAAGAGTGATTTTGAAGCTGTTCACTAACAGGAAAAATCCCTAGGTTTTTCTTAAGGAAACAGGTGAATAAATTCTCCTTTTTGAAAGTTTAATGCTGTCAGCCTTTTCAGGGTGCCAAGTTCCAAAGCAAAAAGCGTAGGAAAAATAATAATGCAGAAGGCTCTTTTGGTGTGGAGGCAGTTTCTCCAGCATAAGCGTTCTCTGTATTCTCAGATGTGAAATTTAGCATTTTGAAGTAATAACAACTTTGAAACAGTAATAGCTGCAGATTTACTGTAGGAAGCTGAAGGCCAAGGAAAGATGGCATTAGAGAGACCATATCCATGATAGACAAATGTGTCTTCATAATAAAATGGAACTCACAGGGAGGAATCATATTTTATGTTTGTTTGACACAAGTTCATATTACTAAGCTTATGAAGTAAAAATAATCTATGATGTTGTGTGATTTTGACTTCGGTGCTGATTTTTAGAGACTGAGACTAGTATGAATAACAAGATATTCCCTGCAGCTCATTGAGGGAAGGCTTTGATGCCATGGAAGAGGGCAGATCCTGCCTCCATTGGTAGAAAGACACTAGCAGCCATCTTAATTTTGTTTGGTCCTGTGCCTGAATTTGGTCTTTGCTAAGGTGATCTTGAGTTCCAAAGTGAAATAATGCTTTCATTTTTCTCAGAAAACTATAAACCACAGCATCTCTGAATTCACCTTTCTTTTCCTGTTTATGCTCACTATGCTTTTTTTATAATCTTTCCACAATATTTCTGAATGTTAGAGGTGGACATACAGGGAAGATACTGAAATGACTCCAGAGGGCACTTTACTGACTTGTCCATCACCATAAAGGCGATATGCAGAGTGCCAGCTGCTGTGCTGGGGGAAGGAGGAGGGCAGGGTGCTGAGAGGTAGGATATGGGGCAGTTCAAGGAGGGTGGATCCAGGAGAGCAAAAGGGAAGGAAGAGGTTGGGATGGTGAGCAAGGCCAACATCATCTTCGTGTCTGAAAGGATCATATTTTTTGAATATTCCTGGAGAAGACAGAATATGACTTCCTTCAAAGGCAACGAATAAAGATACAGCTTAGCTTCTGGAACACAGCATTATTTTGCCATGCTTATTGGTCATGGCTTAAAAGCAAATGTGGGGTTTTGGCTGTTATAGCTTAAGGAGTACGATTTCCAGAAATTTGTAGATAGCCATTCTATGGGTTTCACGTTCATTCTCTTTCCCTTGGATTCCTGGGTTTCATCCATAAAATATACAGATACTTCAAAGCAGGGGTATATCAGAAACATTTCTTTGGTTGAAAAGGCTGGAAAACTGCCTGCAGTGCAGAAGATGGGATTAGAATTTTGTTGAGTGTAATTTAGTGATGGCTGTGGTGTGTAGTGTATGGTTTTTTTCTTTTTCTCATTTGTTATTCCAAATGGACGTGTCTGTGCTGCTGAGTTTCAGTGCCTATCAAAAGACTCTGTATTTGGACCTTTTGGCTAAATAGGTTTTCATTACAGTTTGTGGTATATACAAAGATCCACAAATAAAACACACAGGCAAACATTCTTTTCAAAGGAGACAAACACCTGAAGGTAATCTTTGGCCACAATGAAAGAGTTCTTCCCTGCCTGAGTTGCACAGAATTATATGTGGACCGCTACTCATGTTCTTTACTTAGAAAAAATTTCCTGTCATTTTCTTTAGGTTTCAATGGAAATTACATAAAATATGACATTTCTTTGGCTTCCTTGTGAGGAATAGGTGTTGCAGAAATTATGCATGTAGAAAATGACCTGATAAGTGCAATCTTACTGAAACCATTGGATTTCTTGTAGGAGAACATTCACTTCAGTTTTGTAAATATTAGCAGGGGTTTTCACTCTCATAAATTGGTACCTAGTTATCAACCCATTCTCATGCAGCTTCAAAACTAAGTAAGTCTCCTGTTTGATCAACTCATTGAATGTCTTTTAAGATTTTAATTCCAGGAAAGTTGAGCAAACATGTCTAGAAACTTATTAAACAAATCTGTCCTGGACTGAGAATCCATTTATATCAGAGAATTCCCTTTTTAGGAAGGTTGGTAATCTAGACTTTTTGCAGAGAAAGAGAATGTGTGTGTCTTTGTGTGTGTGTATACACATGTATCTAAACATACATATATATAAACACACATATAATGCACACCACTTATAACATGTGGAGCAAGACTTTTTGTCTATATCAAGTTATTTATCAGTATCATAAGAATCTTCACTATCTCTAGGTTTTGTGTTGCCAAATAAAACAAATTATCCCAGTTTGCAATCAAATAGATTAGCAATCCAAAATACCCCTTTGAGATCTGCAGATCCTCAGGCTTAGTCTGTGGGTGAACAGTTATACATTTGAATGAGGAGAGATGTCTTTATAACATATTTACTTATCCTTGATGGTGGATACTCAGAGGCATGACTGGTCTTGGCAAAAGTTAGGGAAGCCATTGTGTTCCTTAGTGTTACGTTGGCTGTGCTTCTCTCCCAAGTAGTTGTATTCCTAATATACCTGTCTCTGTGTGCTGGAAAATCTTAAATGAGATTGAGAATCTGTCTAGCAGTACTGCACTGTTTCCAGTTAAAGTCTTGTGCGTCACTTCTGCGATACCCAGATTGAGCCACAAAGGCATTTTCCTTTTTGATAATTAGCTCGGTCTATATGCTGCATTCAGTATCACTAGTTTATAGAGGTGCAAAATAAACATATGCTAAACAACAAGGAATCTCCATGTCAGGAATTTTGAGACTAATATTGTTTGCATATGTGATGGAATTTTCCAAAGTGTCTTTTTGTGCTGCTGTTGTTGCTTTTTATTTTCCCTGGCTTGGAAGAAATCTGCAATTGAAATTCTGATGTAATTGTGTTTTAATTTATGCCAGTAATTTTCAGGCGCCAGGATAAGAGGTGCTTAAAAAATTACAAAGGAAAAGTAAAGGCAAATACTTGCTATTGTATAAGAACAGACATTAATGTAAATAATGCTATTAAGAAATTCAATATGTTTATGCACACAGGAGCTTTTGTTGCCAAAGAATTTCATATTCAATTTTCATTTTCTTTTTCTCTTACATCAAATACTTTGATCAAAGCAGGCGGCTTGCCAAATAGCTTTTTATCTTGTTACAGAAAAAATAATGTAAAATATGAAGTAATTAAATTTGAAGAACCTCATAATGAGGTGAAGAACTGTACTCAAGAAGCGCTCTGAAACAATTAATTATTCATGTTCATGGGGTACCTGTATTGCCTTCTGTGGCAGGTATTTGTGTTCTTGTAAGGTCAATGTCAGTAATAGTAAAAGTTGCCAACTCCTTTTTGTTTCAGATGTTTAACGTTTTCTTTCTCTGTAATAGTATTGTTGAGGATTGGTATGCTTCTGGTTTGAAAAAGAGAAGTTAAATGGGAGAAAAACCTTTATAATGCATATAAAACTGTATTAAAATTGCAACTGCCTTTCTTATAAAGTCTTTTTAATGTAATTTTACATTCCTCACCAACTCATCTGTAAAACAGGATTGTATTCCTGCGAAAAGAAAGCTATGATACAGTTTTTTGAAAAAAGTTAAAATTGTGTGAGTGATAGTGTCTCTGAGAGGACTTTTAAGATGCTACATAACCATCTGTACAATGTAGTTGTCATTATTGGGCTCTGTTTTTTACAGCTTTCTGCTTCAGGAAATTTTTAAATATTTGCATAGAGAGCATTAATAGTAACTCACATCCTAATGACGTAGTTGTGTGATACTGAAGTGAGCCATCTGTATGCAGAGCTAGCAGAGTTCCTATAATTGTTTCTTCCTGTATTTGATCGAGGAGATAAGAGAATCTTTCAAGCCAGGGGAATTCCCAAATAATTGCCGTTCCCTTATTAATTACAACTTATTGCTCAGTCAGAATTTCCTTTCCCTCTTCCACCTCAGTCTTGTTTGGTTTTGTTTCCTTGAACATTCCCTCCTGCCTTGCTGGCCAAAGTATGTTAGCAACATTGTCATTAGTTTATATTTAATAAAACAACTGTGTTGTGAAGTTACGCTACTCATAAGTGTTGTGAAGTCTTTTGAGATCAGTCAAAATAACTCCACCACAGCCATGTTGTCTCCATTCAGATACAGTCCTTCTGTAGTGTGACAGTTTTTTTCTTTGAGGTGTTGTCAGTGGCTCTGCTTGGAAGGATTTGGACCCACAGAAGCAGCCTCACACCAGAGTGGGCAATTTCATAATATATGTTTTATACAGGTGCATCTTTAATCTTATTTCATTGTCAAATTGAGTGGACACCTTTGAACCTTTAGGATGTAATGATCTGATAATTTTTATTCACTTCTATGAACACTGTAAGTAGTCAAACCTCATATACCAGACCCCAAAGGTATTTATTGTTTTATATTACCGCTTAGATGCTTAATGTATAGATATTTTGGCTAACCTTTCATAAACAAATAAAAACAAAGAATCTAAATGGCATTATTGATGCAAAGATGATGAGGGAACAGTTTCTTAGAGTAACAGTTTCTTAGAGTACTTATTCTTACATATTTATTTATTTATTTATATTAAGTTGGTTTCTATTGATTTTTGGCAGGTTTGAAAAAGAATAGTTTGAGAAGTGGAGGAGAGATAGATACAAAGGCAACAGCAGCTTAGATCCATGTTTTACTAAATTAGCAGCAGCTGTTGGTTTAAATCGCTTTGTTGTAATTATAAATAGATATTACTGCTGTCATTACTTAAGAGGTTGCGATGTGTAAGAAGGCATAGTGCTTAAGTAGAAAATATTCCTGAGGTCATGCGAAGTAGCCTGGACAGGCAAAACCACTCAAATGTTTTTAAATTGTAGGAAAGAAATTTGTGACTCAGTGTGCATGTTCTTTTGTTTGAGACATTTTTGGTAGTGATTTTCTTGCATGTTTTGGGTTGAACTGAACATGTTTCTTTGCCGTCTCTTCCTTCAGCCTCCCTTAAACAACTCCTGTTTTCCTTCTGTTCTGTCTCACAGCTATTTAGTACTGAGAAGATCCTCCTTAGTTGATCTGCAGGAATATATGACATGTCACTTGCAGTTGTATTTGGTTTCTGTGGCAAGGTTATGGTAGTGGGGGGTTGGGGGGGCTACAGGGATGGCTTCTGTGAGAAGCTGCTGGAAGCTTCCCCATGTCCGACAGAGCCAATACCAGCCGGCTCTAAGATGGACCCACTACCGGCCAAGGCTGAGCCAATCAGCGATAGTGGTAACGCCTCTGTGATAACATTTTTAAGAAGGAAAAAAAGTTGTGGGACAGAGAGAAATGGCAGCTGGAGAGTGAGAACATGTAAGAGAAACAGCTCTGCAGACCCCCAGGTCAGTGCAGAAGGAGGGGTAGGAGATGCTCCAGGCGCCAGAGCAGAGATTCCCCTGCAGCCCGTGGGGAAGACCATGGTGAGGCAGGCTGTCCCTGCAGCACAGGGAGGTCCACGGTGGAGCAGATCTCCACCTGCAGCCCGGGGAGGACCCTACGCCAGAGGAGGGGTTTGCCCAAAGGAGGCTGTGACCCCATGGCAAGCCTGCGCTGGAGCAGGTTTTCTGGCAGGACTTGTGACCCTGTGGGGGACCCACACTGGAGCAGTCTGTGCCTGAAGGACTGCAGCCCATGGAAGGGACCCACGCTGGAGCAGTTCATGAAGAACTGCAGCCTGTGGGAAGGACCCATGTTGGAGAAGTTCATGGGGGACTGTCTCCCATGGGAGGGACCCCACGCTGGAGCAGGGGAAGAGTGTGATGTGTCCTGCCCCTGAGGAGGATGAAGCAGCAGAAATACCATGTGATGAACGGACTGTAAACCCCATTCCCCGTCCCCCTGTGCTGTTGGGGGGGCTAGATAGAGAATCCGGGAGTGAAGTTGTGCCCAGGAAGAATGGAGGGGTGGAGGGAAGGTGGTGTGATATTTGGTTTTATTTCTCATTACCCTACTCTGGTTGACTGGTAATAAATTGAGTTAATTTTCCCCAAGTTGAATCTGTTTTGCCCATGATGGTAATTGGTTGAGTGATCTCTCCTGTCCTTATCTCGACTCACAAGCCCTTTGTTATATTTTTCTCTCCCCTGTCCAGCAAAGGAGAGGGGAGTGGTAGAACGGCTTTGGTGAGCACCTGACATCCAGCCAGGGTCAACCCACCAAGCACTGTCACCTGTAGTGAGACCAGATGCCTGCAGATACATACATCGTTCATACTGAAATAGGTAGTGCCCACAGATTGGTCTGTCTTATATTTTCTGTACTTTTCGTAGGTTGTTCTGTACTTCTAAACCAGTGCTATCACTATTTCATTGATTAACTGGTGTTTCAAGCTGTTTCAGATAAGCATTTTAACAAGATTTAATTTAAATGCCAAATTACATTTTCATACACCATTAAGTGCCAGTTGCTATGTGAAATAATTCTATGTTGGAGATTAATTTAAGAATGTGTTTGAGGAAAGTATTACAAGCATAATGCAGTGAAGTATATTTAATCTTAGACATAGCAATCTGTGCTACCTCTTTCTGTACTGACTTTCTTGGCTCCTTTGCATCTTTACCTGGATTTGCATTTTTTGTAGTTGATGATAAAGTTCTTGCTGCCTAATTTTCATTATACATGTGTTAGACTGCACATACACTTCAGGGCAGCACTAGAGAGTTATCCACGCACAGCTTGGACAAAGACAACTGCATTTTGAACTTTTGCATGTTACCCTATAGAGAGTGTCATCCTAAGTTGAAAGGAAAAATTGGGGAAGCATGCATGCCAGTTGTGGGGCAAAGCTGTCTGTTAAGCAATGGTAGCAGCAATAAAAAGTAGGGTTGAATTCCTGACCATCTTTGAGACTTCTGGCATGAACAACTTCAGGGTTTTTGTTCTTGCTTCCTCTTTACTTTTTTTCTCTCATCTACCTGAATCCCTTTCTTGCTGTGCATGTTAAGTGCTGCCAGACAGTTCTGCCTTCCTTTCAGTTGTGGCCTCCAGATACTACTGGACCCAGGTGAAAAAATAACAACATTATTTATAAATAGAAATATTGATCTAAGCGCAAGTGAGCTACCTTAGGGCTACTTTTGAAATATACAGTATACATATAGCTGCATTAGGAATCAAGACCAGCCAATGCAGCAATTTTCAAATGCCAGTGATTGTCACTAGACCTCATTCAGCTAAGGGGGGGAGAAGCTTTAAGGCAAAGCAAATGATTAGCAGAATACTGATTTGGCCTAAAATGCATAATTGTAAAGCTGTAATTCAGTAGCCCAACCAGTATTTCTATCCGTCTACAAAGTCACCTAACAGCAAAGGACTATAAACCATTAATGCATATTTTTACTAATCCAATTCCAGGTGCACACTGCATATTTTTATAGTAATAAATATTAAATAGTATATATTTTTAAAAGCAGTGTGTATCTTAGCATTCTTGGTAGGAAATAGGAACTCATAAATTTTAGTCCTGGCACTGATGTTGATTCACAGCATTGCTATGGGCAAGTCACTTAACTTCTGTCTGTGTTTCTTTAGCCATAAAATAGAAATAACAGGGCTTATTTTCTTGCTTCCCATAGGAATTGAAAAAAAATTTAACATTTGTGTAACTCTTCATAGAATGTTAATTTAATGTCCCTTTAAGCTTTTAGCTGTAGCCAATATAAACATATCCAATGTTTATTTTTAGAGAAATTATTTACAACACTTTTACAAATCTTTTCTCTTTGATATTTTACCCAAGTAACAATCTTTCCATGGTAATAGAACATGGTGTTTCCTTGTATATAAGAAAGCTAATTAACTTAAGGGAAAAAATGAACCTAGTCATATTCTATGAAGAAAAGTTACAAAAAATGAAAAATTCAAATTTTTGGCATTTCAGTATTTATATGCATCTACTCCTGTAAATGATAGTACTGTGATTTCAGAAGACTCTGACCATACACATCATAATGTATGCAAGAAAGAGTAACACTACGAATGCATTTTAGAAATTTCAGTTGTTCAGCTGAAAATGGATGAAAATAACATTCCTATTATTCACGCAGATTTTCAAAGGATTGCTCACTGCTTAATTCTTTCCTGAAACATATATTAGTAGTGAAGAGATTAATTTAACCTGCAGCTGGAGGTGGAGACAAGATCAGGAGGAAGATTCTGGAAAGTTCATGTGGGTTTTGGCACATGTGAGTGGAGGTAGCAGTTTGAGGTCTACGTATATATAGAGAGGGTAAAGGAAAGTATCAGTAAGATGTTGCAGATGGTTGTATTAGTAGAGTGAAAAATTTGGCCCTGGAGGTGATACTGGATAGAATCAGAGCTGCAAACACTTGAGGGAACATGAAAGAATATGTTGAGCAAGCAAAGTTGTATCTTGAGTGGGAAGCCCTCAAGATGACACCAAATGAGTTTACCACAAATGTTGGCCCAAGAATAGCCCACCTGTGTCAAAATTAATAGCTTTATAATTGAAATAATACTTAGAGTCTGTATTCTGCAAGTCATAAAGTTCAGTAGTGTTGCCCACTGACAGGTTGATTTAAGCATAAACTTGGTGAGATGATCTACAGCAACATAAAGTTAGTTTTTATTTCTGCATACTACTAAAACTTGAGAATGTGAGAATAGGAGAATGTGGATCTAGTAGCTGAAAATTGGCATTCCAAGAAATTGGCTAGGAGAATACTAACATAAGCTTATTAAATTTCAGGAAATAAAATTTTTGCAAATTTTAAAATATGCACTGGACAGCAGTCACTGGTGAGACTGAAAATCACCTTTGTAAAAGAAATACTTTCATTTTAATGTTTACTAAGCTGACCATATTAGCCATTATAGTTTTACGAGGCGGTAACTTTATTTTGGGAGAAAAAAGGGAAAAGGTAGTCAACATGAGTTGACAAAAAAAGCTCCGTTGTCTGCAAAGGCAACCTTTTCCATTAGTTTTGAAAGGAAAAAGGTGGGGCCGGGTGCGGGTGGGGTGGAGGAAACGTATTGTGTGGTTATGGTTTTATTTATTATACCAGTTTCCAAAACCATAAGGATTAGAAAATTTAAATTAGGTTTCAAAAGAGAGGATGTAAATTTTCTTCTCTCATCCTTTGCTGTAATATAGGTTTGGCAAGTCACTTCCTGTTACACCTACACAGATCCAGTCACACAAGTATTGCTGAAAACAGTTTATTTATGTGACTGAAACTAAATGAGCAACAGAATGAGGAAGCAAGAGAGCGAATGCTTTTTTCCCTCATTCTGTTGCTGTTAAAAAAAAAAAGTTTGAACAATTTTTTGGAAAAACTTGCATTAATAAATACTAATGAGTATATTGTTCTTGCAAAGTTATATGTAGGTGCCTGAAATTAGCTGCAGTGATTAATCCAGGGTAGATGCTGTGAATCAGAGGATGAAATCTTGGTTCTATTGAATTCAGTAATAGAAGTCCTGTTGAGTGCATACAATTAAATGCTTCCAGGATTAGGACACTCAGAAAATATTTAGAATATTTGTAAGGTTTCATTTGATGACACACTTGTGGAATGTCAAAATTAGCATGTATTTGAATGTTTTACTGTACCAAGGTCTATTTCATCTGCTGTAGCTTATATTCAGCATAGTATCATAAGGAAATTAACAACTTTCTGTAGCTCTGAGAGTTGCCTATTGAAGTCACTGGTTTACTGGGCAAGGTTATAGGATGATGGGGGTGAGGGCAAGCAAAAAAGTAGTACTGCTAAAAAAACCAAGGGGATGGTTGTCCAGAAGATACTATAAATCAAGTCTTATGTGTCTGTCATCTAGCAAACATTTTTAAAGCCATCAAACCATAAGGAGAGAAACCTGACCTGATTTTCAGAGCACTGAGCACTCACTGTTCCTATTGACTTCAGAGAAAGCTGCAGGTCTCAGATTCTTACTGAGTAATTGACTGCCATAAGTGGGCATCTGTATGTCCAGCAATCTTTAGAGTAAACATTTAGAGTAAACATTTACAAAGAAGTAATCCAGTTAACAAAATCTAAACAGAGGTTAACATTTCTTTTTCCACACTTCCCCCC
>JANZLQ010000056.1:29198288-29247760 GCA_026212715.1 Elanus axillaris | reverse complement strand
TACTGAATTCAAAACACAGCACTGTACCAGCTACTAGGAAGACACTTAACTCTATCCCAGCTGAAACCAGGACAACAAGTTACTAAAAGACTAAAAACTTTTGAAAACACAATTCAGTTCTGTTTTCTTCTACATCATCTTAATAGTTAGAGCTGGTAGACTCTCTCATATTGATTTGAAATAACATATTTTACAGTCTAACTTTGTATTTTCTGTCTCTGAGCCAGTTTTTATGAAATTGAGGAAAAAGGTTCAGTCAATATTAAGCAAATCCATATACTGTCATAAGCCATGATTATAATTCAACCAAATGAGGGTACTACAGAAGTAATTAGGCTAATTATCAATGGCTTTTCATGCAGTAGAGGTTTGGGTTGATTTTTTTTTAAGTTATTGTTCAGTAAAATAGTACCTCATGTCTAGAAATCAAGCACAGAATTGTATGATGAAAAATTCCCATGTGACTCATACTCTCACCATGTTATACTTCAGAGACTCAAGAATTAAATTCTTGAATGGAGATTCCTTTTTCAGAGAAGCAGATACATGCTATTCCTTCCTCTCCTCCACCCTCAATTACAACTTCAAAACCTCCTTTTTCTTGGTGTTATAGTGCTCTTTAAAATAGATTAGTCACAGAGTGAATTTTAACACTTCCCAAATTTGTGAAGTAGAGAAGGCGTATCACAATCATCTGGAATATATTTGCATGGAATTTTTTAATAATATGTCATCTCATAATATTCTTTAAACTCTCTTTAAATAAATGAGAATAAAGCTGAGAGATCAGTTGCTGAAGCATTATATAGTTTGCTAGATTGCAAATACTTAAAGAGTTTGATATTAATGTTTGGAAACTACTTTTATTTAGTATTTCAAAAACTTTTCTTCTCTACATATGCTTACATGCTGTCCTTGGAATCACTATCAAACCTCAAACCTAACTTAAAGGTTTTTTCTTAATATCTAGCAGTTTAAACTGTATTTAACTTATTACAAATTGAATCCTTTAGGTCAGTGCTTGCCAGGCTGGCTGCTGCTGCTCAACTCTGGACTAAATTTTAAGTTGAAAATGTTTTAGCAGAAATACTCTTGGCTTGAAGTATGTGGGAAACAGGGTTGTAACTGAGTAGATAGAAAGGTGAGATGAGAAACCTTGGTACTGATTACAGTTTGTCTCTAGTTCCCTGCATGTGAAAAGGTTATAATTAAGTTAATCTGAAGGAATATTTGTGAATATTCTCTTTGTTGGAAAGAGAGATGCTGAGTACAGAAATAAGAAATATTCTTTTTCGGTTTATCATTTAGCTTTCCATTTGTTTCAAGTTGTCTATTTTTTTCTGAATATTTCAAAAATAAAAATGATAGATTATTTTTTTCTATATTGGACAGGAAAGAGAAAACGTGATTTAAGCTGGTAAGCATCTTGTGATTCAGTAATGCAATATATCAAATCTGCCACAGACAAAAATTGATACGAAGTGATCTGAAATTCCCCTTGGCATAGTTTCCTTCTTCTTTTGCTGTTTTTTTTAGAACTTGCACATGCCCTCATGGCATGTATGACACATCTTTGCTCTCATTTCAAAACTCATGATTGCTTTGCTTTTCAGATGCAGGACAGATCACTCTTATCAGAATCCAGCAGAAATTTTTAGTCTTTTGCTGCTGGCATCCCATCAAAGCTTGTGGCTGTCAAAGGAACATGTTAAAGGATAAAGTCAGAATTTAGAGTTTCATTACTTTCATTCCTGCATCTTTGTCATTTGTACTTCTCTGATGATTTCAGAATTATGACTTCTGTAAAAAATCTGTTGTTTTCCTCTAGAAATAACTCTGTGGACATGCATGTTGGAATTAGACCTGTTTTATTATGAAGTAGAATATCCCTGACAGTTGTTGAAGGTGTTAGCATGACTCTGTTGTGTTTTTTTCCTTCTCTCTCATGAATAGTCAATCAACACGCTTCAGTATGGAGCTATGAAAACAAGTTTCGAGGATAAGACATATGCGCACTATTACCAACCTCTTGGGATAGAGCTCTGGTCACAAGGCAGAGCTCAGTTTAAACCATCACATGACTTCTGATACTGCATTTGAAATGTGAGGGCAATTAGTTTAACATTGTGCAGATACAAGGGATAATTATGCCTTGCAGTACTGCTGAAATCTCCACAGAGCTTTCATGCCAGGATCCCTGAAAAGTTGATTGCTAACATGTAATAAATAACAAGAGAATTATATATAGGAAAACAATAATTATTGGAAAAAACACTTGTAAATTTTCTTAATGATATTTACTCATCACGTCTCTGTGAAATCACTTCCTATTGCTTGCTGCAACAGGAAATTGGGCTGCATTTACTCTGAAAAGCTGTTGCTTACCCATAAAGTATATTCGCACAATTGTTAGAATATCTGTGGCATGAAACATAATACTTGTGCAAGTGACCATGAAGACATGATTGTTGAATAAAGGATTTTCAATCTTTGCTTAGTCAGTTGTGTGACACTGTATGATGCTATTGACATTCGGATAAATAGGCTAAGCCTGCATGGTGGTTAGCTGCATGAGATGGAATTAGCATCCCCCAGTAATGGAGGTGCCTGCTCTAATAGTTGCCCTGATTTCAGTCTAAACCCAGGAAACAACACAGGGGAATAATCCATTAAAGAATGCCTGTTCTTTAAAGAACTTTATTTTCTCCTCTCATTCAAGAATTGCTCATATTGGCAAATTTGTACTGATGTTAAATCATGCATGAATTAAAGAATTAAAGCATTTTTCATATGCTCATTAGAAATGGTACTAGTACTTCAAAACATTAATGGAAAGGTAGAAGTTTAAACAAATTGCTGCATGTCGACAGTCCTGTTGGTCCGAAGACATTTTGTTCATTAACTTTTTATTCAGCTTAATCAAGACTCTGATGCTTTCCAGGAGCTCGTGAATTGGGCCCCTCAACCAGATTATGAGAGTTAGTAGATACAGCCAAAATAACTTCATAAAATATAACATGCTTGCTTTTGTAAAGATTACTGTATTTTTAAGGCAATGGAATGGGTTCATTAAATTTACAATAAATGAACTTCAACTTATTGTGGCTTTCACTGGTGAAAACAGAGCTATACCTAGGCCACGGTGTCTTTATTAACTTCTGATAAAACAAATGTTCTGCCTAAATCGCATGTTTCTCCTATATTTAGTTCTGCTACTATTCAGATGTGCATTTTACTGTCATATACAGGAAATATGTCGTATTTCGCATTGCAATAGAAAAGGTTTGTTCTCTAAAGAAGCTGACTATTTCCTTGTTGCATCTTACTTTTGATGTCCAGTGTAATTATTAAATGCTCTGTTTCATGCCAGCAAGTATGTTTAAGACCTAGAATACTTTTATCATTGAAACTTAGTTAAAATAGAAAAGTATTATGAAACTAGTCAAGATGTTGTTTTGCCCTTTTTTGGCTTTCCCACTCTCATTACCGGTGGCAAAATGCTTTGAATTTTAAGTAAAGATTTGTGGCTATTTTTACCAAGCTTAATTAAAATCCTTGGGTTACTTATACTGAAGAAATTGTAAAGGACTTCCTGTAAATACTGACCACTTCTTAGACTAGAATAATTGTGAGTCACTCAATGGTGTCACACAGAGAAACATATGAAGACAGTAGTATAGAAAAGAATTTTTTTCTTTTTTTGGCTTTTATTAAAACAAAGGCACCTATGCCAAAAGCAGTAAACTTCCAATACCAATTAAGTGTTTAAGAAAAGGGAGATACCTTATACCACATACTACTGGCTAAATCCTCATAGTATATGGGGAGGGATGCCAATCAGAATATCCATCATATTTTTACTGATAAGGTAGCCTGCATACATTAGTATGGGAGGGTAGATAAATTTTATTGGTTGCTTTAGTTGGCTGATACTGCTTTTGGAAAAATGACATGAGATTTACAGAAAGGTTTCAAAAGTATCTCTTTTTCTGTTAGGGTTGCCTATACATGTTTGAAATACTTTTAATATTTTAAATACAAATGCATATTTTTCTTTCTTGATTATGTGTTTTTAATTTTTAAATGGTTTGATGGTATATAGACCCAGAATAAGGGGAAAAGTGTGTTAAAAATAGTATTATCTAGTGGCTATTGTGGAAGTTCACTTCAGGACTTTTACACTAATGGTTCTTCTATCTTGTATTTTGGAAGATTTTAATTTATTTTTGTGCTCAAAGAGAAAACATAAGCTAGAGGTTTTAAAATTACTCCTGGAAGGTCCCCCCTGAACATTTTTCCAAGCTGCAAAAATTCCAATTTTTGTGTTTGACTTTTTTGCAGGAGAGCGGAGGCTCCCATGGCTGCCCCGCTCCCAGCAGGTTTCCTGGGCTGTGCCAACGTGGCTGGGGCAGCCAGAGGCAGGGTAGGCTCCGGCAGAGCATCCCCAGAGAGCTGCATGGGGCTGAGGCTGTCAGGCTCCTGGCTGTCTCCCAGAGAATGTTGCATTCACAGAGATGGAGCACTTCCATGAACCTCCTGTGTTACGTCTTGGCACAGTTAGTGGAGAGCGGGGATCCCTACCTTCCAGGGTGCCTGTGTGGCAAAGCTGTGTAATTTTGGAAGACATGGGCTGTCTAAGGATTTGTCCAAAAGCCAGATTAAAAAAACCCCACAACTAAACAAGCACGGAGAACCAACCACATGCCCTCCCGCTCCATATTTTAGTGCAAGTTCATCAGAAGGAAGTGTTTCCATAAGTTGACAAATACTGCAATATAATATAAATAAGAGATAACAGGATCTCTTTATTAAGAAGTCCTTTTGGCCAGCTTCAGGTGAAAGTTTACATGGACTTTCAACTGCATTGCATTTCCTAAGTCTTAGCAATTTCTCCTCATACTATAAAAGGAATGTTTTTGAGCCTGAAGTGGTAAGCAGATTTCCAAGTCCAAGTGTTAACTGTTGATCCAGCTATTAATCTAAATGAAAAACTTGGCTGTATTGGTGATTAAAGAGCAGGTCTGTGTGGTAAATAGTTTCAAATGCTACAAGATGCTAATCCAGCCACCTTTTTGGAAACGGGTAGGTCGTGTTGCTTGTATTTAACATTAAGGTATATAGAGCTGGTTGTTGTTTAACAGTTCTCAATTAAATGTCTTAGACGAGGGGGGAATAAGACTTTGTGGTAGTTGACGAGGTCTCTAGCTTTGAGCAGTTGTGGGTATTCTAATACAGGCTGTCCTGTCATATTTTAGAGCAGTTTGTGGAGTTCAGGAGATATCCGTAGTTTGGTTAGAGGAGGGCAGAGTGCTGGTTTGTTTCCACTACCCAGAAAAATCCTAGCTAAACCAGCATCATTAGAGAATGGCATATCATAATGTCCAAATTACTTAGGGAACTGTCCTGGTATCTGGGAGACATCAGGTCAGTACATGACCGACATCGGCTGCTTTCGTGATCTTGGCTAGGCAGTGTGCCAAGGTCAGTCTGTGTGGATGTCTAGCGTGACCTTCCTTAAACTCAAGTGCTGAGTCCACGCTCATTTTCAAAACTTTTTGTATTCTCAAATGTGGAGATAGAGACAAAGCTACCCTTCTTCTAAAGGTGCCTTCACCTTTCTGTAGACATCTAACTTAAGACTAGATTTCCAATTTTCAGCTGGCTGAAGACAGGTGAGATGACTCCAGCTGCTAGCCTCTCGGCACAGATCCTTTTTCCCCATCTTAAAATGAAATTATTATACTGTCTTTATGGACTTTACAGGATGAATGCTGCTTTTTTCTTTTTGTAAAAGTATTAAATATGTATAGTATTTAAGCAACTTGATAATGGGATTCTGCAGGTACTCAAGAGAGCAAATTATCCTTTAGTGGCTGCATTTCTTCTAGATCTACAGTTTGCTTGGGTGGGACAGAAATGCTGTATTTCTGCCTATTGATCTATATATAATTCTTGGTAGCTCTAATAGTATTCCTAATGCAGATTCTGTTATCTGAGAAATAACATATCTGACACACTGAATATCCTTGGATTTGGGGAAAAGTGTCCTGGACCTAAATACATGAAGGTAAAGCTCATTATGGTAGAAGAGAAATTAAGTGTCCTGGGCTTTTCTCACCATCTGCTAGAACAGTAGCTTGGATCTGTAAACATGTTTCTGGTTTATTGTTGATTACTGCGTTCTAAGCAGTAGAATAGCATTTGGCTATGACATGAATGAAAAAAACTGTCCTGCATAAGGTGGTTGATAACATGGTAATATTTTTTTAAACTACCAGTCTGGATAGGCATTTTAACCCACTGTTAACTTCAACTTAAAAACTAAACTTCTGTTGACATTCAGTGATACTCCTCCAGTAACTAAAGGAAATCTGGACAGTAGCTGTAGAATCTGAAATCTCTGAACTCAGTTCTGATGTATGCTGAATGGAGACTCACTAAGATCTTCACTAAACACTGTTAAGGTGTTTTTAGAGAATCACTTGGGAATCTATAGAACACAGACATAAAAGAATTCAGCAAATAACTGGTTTGGGGGTTTTGTTTCATTTTGACAAGGTTAAAAATACTGAATATCCATTTCAGGCTATGTATGGTACAAGGACTGGTACAAGTTCTTTGATGAGTGAGTAAGAAAGGTTCTCTGGGAAGCGTTACTTGCGTGATGAGGCTGTGCTTGCCCAGAGACATAACACCTTTCAGTAAACCAGCTGATCTATCTGGAAAAAAGGGACAAGTAGTTGGGCATATAGATCCTCCTTCAGGTCTGAGCTGGGTCACATAATTGAAAACTAATGTGATGTATACGCACTTAAGGCCAAAGTAAAGGTGTAATAAGCAGTGCTAGCTTTAGCTTTCATTAAGGAGAGAATGCTTTTCTGTGCAATAGAAACATTCTCATGACACAGATTTTTATTGTTATTTAATGCTGGTTTTAACAGTGTGGTGGTTTTTAATTTGTGTCCAGTAATAAAGCCTGTTGAGATCTTTACACCTATAACCAGTTGTTCCTTTCATTGAAATCAGCTCCTGCCTTTGGAACACTACAGTACCACTGTAAAAATGAAATACATATTTCATAAGTGTAAGGCAGTATAAGATAGAAAGAAGTGTTGGTTTATGTGTAAATTGATTTGTATTTTTAAAGTAGTGAAAGGGGGTTTTGCTGCTTTTTTTTTTTTTTGAGCCTTTACATTGTAGGTTAAAAAAGCTGAAAGCATATGGTAGCAATTTTTTAACCTCTCTACATGAGGTGCTTGTCAACGGAGGTCCATACGTCCAAAGCTAGTTAATAACAGCTGCAGGCCAAAGTTCCTTTAAGAGCTATTGCCGTGTTCCAAGATTCTCAAAGACTTTGAACAAGTGAAGTTGGCCACAAGGGAAAGCAGCAGGTCTGCATTCTGCTTGTTAAGTGAACCCTGTTTGAACAGAAAAAAATGTGGCAGAAAGTCAGAATTTTCATGCTATAAAACTTGACCATAAAATATCAGATAGGATTGGCTAGTAGGCTGCTGTAGTTTAGCCTAAATGAACCATTTGCTTCAATCTAAAACTTAATTTTGCTCATTACTTCAATGAACATACTTAAGGGTTTTTTTGAGGAAAATTTGGAAGACTAATTACACCAAGTACCTTTTTTGAAAGAATTCAGAGAATCCCAAAACATAGGAATGTAGTTCTGTTTGTGTTTACATTTTGTATATATAAAATATGAAGTAGAAAAGAAAGAATGTATGTGAAGAACAAGAAATTTTAATTCTCTTGACCTTGTGCTGCTTTCTCAGTTTTATATTCATTTCCATTTTTGCCATGTTCTTTTCAAAGCTGTAGTGATTTATAATTAAGAGAATTCCCTCCAGACAGCTTTCCATGCAGTTTGTAGTTGCTTTGCAGTTTGGAAGAAGTCCAGACTTAAAATGTGAAATCACATTCTCAAAAGATACGGTCTGTATATTTTTGCCTATTGGTTGAAAACCTTCATGGTATATTAAAGCTTTTATCAGAAAAAGCTCTTTAGAAATGTTTAGAGGGAACAAGGCTGTCTGGTTGGTTATCTGCCAGTAATAAAGTATCAATAAACAATACTCATCATTGTTGTTCAAGCAGAATATAAGGGAGGATGCGTGACAGAATATGTTTTGTGCTCTACACCAGAATGGTGCTGGATCAAAATCTGAGATTTGCAATGCATTTCTAGGGCGCTGAGTGCCCCTAGGTGGTCACAACTAAAAGTACAGCAGGAACAGTTTCCCCCTGCTCATCTCCTACCTGCTGATGGACAGCTAACCTCTGCCGGGCACTGGGCGCTGCTCTCAGCCCCTGGGGCACATTTGTGGGAGGCGTTACTATTAAAGAAGCACTTCTCTTCCTTTGATAAGGCTCCTCTTTACAGAAGAGCGTTTGTGTCGTATTAATTTTAATGTGGAAATTGCTGACATACTGAAGTGGCAGTCTATCATTACTCCCACTTATGGCTCCAATTTAGCCCTTGTCATTGCAGTTGTCAGTATCAGTTGGGGATTAGAGGGGGGTTATGGCATGCAGAGCGGATGATCAGTGGATCAGTACCACTTTTCATTCCTTTTTACACAGTCTTTTCATTATCAAGCCCATTGATACAATTTTGTTACCGCTTTTCAGTTTTTTATATACATAAAATGTTTTGGGGATAAAGTGCTTCTGGAGTTATTTTTGGGTCCTTTGCATTCCATTTCTCTACTGTATTTGAAATATGCAAGTGGTACCACTTCTAAAATATGCATTTCTAAAGTCACACAGTCAGTTGGTTTGAAAATGCTCATTTACAATGCATTGATCCTTAGAAAAGGTATGCATTGCAAGACTTATCCTTCTAACTTCAACACAAATGTGTCATTGATCTGCCATTGCAAGGGAAGCAAGCAGTGTACAAATAATGGAAATATGATTTCCAAAGACTGTAGAGCCAATTCCAAACACTAAGGTTTTTAAACCGAATAATAGAATGCTATGTAATAATACAATTTATTTTAATCTTCATCAGATAAACAGTGTCTCAAATCTCTAAGTGCAGTGTGTGAGAAAAAAAACTTTGTATTTTGTCATAAGAGTAGGTTTTCACTGACAGACATTTCTGCAGGGAAGGAGGTGAAAAAAAGGTAAATCTTTCTCCTGCTTTCTGAGAATTCTGGTGAATTTGCTTCTATGGTAACCAATTAGCCAGAGCTTATTACTCATGTAAAATGGGAACCGCTTGCGATTTTAAAACCTTCATTTGCAAAACAGCATGTCTAAATGATAAAGTTAAATTTCTTTCCCAAGACCACAAGTCTTCTTTGTAGGTGGAAACAACTAAGTTTACACTTTAAGAAGCAAGGGAAAAGGCGCTCCTAGGCAGCAGCATCCATCCACACTAAAAGCAAATATTTGTTTTTGGAGGAGAGAATGGCTGTCCCCGGAGCAGCCAGCTTAGCAAAAGCAGGAATGGAAGGGCAGAGCTCATCTTTTATGGAAGTCAGATAAATTTCATGCTCTTTAACATCAACTGTGACTGCAGGCTTTTCACTGAAGCCTGGCTCCTTCCCCAGTGCGAACAGAATAGGAAAAGTGATTAAAGTTCACTCAGTACTGGACAGCAGGAGGCAACCGCTCTGGTATCTTCAGCTGAGGGAGAGGGTGAGAGGGCTCTTTAATAAGACTTGTGAGGCTTCTTTGAAGAAAAGAAATAGGACTCGTAGGGCCTATAGATGCCTACACTAACATTCATTCATTTCCTGTACTTCATATGGCTTCTTTGACACATTGTAATATTGTCATCCCCTTCATTAAAATGTTCATTATGAAAGGGGAAAGAGAGAAAATGTAACTGTTAACTGGAGTCAGGGGTCAGCAAGTTCTGCTGTGAGCAAAGGGCTTGGAGCTGTCTCAGATAATAGCGGCAGCTCTGGGGCAGATAAGACAGACGGACAGAAAATGGAAATATGGACCTTACAAATTGTCCCATTTAGTGTCCCATCTTGTGATGGATGGGAGTCTTGGGCGACCTGACAAATCTCAAAAGGCTGAAGTGTCTAGCAGATACTCCTAGAGCCTGCCTTTTGGCTTTTTCCCTCTGTCTCTGCCTCTTTTTTTGTTTCTCCCTTTTTTAAGTTGTGCAATCAGTATTCACACATTCTTATAACTAATAGGATTAGAGGCGTTGCAAAGGGATTTGAACAAGATAATTAGTTTACTGCTTAGCCCACAATATAACAGGCAAACCCCCCCTGAGAAACGGCAGACAAAATGGGTCAGAAAATGTGTGGGAAATGAGGTAAGGCCTCTCAAACAGGGCCTCAATCAGCTATACCATTATGAAAGGGTCCTGGAGTATTCATTCATTACTGCAGACTGTTGACTTTTTTGGCTTGGCCACCAGAGGTGTCAAGGAAAGAGACTGAGCTGAGCAGTGGGAAGTGTTGCTGGACACCAAGGAGTCCGTTTCAAGTGCTTAAATGCAGTTTCATGTTCTTTGCCACCACCACACCACATAGAGCAAGGCTGGAAAATCGAAGCACACAGCCTCAAGCACTTTACAAAGTGGAGGCTGTAAAAGCAAAGCTTCTTGTAAAACCTTGGGCTGGATCGCGTGATCAGAAAGAGGCGAGTGAAGTATCAAATCAGGAAACTTACTTTATGTTCAATACCATGTTTGAATCTCTGTCTAGCAGAGTTATTTAAAACATAAATTATCTGGCAGTGGGTTGAAGCATTCATGTAAATATATATTTTCTTATGTTAAGATGTGCCACACAGAAAAAGGCCTTAAATCCAGTCCCCTACTGTCCCTCCTTGGTGATACCAGTATGGTGCTTGAATTACTAAGTAATGGTACTTGGTTTCCAAAGGAGCAGCAGGAAGTGCTTCAAAGTTCCTGCCATTTTTGTTTGTTTGTTTTTTTTCTACCGCCCCCGCAACTTGTATGAACCACCAGCCTGATCAAAGCTGCCAGAATTTGTTAGGAGACTTGTTGACCTGGGCTTGCCTGTGTATGGTAACTTAGAGGTGCCTCCTCTTCGGTGGAAGAAACAGCAGGAGCTGCTCTAATGAACTGTCCAGCAGCTCCATCTTGCAGTGTATATACAACCAGAGGTGAGAAGAGGTTAATCCATAGGGGAACAAGTTAGGAAAGCAAAGTGAAAAATACCAGGGAGTTGTATGACCAAAATTCAACTTGAAGTCAAAGATGGTTGCTGACATTTTCTGTTTTTTTTTTTAAATGAAACACTCCTTTCAATCTGTTGCTTTTTGTGTCAGCTTGTAAGTTTTAAATACTTCAGCTACAGTGCAGGAGTATGCATTATGTACAATATGGATTGTCATGTTGCCTATGTCAAATTGACCTCCCATTCATTTTAAATACCTATATCTCATTTCTGGCAGAGATTAGATTCCTAATCTTAAGATTAGGCTCACTTTTATTTCAGCATAGGGATATAGTACTATAATCTTTATCTTCTCATGAATGTAAAGAAGACAAAGACGTTCACTATTAGACATGTACATACCTGGTAGTAATATGAAATCCTTATAGTGTAATCCTAGCTGTTGCAATTTTTGTCATTAAGCACATTTACCCCAGAGTTTTATCCTGGTTTTACTTTTTAAAAAATCTGGCAGTTTCTCTTTATTATTTAAATGCTTTTTCTGTATTTCCCTGTTCAACTGCAAGCTAAGATGTCATCTCTGCCTCAGCTGGGAATCTCTGTTTTGCATTCCTTAGTATTGTATGTGTGTAAAAGGGATCATGAGTATTGAAAATACTGTGGAAAACAGACCCTGTGAGATACTTGCTTGTTCTTCCAGTCAAGCATTGTACCATACATACGTTTACATACGTGGAGGGTAATTTCCCAGTGGAAGTGAAGTGCATCCCTAATTAAAAAACAAAACAAAACAAGAAAACCCCACAGGCAGAAATTGGTATAGCTATTCAGGAGAAGTCTATATAAGACTCTTCTTCCTATTCTATGTAAAAAAAGGTGTTAATCGGTATTATCAATAATATGTATCTATAATGAAATTTCAGCTAGGTTAAAGGAAAATGAAAGTTAAAACACATACAGGAGAATAAAATATATATCTTAAAGTTTATCAAAGCATTTATTTTTAAGCATAGACTTCACACCTGAATAAAATCAATATGACTGACACACAGACTTACAGTTTATTTTTGTATGGCCGTGCTGTTTCAAATGCTGGCTTTGAATCTGGTAAGTCCTTTTCCTTGGGGTACCAGGATTTTAAGTTCTATTTAGGATAGGGTTATCTAATATCTCTTTACAAGTCTGTATTTCTATATGATTGTTTATGTTTGGTTAAACTGTTCAGTTAGTACAGCTCATCAAAACATTTCTGGACATATTTTCCCTTCAGATATTTGTGTAATACATGATATCAGTGAGGAAAATTTGGCTTGTTTTCATTATTTATAGATGTGGATGGGAAGATGGTTAACAGAGGGCAAAAGAGATATGGAAGAAGAAACTGCAAAAAAAAAAAAATTATTCTGCAGATCCAGGGCTTAATTAGACATTCTGTATCCTTACTGGATGCTGAATTTGATCTTTTCGTTTTCACAGATTGCAGACCTTTCATTCTCACCCACAGTCTAGTTAAAATTGATACTAAGGGAAAATATTTGAATATTTTTATCCCTGTTTGGAGCAAACATTTGTAGACATATCGTCATGACTCCCTGGTTCCTTTGGTGGTTTTAGTATATTTTTAATTTGAATATCTGAAACACCCAGTACCACTGCAGTCCAACTCTCAGACTTAGTCAGTTGTAAGTCAGGGATGAATCCTTATTTGCATTTTCTGTAGCTCTTCCAGTGTATATTTTAACTGGTTTTGATTCTTCCCAGAAGACCTACCACCTACCATGCTGGCCTTGGTAGTACAGTTCCTGTGTTATTCTGCAGGGATGCAGACCTGGCACAAAATTTTGAAGTACAGCATTATCTTGAATGGACTGTCCTCCTGAAATACTGACCTTCTGCCCCAAAGACTTCCTCTACCTGGCCAGGAGCTGGAGGAGATTCCCCTTTCTGAGAAAAATCCTTTAAATGTTATCATAAGGAGTGCTAGGGAGAAGCATGTAAGGACTTGGCAATTTCAAAATCAAAATCCCCATTTTTTTTTCAGAGAGTAACTGAGAACTTGGCAAGATCAACCCCCACCCCCCAAAGAAAAAACCCCCAAAGCAGCACCAAACCCCATAGTTAAGGATAAAAGATAATTTTGTTAAGGACTCGTATATGGTCCAGTTGCCTTAAATACTCTCTGTGGTGTCACAATGATAGTTCATTATGAGGTATTATAGAGTCATTACTGAAAAGAAAACATTTTCTTACTTTCTTGTTCTGTCTCTCCATCTGAGGAGGATTTTGTTTTTGTTCATATATGCTTAAATTAGGGAGACCTATAATTAAAATGTGTTCACTGCTGTTTTTCAGTAAGTAGGTTGTGATTCAAAGATATATTTGATCACATGTTTAACACTAAGCTTGTGAGTAGTTACAATGCATTCAATGGGATTTAAGCGCATACTTTAAATTGTACATGCTTCAGTGCTTTCCTGAATTGGGATAAGATTATTTGTATGTTTGCAGTTTAATAACAGCTATGTTTAGCTGAGTTAGTGTAATTTGCCACCCTGCATCTCTGGTGCTGTACCATAACCTATACACTTAATGTTATGACAATCCATCTTACAAGAGTGTAATAGATTTTCATTCAGTTGATAATTAGGAACTTTGAAGAGTAATGCTTTTGTTTGTTTTCAGAATTGGTGGGGATGAGGAGCATTCCCTGAAATATACTTCATTCCTAACCTGTCAAATTTAGGGCTATTTATTCGTTTTAAAAAACAAAATAAAACAAAATTAAAACCAAACCAAACCAAAATATGCTAGAAATTTTCATTAGGGAGTTTTGTTGGTTTGGTTTTTTTTTTAGTTTGAAGTTTGTTGGGTTTCTTTTAAGGTCAAAAAACAGTAGCACTGTTTTACTACTCCCTGTTTTTGTGAGTGACGAATGAGAGGTAAAAGATTGGTTCAGGCATGTCTGGGGCCGGGGGGGGGGAGATGTGCAATAAGTGGTTTTGCTCACACTGTTGGAACATGTGTTCATTGAAAACAATTTTTCACTCTGTAAGAGGCACAGCAGAAGCTGAACTCAATTTTCTGACTGCTTTCAAGACAGATACTTTCTGTCTTGAAAAAGTTTCTTCAAAGGAGGCATAAATATTGGTAAATAGTAGTTGTATATAGAAACTACTTACTGTGTCCATCTCTCTTCCAAATCACCTTAAACATGTAGAATAGATAATTTGAACAAAGTTGTGACTGTCCTGAATTTACTATAAACATCTTGGTTTTAAATTAGGCAAATTAAGTTGTGTGTTTCTCATGCACTGGTTAAGAATGAAAGCAGGAAATCATGCTTAACAAATTAAGTGAAAGGGAATGGGAATGGGATACAGAGTTACTCTGTGATTTAATACATTGTCCTAAATATGTTAGATGTATAACTCTATAGAAGTTTTAGCTCTTTACTGCCATAAAGCTGTGACTTTCTTAAGTGATATATCTTCAATAATTCTATACTATTTTGATTCATAAAAGTTGAGTAGATTGGAAGGGCTTAAAAAATGCATTTCAGTAGGCCTTTTGACAGATGTGATTTAAAAGCTCAGAGAAAGCAATGCACCTGTCACTTTTAATTGCAGAAAGCTTTCCATCTATTAACTTTATTTTGCCAGAGCCTTCTAATCAAAAAGTTCCAGTATCTAATTTAATTTAATTTTCTTTGGGTTTGCCAGAAGAGCAATTAATTTTTAAAACTTCCAACTATTAAGTTGTGCTTCAGAAAGCAGTCTCTCTATCTTAAATACCATTAAGTTTCATCATATGCTTGTCATACCTTAGGAACATCTTGATATCCTTGAAGAAATGTGGCAGTGAAATGTAGATATATTGTCTGTAGCACTAGGTAGGGTTTACAAATACAAATGTTCGTATGATTGGGTTATTCCTATCCATCATTAGATTGCATCTCTCTGGAGCTATAAGTACATCTGTGCCTGGCAGGCTTGTGTTATCACCAGTGCATATGGGGACCATGTGTCCGTCTTCCAACAAAGATATATAGCCTTGTGTAGAAGCAGGATTGGGTAAGCTTGTATTTCAGCCTCTAAATCAATTTCTGGGACCTTTGCTACAGATGTTGGAAGCTGCAGGTCTGTAAAACGGTATACTGTAATATGAACTGCAATAGAAGAATAAGCATGAGAGGGAATTAGCCATATGGCAACAGATAGCAAGTGCAGTGGAGCCTGTGTAGAAGCAAATCCTCACACCTTCTCAGCTATCTGTGTAAATATCATTTAAATTCAATCACCTCAGAGCTCTGAACTGGTCCCATTCTCAGAGGAGATCTGTTCTTACTCAGCTAAAAGAGTGAGTACACATACAAGCACTTGCTGTTGCAAGATATGTGTCCTAGGATTTCTGAGCTGGTGAAACTCTTACTGAATTCTTCAGAAGTATGAATGGATTTACACAGACTGCTTTTGCAGAAAGACTGGCTGTGTAGTGCTGAGATTTTGGGTTTCCCCTTAATGACTAGTATTGATATGAGTGCAATGTCATGTGTTCTTATATTTAGGCTTATTTCTTAAATCCCAATTTTTAAAATATATACTTTAAAGAAAATGCAATCATTTTAAGTCTTTAAATGTTTCATGGTATATTTCAGAATTAGTCCTCAAGAAATAGGGAAGCTTATGCATTGTTTGTTGGGGGTTGTTTAAGTACATTTAATAGCTCTTTCTTCCCATTACAGTAACTGTCCTGTCTCTGTATGGTTACCTAGATCCCTCTGTCCTGAAGTCATCTGTTTACTTACCACAAGAGTGTATAATAGCTTGTGAATGGAGACATCAGTGTCACCCTTACTCATCCTAGGTATGCTGCACTCCTATTCAACTACAATTACTTAACTGATATCCTTCCCATCCAACTGCCTTTGTGCCCCTAAAGAGCAAACCAAAACAATCCTTCTCCTAAATTAAAAAAGCCTCATACAACAAAAAGCTCCCACCACACCACATGCACAATCACTTTTTATCCTAACTGTTAGGGCTTCTCAGTAGGATTTTCTGGATATTTACTTGAGTGGAAGCTCCATCAGCTACTTAGAAAAGTCTGGAAAACGGCTGAAGGGAAAGAATTTTGCATGGAAGCAATTTGGAAAAAAGACTTGAAAACCCACAGATAGAGGAAAAATGTATGAAGGAAGGAGGGGAGATGAGTTTTTAAAGTGCAATTAAGACCAGCCACTCTTTGATTGTGTCAATGGAAAAGTGCAGTCCTGGAACAGAAATCTGAGATTTATGGACTTGAAGCTTAAAAAATGTCTGAATGAAAATTATTACTAGTGTAAGCAGCTGAATTTTTTTGTAACATTGGGAGGGTAGGAGGGGAGAAAATATGGCAGAAGTAGAAACACGATTTAAGCTTTTCTTTAAATAATACTAAATTCAGGTTTGCATGGATTATTTTATGGATAAGTTTTCATAGAACATTTAAATGTAATTTGCATACTGGTATTGTGGCAATAGCGTACAGCCAGGGCTACAATACACAATAGGATTTTGCACATTCTTACCCTTGGGAGCACTCTGATCCAGGTTTTTGTCCCGGGTTGTTCTTTTTAGATTGCTATTAATGAGGAAGTTGGTTGTGATCAGTTCATTCTGGAATTAGCAGTTTCCTTTTCATTGCTTATGTACATTCTTGTTCTTCACCATTTTTACAAGGGTTTTCAATTCTAAATGGCCCCTGTGTTCAGCTATGGTACACCGTTCTTGTTTTATAGAGCAACTGTAGTGTCTCTGCTATATTCTCAGCTCCTTTTGCAAAAACAAGCCATCTCTTGAAATTCTGATTCGTTGCATGACACTGAGAGCAAATAGATTGTGGTGATAGGAGTTTGCGGGAAGTGGCTTGAAAAGCCATGGAAAGAGGAGCCAGGCTAAAGAAGAAAGAGAAGCCTGGAGCCCTTGGACAGAAACTAGAATGCTAGGAGACTTCAGACTTCTGAGATGCTCAGTTCTAGAGTATTAAATTCATTTAATCCTGATCAATGAGAAGTTTTAGTTCCAGAATATTTGAACATTCATCTTAGTAACTGCCCTAAAGTTTCCCACCGATTTCTTTTCCCTTTTCTCCTAAGAACTTTTAATTGACTTTTATTGACCAGCACATATACAACACACAAGAAAGAATAAACAAAAAATCCAGTCCAAAAAACCCATCCAGTTACTGAACCTAAATATTTGAGCTTGTTCTTACTATTTTCTGTTTCATTATCAGAAAAGTGGAGGATGATACGAACATACGTGTTTCTGTCATCCTTTCCATCATACAACAGCTTAAAGTCCTAGTTCTTTGGGATAGAAACCCAGTGGTGGTAGGCACTGTACAAACACAGAGTGGAAAAAAAAATCAACACAGCATAAAACAAAACGAAGTGTTTCTGTGAAAAATATTACAGTATAAGAAATGACAGATGGCTACAAGCAGATGGGTAAAGCCCAGGAAAACAATGATATAATATTGGTCATCTTGATAAGCAGTAATTAGGATGGTAGCTTAGCTGTTGTCAATTTTTTTTAATCATCCATGGTAATCCTTTTATAATTTGCTTTGGTTCCTTTTGCTGTTCTTAGTGCACTTTTTGGCACTGATGGGCAACAGCCTCAAAGCCTGAAGCATCAGTTCTTCACATATATTATGTGACTACACGCATATTCTATAAAGCTAAGACTGTACAATAAATCTATCTTGTTAAGCAACCAGCCCATCTCAAGAGACAATCCCCAAATTGCATCGTTCAACTCAAATGAAGGAAGAGTGAGCACAGTACCATTCAACATTAATGAACTGCAAGATCACTTCTAGTTTACTCTCCAAATTTTGGCTGTCCCTTGACAAACTGTTCAGGGTTAGTTTTACTGTTAGGAAATACTTGGAGTACTCAGCTTATTATTAGACTAAGAGTTTGGGCCTATACTTGATGAAAAATATCTGTGTCCGGGGATCTAATTATTACTTGCCCACATTGGAATAGCAGCTATGCATAATGGAGCTGGATCAGGAATCTGCTCTGCTCCGTTTTGAACAAAGAGAGAAATTGCCATTGTTTGCTGAGTGATATTTCAGAAGTGAGTACACAGGCTTATAGTCTGCTTAGTGAAACTAGACAACATACCAGACAACCTTTCAGTCAGTTCCTAAAAGTGCTTACGGTTTCAATTCCAAAGCAGGTGAAACAATATTAAATATTAAAGGCATGTTGACAGCTGCAAACTCCCGCTAAAAATGAAGTTTGTTACAGGGAAAAGTTGTGATAGATTTTTCAGATACTGTTGAAGAGGTCTTTTGGAAAATTAAGTATGCCATCTCATCTATTCTTAATGTGAGCAGATCTCCAAATCAAGCCAAATGGATGTTTCAGCCATGCATATGCTGAGTGTGTAACGTACCAGAAGAAGTGAAAGTTACCTGGCAGCATCTTGCTTTATCCTTTTTAAGTCCTTAACTTGTAGTGCATTTTCAAGTCTATCAAGTGTAATAGTTGATTAAAAATTAATCACCAAATCACCTTTCAGGGACTGGTGGAATTTAAAATAGCAAAATTTTCACTCTTTCCTTCCAATGAAATGGTCTTTTGTGGCCTTGTATGAAATAATAACACATAAAGGTTGAAGTTATTTTCTCTTTTGCCTTCAATTCCAACCTGGTTAAATAAAAAGGAGGGGAAAATTCATGAACAAAACCCATATATGCTTTACAAGGTAATGGCTGGACTAAATTATCATTTTTGAAGCATTAAATGCAAGGTATACATCCATATGGCTAAAAGTCAACTCCCACTCTGCAAACTCCAAGTGGGGTTGTAGGTCAGAGATACCCTCACACTTCACAGCTGTGCTGCTGTCTCGGGCACTGTTAGGGGAACAGTACTGCCATTAGAAATGCATGACAGGCAGCAGTCAGTAAATGTTGCTCCGTACCTTCCTTCAGCTTGACCAATTTGAGACTCTATGGGGGATAAAGAATTTGCGAGTTTTTCTTTGGGGGGCAGGGGTGTTGTTAAGAACTTCAAGTTTTTCTTTCAAGGACCTCTTTCTATCAAAAGAATTACATTGAAGCCAAATTTGAAGTAGTATTGCAATTCTCCCTCTTTGAAATTGTGGGTGGTCCTTTCTTTAGGAGCTACAATATGTAATTATTTTTATTTTTTTTTTAGTCCTAAACAAAAGAGAATTACATATTAAGTTAGTGGAACAGACTAATAAAGACTGCTTTCTTTTTCAGAAATAATTTCTAAGACTCCAGTAAAATGCTTGTGTGGTCCTAATACTCCTATTTTATTCCACAATTAGCATTTGCCACTCTAGGACACTCTAGCACAATAAAGAATAAAGGGTGAATCTCCTTAAGCAGTTATTTTCAGCTGGTACCAGAGTATACAAATTGACTTAAGTGCACTTTTGGAGACATTGTAGAGTGGAATTGATTTTGCAGCCTATGAGGAACTTTCATGCCAAGACTGAGCTTGGAGGTTTTGGCTTATTCCAAACCCCAAATGTGATCCTATTAAAAAGTAAGAAGACCTAGTACTTGCACTTTGTGCTATTTTCATTCTGTAGAAATTACCAGTTACTAATACTCAAATTTATAGACAAGTCGATATCATATTATACTGGATAGGTATGAGGAGTCAGGCTGTTTCTTAAACAAGAAAAGATTAGCACTAATTGTCGTCATTTCAATTTTTGATGACTTACCCTAAATGTTAAGGTTGAAGGTACTGATAAACTCTGGAGATTACCAGGCTACCAGTATTCCTATTGCGTAGTGCATTCTGTATACATTCTATACTGTATGCATAAATGAGCTCCACCTCTGCTTTAATACATAAATAGATAAAATGTATCAAAATATCTGCTGCTTAAATAATACAAATTCTAATATGCCAACAGCATTAGTAAGAAGTATATTTTGTTTCAATTACAGATTTATAAATGGAAAATATTTTAAAAACCTGAAGCATTAAGAATGAAAGACACTTCAGTGTTATCATTAAAAGTCGTATCATTTAAAAGTGAGAGATGAAAGTGAGCAAGGAACTTCAGTCTGAATATTCTTAGAGAAGTCAAAGATTCATTCCTTAAAATAGGAATTGCTGTGACTCACATAATTCTGTCCATATTGCAATGATGATTGTCCTGTGTTGTGAAATATGAAATATTCACTTGGGCAATGTAGAACACCATGGCATAGGGAGTGATCCTGCTTTAGCGTGAGAATAGATTATGTGTCTACCGAGCACAGCATCTGAATCTCTAAGGAGTCAACAGAGTAAATGGAAATTAGTGATGCAGAGAGAACCTGCAATTCTGTGATCTAAATTTTTTTCATCTCCTTTGTGCTCCTCAGCATGGTGCTGATAGATACTACTTCTGAGATATACTACCTTGGTTTCTCCATCTGTAAAAGGAGGCTAATAGTGCCTTTCTCAGACATGAAATTTTACTCGTCTTATGGGAAGCAGGTTGGAATGATGGCATGACCAGCGATAATGATTTGCAGAGTTAATTTGAGAATTTATAATTCATATTTTTGATCTTCACAAGGAGATAAATATGTGCCTAGAGACGTATCGGCTTCTGCTGAAACTGTTGGACTCCTTTTGTATCTTCATTATTAAGAGGAATAGCTGCATCAGATGTTTTACTGAAGAACAGAAAAAAAATCATTGAAATTAATAGGAGGCTAAATTGGTTATTTCATAGTTAAAGAATAATGCTACAGCAGAGTTCTTGGTTTTGTTTTATTTGGGGTTTTTTTTCCAGGACAAGAGATTAGACTGAATTGTTAACTATACATTTTTTTAAAACATTTCCTTATTCTGTCTGTCTTAATTGATCTGTAGACCTGCCAAAAAGCTACGCCTTGCTAAAAGGACATGAGAAGCCATTTGGGTATAAGACTATCTTCATAAATAAATGATGCAGTGCTGTAACTTGTTATACAGTAACTCTATAAAGCCAAACATATGTCAGTATTGTAACAATTAACTGGCTAATCCTCATTTGACTGATGGGAAAGGTACTTACTTGTTTGTATATATTAATGTGTTTGCTGAACATGGGGTAAAACCCAGTTGTGTTATAGATTAAAACATTCATGTTTGTTTAGTAAGCTCATGCTACAATATGATATATTTCTACCATGATGGAATTCCAAATATGCTTCAATAGGTTCAGTTCACCTGAACTATTAATTTTAGAGGAATTCTCTCTCCAGGATATTTTCCCTGTGTTTATACCGTAATGTAGTAGTTCAGTAACATATGTACTCTTGAAGACTTTGTACTTTGGTTTGGTTCTCGTTACATAGTTCTGAAAATAATTTTCATGCTTACATACCTTACCCTAATATGTATGATAAAACTAGTGGTTGACAAAGCGTGCCTCTGTAGCATTCAGAAAAGGTCTTAGATTAAAATCCTAGTCATACTGGAACTTTGCATTTAAGAGTATGCTTGTGTGATGATAACTGAAGGTTCATAAGCAATAAAAAAAATCTGATCAAAAATTTTCCATGATAATGCAAACCACCTAATACAGAGTAGAAATACATATTTATTATTCAAATTTAGAAAGTGGAAAACTGGCATTTTAGGAGTGAAATCCAAATCAGAGATCCAGCGAAACACTAAAAACCTACTTTGCCATTTCATTCTGTCCTCTGTGTGTTGGAAAGCCTGCTGCTGCAGCAGCTTTTGCAAATAGAGGCAGCTGCCAGTGTTAACGATAACATGAAATAATCCTTTTCCATCCTTCTCTCAAGACATATCAAGACACAGCTGAAACTTGGGGCAGTTGCTTACTTCTCTTACACTGTCACATTGCAGCATTTACTGCTGGTGTCTTCAGTGCCACCCAGTGAGGCAGAGTACTTTGTTTTCTGTAATGTCAAAGCCAGGGGAATAAATAATAGCTCTTGCAAACCAGGGTCTTGCTCTGGAATGGGTTAGAGGTTTTAGATGGCATGCCTCATTAAGGTGACTGTGGCTGGAGAAGTGTCTCGGGCCATGCAGGACCTCACAGAGATCTTAATGAAGTCCAGAATCTGGTGAGTAGCCTGTGCTAGAGCATGTTTCACAGGCTCTCTCTGCAAGGAGCTCCTTAATGAACAAATAGTGTTCACTCCCTGCCACCTAAATTTATGTACTTTTTAAGGCATACATACAGATATGTTGTAGGAACACATACAACAGATATGTTGTTGGAACACTGAACAGTAGTGAGGAAAAAGCAAATCATAGTGAAAATGGCAGAAAAGGAAAGGACCATTTGATAGTCATAAATGAATTGTTTAGTTAGTTGTGTTATTTTGAGATAAATAGCTAATTAATACTTATGTTCATAAAAAGAAGCTGTTACTTGTTCCACCAAAATCATCTGGTTGGACTAGATGATCATTGTAGGTCCCTTCCAACTGAACTATCCTATCCTATTCTAAAATACATATATATTTTTTTCACCACCTTCGTATTCCAAGTGAAAATCACCATGTCCAAATTCATATATTTGATGTTCAGACAAATTATTTAAAGAAATTCTCATTTTGTTTATTTCTTTGAATGGCCTGTAGTCTCATTATCTATGATAGTTTGCCACCTTATATGAGGATGGGGGATTTCATGCAGAATATAGTTAGCTAATGTTAAAACTATTTTTTTTCCAGTAAGAGACAAGTAATAAGCAAGGCTTACTTTATTCATGTCAGATATATTTAAATAATTATTATGGTTGCTGATGATGGAATAGCCACCTTCTGAGCTGTTTTTATGAACTGGCTTAAATAAGCTGGTAAGTAAGTATTCAATACTTAGTTTGACTCAGTTTTCTGCTTTTTCCTTTAAAAATCAGGACACATTACTTATTCCCAGTACTCACTATTTTACAAAGTAGAGAATGGCAGTATAGATTTATGATATTGCTGGTCAGACACAGAGGGAGGTTAAACCATAGAGGAAAATAAAATTACAAGTAATTAAATTTACAAGCAGGTTTGCTATCTTCAAAAGATTTATTGTTTCAGAACGAACAATGGTTTTAGCCACACAAGAAAACAGTGATACAGCCTTAACAGCGTATGATATAGATATTATATGTGGTGTTTCAATTTATATAATTAAAAATTTAGCATTCCTTTTAAGGGTAAATGGGATATTCAACTGGGAACCATACATGGTGAGTAATAAAATAGCTGCAATGCAGTACTGTCTGCATTTTTTAAGAGCTGAAGCACTCTGTCAGGCTCATTAATATCAGGTTATCTGAGGGCTTTATCCTCAGATAAAAAAGCAACAGCATATATAAGTTTTTGAGTATTTCTGTGGGAATAGATTATTATATTCTATTGCTATGAATTTCAAATGTTAGCAGGTTTCTAGGTTGGGATTGTTTTTTCCTGCTACACTCCTACTAACCAGTAAATATGATAAATATAAATGTACCATTTCCATCAGGTTCTTAGGAAGGATTCAGTAGTAGCAAGGTTTTGGCAAGGTCTTTCTGCTATTTCCACAGAGCATAATGCATTATGATTACTGATGTATTCTGGAGGAAAAAAAAAATTAACTGAATACATAAAATGAAGCTGATTTGGGGGGGGAGAGGTTTGATGTTTGGTTTAGGGGGGGCGTTAAAATTTTTTTCCTATTTCAGTGGTTTGTGAAATACAGAAATCTACATTCTTACAGATATAATTTCAAATTAGACAAATTCTACGGTAGTGTCATTGAAAATATCAGAATTAAATCCTTAATCTTTGGAATTCAGTTTAAAAATGGAGGCATAGGTGATTATCAGTATACATTGCGTGTAAATTGCCTTGACCCAGTTTGTTTAAAAAGAAATTACATTTTATGTAAGCACAATAATTTCAGGATTTACTTGATCACAGATCTTAGAGACACTATAGTATTTCTCTGTTTTTATTGTGGAGTTTGAATACTTAGACTATGTTAATTTTAAAAGAAAAGTTATTTAGGTGCAACATATCTAGTCTCTGATTTAGAAACACCTTCTGTGTTTCTAAAGTATGCAAGTTTTGCAAAGAATCACTATAGTTGGGCAAAAATTCAGAAATCTTTGTGCGTTCTCCTCTGTGTATCTTCATTTAGAGTGGCATTCGGCTTCGTTTGGTATATGGATTTGGTTTTCAAGTTTTGCTTTTGAGAAAATGGGGTTGCAGCCAGAATATTACAACTGGGAAGAATGCTTGACATATACAAGCTTAAACATACCTGAAACAAACCACTATAAACAGGATGATGCGGTCACATCTAGAGCAGCACAGGTGAGCAATGGTTAGGTGATGTATGAGCGGGGAGGTGCCAGCCTTGGAGGCCGGGTGGCTGGAGGTGCTCTGCTGGACAGGGAATGAAACGAATGAAGCCCACAAAGTTGCACTAAGGAATTTTCTTGCAGGGTCAATGTCTAAGGTACTCCCTTTCAGACTTAGTAATTTGGAATATATCTCTATAGGAATGATATAATAGAGTCAAGAACAATTTAGCTGGAAGAGGCCTGTAGGACAACTAGAATCTGCATAAAGATGAATTCATCAAGCCATTTTACTAGACTATTGTGCTTTATTTAAAAAAATAAATCTGTAGGATAGCCTTATTTTTTTCACTCTAGCTGTATATAAAGCATTTTTTAATCAGTTCTGCTGTTCTGGACGTATGCTGGATTTTGATGTAAGGTCTTGGGCTGTAATAATAATGGAGAATAATTTGTTCCAATGAAAGTATCTCCTTCAGATTGCTGGTTTCAAATGTGAGGACAGGTTCATGCCTTTTCTTTCAAAAATACAGATGTGTTCTGGTACAAGTAGGATGGTCTGTTGTTTAGTGGCTTAAATTTTATTGCAATGCTTAAAGCCTTTTTCATTTTAGGGGTACCAAGTGCCATCATAAATTACACTCGGTATTCAGATGCTGCCTCTTTTTGAAATGGGAGGTGAAGTTCACATAGTTATTAGTACAGGAAAACAATGACCATCAGGCTGAAAAGGAGGTTTGCATCTTTCTTCACTGCAGAATATAAGCTGCAAAGTCAAATCAATGTAACATAATGACCTGCAAAATTGTCTGGTTTCGTCTACAAAATAGATTTTTGCCCCATTTCCCCAGAAAGTCACAGTGCACCCTGTGCTGCTTATGACCTTTTTTGTCAGTCTAAGAGCAGTCTAAGAAGTGCAGTGGAATGACTTAAAACATCATAAAAAAAGACCACACAGCAACTTCTTACTAGGCCCTAGGTCTGCAGTGTGAAATGAAGGTGTAATTTATGCAAGAAGAAAAAGTTGAATGTTTGTTTAAGCCCCTCAAGGTTTTTATAAAGAAACCTTTTTAGACTGAGCAGCTGAAAAGTTGAAGAAATCAATAAATAATTACTAAAAACTTTCCTGCTATAAGTAGGCATAAATTGTGTGTTGAAAATAATATTATTTATGAGAGGTAGAATTTTGCAGTGAAGAAATGAATGAATTACTTACACTTTTGTTACACAAACAGTTCCAAGAATGTTTCACAAACCAGCAGATGCATTGCAAAATGACATTTGCCAACCTCACTTGGCTCTCCACATCTAGAGGGATGCTTTAAACAGTGCCTTGCACAGTAAGGTTGGGAACCTTTGCCACCAAGTAGTTTACATTTCAAATGTGCTAAAATGAGCAGGGAACACTCTACTTCAGTCTACGTAATCCTGTGCTACATGGAAGTGGTGTTGAATGTGTGGACCTCATGGTAAATCGAGCATGCCATTAGTTAGTCTGCTGTCTTTTGCACATGCATACACACAGACATACGTATGCACCCATACAACCTCAGTGTATTGTTTATTGAGGAACCTGGCTGAATAGTTGTTACTTGTAAGTCCTTGCATTTTGTGCCAAGATTTGCATTTAGCCCAGAAAAGATTTTGACCATTCATTTTTTTATTAGATTTTTAAAAATAATTTGCATATTGTCTCAATCTTGTTCGTCTTCCACTTTTTTTTAATTATATAAAATGGTGAATAATGATACTCTATTAACTGTCATAAAAAGCTTAATGCACCATTACCCACTACTTCCTGCAGTATATATTTATGAATATGGCAGTGGTTTACATAGGTATTTACATGCATCTGTATTATAAACTAATCATTGATCACAATACCAATCACTACTGCTAACTTAACCACTTTATGCACAATTTTTATATAGTTAAAATGTATTAGTCAATTAAATAGAAGTGTAAATATAGATATTTGCTGTTTATACTTAAAATGGATTTTTTTTTAAAGGAAGTAGGCTGTTAAATCATGTTACCGTAACAAATGCTGAAGGCTGTTTTTTCATTCATTGCCATTGAATTTATTGTCAGAGCAGTGCAGTCATATCCCATTTCAAGATTACTTAGGTGGCTTGAAAATTAAATCACAGCTCACAGATTCTCTTTTTTCACACATAGTTAATAATAGTAAAATTGAGTCTAGTTTTAAATATGCTTTGCAAGATGATGCAGTGCAGTTATATGCACAAACTATGAAAGATTTAGTAAATAGAATCTGATTTTCCATAAATTAGCAGTGAATTGGATAAACCAAAGTTGCTGTCAATCTATGTAGAATTATCCTCAAAATAATTATATTGTTCTAAATTTTGTTAAAAGTCAGGCAATGTGGGGTTTTATAAAGTCGTATTATTTTTTTGAAGTTCATAAATCTGAAAAAAATCTTCAGGAGTGATTACAAATAACTGGAAATATGAGGTCATGCTAGGTTACATTTTAGGGAAAGAATATCTCAAAAACATGACTGTTTATGTCTAATAAACTAAATGTTTCTCGCTTATTCACTTCACCTGAGCTAGGTCTCTTATTTCTATGCACCGTTTTGCAATGTTTCTCCTAAAAGCTGTCTCTGAAAAGGTAATCTAAAAATGTCTCTAAAAAGCAAGTCATTGCAAAACTTTACTTCTCCTGTTAGGGTTTGGATTGCATTTGATGTGCTTTCAGAGTGAAGCTCCCAATTTGGTTTTAGCCAAATGAAATCTCGTTAGCCACAACAAAACTGCTTTGCAAATGGGCTGGAAATCCTGGTATAGAGACAGCCTATATGCGTCTGATTTGCTTCTAAATTCTGTTCAGATGCTCAAGAAAGCCTGTTCATGTAATTTCTTGTGTTCCCCATATTGTCTATAAATAGATACATCTCTGAAGGCCTCCCAAAGGTATGATTTCATAATTTTAAGCCACTGAGGTAGATGGGTCCCTTTGAAGGCCTTCAGAGATTTGTGAACCACGTGTGTGGTAGGTATGTTTGGTCCAGAGTCCCAAACCAGTGTCTGAAGTGAAACCTCCAAACTGCACATGGTATAGATGTAGCAATAACGACTTTAATATCTTGTGGTGCATTACATGTTCATGAAATATAGCATAAATAAAAAGCCCTGGATCCTAGTTTGGGTTTGTTTTCCCCCCCTTTTTTTTTTTCCTGTCTCCTCTGCTCCTGTCTTTACTTCAGTTCTCCAGATTTTATTTCCAATATGGAACTGTGAAGGCCGGAATATTTCTAAATTTCAGAAAAAGGGCTGGTTTTTTATACTGGTAGCAAAAAAATAATATTGAAAATGAATTTTATAAGAATTTTAACAAAATTTCTCTTTTGGAAAAGATACTAGTTTCAAATGGTGTGGTACAGCTGGTCATGCAGGGATTTTGGGGAGGGGCATTAGATATCTGCTGCAGGATATTTTTTAACACCTTCTTTTAAAATATATGGTGCTTGCCGCTCTGATACAAAATTCAGAAATATTTTGACCTCAGACATTACACAGCCTGATAGTTGTTTCTCAACAGCTTGCTGCTTGTTCTTTTTGCTGGTTTTCAGTCTACCTTGCATAAAGCTGAACGTACTGTCAAACATTTGATGTCATGGCTTTGGAATGAGTTAAAAAGTGAAATCACTCAGTTAAAAGTAAAATCAGTTTGGCCTTCATTGTTAAATTATGTAATGCTTCTGCTTTTTATTTGGCATATATATTCTTGTTTTGTAAAGGAGCTACTTAGTGCAACACAGATAAACTAATTTGATTATTATTGCTGCTTCTTTTTCTTCAATTACAGCTCAGTTAAGGTAATAAAATAAGCTTCATTGAAAACATTGACTGAACTGTAATGGCTGAAATTAATTTCTTATATGTTCTTTTTGTTATACACAGAAAGAAATATTTATGACAGATTTTAAGTTTAATTTAATTTTTTTTTCTTAGTGATCTTAGTGAAAATCAGATTCAAGCAATACCAAGGAAGGCATTCCGAGGAGCAGTAGACATAAAAAACCTGTAAGTATTTTCTTCCTTCATGTATATATTCTGATGATGCTTTGTCAATACAGTGTCCTTTTGTTGTATTGAGTATCTTTTTCCTAAGCACTTTCGTAGCTGCTTAACGAATCTCTGCATAAAACCAACACTTACCATTTGTTTTGGCAAAATACTTTAATTTATCTTAAGCATCCTAAAATTGCCCTGTATGAAATCTAAAACATTGAAGTGGAGTTGAATACAACAAGGCACTATAACTATTTTTTGTGGTACTCTGAGTTTAATATTTTAATGTCAGGCTATTTTAAACATTTCATTGTTTCATGTGAAAAAAATCATTTTTCCTTGGTTCTAAGAGTTTGCCTTTTGTTTGCTTGTATGAAAGAAAGAAAAATCATGCTATTATCTAGTTTTGCTAGCATATATTTTTGTACTTGTGTGACTACATTTCTTACACAGTTTTCTTCTGTGGTAAAATAAGTCTTTTCAAAAAGACAGATACTCACTTTCCTGGAGATAGTGACCCTGAAGTTCATGGGCAGGTTTTGAATTCTTATGGCTTCTAAATGTGAAAATATGTTACTTTCAAGACAAAGGAAAGGAGTGACTTTTCAACTTTCTGTTCAGAGTGGTAGATCAGTTTAGTGGACTGAAAGAGCTGAACGACCTGAAGACTGTGATGAACTTGTATAGAAGGAAATGTAAGGTCATGCACTGAAAAGCTATAACCCCTGCTGTAAGCTGAGGACTCATCACTTATAAACAACCAACAAAGACAGCGGACACACACTAGTGGGTTCCAGAAAGACTATGGAGCTGCCAGTGTGATGCAACTGTGAAAAAATGTAATTGCTATCTTGCGTGGCATCAATAAAAATAGGGAAGTATTAGGCCATTATATGAGGTTTTCATGTAATTGCCATTGAAATACTTTTTATTAACTGAAGCTGCCAGTGCTAAAAGAAAGATGAACATTCTAGTTGTACTACTTTGAAAATGGAGTGCTCTGTGATTATGAAGGGGACAACGTGATGTTGTATCCCCGGTTAAGATGGGACTGGACAGGAAGCCCTTTGCGTTTCTGTCTTCCTCTGATGGACTCCGCTTCATTCTACTGCCCACAATACTGCACACAAATCGGTTAAGAGGACATTTTTTCAAAGATTTAGCAGAATGTCCAAGAGTTTGGCCTACTTGATAGGATATTTAGAAATTTTTTTGTTTTTTTTTTATTTAACCAAGTTTGTGATACTGTTCTTCCCAGCAATGAAATCCTGTTCAAATCCGTTATGTTCAAAAACATGCAAGAGCTTCTCAAAGTAGCTTTGTTACTTTGTTTAATTGATGTTTTATGAGTTTCCATTCAGAATTGGTCCCATCATTATTCATGGCCTAGAAGAGGCTTGGCTACAAGGAGAAGCCTGCGTTTTTATGCATGATCTTTTATGTTTGAAAATCGATACAGCTACAGAAAGGAACTTTGGTAGTAAAAATAACAAAATCATTGTGAATTTTCTAGTGTCAGGGCAGTATTTGAGAATGTAATAAATATACTTATATATTGTGAGATAGCTCCAGTCAGAAACTGAATTAGGATGCTAATCTAAGTTAATTTTACGTCTCGGTGAGTATTTTCAAGGTAAGGATCCTGAATGATGTCTAAAATGCATAAAACAGTAGATCCACCCTTTAAAGCCTCTCTCTTTTGGGAGATAATAAAAAATAAATAAATCTTAAAGGCCATAGCATTGCGACAATGTCCAAATCATATTTGTGGCATATAGTTTATTGTGATAGCATAAATACTACAAATACCTCTTTTATTGGTGGTTCCAGAGGAAAAAAAGGGGGAAAACCCCCACCAAACCCCTAATCTGAAATCCTTATGATGCCACTACAGTTGAAAGTACTGAGAAATACATTTCTCTGTCCTGTAAAAGCTACCTACATTCCTATAAGGAAGAACACTTTATATTTTGTGAGGTATAGATGTGAGTATCAGAATGAAAAGTGAGTTCGTAGGGTGAGTTGGGTGCATTCTAGCACAGCATTTATGTAACTAGATCAGGACATTCTGCCTTTCCAGAAGCTTAGGCAAGAAGGAGATCTGAACCCTAGCCTTCCACCTAGCCTTGGACATTACACTTAGAGAAGGGTGATGGCAAGAATTTTACCATTTTTATTTCATTGTTCAAGAAAATTAAGGACACAGTTGGTAAGTGATAAGTATAGAAAGCATCACTTTGCAAACAAAAGAAACTATGAAGTGAACTACCTGAAAGGAGGTTGTAGTGAGGTGGTGCTAGTCTCTTCTCCCAAGTAACAAGTGATAGTAAGAGGGGAAATGGCCTCAAGTTGTGCCAGGGAAGATTTAGGTTGGACATTAGGAAAAATTTCTTCACTGAAAGGGTTGTCAAGCACTGGAACAGGCTGCCCAGGGAAGTAGTTAAGTCACCATCCCTGGAGGTATTTAAGACATTTAGATGTGGCACTTAGGGATGTGGTTTAGCGATGGATTTTGTAGTGTTAGGTTAATGGTTGGACTCAAATGATGTTAAACATCTTTTTCAACCTAAATGATTCTATGATTCTGTGAAAGGAATTTAGCATCTATTGGGTGGTTAGCCTAAGGTCTGGCAATCAACAATTTGTATGTACTTATGGAGAACTGTCATAAACAGAATTCAATTTTTGTTCTAATTTCAGCATTTTTTCTGTAATTACCCAGTAATTGAGCATAATGTTAAAGTTGTTAACCAAACTTATGGAAGAGATAGGTGAAGGTACAAAGAGTAAAGAAACCTGTATTAGAAAATGTTATAAATTCAAGATTTGCTTTGTTTAAACAACATTAATTTCATCAATTTCAATATAAATTACAAAGACTTTTTTTTTAAAATGCAATGATTGATAACCTTCCCATACAGTAGTTTCAAAGGCAGCTAATGAGTCTCACAGAACGTGACCGGATTCCATATTTTATGTTCCTGAATGGAGACTCACCATTCTCTTACTCCCCCTAAATACTTCTCTATCCAAGGAGTTCAAATATTTTGGAAAACATTTTATTTTATGTTCTTCTAGTCTTTGCAGAGCAGAGGCATTTAGATGTTAACTCAGATTATCTGAAGGAAATTGCTTGCTTTCAAGTTGATGATACCACTGTGAGCTTCTGATTTCCTGCTAATGTGTTAGCTCTAGAGTCCTCTTGATGTTTCTCAGAGGAAACTGTCTCGTTTCCATAAAATGTGGCTGTGATACTTCCTTTCTGGACATCTTCTTAATAACATTCACAGTATAGATTCTGTAGAAGATAAAAGCAAAACGGGCAAGGCATTATGAGAATTGATGACCCAAGCAACCTGCCACACCGTCACATTAAAAAGAACGAAAAAAACTGAAAAACCACCAGGCTCCACAAACCTACTTTATATCTAATTGGAATTTCCCATTTTCCAACTTGTTTCTTGCCTCTCGTCTTATAACTGAGAAGAGTCTGGTTCAGTCTATACACTCCCTTGAGGCAGTTGTAGACAGCAGTAAGATCCCCCCCTTTGCCCTCTCTTCTGAAGACTGAATGATCGTAGTTCTTGCAGGCTCTCCCCATGACACCTACTCCAGCCCTCCCATCGTGGTGGTCCAGGCTGGACTCAGCACAGCATGTCAGTGTCTGTCTTCTACTGGGGAGGCTGAAACTGGGTGCAGTACTCAGATGTCATCTCACAAATGCCAGACAGACCATCCTGGCTTCACTCTCACCAATACAGCCCAATTGTCAGTGATGAATCAAGTGACAAAAAATGAAGGAAATTTATTTTGTACAGGTTCCCCATACTGTAAGACCAGTATCCATATTTTGGCAGTTCAAGTGTAGGAGAAAAACTAGCTGCTCTGTCTCAAAAGTCTTGATTTTCCTGTTCAAGGGCAATGACTTGAAGAATAATCCACTTTTAGTATAGCAGCTGATCTGGGACTTGACAGAAATTAGCGTGCAAATGCTGGAAATGTAGTTCCGAAAGTTACTCCTAGCTTACTACTTTTTCAGAGAGAAAAAATATGCACCAATAAGTTAGGTTCTTTAGAGAACACAGTGGTACCCACTGAGTTTTATAAATAAATAGGAATTATCATATAAATTGGAAATTAAACACAGATTTTTTAATATACATGTTAATGATGGTTTCATACCCCTCCCTGGTAATACAGTACTCACACTGGATGTGAAAGATGTTTAAAATCTCCCCAACCTCAGGAATTTTATTTGTATTTAAGATGGTAAGAAAATGCTTTAGCTGCCCAGATTATAAATTTGGATGGGTTGTTTTTTGAATCTGGGTATTAGGAAGAAAAATAACTGGGCTTAAAAAGCAAACAAATGTGAAACACCACTGAAAGAACAATAGTGCTATGCTCAGTTTTTGAGAATTAGATTTTGGGCCCGGTCTGATGATTTTGGTAAAATTATATTATGACATTTCCATTTGAATTATGTAAAATTTTCTAAGATTCCAACCTTCTCTTCTGTTGTGTAATTGATATTTGACAGAGGATGGATAGGAATAAACCAATATCATGGTAGAATTGTGATACTAAACATATGAAACATCAAATGATGACAAAAATACTAATGAACATTTTCATCATATGCCCTGCAAAGTATCTTGTGCCCTGTTTTTCTTGTCACAGTCTAATATTCCTTTGACTACTTTTTTCTTTGGTGCCTTTGTGTTCATTTGGTTCCATTTTTTCGCAGCAAGTGGGGGACACTGTAGCTGTCACCCCAAGGATAGAGGCTGCAGGGCAATGTAGTACCTTCACAGGTTAAATTAGCTGGGAAAATGGAGAATTAGTAAAGAGAGAGGCAGACAGCAACATCCAATTGAAGTCCTTCCCATTACACTAACCTATGTCCAAAACCTCGATTAATACTACTTGGCGTTGCCCTGATGCCTCTTTGTTGCTAATTGTGAAAGTTTTTTAACTGGCATTGTCACTAAAGGCATAACTAAGTTTTGTATTAATTTTTGTCGGCAATGATTGGATATTTTTTTTGAAGTTCAATTTTATTAGCAGCTGACAAACAGAGTCCTGCTGAAGATGTTCTACTTACTGATTTCTTCTCAGATCATCCACAAAATTCCACTACAGCTGGTAGTATATTTGTCTACTCATCTGTACAAGTGCTGACCCAAATGCACTGCTTGTCTAAGACATGCTTTAATAATTTAGAATTGGCATATTTCTCATGCTTGTTCTTACTGGGAATCTTAATTCAACTACTAGTCTGTTCAGCCACCTGCATTTCAGGAATGGATCAAGAGGTATTTTCACAGGGTGTTAGTGAAACATATTCAGTTTATACTTAAGATTTTTCTTAAAGTCAAAAATAGCTCTGAAGGAATGAAGAAAAGAATCGATACACTTTTCTAGTGCCTCTTAAAACTCTTGTTGCCAGACAGGTCAGTGACCTTGTGGTCTTTCGGTAGAAAAAGTCATTCCTTCTGACTGTTTAAATACATAGCATTTCAATACTATTTTTAAAGTTGTTATTTTCATTAAAGACCACTTTCCTAAAATTTGGCCTGCTGAAAACAGTTTGGTTTTTATCAACCAACTCATTTGTGAAATGTTGAAGTGAATTATGTTTTTAAATCAAGTGATGTATTTGGCTTTGAAGATGACTTTCAAATTGGAAATCTCTGCATGTGAATTGAGAGCTTCCTTGCAAGTCTTTTTTGGCATTTGAACCACTGGAGAAAAGTCTAAAAAAGGTAGAATCTAAAAATCTATCCAAAATAGGTATTTCTTTGAGTGACGATAAATGTTAGGTGAATAAAACCTAGGCAGCTGAATTAGGTGTGGTTTCATCTGCTAAGTCAAGTGCCAATACTTACGTAAAATTTTACATAGTATCTGAATTTACCCTAATTCATCCAATGTGGCCTATGCTTTTACTAGGAAAAGTACCAAATGTCACTGTTTTATGCAGTTTCCTGTAGATTTTCCTGTGATAATACAGAGGAAATTGAGGTAGAAGATTATTTTGAATTGAATTGATAAACTACTGCAGGAAGGCTTAGCTTCAATTTTATCTTTAAATTTTATTTGGCTATGTCAAGTACTGAGAATAATGCAAATCATTTTTGAGGATTTGAATTTTAAGGAAAATCAGTTTATGCTTCTGTTCAGTGTTGAATTCTCATGGAAAACTTAGTTGGACTCTCAGAAGCCTTTAGGCCCTTTTGTATCTACACTGCTTTGGAAAGTGAGACTGCCTCTGCTTTACTGAATGGGGAGACATAATGATGTCATGAAGACTTGTAGGGAGTTTTGCTGATATGTAGAATACCTAAGTAGAAATGGTTCTACATATAAAAATTTTCTGATTAATGTATAAATAAACCACTGTAACAGAACTTGCATGGGATATGTGCTTAATATGTCTTACATGCTAGAAGAGGAATATATTTGCTCCCCACATTATAATAGTCTTGATGCCATTTGTCATCTAATTGCTAAATTGCTTTATTTCTGGGAATTCATACAGATGGGATAGTATCTTTGCATCACATAATTTACAGATTGTTCATTCTGTGTTCATCCTCCTTTTCATGGCATTCTTCTGTTTCATTTTGATTTTTTTAAAATTTTTTTTTTAATTTTGCTCCTGGAAGATACTTGTACATTTAGCTAGGTAGAGTGCTGGACAATTTTGAGGGTATGGAGCAATTGAACTATAGATCTGCTCTCCCTTTTCTTCTAGTTTATTCAGCAAGTATGCCTTACTTGGAAGTATTGCAAGTCTTGCTTTTTAATTTTGGGATAAAAGAAAAAGGTTAATTGTTTGCTGTATTATATATATGAGGAAAAAAATTAATTCAAAATGTTTTACAAGGAAAATTTAGCAAAGAACAAAATGAACTACATTAGCAAAATAAATGGCAAGTAGGAAAAAAGCACTTGACTTCAAAATGAAAGAATAATCACAATAAATAGTAACAGTCATAGGAAACAAGCAGTTATCTGAAGTTTGATAAAAACTTAGAATAAATTCTTACATGATTTTGTTACATCTTTCTCAACTAATCCCTCTGAAGTTATTGATTCCCCTTGAAATTGAGGAGGAATTGAGAAATAGGAAACATAACTCAATTCTTTTGTAAAAAAATACAAGGAGACATTAAAAACAATGACTGTTTCCAAAAGTTGTATTAAAGTGCTAAATATCAGGCACTCTTTTCTTTTCCTAAGGAAAAATTTTAAGCACACAAAATCCAGTGTACAATGTTCTAAATATTTTCTAAATGTTTTAATGGGGAGGAAGCTACTGTAGGAATCTAGAAAGGCTTCTGACTTTTTCTGATGACTTCTTAAATAATATTTACCATTAAGTTGATACACAAAGAGAATGTAGTCATTTCTGAACAAAGCAGAAGAAGGTAAATCTGCATGGTACCTCACTTGCATGGGACCACACAGTGTCCTCAAGTCATGAAGAACCGGAGAGTAAAGCAGACATACTGACTGAAATAGTCCCGGCTTTTAACATAGCCCCTAGGAATGAGTAAAGAAGGTTTTCTCTGTCAGAGTCAGATAACAGTTTTTTCTGTATGAGGGTAGTATTTTCAAATGTATACAACATTTTCTTTTAGTCTTGTGGGATAACAAGTTTTATTTTTATATATTTATTTATCATTATCTGGTAGACAACATATGCTAGAAGGGAAGAAAATATAAGCAACATATTTCTACAGTCTAAGATGTATCAGCAAAAGCAATAAATAAAAAAACATTTTAAAGCTGATATTTTCTTATTAGTTGAATGCTTTTTATTTAGTTCTTACTAGTTCTTATAGCTGAACTCACATAAACCTTAACATTTTAAATAGCAGTAGATCAGTAAGTATATGAAATATCCAGGTAATGCTGCAGATATGGGTGCAAAACCCTAATTAATTCTCTACAACAATGGAAAGATTTTGAATGTGACAGCTGTTTTGCATTTTATGAGCTTTGCAGGAATAGCACTGCTGAAGGTAATCAGCTGCTTTGTGGAAGTGGGAGCAGAAAGGAATAGCGACTTTCCAAAGGGATGGAAAGACCCCACATAGAAAAGACTCAACATGGAGATGGGATGGGGGGAAGATGATGAAGAGAGACTGGGGAGAGGGGAAGGATGAGCATGCGCCAGAGTTGCTGGTCCATGTCTGATCAACTTCCGTGCTCAAGGTGTTTTAATAATTTAAAAAGAAGAAAAGAAACTCTTAGGGGAAAAAAAGTTTTCTAAAATGGAGTTAGGATTATTGGTATGCTAAATAACTTAGTGGTAAGAAAAGTTTAATTATAGTATTGTAGATCTTTATGTGTGGTTTTGAAAGTCATTGTGCTAAAACCAAATTATAAAACATAACTTAAAATCAGAGAAGTATGTGCTTTTTTCTCTAGTATTCTTGCTTATGTGTTAAGCACTCGCACAACTTGCTATCAGGAACTGGTTTCATCCAAAAAAATTCAGACTGCTTCAGTATATCCATTAGAGGGACATCATAAGTTAATGACATACTGGTTGTGATGTATTGTCTACTTTCTGTTTGGATTATATATGCAGGGGATATCTTTACCTTAACACAAATAGGATAATTTGTATTCAAGCCAGGCACACAGTCTTCAAAGTCGTGTAACTTTCATAGCTTAAAAAATATATATCATGCCAAATGTTCTTCATGGTGTGTGTCTGATCATTTTATATCATGGTCATAATTGATGGAAGATCATCTAAAACATAAAGATGGTAGTATCTTTCAAAGACAATAATTTATAAAACTAGGAAATAATTCTCTGCTCCCACCCACAACATTCCCTTCCCCCAAACCGAAACCAACTAATTAGTTCAGTGCAAACAAAGTAATCTTTCTGGTAAGAAGATTTGAATGAAAACAACTCACCCTTCACTAAGGTAGTGGTCATGGTGACTCATTAAAGGAAGAAGTCCAAAAGTTTTCGGGTGCACCACAACTGCTGCCAGTCTAGTGGAAGAAATCTGCCTTTCAGTTTGTGTAGGACAAGATTTGCTCAAGTGCTTTCTCTACTGTTAAAAGATTTTCCTTTGTGTATAATATGGATGATTTAGAAGAAGCTGTGTCAGCACTGATTTATACATTGACAGCTAAGGATAATAAGATATGGGCAAACATACAGCTCACCCTTTTACAGATTAACCTGCAGACTGCATTAGGCAAATTTGATGGCATTAAAAGATTTTTCCAATTTGTCTGGAAACAATTTCTCTTTTGTATTGTGTCAGGGGTAACATTTCATGCCATTGTACTAATTTAAATAGCTTTGATGAATTGTTCAAGAGGTTAGAGAATTGTACTGTGTATATATTTTACCTCTTTAAAATAAAAAGGCTATTAACTTAATTGTTAAATGAAATTCATTAGTAAAAATTGAAGGAGCCTGAGAAAGTAAGCTTAAATATTCCAGCACTGCAGCACTGGTGCTGTAACATTGCACCAAAATGATTAAAGATCATATTCAGGAAATGATAGTTTGCATTTAGCTTTCAGTACACAGAAACACAGACACTGTTAACAGTTACGAAAATATTTTACTCCTGCGTTGTAGTAATTCAGATGAAAAATATGGATGAAACTAGAAGAACTTTATAGAAGTTGGCCCATTACATTCAACAGTGGGTGTGATGATTTATTAATAAAGTAAAACATTATCATAGATTCAGAAGAATCACAGAAAATGCTTTAGTAAAAGCCTCATTAGTCCTGCTAGCTAATACATAATTGAAGACAGAAGGGCAGAGTTCATTTGTATTTTGTTCATTTTCTTAGTATTGTTCACACACATTTACTCATATATATTATCTGACACTGACAAGTTACCAGCTGGGAGAAGATCCTCTGGTTGTTTAAAGTGAGGTTGTATCATCTTTACTTTGCAAGTCTTGCCCTGAAATGCATAAGATGTGTGGCAGTGTTTATAGGAAAAGCTTTTATCAGCGGAGAAACTGGGATTTTGTATTTACATGGTTGTTAATTTCAGCAGAGTTTTTTAACTGGGCAGTACGTACTGTATCAATGTTTTGAATTGAAAAGGTAATAATATCCTTCAGAGAAATGAATGTAAATTTTTCATAACTTAATACTTAACAATTAATAATGTATAGGATGGATTGCAGAGTTTTATGTCCAGAATTCAAGTGCTCCGCTACAACATCCTATCTGCATGTACTTGCAGAGAGCACAAAGTACGTAGAAAACCACACACTGAAGGTTACAGCAGAAATACTAGTTCCATTTGGAGCAGAGTTAAAGGAGATAAGTAACCAAGTATGTAAATACCTTGGATGCTATTATTTCTACATACAGAAATATTCTGGAAGGTAATTATTCTAATTCCCCCCCGCACCTCCCACCCAGGCCAGGCGTGCACGCACGCAGAGAGACCCCTAAAAGCGGTGTCTCTCGCCGGTCCCTGCCGCGGCGGCTGGAATTAACATGCAGCTGGGCTGCTCTGATAAATGGATTCTGTTAGGTCACCGAGGGGATGCGTGTGACATTAAGTGATTTACCGTCCTTTACCTTAATGAAATTGTTTCAGCAAGATGACGCTGAGAGCTTTTAATGGATAGCTTTTCTTGATGTAATGAAATTGCATTCCTTTGGCATTTAATATAAGGTGCAGTTATTATTTACTGGAGCTTTCCCAGCGCTGCTGTTTTGCGCAGACAGTTCAGAACAAAAAGGGATTTCTGTGGCAGCGTGCAGGCCAGCATGCTGTGTGACGGTCTCACGCGTGCGGTTCGCATAGTCGCAAGAGCCTTTCAGTTAGTGCGGCCTAGCTCCGCCGGCCCTTCGGGAGGCTTCCTTTGCACCTAACGCTGCCAGCCCTCGTCTCCCTTACAAATACCTTCCTAATCTGTTTAACAGGCAACTGGATTACAACCAGATCAGCTGTATTGAAGATGGGGCATTTAGGGCTCTGCGCGACCTGGAAGTGCTGTAAGTATTCCTTGTATCTCTGACTTGTAGCAAGAGCTCAGTATCTGGGGAACACTAATGTAAAAGCTTATCTACGAGCTGCAGCCTGGTGTCAGGATGGTCTAGTGAAAAGATGTCTTAAAATAATCCACTGCGATGTGCTATAAAATGGTAAAAAGATGTGGAGAGGCAGAGATAGTCCTTTACTCTGCAAGACAGCCATTAAACACAATTTAAAAAAAAAACAAAACCAAACAACAGTTGGCAGATACTGTAAGAAAATAATATATTTCCTTTTAAAATGGGAGGGGGCAGTATTAATGTATGCAATTAATTGTGTAAATTATCCATCACTGTTGAAGTGCTGAACATTTTGAGGATTGCCTTTGTTTTATACTCTGACATCAATTTGATCTTTCAGGCTCTGTTTAAGGAAAAATATATTACATATATTTGACGATCTGGATGTTTTCAAAGAGGCACTTTTCTATTAAACGCTGCTGTTATGTGTTAGGATGTTTAGCATGTCCATGTTAATTTCTTTTTTTTAACATTTTAAATTTTATGTGTATAAATATATATCTGTGTAGGAAAATATCTTTTTCATGTCACTGAAGGTTAGTATTGCAATACTCTTTTGAATACCTTTTCTCACTGTCTCAGTGGTGATCAGTGAGGTTAAAGGTAACAAAATTATCATCAGTGACCCCTGACCTGAAAATAGTTACTGTAATAAGCAAAGTGCCTCAGTTCCCAAAGAATCTGAGGCACAGGATGCATTCCTGAAATATTTGCTCTGTCAGTCAAAATGTCACATTTTTTCTGGGCTTTCTGCATTAAGAGAAGTGAAAGACTTTGTTTATCAGTGAGTAACTTCATGTTACTTTGAATTACGCTTGGTAAATCACAACTTGAGGAGGGTGAGGGAGGGTTTTTTTGCTGTGGTGTTTTACGTTGGTTTTTTTTAAGATTCTGAAGTAAAGAAGCTTCTCTAGCAATAGATTGTGTCTACATGTCCAAGAAACTAAAGAATATGTGAGCTGCTGGTAGTAAAGTTTTTTATCAAGCAATATTTATCAAGCAATCAAGTTTATCAAGCAATAGTTGGTCTTACTTACGAGTGAATGAATCTGACAGCTAAATTTTTTTTTTTTTTTACTTTATAATCATAGAATAACAAGCCTATTGTTAACTTTCTAGTATAAAGCCATGTAAAATGTACTGTAGGTTCAATATTACATCTAATTGTGGCGTTGATGAATTGTTGGTTGTCTGTCAATAAACCCTATGTTGTGTGTAAGATTTTTATCTTTGGAACTCATATATATGGCAGAATAACTTTTCCAGTGATGGCTTAAACTGGTTATTATGGTTTTGAATATAAGCCTTTCTTTATAATTGGAAGTGTTAAATGTGCATTTTAAAAAATCAATCAACTATTTTCTGCATTTTTTAGTGCTTGCAATTTTTAGTGTTCTAAAAAGGTCATCCTTGCCAGTTGAAGTCAGTGGTAAAATTTTCACATCAATTTCAATGAATGCAAAAAAAGAAAAAAAGCTCTTAAAATAATACTCTGCTGAAAAAGTAGGTAGTTAGAATTTTGTGAATGAATATATATAGAATATTAGCATTGTTCAAATATACAACTAACTGGTTACTATCTTGAATTATATCATAAGCAATGATGTAAAGATTAATTTTTTAAAAATTGGCATAGGTATTTCAAACAGTACTGAAGATTTTGTATCTAATTCAGCTTCCTTTCCAATATGGCTTAAAGAATGAAATATATGTAGATCAGACCATACTGTATATGCACTGAGGAGCAAATAAGACTACATATGTTATTTCCATTTGGAGTTAATTATTCTATCTAAGCACAGAATGTGTATATTAGTTTAAACTGCAAGTATAGGATAAAGCTTTTAAATAGGTTGTAATCCTGTTTAGTGACAGTTTGAAATGTTTACCAAAGTAACAGGTCTTACATATTGGTTAAATAATTGTGGAATCTTACAGGCTGTTAGTGTTAAAGATACAAAATCAGCCTGAAATCTGGACAATTCTGGAAGACAAAAACAATTATAGGTATAATCCTCCCTATGAATTTCTGTGAAATTTTATTTTTCCTTTTTCTAGTTCTTTTTTTTTTTTATAAGAGAAAATCAGACTATGGAAAAATACATAGTTCTGTCATTAAAAAAATTAAAATATCTAAGAAATGAAAAAAATGTCTTGCAGTCATCATACTTTGCAATAGTATGTAACACTTAGGTAAAGGTATTGAGCCAACGTTTTTTTTTAATTACATCTCTGTAATGAAATCAAGCATTTACATCATTAGGTAGAAATAGTTATGAAAATTATTTAATTCCTTATATATGTATCCCTTACATCTACTCCTGATATTTTTCTGTACCCTTGCAAAAATAAATTAATAGCTCATATATACAAAATAGCAAGGCAAACATAAAACATCTGAAATTGAAAATTAAACATTTGTAGATGCACCTTCTTTAAACAGCTAACAGCTATGGAAATAAGTACTGATTTCCATTCCCTTCATTGAAAAGAGATGATTTCAAAACCTTGTAAGAAGTTATGCAGGAAGAACTATAGGAGCTGGACATTGTAAGAAAATCCTGCCAAGATTTACTGTTTGTCATTTATTCATTAACACACCTTTTCTGGATATACCCACTGGCCATTTTTTGTTGTTTCATTTTTGTTCTATTTTGAAAAGGGGCTTGATTCTCCCTTTTTCTTCTTCTTTTGATTATTTGCCTCTTTGTTTATGTAGCCCTAAGAGCAGACAGGGGAGATTCCTTATGCACAGTGAGGTAAACATTTAGGACATTGAATGAGTAAGCACGCAAAGGTAAAATGCAGCACACTGCACCAGTAATTAATTGCTTGGTTAATGTGGAGGTATATAGCCTGATCCTGTTCAGAGTGCTGTGGATTTATCTTTCTGTGTTTCAGGATCGGAAAGAACTTAAAAATTTATTCAAAATGAGCACAAATTATACTTTGTGGTTTAAAAATTAAAAAAGGGAAAAGTAAACCACTTTGCTTTAAAAAGGCAAAAAGGTTTGGTTAGTGGGAATTATTATTTATTAGTGCCATAGTTATATGTTTAAAATCCCAGAGCACATTCTCCATTCTGCTCAAGTGAGTAATCTCTAAGTCAAAACTGTAAATTCTATCGCTTGTTTCCTTGTTCTGGAGTCAAGCTTGTTTGCATTTTATTTGCAGCCTAAAGACAATATTTAACTTCAGGATTGTCCATAAAGTTTCATTATCTTTACAAACTACACTTACCGTGTATGATGACTTTGTGCTAGCCAATAATTGGCTAAGATTTTTACTAGTTCCTATCTCAAGTTCCAGGCACCTTGTCTAAAATTTATTACTTTGCTGAAGTATTAAAATTTCTGACTCCTTCCGTTGTATAGCAGAAATACACCTATTGTCCACGCAGCTCTGGATCATCTATAGCAATTCTGTTCCATATAAAACCTAATTGCAGCCCAGAATTAATATTTTCCTAAAATTCTTGAAAAAACAGGCAGATCTTGTATCATCTGTCAAAAAATGTGGACTCTCAGAAGCTAGAAAGAGGAGCCAGAATCCTAGAATCGAGGTGTTTTCTCCAGGAACTCTCTTCTTTACATCAGGATGACAAGCTTAGCTTGAATGCCATAGATGTTGTCAGCATTGGTGGAAGCTCTGTTTGAGTGAATCATAGGTTACTGGGATGTCAGATTACTTAGGACTAATAATGGAATTGTCAAACCATAGTGTTTTACCAGGAACTGAACAAGGAGGAAAAGTATATCTAAAGGCCTGGGTTTTTTTTCCTGATACCCATCCCTAAAAACAGTACACCATGATCTTCATTAGCTATGCCTTTTTAAAAAGTGTAGTAAATGTGACATAACTGTAACATGTTAATATGCCTCTTCTTCACTTTGCAGCACTCTCAACAATAACAACATCACTCGACTGTCTGTGGCAAGTTTCAACCATATGCCCAAACTCAGAACATTGTAAGTAGTCTCACTGAAACTGGCTGTCATTTTTATCAGTCCAGTATATCATTTTTACCTCTATCAAGTTTTGTCAGTGGTCTATAAATACGTATACAGGCAAAGAATGCATAAGCTCAATAAAGAAAAAGAGGTATCATGATGTTGACATGTGTGAAGTCTGTGTGTGTGTATGGCAGCTAATTCTGAAAGGTAAAGCTAACAAGTGACCTCAAAGGTGATACTTGGAGCTTAGGAGATAAAGAAGCAGTTGCTTCCTTTTCCATCAGCTTTTTTAGGATGTGGGATGAGTAAGTCTATAAAAATGGTTTCAAGGCCTTTTCCAAACTGGGTTTCCCATAGTGCAGTATTCAGTCACAGAAAAGCTTCACCTTCTAACAAAAAAGAGAGGGGGGGGATTCTCTTTTACATGTTACAGCTGTGTAGAGAAAGAAATTGATGTTTTCTGAAAGTCAAAAGTCTGTTTTACTTTGAGCTATTGAATTGGTCACTTTTCATTTGGGAGCATGGAAGAATCTTTGATTGGCTGTCAGATTTGATAAATGGGAAATCTTTATGCTTTTATTACTGTACAGCTAGCAGACCTAATTAAACTAAACTGGCTCTCCAACATTTTTTGTAACATAAAATTATAGCATCATCCGGTAGTGCTATTATAATTAAAGTTGTGTCAGCATTTACAATAAGGTCCCCATTTTTAGAGGTTATGACTTTCACAGAAGAACACTTCAGGCATCTAAAACAAACCACAGTGAAAAGAGTGTATATGCAAGTAATACAATTTGGGGCTCTTTCTTTTGTATGCTTATACTGAACTAAGAATAAATGTATATATTGTGTTGAGTGGCAAAAGCAGAATATTATCAAGGTTTAGTCCTGAGACTCTCTTTCAAACGGATTTTCCAGTGACGTGGGAATCAAAAATTAATGGGTTGTTTCTATCAGAGTTCAAGAGTAGCTCTTACTGTTAAAGAACTACTTTTACAAAGAGTCTGTCCATTTTATTAATGCATGTTGGGTTGCACAACTGTTTTGAAATCAGTAGGGCTATTCACTGGAGTTAACAGCATTTGTAACTGAAGAAACTTCATGCCGGTGAGTAGTTCTCTTGATTTCATAACAGAATTGTAACTATTCTTGCTTGGACAAATACAAGAGTACTTAAATAGTGCTGACCCTGGGCTTTTGGTGGCCTTGGTTATATTCTGAGACTAGAATTTCATTCCATTCTTTCAGGTCTGAGACTTGAAAACATGAATGTCTGTACCTCTTTCAAACCTTCAAATACAGTTTATATTCTGAACCACAAATTACAGTGATACAAATTAGCAACATTTACACTTTTTTTGTGGGATATTTTATCTTCTGAAAAATTATTTTAGAAACTGAAGAAAATGGACACACAGAGTCCTAGATTATAGCTGTAACATCCCATTTGCAGTCAGAATATGCTTGTATAACCGTATTGATTTCAGCGGCATTAGTTCTGATTTGCAATGGTGTTCTTGCCTACAGCTGGCCACAGATTGTACTGAATGAGTGTGCTGTATTCTGAGCTATATTTGCAAAGCACCCACCCAAGAATTAGTATAGGAAAATACATTGCCTTTAATTTCTAGTCATTTATGGGAGGGAAAAAAAAAAAGTTAGTTAAAATCTTTTATTTATGTTGGTTACACATTTCATGTTGCTTTACAGTTGTTGGGGGTTTTTAGTGGATTAATTAGTCCCCTAGTGTAAATTCTGATTTTCTTGCACTTCCTTTCCAGTTAGTTAGGATTGAGCACATCAGCTAGAAAGGACCAAAATGACATTACTCTGTTATGGATGATTCTGAGTAAGGATTTGATTTATAGCTGTGGGCATCCTTTTCTGTAGTTTGACAAAATGTAAGAGCCAGAGAAAAGTAATTTACCTAATTTAGTGAATACATTTGTCTGATATTTTATCAATGGCAAAGTGCTTTTTGCCACTTGGCAAGGAGCCATGGTCTTATGTTGGACCCTGCCAACAGAGGCGACTTACTTAATTCCATTGCTTGCTGCCATTTGGTCTTTTAATTTCGGGCATTGCTTAGAATGTAGGTCCCTAGGAGCCAAAAGCAGTTAATCCCCCTTTCTGTGATTAAACAAAAAGAGAGGAAATCAGAAAAGGGATGTGAAAGAAGGTGGTTTATATTGAGTTATTACGCTGTCTTGTTCAGCAGAAAATGAATATGACCTGTTAAAGAGATTTTGCAGGCTGTTTCTATAGAGACTAATAATGGCCAGACTTACAGATATATCTAATTGGAAACCAAATCTTTTATTAAGTCTTTTTTCTGACAGTATACTAGTACTATAGGGCAATTTAGTTCAGGCATTTTTGTCTTACTCACTGTTTGTACAGATCTGGACTAAAGAGTCCCATGGCAGCTTTCAAACTCTTGTATATTTACTTCTTGCTTTTAGACAAGATATAAGAAACTACAGATATGTTACTTCATTAGGAAGCCTTCTTTTTTCTTCCAATTAAATAGACCACAAATAAAAAGTCATTTTGCTGCTTGTATAGTTCTGTTTATTAACACTTAACTCCCAGAATTCCAATCAAAGATGTGAAAATTTGATTCCTCATTAACAATTTTTACTAATAAATTGGCACAGTTGCTTGCTGAAAGGGGGGCTGGGCAAATTGGTTTCTTTTCTATTTGTTCTTCCTAATTTAAAGGTATTGACATGTTTCTTTCCATGCAGCCGTCTTCACTCCAACAACCTCTACTGTGATTGCCACCTGGCCTGGCTGTCCGACTGGCTGCGGCAGCGGCCACGGGTCGGTCTCTACACCCAGTGCATGGGGCCGTCCCACCTCCGGGGACACAACGTAGCCGAGGTCCAAAAACGGGAATTTGTCTGCAGTGGTAAGGGAAACAGATTCACTCACTGATTCCTGTTTTAAACACACCTACTGACAGCTCAGTGGTGATTGCTAGGGCTGCGTGTTGACTTTTGCTAGCTTTTGCATAATGCAAGCATTAATTTTTATTAAAAAATAAACTAATCATTTTTATCGCTATTTGTATCTTGTGTGGGGGTGCTTCTGTCCTTACAAATTTTGTGTAAATGCTGCATTCACATAGATTATATAGCCTTCTAAAAGTATAATTATGGGGGAGAGATGCGGAAAATGAAATAAAAGGTGCACTGACTGAGAACATAAGGCCTTTAGTAATAAGGAGTTATTCTTTTTTAACTTAACAGCTTGTTGCTTTTTCTTGTTGTTATTTTCTGCAGTTTAAATAATACTGTGAATCCCTAAGTAATTTTCTGAATGTAATTAGTATGCTTTAGTACATCAGGTTATTTTCTGATATGAAATAATGAAATGACTAACAGTTCGTTACTAATCACATTTTCTCTATTCAATTTTTTTTCCTTTATTCATATCTTCTAGATGAGGAAGAAGGCAAGTTTATCTTTCTTATTTAAATATTTTTAGACTCAGATTGAAAATTTTATGTAAACTTTGTCTGCTGTTTCAAGTTTCCTCAAAAACATTAAAACCCAGCTGGAATAGAGCTATCTGTCTTTTCAGTGGTTCAGCAGGGTTGTTTCTACTGGTTGATTTTCTGCAGACCCCCAGAAGCCTATTGCCAAATATGCCAAAATTTGCACAGATCTATGCTTTTAAGAGGTTTATGGAGAGCACAATGTTATTGTCCTTATTATACAGCCTCTGACATCAAAGTCTAAGTCACTGCCACCTTCGCATGGCAAATGCTAACAGTATTCTTAGCATTAATTCTGCCTTTATGTACACTTAAAAGGGTTCCTAACAAGATCACTTCATGTATCTTATTTGTAAATGGTACGGCTGCAGAGCTCAAGTGTCAAGACCAGTTTTATAACTTTGTTCTTATAATGCAGATTTTGAGGAAGGGGAATAACCAGGTTTCGTTTAATAAATGCAGGTGAAATATTTCCTGCCTGTTAGTATAAAAAGAGTAGTATGTGTTACTAGTTTTGGCAGCTGCTTTTAATTTTGTAATATATTCATAAATGTGAAATCAAATTATTATATGGTATACTACTGTCTCAAAAGACTAACCTTTAAGTAATTTAAAACTCAAGCAGTTGTTATTTTAAGTGTAAGTAGTAACAGCACTGGTTGCAATTTACATTATCAATGTATTCTTCCTATGTTAATATATGACATTAAATATAGTGAGAGAGACCTTAGATTAAGATGTGGTTTCACAGTTAAGTAGTTTTTTCCCTGAGAATTTCAAGACAGTCTCTAGCTTCTTTTACCTTAATAAAAGAGAAAGAAAAAGAGGGCTTCATGCCTTTGTCATCCCTTTGTGCCTTTCTGTTTCATTACAAAACAGCAATTCTGTATCATTAAATTGATACAAGAATGAATAATATGTTATAAAATGTGTAATCTATCTATATGCAGGAAAACATAATAAGTTGTTTACTTTCTAAAACATACCTAAATATGAAGTGATTATGTTTCAATGCAATTATAAATGCTGAGTTTAACATATAGCACAAGAACTTGGCAGGGAGAGAACGGGGTTGGAAGTCATGGAAATTAGCCACCTGAGTTAGTAAGAATAGTAGACTGTGGGAGGAAGAAGTCTGCTGAGCTAACACAGAGTGAGAGTATGAGCTCTGAAGTCAAAGCTTTTATTTTAAATTTTTGAGTGACTGAATGAAAACATCATAACTCAAAAATGGTCTGTAAGCAATATGTAACTGAAGGACTATACTCAAGTATTTGCAGAACAGAACATAACTTGGAGGACACCTTCAATTTTTCTAATAAAGTTCATTCATTTCTGCTGACATGCATTTTTAATATTACACAAAATTCTGAAAACTAAATAAGTCAGTGATTAGTTTTTTTAAACCACATTATAAAGTATACCTGAAGAATAGAACACACTCAGTCTTCTTTAACATGATGATTTTGAATGTGCATTGCTAAAGAAGTTGAAAAATGATGTGATGCCTGCACAGTAGTTGAGCATTTGTCTTTCATCTCTCAGTATTGTAGCAACTTGTTGCTATTAAGTGGATATTTAAATTCAGGCAATATTGATAGGCTACAAAGTTTATTTTCGAAGTTCTGCATCAATTGTTTCAAGAAAGTGTAAAATGTGATGTTTTACTGTTGAGGTAAACTGGACTACTGTTTGACAGTATTGTGCAACTTTAGGACAAACACTTATCCTTTGCAGGTCACCAGTCCTTCATGGCTCCATCCTGCAGTGTCTTGCATTGCCCTACTGCATGCACCTGTAGTAACAACATTGTGGACTGTCGTGGGAAAGGCCTTACTGAGATCCCAACCAACCTTCCAGAAACCATTACTGAAATGTGCGTAATCTGACTTTTTTTTAATGAACTTGCAGAAAATGTTTTTTTTCCTGTGTATTCGTTTTTGTTATTTGTATAAATTCATGCATTATATAGAGTAGGAATTTTGGAATGCACATTCAAATTCAGATCTAAAAGGAATATGCAGGTATATGAAAATATTTAAGACCTTTATGTTCTGAGTTAGTTTTGTATGTACTATTCACAATCTGTACTTTAAAAACTTCATTCTGACTTTGTTTTAAAGAGTTCAGGAATGATTGCTTTTCTGCAAGTGAGTGGCTTTTCATTGCAGGCTATAAACCTTACTGCCTTCAGCTCACTGTGCTGGTTTTGGCTGGTTTTGGTTAATTTTCTTCATAGTAGCTGATATGAGGCTATGTTTTGGATTTGTGCTGAAAACGGTATTGATAACCCGGGGATGTTTTCATTACTGCTGAGCAGTGCTCACACGGAGCCCAGGCCTTTTCTGCTTCTCAACCCACCCCACCAGGGAGCAGCTGGGGGGGGCACAAGGAGTTGGGAGGGGACACAGCTGGGACAGCTGACCCCAACTGACCAAAGGGATATCCCAGACC
>JANZLQ010000056.1:29115094-29198188 GCA_026212715.1 Elanus axillaris | reverse complement strand
AGGAGTTGGGAGGGGACACAGCTGGGACAGCTGACCCCAACTGACCAAAGGGATATCCCAGACCATAGAACGTCATGCTCAGCAATAGCAGCTGAGGGAAGAAGAAGGAAAGTGGGGGGATGTTCAGAGTGATGGCGTTTTGTCTTCCCAAGTAAGGATTATGTGTGATGGAGCCCTGCTTTCCTGGAGATGGCTGAACACCTGCCTGACTATGGGAAGTAGTGAATGAATTCCTTGTTTTGCTTTGCTTGTGTGTGTGGCTTTTGCTTTACCTACTAAACTGTCTTTATTTCAGCCCAGGAGTGTTCTCACTTTTACTCTTCTGATTCTTTCCCCCATCCCACCATGTGAGGAGTGAGTGAGTGGCTGCATGGGGCTGAGTTGCCTACTGGGGTTAAACCATGACGTAGCCTTCAGTCAATTTATTCATCAGGTTACCTATTAGAGAAACATATCTTTGCATGACAAATCAGCAACCTATACCACCCATACCATCCATAATAAATATTCTTCTAAAGCCCTCGGAGGGTAATCTGCAAAGGCAAAAGTAAGGTGGCTGAATGGAATCTGTGGTATGGTCGTCATGTGAATACCATGTACCTGTGGATAGAGGAGCGTATATGCTGAAAAGGTTGTGTGACAGGCCATATATAGCAGAAACATTTACAAAAAGTACAAGCATGTCCTGACCATAGAGCAGAGTCATAGCACAGGTGCTATAGGGCCTGCAGCCTTCAAGAGCGATGTGGCTGAGAGGTTGTATGGGCCCAGAAGGAAAGTTACTGCTAGATTATCTTCTGTGCAGGGGAAGAACAAAAGCAAAAGGTGAGCTTGCTGACAAGATGGGCAGGGACTCGGCAACATGAGCATCTTTCTACACTGGGGATGGTGGGGGCAGGGTTTTGGAAGGGAAGCTGTGAGTTGCCTTTAGGGAAATAGTGGGAAAACAGCTGTGCCAGCATCCTGGTAAGGATGGTCAGGCTAGAAGTGAGTTGGAGACAGTATTCAGAATAAAAAGGTTGTAAGCCCCTTGATGATATAAGATGATGTTAAGAATTTCAGATAAGGGAGGCGAGGGGAACAGCTGCCTGAAGTGAAAGGGAAGAGGTCTCCTGAACATACATCCTGTTGTACATAAGATCTTAAAAGTTTATAAAGAGGACTTCACAATGGGATTTTAAAAGGTAAAGTACAATTTAACAATTTTAAGGCAATCTCATGGCTTGTTGATAACTGACCTGTGTTTTTGAACTCCACAGAATTGGAACTACTGTGGTTTCTTTTTAGGATGTGAATAATAATCACATCTGTCAGTTCATTATTACTGCTGTTAAGACTGACATGGCTGACCCTCCCTGACCCAATTCAGTCATTCAGATATATAATACAAACACTTCTACCTTTCACCCCTCTCAGAGAAATTCCTCTGCTTGCAAATAAAGTGACTACTTCAGAAAATCTGTGCACAGTGCCTGAGAAGGCTACACAGACTGTTTTCATTATTTAATGAGTTGTATACTGGCTTTTTTACTTGCATATGTACAGCTGTGTGCATAGAGAAGGAGGAAAAATATTGCAAGAAAGAAGTACGGAATACGTCTCAAACATTCCCCACTATATTTCTGCTGCTAGCCGCTGGAGCTAACCACTGAATGGTGATTGCAGACACTGAACAACTGACTTTTTCATCACCGTCTTCTAGACCTACATAGTTTAGTGGGGGGTATGTGCTGTTAACATCTATACTTCCTTGAGAAATCCAGTACTAGAGATTGCAAGGGTGTTCCTGAATCTTTATTTTAAGTACTATCACTCCCAAAGAAATGAGAGGATGTGGGAGTTACTAGTTAACTCTGAATCCACTGTTAAAAGAAGTAAGCATAAGGTAAAATCAAATGGGAATTTACAGAATGGAAAGGCACTTTCCACTAACCTGTTCACTATACGTTCTATGTAAGAAATGCTATTGAGTTTTAAGCATGAACTGGTATGATCTTCAGCAGTTTATTGGCCTGGAGAGTAAAAGCAACCACATAACAACACCTCCAGCATTTGGCTAAGCATTTAACAGATTGCAAACTGGGGCTCAATGTTTCCTGCTAGGCTAGGCAGTGTTCAAATCCCAGAGTGAGGCATTTTCACAGTTTGAGGTCCATAATCCATTGGTATAGATAAATATGTATGTGTGTGCTCATATCAATATGTACGGCACATATACTATGCTGTAGTGTTTATAGTGATACACTGTAATCTGTTATCTCTCTATATTGTATCTAGTTTGTAAGTGCTGCCTAAATAAAATGCAGATCACAGTATTTTGCACAGTTAAATAACACCATTTATGCCATAAAATGTGAACATACATTTATTCAAAAGCTGGCGTAAGAAGAGAAGGAACATTAGAAAGCCAAACTTTAGTAATTATTTTATATTAAACAGATACATACTACTGAATGCCAGTGTGATGAGAAAACTGAACTTCAGTGATTTACTTTGATTTTGAGTAGACAGAAGGACTGAGACATGATTTGGGCCAGTGGTAGGCTGCACTTACTGTACAGTGAGAACAAAACTTTCCAGTTGAGTGGAAGCTAAGGAGAGAAATGCACAGGAAAAGAAAGAAATAAAGTAAGGCACATGAAAGGCTCTGAAACTGAGGGATAAACTGTGTGGAAGAATTAGAGTAAAGGATCTTGTGAGTATTTAAGGACAATTACATGATCTTTGCTGCTTCCTTGTCAATAAATTGAAGAGGTGTTGGAATTTTGACAAATAAGTATATTTTAATGGTTGTATGGGGAAAGCTTTACTCTATACTGGTTGCTTTAATGTGAGGAAAATAATTGGTGACATTTCTTTTATGACTGTCATGGGTGGCAGGTATATTTAGCATCTTAACATTGAAGAGAATGGGAGAGAGAAAAGAGATTGGAGAGTGAGTGGCTTATGGAGTAAAAAAGGTTTTACTGATAATGAAGTGAGGGAATTCTACAAGACTGGATCAAACCAGCACTCCACCCTGGCCAGTATCTCGTATCAGCTGAAGAGTGTTTTGGAAACAGCAATATACAGATTCAGAAGTAAAACACCAACAGGACAAATACTGTCCTTGCTCCCAATGTGCGTTGAGGTTCTTTTTCTGAAACTTGAAAATTTGCATACCTTTCAGGAAAAAGAGGTTTTCTTTGAAACATCCAAACTGCTTTAAACCCTATTATGTTCTTAATCTTCATGTTATTTTAAGTCAATAAATTTGGGGGGACATGATTGCGCTGCAAATCTCCCAGTTTAAAATATGGTCTTTTAAAATTGCATCAATTTTCCTTTTTAGAGGGAGGGAAAATGCATTCAGGTTCATAATTTGTCCTGCCACCTTCTATTTTGCATGCCACCCTTATTCATCTCTTCTCTAAACTAACTCTTCCAAGTCCGTTCAATCTTTTTGGATGCCAAAACCTTCCATGTCTTAATCTCCTCCTTTTTCTCTGAACTCTTTGTTTTATAAAATTTTTTGACCTGCAGTGACCAGAGTTGAATACAATATTCCAGATCATAGTGAACCATCACTTTGTATTAATGGAATTACAGTTTTCTTTCATTTGCCTTTTGCAACCTAATACTCACTTGGTTTCTTTAACTGCCAGTACACGTTGCACCATGTTTTCCACTGAACTACCCATGAAGAGTCTTAGGCCTTTTATCTTAGCTTTTACAGTTTTGTCAAGAACCAGAATTGCATGAATGTAATCCTTTTCTTCCATCCACAGACATTTCTGAGCATTGAATCCAGTTTTATGTTATTTTTTAAATCTGATCTACAAAGGACTTTGGTCCTCTCTGCTATTAAATAACTTCGACATGCAGAAGGATTGTGACATTCCTATATTGTTACCATACAATAAAAAAGTGTTTTAAAGCTTCATTTTTAAAGAAGTACTTTGCAACTGTTGCTTATAGCAACCCCTTGAGATTAGATTAGAAAGAACGATTGTATCCCATAAAATAATATTGTTTTTCACTTATTCCTTATGTGATAATATTGTCAGTATGCCAAAATGGTAGCAGCCAGTATTTGAAGAGATGAAACCATGCTGTCACAGTAGCATTGAGAAAGCTGAGGAACCGGTGAATGCAAGGCAGAAGGCTATAGTGAGCACTGTACTTCCACCACCATTATACAGTTCCCACACACATGGCTTTATTATCTTAATCACCGTTTTAAGTACGTGCTTTGGCAGGACCTCTCCCGTTCTCAGGGAGAAAGGGAAAGAGAAATGAGCTGGTTCCCTGTTGTTTTCTGAAGGATGTACAGGCTTTAACAGCCAAATTATTATTAATTCACTAATTTTTTATAATACCACCATTACCAGATTCGCACACATGCCACAAGAAAATTGGCATTATACCTCTGTTTTACATGTGCCAGATGTTGACCAGTCTTTTCAGTAGTTTTTCATATTTGTTCATCTTTTTCTGCATTTTCAACTGAACATTGTCATCTGATTTCCTAAACATAATTCATTGCCAGGAACATTTGAAAAATCCATAATTCTTTCAAATTCCCTTACTCTGGACAAGTTTCTCTGCCCCACAATGTTGTCACCTGTTTGTAGGCTGTATTTGCAGAAGCCAGTTCTGTGTACTACCAATTTGTCATGTTATGCTTCAGCCGACTTCATGGTCCACAAATACCTCTGGTGCTTACGTCTTTCCTGCCTTTTGTCTTTGCTTTATTATATGTGATGTGAATAAACTTTTCCTGCGAGGCTGATACTAAACTTTATTGTCAGCTCTCCTTTATGAGATGCTTAAAATTTGACAAACTATTTTTGTGACATTTCATTTTTCCATCCATTTCTACCTCTTATTTCTTTGTTCTTATGTGTATAGCAGGTTACTCTTAATAAGAATATTCAGGTTTTTAAGGTCCATAATCCCCCCTTTTTTTTTTCTTGAGGTTCTTGTGAAGTTTGCCTTCAACACATGCTCATGGCTTCATGGCTTTGTAATGTTTTGCCATGTTCTCTGTCCATTTCTTCCATCCTTTGTCTCAGTGGGAAGCTTGACCTCATTCAACTCCTCAGTACACTGTGAAGCACTGATTTCTTCCTCTTTGCCCAACACAGACTTCCTTTAGATAAAATGTTGTCTGATCTGTTTCTGCATGAAAAATACTTTGTATTCATTACATTGTCTGTCCATCTGGACAATGCTGCTTAAAATCTGTGGTGTTAATAATGTTGTTATTCTATGTCCTTCTGGTGTATATCATTAAACTGCAGGTTAAAAGTGTACATTCCATGTTGAAAATTATTTGCTTTTTTTTTTCAGAGGGTTGATAAATTAACCTGTATCTAAATAATGTGCTAAAAGCCCCTTTAAATGGAATATTGAAATAATGTGCTAAAAGCCCCTTTAAATGGAATATTGAATTCTTTAAGTATTAAACATTGGCACTTTCAACTGAGTAAAATTTTGCATGATGAAGCTCTGAGTTAGCACTTCCAGGAAAAGTAAAAGAAAAGGCTTTCTGTTTACAGTATAATGCTGATGTCTTGACTTTGCATTGCCTTGATAGTTCTGCTGAGCAACTGTTCTGGGATGACATTTTAAGACAGTAGGAGCTGTCAGCTCTGATGATGGCTACTGCTTCTGTAGCAGAGCTGGCAAGGAGACTATGTGCTTGCACTGCACTGCAGCCTCCCTGTCTCTGAGTTTGGTGTAACAGCCTATGCCACTGAGGAGAATGAGTTTGCATTGGAAGCTGAAGTGGTTGAGGAATGAGCAGGCATTCTGTGATGGGAGCAGGAGGAGGCAGAGCCAGTTGCTGAAATGCTGTTTCATTCCAGTGCAGTTGGATTTACCAGCGAGCATCAAGGTATTGCTGAGAGGGTTTTGTTGTACTGCTCTGTCTGACTTCTCAATTGGTGCAGAAGTCAGTTGGATAAAACTAGCAATTCCTGTTGTGTGAAGTCAATTAGTAGGCAATGCATTGTCTGCCAAGTGCTTCTTGGGAAGATGCCTTCAGTAACAGGACTGCTTATCTCCAAGTAGCTGCCAGTGAAAATGGAAGGAGAATAAAGCCTGTGGTGGTCCTCTCTTTTTCCCTTCTGGCGTGGTAAAGCTCAAAGCAAAATTAAGTAGTCAGCATCTCAGTAAATGTACTTCTTAATCTTTATTGACTTAGTACTATTGAATCTGTACCAGTCACACCCTTTCTGCAAAATTAATTCTCCTCTTTATGATCTAAATAAACTCACACACAGCTAAATAAGAATATCTAAGCTTTTCTTTTCAGGGTCTGTTGGATCAATGTGGTATTACTTGAGAAAGAAATACTTCATATTCCATAAATATTTTAAATAACAAAGTAATTGGTTGAGCACCAAGACTCCCATAGTATTAGTGCACCTACTAATTCTGCAGGAAGCACAGAATTAGAAAGGTGCACAGATGCACCTTTGACATTGGTCCAAATGAAAAGATTTCATACGATGAGTGACCTGCAGGAAGCATTTATTGGTTGGATGGACGAGCCCAGAGGGTTGTGGTGAATGGAGTTAAATCCAGTTGGTGGGTCACAAGTGGTGTTCCCCAGAGCTCTGTACTTGGCCCAGTTCTGTTTAACATCTTTATCAATGATCTGGATGAGGGGATCGAGTGCACCCTCAGCAAGTTTGCAGATAACACCAAGCTGGGCGGGAGGGTTGATCTGCTCAAGGGTAGGAGGGCTCTACAGAGGGATCTGGACAGGCTGGGTTGGTGGGCCGAGGCCAATTGTATGAAGTTCAACAAGGCCAAATGCTGGGTCCTGCACTTGGATCACAACAACCCCATGCAGCACTACAGGCTTGGGGAAAAGTGGCTGGAAAACTGCCTGGCAGAGAAAGACCTGGGGGTGCTGTTTGACAGCTGGCTGATTATGAACCAGCAGTGTGCCCAGGTGGCCAAGAAGGCCAACAGCATCCTGGCCTGTATCAGAAATTCTGTGGCTGGCAGGAGCAGGGAAGTGATCGTCCCCCTGTACTCAGCACTGGTAAGGCCGCACCTCAAGTCCTGTGTTGAGTTTTGGGCCCCTCACTACAGGAAAGACATTGAGGTGCTGGAGCACGTCCAGAGAAGGGCAATGAAGCTGGTGAGGGGCCTGGAGCACAAGTGTTATGAGGAGCAGCTGAGGGAACTGGCATTGTTTAGCCTGGAGAAAAAGGGGCTGAGGGGGAACAGGCTGCCCAGCGAAGTCATTGAGTCACCATCCCTGGAGGTATTAAAAAAATGCATAGACAAGGCACTTCAGGACATGGTTTAGTGGGCATGGTTGATGGTTGGACTTAATAGTCTTAAAGGTCTTTTCCAACCTAATTGATTCTATGATTCTATGATTTGGGGAACTTAAAACGATTTCCCATAGCACTATTGTTTGAATGTCTGTATTGTTAATGTTGCAAAGTAAAATACATAACCCATAAATGTTACATGCTAATAGTCTTCAAACTTTTGTTGTTTAGTGTGCCTTACTTTAGCGTTTTTCCACTGACTTAAGCAAAGCATGATATATTATTCATTCATTAGAAACATCATAATTTGAATTGATTTAGATTTTGTTGTTAAACCTCTCCCCTTTTCCAGCAATTTTTATGGGATGCTCTTTCATTGGCATGTTCAGTCTGTTACGCATAACCAACTCCAGTAGTCTAATGCACCTAGCGCTTTCCTCCTTTGTCATACATCTCATATATTAAAGGCATTAAAGGTCATTCTTATGTTTCAAAACTATTACTTTAATTGGTTTTAGAAAGTATAGCCTTTCTAATGGTGATAGCATTTATCAGCCTCTATGCAGGCATTCCTACCACATTTTAGTTTTTCTGCACCGTTAATCTCTTTTCATTTGGTTGCATTTTAGAATTCACCTTCTGCGTGAAAATTCTTTGAATGATCAGCAGAAATAACTCTGGTTCCCTTCAAATAGAGACTTTCTGGCACATGTTCAAACAGACTGTCAGAAACCTTACAAACAGTGACCCAGCAGCAATTCTATTAATTTTACTGGTACCTTCTTTCAGAATGGTGTAAGTAAGTAAGTGGCAAGCTCTTATTTCAAAAGAAGAGGCCAAGAAGCCATTAATGAGCTAGACTACCTTGTGAAAATACTACTCTTACATTCTTCTGATTCTCTTCTCTTCTATGGCTTGAACTACCAAAGTGTTTCTAAAACCTCTTTTCTTACTGTAGTATTATGAATAAAAGAAAATAAATACAATTGCAATAAGTGTTTTGGGGGGGGGGAGGAATTACCTGCTCTGATGACCACAGCTTTGTAAAAATGATTATTTAAGCAAACAAGCTGATGACCACAGTTTTGTATAAATGATTATTTAAGCAAACAAGCATGGAATTAAGTTGATTTTTTTTAATATTAAAATCGTTTAAGTAATCAATGGAAGGACTTAATTAAATTTGCTTCTTTTTTTAGAAGGATAGCAGTCACTGCAATGGTGTTTTGGTGAGGAGGAAGGTTTGCTGGAGGGGCAACAGTTGTATAAATAATTTTACTATTATGAATATATGAAATGAAAAAAACATATAGGAGTCAGGAATTTTAACAGTTCACCTTCATAATCCAGTGTAGTGAAAAGTCATTGACTTCCTAATTACTATGGACTTCAAGATAAAGTTGTCCTTTCTTGTGAATGGAGTTTTCTAAAGTTTGATTGCCAAAACTAGAGGCTGTGCGGTTGTTTCATGATAATTTTATTTACATTTCCCATGAATTTCCTAATCTGTCTGCTCAGTCTTGTCTCGTCTTACCTTCCTGATTTCTACTATTTTTCTTCATGTTTTCATCTTCCTCCATCTAATTCTCCTTTATACTTTGTTTTCATAAGTCTGTTGGTTAATGATTGTGTATTATGCCAAGTACTCAACTACATCTTTGTGAGCCGTGTGATACTTAGCAGGATTAAAAGCTCCTGAGATTGCTTCTCACAGTAACACTCAAATTACATTGAAGGAGAAGGGGGAAAAAATGAAAGGGAAAGGAGAGAAAGGGGGAAAAGAAGAAGGAGAAGAGGGGAAAGGAAATGAGATCTGACAGAAGTGAACTTGACAGATGAACTTAACCAAGAACAGAGTGATGAGCGACCTGATCACACTGTAGACATTGGGGAAGTGCTCTGCATAAATGCAGAATTCTGTTTAGAGAACTGGGAGCTCTGTGTATGTATCTTTTCCAAGCTAAGCTTGGCACGTGTACAGTTTCACCATTTTTGTTGTCTTTTAAAATTCATCCTTAGCTTAAAGTCCAAAGTACAGCCTTAAATAAATAGCTATTTAACAGAGACACTCTTACATTGAGATGCAAAGATGCTTCTAAGGATGACCTTTTACAGAGAAAAGTCACTTGGGAAGGGTTTAAGGCACATTTATTGAAGACAATTCAAAGATTCACATAGAAGGAAAACTGAAACGTCAGAGATAAGGCAGCTTTCTCTATTTTTAGCAGCTCAAAGTGTGATTCAGCTATCTACGGTAGCCTGGCAGAAATGAGAGTAAACCCTGCATCTTCACAGCTTGAAAGGAATGGGTCCAAGTGCTGAGGGGAGAATGCAATAGGTTACGAGACAGTAAATCGATGATTGCTTTCCAGTGTCTGCATTTGTTTCAGGTTTCTAGTTTAACTCAAAACCTTGGTCTTTTTAGGACTTATACACAAAGTTAGCTCATAAATATCATTTACCTGTGAAACAGTTATGCTGTCAGCCAGAAGTCTGGCACATCCAGTGATGTTCTGGAAAGGTTATGCCAAGTTGGTTTCTGTATATACATATGTATACATAGTCATTGGTGTTGTTTCACTATGTATTATTAAGATTTTTAGTAGTTTGCAAGAATCCTCTATGACCGTGTCTATCTTTTCCCATAAAATATACTAACATTCCAATGCTAAATAGATAGATCTCTTTGGTCTCACTATAAAATGTTTCATAGCCATTTAATTATTCTTATGGCTCTTTCTGAAACTTTCTGATTTATCAAAATCTTTTCTAATTCCTGACATAACGAATACATACAATACTGCCAGTGTATGCAGGTATTAAGTGAAAAGATGATGTCTACTTATGGATAAAAAAATTATTACAGTATTCAATTGATTATGAATACTGATACATACTTTGGTCAGTAGGAAGCCAGAAAAATATGCCTGTTCTTGAATTTTCAGAAATTGCTAGATTAAGATAAAGTATATTTAAAGATACATAAGTACCTTGTGGAGACATTACTGTTTTCTAAATGCTGCTTTGACAAATTCACATGATCTGACTAATATTTTCTCAGCTCTTAATCTAACATTCCAAACTTTTGAGCAACTTCATATAGCTACCATGTTTTTAAAATTAACTTTTCTCATACATGCTTTTCTTCAACTGTACTTCATGTGTACTTTTCTTCAAATCTTTTCTTATCTTCTTCCCTTCCCAAACGTTTCTAAGACCAATGTGTTTTTAAGACTAAAATTTAGTATCATTATACACTGTGACTGAATTTTTCCACATTCTGCAGCACCTAATTTTAAAGGCGATCCCTGGTCCTGTTTAGGCTGTTAATGCAAATATGGCTATTAAAATGATCTGAAAATCTTTGTATGAAAATAAACCTAATACTACTCCATAATTTTACTAGAAAGGTTTTATGACTTGCCACTTTGTATCATAAGTGACACTCGGTTTAGACTGTAATCTGTGGCATTAGTGATGTGAATACAGTTTTCTCTATATACTTTTCTTTGATCATGGGAAGGTCATTAGTTCTTAGCAAAACCAGTTTTTTATGCTCATTGCAATATAAACCAAAATGGTTTGTTTGCTTTATAAAAAATGTAGAAATTTGCTAGAATCTTAATATCTTTCATATGATATGTGCATGTAAGCACACAATAATTACATGTGAATAAAAATATTAATTGAATAAATGTGAAACAAATTACTATTGGGTAAAGGAAACTATTGAGGTATCAACTTCTTTACTTTAATATATTTAATTTCCCAATGCAGTTTTCACTGAATTACATTTAACTTATCTTGGGGATTCCTACCTTAATATTTCTCAGGCAAAACTTAAAAAATATTCCATTTGACTGCCTCAAAAATAAATGGTTTTACTAATTTGATAGCTAATCCTGTCTGCTTAGCACATATGAGAGAAATGATTTGTCATGCTCTTACTCAAATATCTTCCTAATCTGAAAATTACTGGTAAATCATGTGGCTTTATGCATTTTTTTTTAAAAAAAACCAACCTTTCTTATTTAGTTGTCAGACACTTTTGTAGGTAGAATATTTAATCTATTCTTTATTAGCATGTGTTCTATGCTGCCATTGTTCACATCTTTGACTTTTTTCATACCCTTGTGTCCTATCTTAAAAACTAATTAAATACAGAGGACAGAGGATAATTTCAACAGTCAAGAGGACATACAGACACATAACACAACTGGACAAGGAACATGTGAAACCAGTGCTGGTTTTCAGAGTCTCTGGAAGTGGGTGCTGGCCAGAATGAACCCCATTCCACTTCTGGGGGTTTTGTGCAAGTTTCTGGTGGGTATTGAAGTAGAGGTGGCACCTTGGGCGACCTCTCTGACTCTGCAAAGGGAAAGAAAAAACTCAAGCATGGAATAAATTAAAATTATGGGGAAAAGCATGAAGGGAAGCTGGAGAAGACCCATCCAGCTCTCCCAGAAAAACCCTCATAGATCTCTGACAGCTGAGCCATAGTCCAAAGGTGTTGTTACTCTTAGATTTTATTTTCACAAATGGCTTTTCACTACTGATAACTTTACCTCAGCAATAATGTGAGTGAAGGTACTGTAAAGAAACTATGGATCCTGATTTTTTATTATTTTGTGTTTCACCATCAATGGAATGCTTTCTTCATTATTTACGTGTTGTTAAATATGTGGTTCAGTAAGCAGCAACCACTTGTGAAAAGTATTCTTAGTTAAAAAACTTCATTTAGATTTTTGTGGCAAGTTTATGGTCTAAGTCCATGTATCGTTTAACAGGTAGCAAGGACTCTTGCCACACTGCTGGTCTTGCACAACTTTTGGATTCTCAAGCTAGTGTTTCTGCTCAATGAGAACATGTTGACAAGTCACTGCTTGCCATAAGCCAAGAGTATAGCAGGATTACATCTATTTTTTGTGAATTTAATGCAGTTGCCCTGAACAGCTAAAGTAGTTTTTGTAGTATAACAACCCTCATCAAAAATGGGCTAATTAGGGAGGCTTTAACTTGACTTTAGGTGACTCAGGCTAATTGCACTGGTGCCACACTCTGACAGATGCCAAAGTACTGAGCAAATAATTCTTTAAGCAGTGGTGCATTTTGCCTACACCCTGAATCTGTAATAATTAAGGAATGTAAAGCCTATCATCACTAATGGTGCTGTAGGGTTCAGAGCATGAGATGGCCCTTTCTGTGATGAAAAATTAAACAAATACAGGTTTGGGACTTGCTTTTGAGTAAATGTGATGAATTGTTTAATAGCTTTAGAATGACAATTCTTTTTACTTTTTTGATGTAATGCAGACTAAGGAGATCTCTGTCATTTACAATCAATCCCCCGAGGAAATATTTGATAGAACAATTAGACTGCATGTTAACAGTTTGGCAAGCTTTAGGGCAACATTGACAGTGATTCTTTATATGCAAATATTTAGGAAACTGTCAACCAGATTTATTAATACACAGAATTAGAGCCTGAAATTCTAATGTGCAAGTAATACAGGTTTTCAAAATATATCTTTTGTTTTGTTAGACATGGATGATATCACAGATTTCAACAGAAAGTGACATTTAGTGAGTGGTATAAGCACTCTGGAGGTACAGTTGTTGAGAAAGAAAAAAAGGCACTTTGTTTAATAGCCTCAAGAAATCCTGTAGCAAAGGGAGACCATTACTGTTTCCTGATTTTAAAAACAAACAAACAAAAAAAAAAAAACAAAACCCAAACTTGGCAGATGTTGCATATGATGAGAGATGTTGGCCGTGTATTGCAGTTCTTCAGATTGAAGAGCTGTACTGAATCCCGTCACTGAAATCTATTTTCTGTTTTCTGACAGCTGTTTTTGCCATTTACTTTAAAAGCAGATGGGGAAAATGCAAAGAAGAGCTGTCAATTTTATTACCATGTATAATCAGCATCTGTGCAATACATCAGACTCATTGCACAGCTTACACTTTCTTCTCTGTAGTAAAAATTCTTTTGGGATTTCTTGACAAGCTTCTTGCAGACTTTTTGTAAATGAGTAGATGCTGGAATTGAAAGTATAGATTAATTAACTGCTAAAGCCACTATTGACCAAATTTACTTAATCAAGGTATTATGTTCTGATTGGTTTAATTATAAAATATAGGGCTAATTTGCTGCTCCGTATTCAAATCCTTGTTTTCTTAAGGAATATGTTTTGTTTTATTTTATTGTTCTGAAATACTTTTTTTTAGATACATCTCTGACCCCTTAACAAGCATTTAGGTGCAGTATTTTTTACCTTTCTCTACTGAGCAGGCTTAGTATGTTGTAACCCATCTGCATGATTTAAAATAAAAATGACTGTGTAGAGAACAGGGTATTCTTCATTCTCACTCTCCCCTCTTTCCTGGTGCAGGAGTCTTTCATAGAAATGACTTTTTATAGTGGGAAAATAAGCTAGTTTAAAAGTGTCAGTATAAATAAGCATGTTGTCCTTCTCTGTAAGTGCGGAAGTAGTAATCAGTAATGGTGCGCTGTAGGCTTATAGTAGAGAACAGCATCCTCCTGGAAAGTGTCAAGTGATTTACATGTCACAGGGCTCTCTGGGGACCGGGTGGGAAGAATCTGTCTACTGGCTGGGGACCTACTTTGATTTGATTTCATTAGGTTGGAAGTCACAACTGCAGAAGCACCTTTGTTTCTTAGAATAGTAGATGGTTGTACACTACAGTGTCTGCAGTGACAAGCAGTGGGGAAAGATTTAGAAAAAGAAATGTTCACAGTACATTTCCTAAATAGGAGAGATTAGGGAACAGTCTTCAAAAAAAAGTTTCAACCAGTTTGGCAATGTTAAAAGACAGTAAAACACTTATGTATTGATGCAGGACTTCAAAGAAGTGAAACACTAAAAGGAGCAGGAGACTTAATACTAAGAGCATTAATTAGCGTTTATGTGGTGATGGGCAGAGTACTTCTTATACATGAGGCAGTGCAAGCTTTGATGAAGCATGTACTTAACCGTCTTCCTCCATTATCTTATCTTATTAACTATGCTACTAAAATTGACTGTGGCTTTTGAAAAAGAAACCACCAAGGCACTGTTTATGATACACAGATGATCATTTATAAAAAAGAATGACTTCTGGGATGACTTTGAAAGGAGATGTTGAGCACAAAATTTAATACAAGTTCTATGGAAAAATACTGATATTAGCTTTTTGTTCTTCTGTAATATAATGGTATTTCTGGCCATGTCATTCGCGAGCACTTAATAGCTGATTTTTTCAGAAATAGATAACTACAACCCATCCTATTCCAGAATAAAAAATGTTTCATTTAATATGAAGAATTAATATAAAGGAGTTTTTAATTACTACGGATTTTATCAGTAGAATGTAGAATGCAAATTTCCTTTAGATATTAGTCTATCTGTGCTTTGTGACCCTGGAATATATCTAATTAGATTTTCTCTGCAATAGTAGATGCAAATTTGCACTCTGTGAAATTCAGCTGATTCTAGGAAGATAAAGCAGAAGATTGGAGGATAACAAAGCTTGAAAATGTGATTTTGATATACTTTCTTTACAGACAAAGTGGAGTATAAAAGATTTGTCTTCTTTATTTATATAATCTTATTTTTCCTAATTTTATACTAATCTCATTTTCTAAAATGTCATTTGCTTTAGCGCATACACTTTGGCATGAGTTAAGAAAACACATGCATAGATGATCCTACTATAAAAAAATCCTTTATCTGGAAGAGCTTGTAAATTTTCCCAGCACTACACTGTCTGTCTATTAGACTATAAATTTCTCACTAAAAGGAAATGTTAGGTAAACTTGATGTGGATTTCATTATATATATCCACCAGTGAATTGGTAGTTCACTCTATTAGAACTGCTAGAAAATTAGCTTTCAGAAACATATTGTAGTAGGACTTCTTCAGGTTTTGGACCCATATAATTTGTAGACAAACTGGACAGCAGTAAAGTAAATGCTATTCTATCTTCCCATATGACATACATGTCTCCTGGAAGGTACTTCAGTTTATAGAACTAATATATTTTTAAATTAAAAGAGGAAACTGGAAAATACTTTGTGTCTTAATTTAATGCTAAACCTTGTCTTTCTTGAGTTACATGCCATATTGTGTCTAGTTAAGAGCATTTTCTGTGTTTAAAGATAGGTGAACGTAGACTGGAGCCCCTCCAGCCCTAGATTGCAAATCTCTACCTCATGGGCTAATAAGCAGCATTTATAAATGAGGCTTGTGGCAGCCTCATGTGGGAGCTTTGCCACTGCAATATCTGTCTTTCCCATACACAGAGAGGCATTTTCACACAGAGGCATTTTTCCCCAGTCTGTCTCTCTCCAGCAATTCAAGTCCTCCTCTGTAATATGGCCTAATCCTTCTCTGTCCTTTTTACCCCCCTCCCCTTTCCAGTCCTCTGCATATGCCCTATGTGTTTCCCCGTGCAAGATATTCTTTGGCTGGTTTTCAAAGCTACACATCTGATAAATGTCTGGTAAGGCTATCCCTGGTGGTTAGGCAGTCAGTTGCTGCCAAATAGAGTGTGTAACAGGAATGGATGGATGGCTACCACTCCCTTCATGGCTGGGTTAATTTGGTTTCTCAACTCCTTCCCATTGCTAAAATAAGGAAATTTTTAGAAATTTATTATCTGAACATTTTACCTCCCTTTGACCGAGTCAGCTGAGTAGAAAAGTATCTAGATGATAAGCATGCATAGTCTTTATTTTCTGGGGAAACTAAGCTAAAAATGTAGTGTAAGAACAGAAAATACTTGGGTTTGGTTTAACTTGGTGTTGACCTTTAACTTAAGCAAGTTTTTACGTATTCAGTGTTTGCCTTCTGCATCTACTCAAGTGTATTGGAGAAGAGTGACCTTGTTCCTTTATAGCCTACTCAGTACTCCTTGTCTGATGCAAAATGTGTTTCATGGGTCCAAAAGGCTCAGCCAAGGTGAAGAAAGCATGTGAAAGAATATCGTGTTTATGGAAAAAGTTAACAGTCTTGTGCCATGGAATTCCCTGCAGTGTTTAAAATATACCTGAAAACTGTAGCATGGTGGCAACATTTTCCTAGTGAAGGACTTTTTAAAAACGTGGACCCTGTCTAAAACAGCTCTGATAGAGATTTTCTGTGTGTCAGGAAAATTTTTTTGAGGCTTTTTTTTTTTTTCTTCAATTATGCTAAGGTGAAGCATAGTAAGACTTCAGAGATTTTGAGTATTAAATTTATAAATATCTTCATCTGAACAAAACTTCACAAAGGCAACAAAAAGTCTTTCTTCAGTTCAGCTATACTATGATCTCTGGACAAACTTTACAAAAACAGGCAATTGTAAGAATAGTTTCTTGGAAAGGCTTACTCAAAGTGAATATATGAGCTCTTTAGTTACATTGCACACACAGACTCATATGTCCCTTTATCAGAGCAAAAGTGAAACAGAAGAGAGTTAATAGTACAAGGGTAAAAAGGAAAAAATAGCTAATATTCCTGTATCTAGATTTAAAAAGGCTTTTTGACCTTAGATTCTGAGTCAATGTCCAAGTAATTTAAAGTAGTGCAGTAAATTCTACAGAATTTTGATTCCCTATATGAAATAGATTTTTGGCATTGTCTCTATGTATGTAGATCATAGTAAGAGTTGATACCTGTGCATGAAAGAGGGAAATAGAAAGTTTATTAGAGAAGCATGGTATGTAGTTTGAATAGTACTGCCTTTTCCTGTTGTACTTTTTAGTATAAATACTTTAATTCCTTATGTCTACCATAACCATGAAATACTCTGGTGTGTGAAGAAGTAGTTTCTGTTTTAAATGTGCTTATTGCTGAATCTGTTTTAACTTGTTGGCAAGAGGGCCATAGGTCTCCGTCAGCATAGATTTCCCATATGCAAAGCTCTGGAAGTTCAAAAAATTCTTGGAAAACTGTTTCCATCAGCAGTTTCACACTGCAGTATGGCAAGTTTCAGTCACAGTCACTATACACACAAAGCAAATGTGGCCAGTAATATAAACTACAATTTTAGATTACAATAGTTGTTTAAAGAAGTTAGAAGTGTGGCTGTGCAATCCTAGGATTATATCTTTAAGAAAATGTGTTACGTACTGTATCCAAAGAAATCATGTGTGCATGTCTAAAAATCTGGTGTTTACCTTAGTGCAGGTAGCAACATATGTTATTTGTTCTGTAGGAACATTCCTCTCCTTTCCTACAGTTTGCATATTTCAGTGATTAACTCACAGAAGTCTTTAGACATTTCTAAATAAAATTTATTATAAAAATAGCTGTATGTGAATAGTACATTTGAGTCAATTAACACTAACTCAAGTTTGAAATTTTTAATGACAATTCTAGCTTAGATTTTACAAAAATCTTGTGTGCTCTGAAAATATGTTTTCTTTAGATACAAAATCAAGATTGGGATTTAATTTACAACATTGTACTCTCTAGGTTAAAATGTTTGGATTTACAGACAAAAACTGATTTTTTTGTAATGAAAAACAAAATGACCTTGTTTCTCAAGGTAAAAATTGTACTGAAAAAGAAAGCAAAAGCAGCCTTCTTTGTTAAAGTCTGTCCCTTCTAGTTTGTTATGGCTTTAGATTGCCTTTTGGCTTGGGTTTTGTATTTTTATGTTGTTGCTATTCTTTTGCAGACGGTTAGAACAAAATTCAATCAAGGTCATACCTCCTGGAGCTTTCTCACCGTATAAAAAGCTTCGAAGAATGTATGTACCCAATAATTTAGATTTATTTTTTTATTTTCTCATGTATATTTGCATACACATATACATATATAACTATATATAACTACATGTAAAAATAAAAAACAAGTCAAGGTCATACAGAGGAACTGTCATCAATGTGTGAGCATTTAAGGAAGTTTGACTGCTGGAAGATTAACTGATATGGCAGCCTGGTTATTAAGACCATGTAGCATCATTGTCACATTAATAATAATTGGTTTTTTACCAAGTATTGAAATTATTTAATATGGTTCTTCATAGAAGCAATATGTTACTGTAGTGAACATTCTATTAAAAAATAAATTAATGGGAATAAACCAGTTATTTCAGAATATCTTTGAGGCTGTATAGTTCTATTGCCATAGCAAACAGAGAATTCTTTATAAAATGTACTTAAGCAATTGGGAAAAGCAAATCTTTTTATTATTTTTTTTCAAGCATTTAAAAGGTCTATTTTTAACCATGCATTTTGTTTCAGTGTACTGACCATTTTAGTGGGTTTATATTAAAATTCTTTGGCTGTGTCTCACATAAATATTTTAATTTCTCTCTCCCTTCCATGCCTAATTCTAATTACTTATTATTTTAACATTTGCTATTTTTAAAATAGTTTTAATTAATTGAATCAATTTTCATTTATTTCAGTGACCTAAGCAATAACCAGATCTCTGAAGCAGCTCCAGATGCTTTCCAGGGCTTACGTTCACTCAATTCACTGTAGGTATCTGGTTGACCTGTAAAAACAGAAGCAAATTTCTCACATTCTTATAGTGAAATTATTTTGGATTTTTGGCTCCCTCCAGAATTTTCATATCAATTTGATCAATTCTGAAAGTTGTAAAAATAATTTCAGAGTGTTAGAGTGATAATTGAATATTGTATCACAGCCAGATATTAAAAATATATGGGTTTCTTATAAATACATTCATGGCAGAGTTGAACAAAATCAAACATTTATTTTATTCCCCAGTTAGTTCTTACAAACAGCAAATCCACCTACCAAGGTCACTTGGTAAGGCTGTTAATAGTGAGGTGCTGATTCTGCTGAGAGCTCTTTGGGCAACACACCTTTTGGGAAAATGTGTGATCCTGCTACCTCACAGGACCACAAGGATCTTGCAAGTATCAAGTTGCTGCTGTTTAATTCTCTTCAGGAAAATGGAAACTTCTTTAAAGTCAAAATCACATAGTATATGCCTTTCATAATGGCTGCTTTGTTTACTTTATTATTTCCTGGTACAGTGTCCTCTATGGCAATAAAATTACAGAACTTCCAAAGGGCCTATTTGAAGGACTCTTTTCTCTGCAATTGCTGTGAGTATTTTTATAATATTTATTCTATTTTGGGATAACTCAGAAGGGTAAACATGATGAGAGATTTATGCCTGAAGAAGAACTGGCAGGAAATCCCGTATGTAAGGTCAGAGTTTAATAAAAATAAACTATGTTAAAGCCAAAGGAGTCATGACTGTTGTAGGCCAGCTTGCCATTCATCCACAAATTTGATCGTATCTCAGTTAATGTCTCAGCCAAAAATGATTAAAATGAAACTATTCTCTTGTGTGGAATTTATAAAGATAAAACACATGAGATACGATACTGTCTTGCCCTGTAAACAGCATATAGTATGTATAAAGTTGTGCGGAACCATAGAAGGAATATTTGTATGTTTTATACAGAGAAAATACATAGTGGAAATGCTATGTAATTTTATTTCTAGTTGTACCCATGGAAGAACAGAGTTGCAGTACAGTTTCATTGATGACTTTTAATGTTTGATGACTTGGTGATATGTTTATCAAATATTGACAATATTAGCATAAAAGGCTGTGCACTAGTTGTACTGTGTAAAAGAATTTTGTGAAATAGGCCATAAAATAACAGTGGTGGTTTTGGAAGAAATTGTCCCAGAATAACTGACTTCATTTAAAGCTTCCTCTTAAAGAATTGAAAACTTCTTCCTACATGATTAGAAGTATTTAATGTCCAGACTTCATAGCCTAGTGATTGGGAAAATGTCTGTTGTTAACAACTCATTGAAGATGGTGAAAAAGTAAGTAAAATCAAAGAAAATGCAAGTTCTAGCACCACCTAGAGGTTTACATTTTGATTTATTTTAGTCGGAAACGTGTGGAGGGGTGGTGGCCGGTGCATTCCTGTTTTCCCTTAAAGAGATTTTAGTTATAAAAATATATTTGAGATTTTGTAAAAAAAAAATAATGAAGTGACTTCTCTGAAATTCGGTTTATTCTGTATTAAAAAAATGTCCATAGCTTGATATACTTTGCATAGACAATGCATTTCAGTCTAAGTAAATTTCTACTTGTGTGGTGAAACTTTTTATCGGGTCATTGGTTTTCAGATCCACCATTCCATTCAATTTCTGGCTGGAAATGGGAAAAAATAAAAAATATTTGGTTATGAAAGCGCATCTAGTTGAATTACTTTTTAATTTTTTTCTCTTCAAAAGCATGAAAGAGTTGGTTTAGATTGGCTTGTTTGCTTTAACTTTAAAAGTCTGGGAGGTACAGGGAAGAAATGGTTCCCTTTGAAGATGGAGAGGAAAAAGGATCCAAGACAGATTTGGATATACTCCATGCCACCAGTTTTTACTACAACTCTGTTAATGCGGCAGCATGCTGATTAGTAACATATAATTAAAAGTGCCACTGCACATCTCTTCCAGCTAATGAACACAGTGTTCAGTTCCTTTTTTTGTTTGTTTATTTATTTGGCAAAAGGAACTGGTTTTCCTTGCAGATACTTGATTTTTTAAGCTTGTTTCTTTGTGCAGACAAATACCACACACACACGTTCTACTAGCACATACAAGAAATGTGATTTTAGCTGAATAAACATACACATTTCAACTCCAAGATGCAAATAGTTACGAATGATTTCATATCACCTAAATAAGATATTTCAATTCACTGAAATGCCTTATGTCACTGTCAATTAATATTTGTTGCTACATCTCTTGTTCAGATTACAAATGCACACAAAGAATTATCTGTGAAAGACGCTGAAGCTGTAGTGACACTGAGTGAATTTTTTCAACTTTGTAATTGTCTTCTATTAGATTATTGAATGCCAATAAGATCAATTGCCTGCGAGTCGATGCCTTTCAAGATCTGCACAACTTGAATCTTCTTTCTTTGTATGACAACAAGCTTCAGACCATTGCAAAAGGCACCTTCTCACCCCTACGTGCAATTCAGACCTTGTATGTATGCTCTTGTTTATGGTTATCTTTAGTATGTCTTCATATCCTACAATGTACTAAAAGTATAGAGAACTGCTGAGACCAAAGAGAAGTAATGTGTGAAATTATAATTTTTTTTCTTCATGAAAGGCATTTGGCTCAGAACCCGTTTATCTGTGACTGCCATCTGAAGTGGCTGGCGGATTATCTTCATACAAACCCTATTGAGACCAGTGGTGCCCGTTGCACCAGCCCCCGCCGTCTGGCAAACAAAAGGATTGGCCAGATCAAAAGCAAGAAATTCCGCTGCTCAGGTAATTTTCTTAGTTCAGCTGCTATTTTTCTTTTATTGGCAAAAACAGTGGTTATAGAAGTTCTAATGAAGGCATCTGGCTCTATGGAATTACTAAACATTGCAGAATCTTTTTTAGTTCTTTGACTGAAGGGGGGGAAATCATGAAAGTCATAGACTATTGGATCACGGAACATTATTATAGTTAACACATTTGGCACTATTTCTGAGTACCATTAGATCTAACAAAAGAAATGCAATATATAATACTTCAGAATGAAATGCTGAAGTTATTCACTACAAGTATCACCAACATAAATCATTTTATAAAATTTCCACAAGGCTCTAGAGTATGTGAAAGATCTAAAAATTTCTAGCGAAATATGGAAACATGACATATTCATTCTATACAGGGAGCTTACCTCATACTGAAATTTACCATTTTCTTTTTTCTAATCTTATTCCATTTCCTACTTACATTTCTCTAAAACCTAACTTTTGTCATATGGTATCCAGCTGTTCCAGGTGCATTTCACATTCTACAGTTTATTCAGTCTCAAGTGCAAATACCAGATGAGAACTGTTTGTTATCCATGTTCCGGCTACATTTATGACTCTTCACACTTTGTTGTTTATCAGCTCTTGTTGTGAATACACGTTTTTTTTCACTTAATTATCTGTAGTTAACTGTAGTCCATACGTAATCTAATAAAACTCATTCTTTGCTTGCTGACATTCAGGTGCATCTTCTATTTTTTTTTTCTCTTTATTTAGCTAAAGAACAGTATTTCATTCCAGGTAGGTTTTGCTCTGCAGTAAGATTGACTAACTGCAGATACTGTTTCCCTTTTCCCCAAAAAGCAAAGTTTGTTAGAGCTTTTAGGAAACTGATGCATGTGTATTAACATTAGTCAATACCTTTAGCTAGACATACATAGTTTTCCTTCGTAGATTACTAGTAGTTCTGTTTCTGAATATAAGAGCTTAGCATGCAGCTCCACTTATTTTTTTTTGTCTCACAAATTTGCACACAACCTACCAAAATTATACCTCTACTTAAATTATTTAGAAGGTTGCACCTGCTAGTTCATATTTCAATTGACACCTTTACTTACCTCGTACCTTGCCTTTCTGCCACTACTGTTTTTAAAATGTAGCTCCTGAGCTGCTTTTAAACACAGGAAACCATACTACCATCAAAGAGCTAGTACAACTTTAAAAAAAAAAAGTTTTACAAATGAACATTTTCTTGCTTTGCTTTCATGCTTTACACTGGCTGCAGCTACTGCTTGCTCACCCTCCTTGTGTTTATGAAATCACAGTGGAATGCTTGGAAAAGAAAGCTGATACTCTTCATTAAAGGCATTCTGTGGTCGCACGCATACAATGAATCAGAAATGCTTTCCATTAAAGAAAATACAACTTTAGAGTTTGGATGAAACAGCAATTTACACACCACTTTAAGCTACAATATTTCTATGATATTTTCACAAAAGAATTACTGATGTTGGCCCTAGCTCTTTGAAATATGTTTCTTTCTTTATTTTACCTTGCTTGTCAGGTGTGTGCACTGAATTCTTAATATAAAGAAAAAAACAATGATGCATTTGCATTATGTTCTTAACAGATTGTAAATGATTGATTGGCACAATAAACAAAGGAATAATGAATCTATTGCTGAATTACAGTATGTGATTTGCAAGCAGGGTTTTCTACCATAGTTTAATACCCAGAAAAATATCTACAATAATTGATTATGACAACAGTGCACTTGTTCTTTCAAGTACTACAGGTATATTGTCATTCTGCAGTGATCTTAGTCTTTGTCTTTTAAGCTGATATGTTTAACAGCTCTTCTCCTAATGCCGTGTGATGTATCACTTAAATTTGGAGCAATCGTGAAGTTCTTCATGCCTTCATACTAATATGCTGGTTTGAATATAAAGAAAAGACAAAATGAAATACAAAATCAGGCAGCAATTTGTCAGCATTGGCAGCCGCAAAAAATGTGTTTTAAAGCAGCATAAAACAGAGGGGGATTCAATTTCTCAAACCTGTAGTACCACTCAATTCCTTAATGAGTAGAACAGCTGTATTCCTGCCACAGAGTAACTTCTACTCAACCTTGCCAGCACAACTTTTGTCTCTGAGTTAGAAGTGTTTTCTTGCCAGCAAATGTCTTCATAGCCTGTTTATAATATGGCCACACATGCAGTTTAGGTTTGTTTATGTAGCCTTAAAAAAATGCTATTCCTGGAAAAAAAAAAAGAAGAAATAAAGTTAAATTAATCACAAAGTGCTACAGACTTGCTTCTTGAAACACAGCTTCTGTGCTTTCTCCTATCAGGTTATCAGGGAGATGCTGCATAAAAGTATTTTAGCTGTTGAAGACCTTGTCCTGAATATTTTAGTTGTTTACTTTAAACTGCTAACAGTGATTTACTCTGGATGGAGAAGAAAAAAATAATGTATTGGTAGCCTTGTTTATTGGGTATTTAAAAGTGCTAAAACAACTTCTTTACACTAAAGTAAATACTGTAAAAATGTTAGCATTTCTTTAAAAACTTAAATATTTTTACATTTAATTATGTCATTGGGAGATCTTGCTCTGCAGACACTAGGAAGTCTTAGTAGAATTTCAATACAGTCATTTGAAGACTAAAGGTTATACAACCATTAAATCATTAATTTGAAAATATGTAGTTTGTCTGCTAGCTCATAGAAATATTCCATGTAGTTATACCATATGTGTTACTTAGACATTTACAAACGCTAGATAACATAATACATGACGACCGTTGGGTTTTTTTTTTTCCTCCCCTGAGAAATCTTCTTTTTTGAAATCTTCTTTTCTTGTTTCTCTTATGTCTCTTTGGTTTATTAAGGTTTTAAGTGGCATAGCATGTATATATGTTCAAGGGAGCAGCTTTTGAAGAATACATTCAAAATAGTGAAGAATAATGCATGGGAGGCATTATGAAATCTGTAATTAACCCCAATCTTTTCTTCATTCTTTAATGCCACTTAAAATGAATTATTCTTTCTCTCTGCTGAAGACAGTACCCCTTAGCAACATCTTCTAATCAAACTAAAGTTGAGTAGACAACATGAGAGCTTAGTTCATGTTTTTGTCTTAATTGGGATTACTCTGTCTTTCTTTCCTTCTTGGCTATCTTTACTTTTGCAGGAGTTCACCATTTTGGCTGTAAGTAAAGTTCAGTATCTAAGCTAAATCACAATGTACCTCCCAGCCCTGATGCACCTTCTACTAGTCTCAGTCTTTTCACCTTTGTCCAAGAAGAACCCACAGGTCCTTTCAGCTTCTCTTTGTTTTCTTTGTCACCCACCCTTGGTTCCTTACTGGATGTTTTCTCCTGATATGTTTAGGACATTTTCTTTGACTGCCTCTGGGAAACGGTGGACAAAACTTTCAATGTGGTTCATTTTTATTGTACTTTTTATTTAATCTGTGACAGTAATACTGTTACTGTGGCAATGGACATTCAGTAATAAGAATGCCATGTCATGTAAGCAAGTATTAAACTTCAAATGCTTCTGTAACATACCTACTCCTTCCTCTTTTCCCTTGCTCTTATCCTTGGCCTAATGGATGCAGTTTTGATAATGTAGCGAGATTTTCTGTTGTGCTTGATCTAACCATGTGGTTGTGAGGTATGAGTAAAACATGGTTCTGTCAAGCACCATGGAACGTCACGCAGCTTTCTACAGCATGGCAAGCTGCTGAGGCTTAAGTCAGGATCACACATATTTTAAATTAAAGCTGAAAACAGGGCTTTCAATCTTATGTGTTTGAGATGATGTGGAGTACTCAGACTATAAAAAAAAAAAAATCACAGAGGTTAATGAAGTCCAGTCAACAATACAAATTTGTAACAAGAGAAAGAGAAAAGGTGGCATTCAGGATCTATTTATTCTTGATACAGAGAAAAGAAAATAAATTCTAAAATAATCAGCAGCATTTGTGTGATTAGCTATAACAAGGCTAGATTGGCTGACAACATAATCAGCAGAAAGTACAGCTGTGAAAAGCTCAAGTTAATGTTATCCTGTTATGTGAAGTTGGTCACAGTTTCTTTTTCCAGCATATCTTAAGCCCCTATATTTAACCCTCTCTTGAAGCCCTTGTGTCTGTACAGTATCACAAAGTTTATCATACATTTCCCAAGTTGCCCACCCGTTATCTGCATTGCAGACATCTTTTCAACCTTCTCACAAGAAGCGAATCTTATACTTTATTGACTCAGTATCTGTCGTTTGACTTGACTCTTCCATAGGCACTGAAGATTACAGATCCAAATTAAGTGGAGACTGCTTTGCAGATTTGGCTTGCCCTGAGAAATGCCGCTGTGAAGGGACCACAGTGGACTGCTCCAATCAGAAACTCAACAAAATTCCTGATCACATCCCCCAGTACACAGCAGAGTTGTAAGTTGAACCCATTATAAAGCATTATTTTCTTATGGAAAAGTTAGCTACAATTTTCAAATATAAACCCACAGCTTTACTTTTTTGAACAACAAAAATTAGATCTAACCTCTGTCGTGCACTTCAAAGGACTAGATATTAATAAAAGTTATTTATGTATCATTTTAGTACCATGTGGCCTTAAAAACTTACGATAAATAAATAAGGTAACTTTTCTAGGCTTCTAGTTCTCCAGTACATGAGCTATCCACTTGGGTATTTTTAAAGATAATGGGGTTTATTTTGCTTTTTATTTTAACAAGAGCAAGTAGGACATCCAGTAACTAGACGTCTGTCTTAAAAAGTGCTACCTAGGTGTTTAATAAAACAGAGCTGATTCTTCTCATGCAAAGCCACATTATGTGCGTCAGGCAGGAGACCAGAGGAAGATAAAGCAGACAAGACAGAGCTGGGTTAAGAAGATGAGATAATATAATGAACAGAGATGCGCAGAAAAGAAGTCACAGATTATTACTTGCTTAATAAATGCCATATGGGAATGATTTGTAGGTATTACAACTGAAGTAGTCTTCAAGGAGGGATTGAAAGATAAAATTAAGACAGCTTTACAAGGTTTTCCCATGCGCAAAGTGTAGTATGAAAGGGAATGCAGAGATGCTTGAAGGATCAGCATTAGAGATTAAAGTGACCATCGTGGGCAGAGCAAAGGCGGGCAGAAATAGCTGTTTTTCCTAGGAGATTCAGTTTAAAGAACAAGGCAGAATGCTGAGGGATAAAAGAGAGGGACTTTGATTTGATGTAGTAAAGTGAGGACAGAGATGTGGAGACAGAAGTACTGTGATCAAGTTGTGACCCACAGGGGTGAGATGAGCAACAGTATGGCACATTTCTTAAAAGATAATCAGTCTGCAGCTGGCATCAGAGCAACTGTACAGCAGTGAAGGTATGGAATAATGAGACCATGGTTAAGAATTTTGAATATCTGGACAGGAAAAGGAATTTTAAATATTGTGTAAATAGAGATGGAGATTTTCGTCTGTCTCTGAGCTGGGAGAAGGAGTTGAACTTACTGATGTTTTAATTACAAATCTGAGTGGTAATTCTAGTTGTGCCCAGAATGATGGCAAATTCAACTGAAAAAGTGGCATATGTGGGAAAAGCAAAGCTCAGCTTTTGGCCATGTTCACACTGCTGATGTATTGTTAATAAAGTAGTGCCAGAGAAGAAAAAATTGATACGGAGTCTTGGGTAAAGGGAGATAGATTTCAGTGGAGAAATACATTTTATGTTATACTATAATATTTTGAGATAAACTTACTTGACTTGAAGAATAAAAACTGATAGAATGGGTAGCAGGTTACAGTGTAGGAGGAGATCATAAGGTAATGGTTGTAAAAATCATAGTTACTGAACCAAGAGATAAGAAATGGAGTTGCTGAAGTGACAAAGTGTGAAGCATGTATTGTCTTGATTCTTAGCAGGATTCATGTTTAATTCTCTTTGCTTTGAAGAAACAATAATCTTAATTTAGTATTTTAATTGTTGTTTTTCATATTCATTTATTTACATGTGGAAGATAACTGTCAAGTGTTTTCTTTTTATAATTATGATTCATACATATTAAATTCAGAAGAAACAATTAAATCATCAAGCCTCATCTGCTGTGTATCCTAACCTCTCAAATTTCAGTCAACAAAAAAATTGTGTTTGACAAAAACATAATTCATGTTTCATTATAGCAATTCTTTCAGAAGACATCCAGTCTTGTTTGAAGATATCAGTGGATTAAAAATCCACCATTTCTCTGAGAGTATTACAGAAGTTAATCAATTATCTCCCTTCACTTCTGTTAAAATCTTTTAAAATGGGAACTTTTACTTCCAGATGGAATCTGCCTTTCTTCAGTTTCCATCATTGCTCTTTTATATTTTTTGCTATTAAAGAACCCTTTTCTATCCAGTACTTTATCCAAGTAAGATGGCCTTAAACTGTAGCAAGCTCACTATTCAACCTTCTTGATAAGCTGTACAGATTGTTCTTCAAGTCTTTTGATGTAATAAAAATTTCAACAGCATTGCAAGTTCTAGAGGGGATAAAGGAATTATTTCTGCATTTTTTTTACTTCCTCTAAAAATCCAATTGCTGTAGCTAAATATGCTCTTCTGGTATTTGCCTCACTGATGCAAAAGTTACAGCTCTTTCTCTGGTTTCTTCCTGTTATTCCTGGTCTTTGATGCACTACCTTTGTTGTTCCTCCTGGGACTTTGCAGTCTAGTTCTAAGGCCACTCTGTAATTTCCAGTTCACTGGCATATACAAGAAGAGCAGCTAGTTAGCCTTTCTTTTCTTTTACCCATCAAATTTTAGATAAGGATACTTGTTAAAGTCAAATGACACTGATGCTTTTGTAACAGTGATGAGGAAGGCTAGATTATTTTCTGCAGGGTGTTGTTTGGAGCTGAGACTCAGCTTGGAAACAAAGATCAGAAGTGAGGAAAAGAGTATCAATTGTGTAGATTGCACAGTAATAGTATCACATCAAAAAACCTATTTCTTCAGAGTAGTTGTTTTTAAAAATTCTGAAAATAATAATACAGTTCAAGACAGATACTTAATTGTAAAAGGTGAAAAAAAATTATAAATGAGTCAAGTGCTGTTCTAACTGTTTCTATTTTGTCACTTGCTCACGGTCTTCCAGAAAACTAGTGAAAGATCTGTCTAATCTGCCACTGAAGTATTTGAGCTAAAGTACAAGCCTGTAAATGCACTCCAGAAATAAAATATTTTTCAGGTAGCATTCCAATAAATAGGAAAATTCAGGAAGCATTTGATAAATCACTCAAACCAAATTCCCCAGGAAGAACACTAAATAGAAATTATTTCAGTCTTATAAGTTCAATTTATGTGATGATTTTACAATAAATGTTATAATACCAGATCCTAACAAGATAGTTTCTGAAAGCATGAATATCACTGCAGTACATAGCCTTCCAGGAAGGTTCAGCTATTGTACCAAAACATGTAAATATTTTACCCATTGTGTTAATAAAACAGGAAAAAGCATCAACTAAAACAGAGAAACAGAATATTTAGACATCATCATCAAATGCTTCTTTGTTTACTTTTTATTTTGAGAATGACATTTCAGTACTTTTCTTTGAACAAACCAGATACAAGTCTTTTTATGATAATTTTATGATACAGGGATTGACTGATTGTCTTTCCCAGTAAAGAGCACTGGGCTCAAAAAATGATGTTAAGATCCAGAAGAAAGATACCACCACATCTGTTAATTTTCCAGTTATCTATAATAATTTTGATTCCTCTGTGTGTGGTATCACTTACCGTGATAATAGAATGACGACTTCTCACACAAGTATTTAACAATTCCATACCTAAAGCCAGCAATCTCCAGCCATAGAAATACCATGTGGTCATTCCTCTGACCACAAACGCATAATTTGTAACTCCTGATGTCCCTTTATTTGTGGATATACCCTCAGTGATGATGTATGATTTGTGATATCACCATATAAAGAAAGTTGGAGAGAAGATATGACTTGTGGTACAGTTTTGACCAAATACAGCACGGTGATTCAACCCATGCTTCTTTTGCATCACAGAGATGTATGGAGAAACTTCTCAAACACTGAAAATCTTCAAAATACCTGGAAAATTCTTAAAATTGTTCTGTAATATTGATAGTAGACTAAGACTAGTTTACATAAAATAAAAATTCAAATTCTACATATGACATTAGTTGGGACTAATTAGCACCACAAATACAAGATTGAGGAATAACCAGCAAGTAGTTCAAGATAAAAGGCTATGGTGGTGTTATCATACATATTAAAGATGAAGGAGTGCCATTGGGCACTTTTACAAATTTCGTTTTGGTATATATGTATAGAGTATAGTATGTAAGTTATATGAAATAATTGTTTTACTGTACATAGCAATAGTAAAATATCAGCTGGAATACTATGTCATGGACTTCACTTTTCAAGATGGATATGGATCAATTGGAAAAAATATCAAGGAGAACAAGAATTGTCTAGAAAAGAAGACTTCTGAGGAAAAACTGAAAAGTTTGGATACATTTGTGTGAAAGAAACTTGGGAGAGATAAAGCAAATTATTTTGAATATGTAAAAGGTTGTTGCAATGAGGGAAGGATCAAATTGCCATTTGCAATGGGGGTAGAGATGTTTGCAGTAGAGCACAGCAAGGAAGTATTATTAGAATCAATAAATGTTTTCACAAACAAGTCATTCTACTAGATGATACGGCACTAGAAAGTTATTTGAAAATGTCAGCATTTAGAATGCTTGGTGTTTCTGTTGTTGATGGACAGGGAAAAAAAAGCTGTTTACAATGATGAAATAACTGTTAATTGACACTGTGCAAATATTCGTTTGATACGGTCCCACTAAAAATCACATTAAGTCATTCAGCTGATTTCAGAGGTGATAACATCTTTTGAAATTCATGTTTCTTGTACTTCAGTGTGGTGTACAAATGTTCTGTGTATATCCAAAAAACTCTTCCTGTCTTCTCTCAGTTTGGTTCCATGCTGAAACCATTGTACAGCCATACCTTCAGATTTACAACCTTAATTTCCCTTCTGGCTATCATTGAGAATCAGCAGGAAGGAAGGATGAACAAGCAGCTTTCTTTTATTTTCTAGGGGTTTTTTTTAATCTTGTCTTGCAATAAGGCAATTCTGAAGAGCATTCTGTGTTTAGAATTATGCTGAATTTCATTTCACCGTGATGTTGTCAGTCATATCTTTTCCTTCCTATTTAAGATCTCTAAATAAAAGCTGGACAGACTCCCTTTCTTAAAAAGATGACTCCATTAGAACATACAAAGAATCTAAGACTCATAATTTCCATTTTCTTTTCAAGAGAGGAAATAGGGAGTGCAGATTAATCAGGGCAGATATTTTTTGCAATATAGGTGCTCCCCCTAACCTAGCAGCTGCTGAAGGTATACTATGCTGGAAAAGCCTTGATACCTGAGCAGGAAACATCAGTATCCAACTAGTATTTGTTGCATATTGTATACCTCTTGTAGTGTTAGAAAGCAGCATTTAATGCTTCCTTATGCAATATATGCGTGTTAGGTGTAGTGGTCTGAACATAAACCATGGTCAGAGAAGTGGTTTAACATTTTGGGAAGACCTATGCAGTGTGTTTCAGTCCCTACCCAAAAGAAGCATTGGCCATAAAGTAATTGGTTCATTCTGTAAATAGTGTTCTGTGAGCACCTCCAGATGTCTGGCAGAACCCACCTGATACTCTTTAAAGAACAGTAAACTAATCTTCAGTGGTTTATACATACTTCTTTAAGATTTTTATTTATAAGTTGCCATGGAATCCTTCCATAGTTCCATTTTTGTTTTTCTTCCCTTAATAGAAAAATTTAAAACTACTTCTTATATTTCTCTGCAGTTTTAGTTGTATGATGTTTTGTGATCTGGTTTTGCTTCTGTATGTCTTATGTATGCCTAAGTTGAACTAAAGAGAACGTTCATTCACAGGAATTATCAGAGTTAGAAATGTCAGTATATATGGAATTGTTCTTCAGCTACCAGTTAAACAGCAGCTATTCAGTTAAAACACTCTGAAGATTTTACTTAGTGTGGAATATTCTGTACCAATGCCCGAATATTGTTTTCTGAAATTGATGTAATTTCTTGTAGGCGACTAAATAACAATGAATTTTCAGTCCTGGAAGCTACTGGAATCTTTAAGAAACTTCCTCAACTGCGTAAAATGTAAGTGCAACTTCAGTGACCTTGTTTATTCAGATAGCACGTTAGGTCCTTGCTGTGTTTGTCCACTTTTCTTAGTTCTTATCTATAAAAGATTCAGGATATTTTAATCAAAAATCAAGAATGGGTTTAAATTAGTAACTGAGGTAGGTTAGAGTTGGCAACTCTTCTCTATGGGACTAGGCACTGCCAGGAACTTTTCATGGCATGTAGCTCCAGCACCTTCACTGCAAAGTCCAGCCAGCTGGTCTGTTACACAGCCACAGCAGGGAGCTCACAATATAAGCTGCTCGAAAAAGGTTCCAGTAATCTTTTGCAACTTCTTGTACTACTCCCTCACCAGGCAATTTTGCCTCTTTCAGCACATTCAAGACATGCCTTTGATTCTGTGCTTCATTAAACTGTCATTGGACAAGGGGAATATCAAAATTAAATGACTGAAAAAAAAAACCAGTTTGATAGCTCATCCCTGTAAGTCCGTGTTCACAGTTCATGTTCTAAGAGGAGTTTATAAACTTACCAGTTACAGTTGTTACTAAAACCAAAATTATTAGAAGCTTTCTTTCACTTATTTAAAAGACGCATTTGAGGGTAGATCATTTAGTTAGACTTAGTGACTCTGTGCTCAGTCTTTTCAGGATTAAATCCAAACATAAATAGTAAGTGAAGAAAAATGCAAGTAAAAATATATCCGATTAATGATAATGACACACTGCTTTGTAGCCATCAAGTTACTACCATTTGTAAAAGATCAGTCTACATTACTGGTGACCAAACTCTCAAGGGAGCAATAGTATTACTTAAACTGTTATTAGCCTTATCTAGATCCTTGCTGGCAGCTGTCATGATTACAACTAGTTAAATACTTATTACTGATTTTTTTAGTTAGTAGACAAAGATTAAAAAACCACAAACAAACAAACAACGACCACAAAAAAACAACCAAAAATCAACTTTGCTTTTTTTTGCTATCCACTTGAGTACACCTTGCCACTTCAGATTGGCCAAGAGAATGTAGGAATGTCTGGCACAGCAATGCTCTGGTGCTATACGGTACATACCCAGTTTTCTTCATTCCTCAAGGAAGTTTTCTTTATTCCTCAAGGATCTCAGATTAGCACTCTTTACAACTACAGAGTGTCTTTGAAATAAATTAAATACTTAATATAGCATACTTACACATGCACACACACACATATATCAGCATTTCATATTTAGGAAAAATGGGGAAAAGGGAATATACTGTCAGTAATTACATATTTTCAGCCTATAAAGGTAGCTTAGTAAACATTTCATGTCATCTAAAGCTAGTTTGCTGCTTTTTAGATAAGGAGGTGTTCAAGACTAAAGAAACAAAAGGAAGAATATTAATCAGTTTCAGTGTAGCTGTCTGCTGGAACTCCCAAGAGCCTGAAATCTGGATAACTGAGGAGGGAGAAAATTCAGAAAATGTTAATGAAAAGTTAAAATTTTTAATAATACTGCTCTGTAACTTCCTAATATAGTTATCAGTTGTTGCAGCATTCTTCAATTCAGAGTGTAATACATTGACTGGTTAATGATGACCAGAAAGCAGTGAGGTAGTGATGTTAGACACACATACGAGTGAATCCTGTATTTTTGTGGAGCTCATATTTCTTCTGGAGGTTCAAATAGGTGCAAAGGTCTTTGTGCGCAGCTGACATTGAAAAATTGGGACCTAAATGTTAAATTGATTTGATGGTTCATCAGTAATAAAGCATGTGTATGCCCTGCGTCATTGATTAGCTATGCAACGTTAATCCTTAAAATATCCCTGTCAAGTAGGTGAAGTACTATCCATGTTACACAAGGAACAAATAAGATATTAGGAAACTTAGGGCTTGACACAGATAAGGTAGCTAAGGTGAGAAATAATGAGTTTCTTGATTCCAGTCTTGAGCAGCACCTTACAGGAGACTTAACAGCTCCACTGTGAAACTAAATTAAAGCAACGATGGTGGATGTCTACCGACACTTTGCTAAAGCCTTTGACACTGTTTCCCACAGCATTCTCCTGGAGAAACTGCCTGCTCATGGCCTGGATGGGTGTACACTTCAGTGGGTAAAAAACTGGCTGGATGGCTGAGCCCAAAGAGTGAGGGTGGATGAAGTTAAATCCAGTTGGCAGCCTGTCACAAGTGGTGTTCCCCAGGGCTCTGTACTCAGCCCAGTTCAGTTTAACATCTTTGTCAACAATCTGGATGAGGGGATTGAGTGCACCCTCAGCAAGTTTGCAGATGATACCAAGTTGGGCAGGAGGGTTGATCTGCTTGAAGGCAGAAAGGCTCTAGAGAGGGATCTGGACAGTCTGGATTGATGGGCTGAGGCCAATTGTATGAGGTTCAACAAGGCCAAGTGCTGGGTCCTGCACTTGGGTCACAGCAACCCCATGCAGCACTACAGGCTTGGGGAAGAGTGGCTGGAAAGCTGCCTGGCAGAAAAGGACCTGGGGGCGTTGGTCAACAGCTGGCTGATTATGAACCAGCAGTGTGCCCACGTGGCCAAGAAGGCCAACAGCATCCTGGCCTGTATCAGAAATTCTGTGGCCAGCAGGACTAGGGGAAGTGATCGTCCCCCTGTACTCGGCACTGGTGAGGCCGGACCTCGAGTACTGTGTTGAGTTTTGGGCCTCTCACTAAAGGAAGGACACTGAGTTGCTGGAGCGTGTCCAGAGAAGGGCAACCAAGCTGTTGAAGGGTGTGGAGAACGAGTCTTATGAGGAGTGTCTGAGGGAACTGGGGTTGTTTAGCCTGGAGAAAAGGAGGCTGAGGGGGGACCTTATCACTCTCTACAATGCCTGAAAGGAGGTTGTAGTGATGTGGGTACTGGTCTCTTCTCCCAAGTAAGGAGGGACAGGATAAGAGGCAATGGCCTCAAGCTGTGCCAGGGGAGGTTTGGATTGGACATCGGGAAAAATTTCTTCACTGAAAGGGTTGTCAAGCACTGGAATAGGCTGCCCAGGGAAGTGGTTGAGTCACCATCCCTGGAGGTATTTAAGACATGTAGATGTGGCACTCAGGGACATGGTTTAGTGATGGACTTTGTAGTGTTAGGTTAATGGCTGGACTGAAATCATCTTAAAAGTCCTTTCCAACCTAAATGATTCTATGATTGTATCCTTCATCACAACCAAGGTGTATGTTAAATTACAGCTAGGCTAGACATGAGTAGTCAGCACTCAAGATTAAGCCACAACTTCTTGTTTTCTGTCTTAGATAATGGCACCAGTTCATTCTGGCAAGTGTGTGAATTTTTGTTCTAGCAAATAGTATCTTTGTTGACTTGAGCAATTAAAATGCTGTTCTAGAAATTGCATCAAATAATGTTTGATTTTTTTCCCAACACCATTAATTCCATCAAATAAAAGGTTTTTAGCTTCAGTTCATTTTATGTTGTCTTGGAGCATTTTTAAGAGCTTTTTAAAAGTCACTAGTGTATTATAACACTCTTTAGTGTGTAAATATATACTTCTATAATATGTGTAAATAGTTATATGAAACAAACAAAACAAAAGGAGGCAAGAATAACATGAAAAATCGTTAAGAAAATGTGTGTTGTTGAGTATGAATGCTTTTGTATATATAGTACAGATACTACCCATTTGGGGTGTAATTTCCATATTTCAACTAAAAACCATAAACACTAAATATTTTGGCACTATCCTAAGTCATTTTCCCACATTTTGATCTGCTTTGCATGCGAATTGCAGATAAATGAACTATCTTGCTTATAAGCCCTCCTTTTTAACTAATGTCATAAATGATTAACATTTCATGTACTGTTTACACTCACACATTTCATTTACATATGTTGCTGTTTATACTGTTTTCTTATATTTGTGTTTACTGAGATGAAATAAAGAAATCTGAGTGGTTAGTTGTGCTGGTACTCATATGGTATCATTTTGTTATTAATTTGTCTAATAATGCTACAAGGTCTGGAGACATAAACAAATACACAGTCACTGTCAAGATTCAAAATTATGAAAAGATGTTGTGTGGCAGCAGCATGGACTGGGTATTTACCATTATTTAAAAATATCTTCTAAAGATTGCATTAAAAATCCTTACTTCTTCAGTGGCAGGGCATTGAATTATTCTTTCATTGGTTCAGAGTTGAACAGTATATTTGTTGCTTTTACAGAATAACTCAGTATCTTGAAATCTATGCAGACTGCAACATTTAACAATTAATTTGGGGTATTTAAAAAAGAAAACATATTTTTCTCTGTTTCTTTTAATATGTAATAGAAACCTGAGCAATAACAAGATTACAGATATCGAAGAAGGAGCATTTGATGGAGCCTCTGGTGTGAATGAACTATTGCTCACTAGCAACCGCTTGGAAAGTGTTCGACACAAAATGTTTAAAGGACTAGAAAGTCTCAAAACACTGTAAGTGTAATTATTTGGGTGTTTTTATTCTTCCTTTCTGCCAGGTACTTTTTAAAGTAATATTCTACCTGTCCTAAAAAAATTATTTTGGGTGATTGGCTGTGGATTATTCAAGCATATCTTGGTTTTTATTCCTATTTTACAAGAAGTTATCATACATTGTATGAATTCATTAATTACTAATTATGGATATAATGTAGCTGAAATTTTTCATTGTGGTTACTTGACTACAGAAATGCTGAGTCCTCTGAAATGATGAAGCGGTTGAGAATGGGTACATCCAACTGCAGAAACAGAAATAAGAATAATCATCTGCTTCAAAGTAACAGAATTTTGCATGGGAATTACACATTTTACATAATGGAGTCTGATTCAATTCAGCTCAACCATTACTGGGAATTTTGCTAGAGGAAAGAATGATTCTGGTGGATACTGAAATGTGGGAAATTGTTCTCTCCTAAGTAATTTTAATGGTATTTCAACAGTGAAGGGAGGAATAAAAGCACTATAGCTTGAACTCATTTCATTCTTTCCATGAAGGCAGTTTAGCTCTTTCCACTTAAAAAAAGATGTTTATACAATCCACAGCTTCTTGGCCTTCTTCATTGAGCCTGTCCTGATCAGCAGAGCAGAGCCAAGAGTAAATGATCTTTGGGGCTTCAGCTGTCAATAGACCTTAGGTATTTTTAATAAATCAGGCCTTTAATTTCTAACTTTGCATTTAAAGCTGCTAAAACTGTTAGAAGCAACTATTCTTAGACAAGAGCATGGGGAATCAATAGTCATCTATTGGTAGACAGATAGGAGAACAGCAAACTTCAAAGGTCATATATTTTACAGAAATATGAGAGATTTTAGAATAGGTGTTTCTTGCTTAGTGTTCTTACATTTTTACTAAGTCTTGGAGTCATGCTAAGGAGGACTCAGGGTAGCCAGATTTCATTTAATTGAAAAGCTTGAGAGTGAAGTGGAAGTGGTTTCTAGAATTTACCTTAAAATGCTGTTCAAAGGGGCCTCAGGAAGAGGTCAGCTGGTACTACCTTCTGCTCCATGTAAATAGCAGTTCTGGAGTCATTAGGCTCGGAAACATGAAGAGGGGGCTGCTGTGTGTCTCTGACTTGGGGAATTTCAGTCAGTTTGATTTATAGCCAATTAACAAACTCATAATTAGCGATTCCAGTATTGAAAGAAAAAAACCCACAGAAATGCTTAGGGGAAACATCCCTTGCCTCTGTGAAACCTACCCACCCATCTTTCTGTTTTCCAGTCCCCTCAATGCACAGTGCGCTCAGTCCCTTCAGTGAGGTGACAGGCAGCACAGGGCTCACGTCTCCTGTGGTTCCTCCACCAGTAGCAGTCCCTTTGGAGTCACACCTGTTGGCCCTTGCTTGGGCCACCACTTCAGCTCTGGCTTCTGCTCAAGCTAAGCTAAGAAATGCCGATCCTTCCTTTCTCAGGATGCTGAGGAGCAACCGCGTGAGCTGTGTGGGAAATGACAGCTTCACGGGCCTGAGCTCAGTCCGCCTGCTCTCACTGTATGACAACCAGATCACCACCGTGGCACCCGGCTCCTTCGATACGCTGCATTCACTCTCTACGTTGTAAGTCACATTTGTGTTTTACCTTACCCAACTTTAAACCTCTGACATTTTGGGGACATTTCTGTTAATGGTTTACTGTATAATTCCACAGCATGAGGTAAAGTTAAGGGAAAAAAGAGTTCATAGAGGGATTTTGAGAAAGGTTATTTTCTAGACCATCTTGGATACATGAAGAGTATGTTTTCATGGTGCCCTTTGATGCAGTGTTAGACTGGTTTCCAGAAGTGCCTGAGAAGGCAGGGAAAATGTCCTGCTTGCCCCCCTCACAGAAACCCACTGATCTAAGCCAGCATAGAGAGCCACATTTTGGGTAGGCATCCACAGTCGCAGCTGTTCACATCACCATGTTGTCTTTCTGCACTGTGCCATCCAATTATTATCTTAAATTTCCTTGACCTACTGAGGATCTTAATTCATATATGGTTTATAATGAAGCTTCTATTTATAATGAAGCTATTTTCTATTTAAGAAAAACCATCCCTTTTTTTATTTAAATATGACATAATTTAAGGGAAGGGAAAACGCTGAGCAAAACTGCCACTCAGTTTACTGAAAAAATGCTTTTTGTAGGTAGCATCATTCAGGAAAGTACTTAATCCCCTTTTTACATACAAAGTGACACTTTGCAAGTGACTAATTTGTGCATATTAGGGATGACATGTTTATAAATAATGGAATTGTCGATAGGTTTGTGCTGAAGTAAGGAGATGCCAAAAGTACTGAGACTTTTAGAAGTAAATTCATTTTTATAACTGGCATGTAATCAACTTAGCTGTCACTTCAGATAGGAAACTTATTCTCTGGAGCAAATAAAAGATGGAAATCTTGAGGTGACAAATTAATGGAATAGCTGTTGTCAGGTTAAAGCTAATAATGTAAAGTAATCAGCCTTCATCTCTATATGAAATTACTGCATTATCAGTACAGTGGCTTGACAACAAGTCAGGTCTTTGACAGTTTTAAATTATTTCTAAATGAGTTATATCAAGATTCACCATACAGAGCCTAAATTGTAGCTTTCACCTATGGTTTGTACATAGTATTGTTTGAAGAGCAGTATTTAAGCTTAGCTTTTTGAAAATAGAATACTTAGGATGAAAAAATGGTGTCATCCGAAGTAAACTTTCCTGTGGTTCTCAGAAACCTCTTGGCCAATCCCTTCAACTGCAACTGCCATCTTGCGTGGCTTGGAGACTGGCTAAGGAAGAAACGCATTGTGACAGGGAACCCTCGCTGCCAAAAACCCTACTTCCTCAAAGAGATTCCCATCCAGGATGTGGCAATTCAGGATTTTACATGTGATGATGGTAAGAAAATTAATATTTGAACTTTTCATAATTACAGTTTTCATATATATAGCTGCATGTTTCTCATAGATCCAAAAATGTTATGCTTTAAGTAACTTAATCTGCACTTCATGCTCCATTTCTACATCAGTTTAAAAGTCTCCCACCCATTTTTTGGATGATCAGCAGGCACACAGCTATTGTGTATATGCTTTCAAAATTCTGCTCGCCTATGTTCAGTACTGCAAATCATAATTTAGAGGTAATATAAAACTTAAATGAATTGATTGAATGTAGTTCAGATGACAGTATTTTCAAATGCTGATGCTTGAATCAAGTACTCTTTCAGGTTACTTGATCAAATAACATGCCATTTTGCTTAGCTCATGACTTCCTCAATGCTTAATAAAAAAAAAGGCTGCTATCTTGCATTTTTCTCACACATGCTTCCATTCATTGCATTATTAGTTTGTCAATTTTAAAGGCTGTAACTTTTCTTTAAATAGATTCTGTTTCTTTTAAATAATTTGTTAATTTTGAAAATCAACATGTATTTTGTTTATTTTTCATTTTAAGTTTTGTTCTTTCTTTAATGATTTTTTTTCCATATAGTAGCATTTTTATGTAGTAAAACAGTAAAATAGTATTGTACTAAAGCCTCACTTCAAATGTAAATTCTTGGAGCAATGGTTTACAGAGATGACTTAATGTTTTCCCTACCTAGAGATATCAGAATGTAGAAATAACATGTTTGCTTATAGGAATTCCAGGTGCGATATCATTGCTAATACCAAAGTGACATTTCTATAGCAAGCTTAGCATCTCTTTGTTTTTATTAACCAGGAAATGATGACAATAGCTGCTCTCCACTGTCCCGCTGTCCTGCAGAATGTACTTGTCTAGACACAGTAGTTCGCTGCAGCAACAAAGGCCTAAAAGCTTTACCTAAGGGCATCCCAAAAGATGTAACGGAACTGTAAGTGGCACACTTCCCTTTTATGAAAATCAATGTCAGTTTTATATTGTCAGGTTCAAGAATGAGGGAAAGAGAAAATGAAGAATTGGATTCAGTAGATCAACTGACATTTATTAATATACCACTTTATAAATATAAAGACTTGCACGGTATCTTGAGAAATTTGAGGTTAAGTTTGAATTAGCGAGGCTCTGTAAGTCCCAAAACACTCTAAGAACTGTTACTGAAAAGCTTTAAAAATATATGTATATAAAATCATAATCACTCTCAGAATTTATATCCTCAACATTGAACCATCGTATAACTGATCGCGGATATCATGTTGAAGTAGCTTAAATTATGGGCAACACTGAATCTGATTAATCTATGGTCACTGTTTAGAAAGGAAAGAAGTTCAATTACATGAAAAAGCAAAAAGAAAACAATCTATTAATGTGTTTGCATATTTTCATAATAAATGTGGTTTTGTGGTATTTCAAAAAGGCTGGGTTTAATATGAAGTCTTACTTTTCATATAGGCAGTCTTATACAATCTAGGTTATTGTATTAATCTCTTTTTTGATAAATTTTTATATCAAGAAATGGTTAGGATTGCATTTTATGAGAAGATATAATTTGAATATGCAGATGGACAGTAAGATTGATAAAAAAAGTGCTTGCTACCTTCACATATTGTTTGAAGGTAATAACTTAATAAGCTACTCATAAGACTAGATGAGTCAATTTTTATGCATTATGAAGGGGAAAATATAAACCTAAAAATTGGTTTATTAATCTGCTTTGAATCTTGATCAGATAGGTCACAAGGTTGAAAGAAATAGAAATTATTTACAAGAAAAAACGTTGGGTTTCTGTTACCTATGGCAAGTATTTAATATTAAATTACTAATGCTTCATAGTGATTGCTTATTGTAGTGCTTTTTCAGTAGACATTGTAACTGTGTATCTTAAGTCACTAAAACAGTTTTATTATTTTACCATGTGGTATTATATAGAAGATTCTGAAATGTCCACCACTAGTTCGGTGCTTAATAGCATCCAAAAGGCTTTAATGAAGAGAAACTAATGAAGAGAAATTGTTAAGAACTCAAACTAGCACACAGCTATACAAACCTATAACTTACCTCACTAGGTTTTGTTGGGTTTTTTTCCTCTTGAATAGAAGGTGACTTAATTAAACATAGTCTGGCCTAATAAATACGATTTGACACTGTAAGGGCATCAATGTAATGTAAAATTAAGCAGCTAAAGAGAGATACTTTTGGAATTGCAAGTGGAACTCTGTGACTGAAAACTCATTTGTGCACAATTTTGTATGCTTTAATTAGCATCTAAGCATGCAATTTAGCATATTTTTCAAAAGGATAATGGAGGTGTTTCCTGTTAGTGGTTGCATACTGATTGATTCCTCTTGTTCATTAGCATGCATAACCCTTCCAAGATATACTCTTTATGTGTTTTATAAAATATCTTAATAGTTGCTTCATTTGAACAAGGAGGAATTTTTATCAGCCAAGTGGATACTTCTAGTACTTCAGTTCTAATGAAACTAAAGCAATATGTCCTAATATATCACAGAATGATAGAATCATAAAATGGTTTGGGTTTGAAGGGACCTTAAAGATCACCTACTTCCAATTCCCCTGCCGTGGGCAGGGACACCTTCCACCAGACCAGGTTGCTCAAAGCCCCATCCAACCTGGCCTTGAACGCTTCCTGGGATGGGGCATCCACAGCCTCTCTGGGCAACCTGTTCCAGTGCCTCATCAACCTCACAGCAAAGAACTTTGTTCTTACATCTAATCTAAATCTACCCTCTTTCAGTTTAAAGCCATTATCCCATGTCCTAGCACTACATGCTCTTGTAAAAAGTCCCTCTCCGGCTTTCTTGTAGGCCCCCTTTAGGTATTGGCAGGCTGCTATAAGGTCTTCCTGGAGCCTTCTCTTCTCCAGGCTGAGCAACCCCAAGTGTCTCAGCCTGTCTTCATAGGAGAAGTGCTCCAGCCCTCTGATGATCTTCATGACCTTCCTCTGGAGTTGTTCCAACAGGTCCATGTCCTTCTTATGTTGGAGCCCCAGAGCTGAATGCAGTACTTCAGGTGGGGTCTCACCAGAGCAGGAAAAACAGAAGGAAAAAGCTTTTTCATTAGATGTAGAAAATTATTTCATTAAGTTTAACTGTGTTTCAGCCCATGCATTTTGTCAAGACAAAGGTTTCCAAAGGTGCTGCAGCATACTTAAAAGACATTAAGCTCAAAATCAATCTATGAATGTCTCTATCAGAGGCTGCTCTTAACTCAAGTGTGTTCCAAGTATTTGGATGTCTAAAATATATTCTTTGTATAGGGATAATGAGGGTGTAGATTTTACTTGGGTTCCAGGAGGCACAAGTAATACCACATAATACCGCCAGCAGCAAGTCATTTGCCCCAGTTGAGAAACTAAAGATGTTTAATCTTCCTGCTACTGTCTGCTCCATTTCAGAGAATCAGGTAAATTCAGCACTTCTTATAATCTCTAAACTACTTGCCCTGGTTACATGAAGAGCCCTTCCACTTACACTTTGTAATGACTAGCTGCACACTGGAAGCTTTTTAGGCAAGGCTTGTTACCTTCCTTTGCCTGTAACTCGGGTGCTGATACAGTTTGATGGCTCTGTACCTGTTAACTCTAAGGTTGAACAAGTCTGTTATCGAGAATTATGAGCATGGAAGGAGATCAAGGAATATAATATAGGAGCTGTAAACCTACAAAGAGGAGGAAAAAAAAATCCAACTTTTCGAGTGAAGGGAAATTGATTACTGTCTTCAGTCCTTAACATACTCCATAGGAACAGGCTTGTAGTATGTCATGCCTGATATATCATGAAATATACAGAGAGAAATTAGGCAAGGTGACCTGAACTGCCAGCATGACAAATGAATTTGCCGTTAGGGCTGGGACCAGCCCTTGCTGTTTCTACTCTAAAGGACTACCTCTGCAGTGTCAGGGTCTGTTTCTATTTACAGTAGCTCAAAATCCACACTTAATGTGAGTTGCAGAAGTCAGATTTACTTTTCACCTGCAGGTTTGTGTAAAATGGAGATGATAAAGACCTAATTCTGCAGAATCTTTATGAAATAACAGAACATACTATGTAAGAGTTGGTTGTTATTACTGTTGGTTCATAACATTTATAATATCTGATACAATAGTATTTGGATCTTAGGCCACAGGTTCTCAGTTGTGTCTCTAAAAACCAAAATTTGTAGGCAAGTTTTTGTATAAAACAGAAATAGTATGTATTCATTTGTTATTAACTTTACTGTTGGATTTTAAGATTACCAGATGAAGATGCTACTGTTTTAATGCAAAACATAATGCTCTATGGGTTTTTTTTTCTATTTTAGTTATTTGGATGGAAATCAGTTTACCCTTGTTCCAAAAGAGCTTTCCAACTACAAGCATTTAACACTTATGTAAGTAGTTTTAGAGCAACATCCTCTACTAGAATGAAAAAATGCAAACCAAAACAAAACACCCTACTACATTATACCTGGGTTTAATTATAAGAAAAAAAAAACATAAAATGTATCATATCTTTTAGCAAATATGATGCACAACCACTTTTTATAACAAAGGATATTTTGTTCTACTTATCACATCCTACATATAATATAGTCTGTCATGTTTTATAAACAGGGGTATTTCATTCCAGTGATTACATCACAAAGGAAATAAGCAGGAATTATAGTTAACCTGAAAAGGAATGTAAAATCTTACAAAGTTAGGGTAATTAGGGTAAGGCATTAGGGTAATACAGCATTTTGTTATGAAGCTCCATAAAGGCACTAGAATTTTTTCATTTACAAAAGAAACATTCTGTCCTATGCTTCATTCTGTGGTATGCTTTGCATAGGAAAAGCACATACTGCTGTTGTAACACTTGAATGTAACCCCTTCTCTTTCTCCCACAATATATGGTTTAATGACTCAAGAAGAGAGCTTGTCTAGAATGCCTTACTCCCAACTCTATTGCTGACTCACTCTCTGATTTGAGGCAAATCACTAGCTGCTCTAAAATTTATTACCTCTACTTCATGAATGATTTGAATGTGATTTCTGTACCTTGTAAGAGTACAGTGAGAGAAACAGGAAGACTATCAACGTAAATGGCTGTAATTCCATGGCCTTTGTTAGGACTATAAAAATTTATACCAGCTGAAGCTGAACTGTGTAACATTCTGAAAGCAGTTTGTGGTTTCATTATAATCAGAATAAAAAGTGGAAGAGAGTAACAAAATCCCTTAAATTTCTTTTTGACTGGGTTTAGAGCTTTGCTGCAAAAAATTGAAAATGGTTTGACATTCAAAAACAAGAACTTGGTTTCCTTCAATTACCTCATACTAGACAAAAATGGACATGGTCACAAATTTAGAAGAAACATGTTTCCAAAACTTTTTGTATTTTGCAAATAACATCAGGAAAAAACCCTTGCAATATTCTCAAATGTATACAGCATAGAACCTATAGGAAATCTTTGTGGATTGTTTAGGGAAGTTATACAAGAACTAACTTGCAGCACACAGAAAACACAAACTTTGGAACCTCAGTACCAGAAGCAAGCATATAGATTGGACTGTGTGCAGTAACAATATCAGTGGAGACTGGATATATGGCTAGAGATGAGGTTAATTAGAGGCATACTGACAAGGCTTCCATCATAGAGATTAGGTACTCATGGTGTATCTTTTTACAAACACAGACAGAAATTGTATAACTTTACCTCCTAATCAGAAAATACACACAAACAATTTAGCAGACACGTAATACAATAAATTATAGTTGAACAGTAAATAAAATGCAAATAAGTATTAACAGTCTCTATTTATCAGACCTGTGGCACACGTTATTGTAATCTTTTCTGAATGTATCCTCATACTGCTGTTACGAAGTTGAGAATGTTCCTCAGCTGTGTTTGGAAAACCAAAATACTATGCATAGTCCTTCTGTGGCCAAACAAGGAATTGCATATGAGTCTCCTGAGTTCCAGATAATGACGAAAATTGTTTATTTCTAACTTTTTCTTTCTCTTTTGAATAGATTGGTCTGTTATACTTGCCTAATATGTTTATTATTATGAGCCAGTTGTCTCATGCTTTCATGAAATTTGAGTCAGAGAAATATGCATATTGCCTAGCTATTCAACAGTACTCTTAAGTTAAAATATCAAGGTCCCCTTGGAAATAAATGCTGTATTTCACCACAAAATACGGTAAACAATAGTGAAAAAGTGAACATAAAATGAAGGCTAAAGCACAATATCAGAATAAAGAACAAGCAGTATTCACATTTAATACAGCTTCTTCAAAGCTTCTTTGAAGCTACCATCTTTGAAGCTAACAGCATACCACTCCAGCTTCCATCATACTTATGCTTAAGATTTTATTCATTAGAATACTGAACAACAAGAAAGATGTTAAGGCTTTCTCTATAAATCTTAGACAGTGTTCTTTATAATAATAGCTTTGGGCTTTGATGTCTTCAGTATATAAGTGTTGAGTATTAGATGATATTTACTCAGGTGTCATTAGGGACATGGCTAGAATGATTTCCACTTTAAAACGTCACTTTCATTTCTATACTTGGGTTCATGTAGGGATTGCATTATTAACTTAGTAGCATGATGGACATTGCTGTTGTGTAAAAATGCATTGCTCTGCTTTTTCATCTGTGTTGAAATGAAAATGCTTTTCATTGATCAAGCTAAACACTTGCTGTGCTTGTATATGGCATGTGAAAATAAAAATATGTGCTGCTTTAAAAATTGATACCAGTGATGATACTACTTCTACTAATAAAAATAATGTGTCTGTCAGTTTAACGTACAGTGTTTCATGACTGGGGCAGTCATTTTAAGGTCTGAATTTCTGAATTTATTTTTTATAGAGATTTAAGTAACAACAGAATCAGCACTCTTTCTAATCAGAGCTTCAGCAACATGACTCAGCTGCTCACCTTGTAAGTTTAAACATGTAACAGTGACTCTTTGGAAGCATTACAGTGGGGTTTTTTTGTCTTGGAAAGAAAGGGCATTCGGTTAATATTAAAGCTTGCTTGTTGTGGAGGCTGTAAAATAGCTTGTTTTCTAACTAGCTATGTGTGCAAAAGCTGGTTTTGGTCATGCTCTGCATTGTTTACTGAATGGCTGATATACTTGCTGACAGTACTTTATATATTTTCAGAATTCTTAGTTACAACCGCCTGAGGTGTATCCCTGCACGGACTTTTGATGGGTTGAAATCACTTAGGTTGTTGTAAGTATTACTTTTTAACCATTTCTATTTTCCAGAATTTTTATTTGTGTACAGTACATAGCAAATCTGTAGGAAGTTACTAGATTTTAAAACCTATCAAATGTTTCAGAAGTGATAATTACATAAACTTAAAAATCTAAGTGGCTTCATTCTGTGAAAGTATACTCTCAAAATGCTGCACAAGAAGTTATGTGACCCTGGACAACATTATGTATACAGACATACAATTTACTTTTCTGCTTTTTAATCTTGGCTGTATTTCTTTTTTGTGTTATGTTCTTCCTTGTTATAAGCATTAAAGTCTAACAAAAATGCCATATGCATAAATTCCTCAGTAAATCTGAGGGAGGTTTGCAGTTGAATTTTGAATATTTTTGTATTCCAACAATAAATTTCTTTTTTCTTGTTTCATTTAATATGGGAATATTTCCAAAACCACTACATCATGGTTAACTATTGAAAATCAACAAAATTGCTTTTTGGTTCCAGGAAAACTTTCCATTTTACCAGTAGGAAAAACATGGTTGAAAGGGCACAGAAGGGGACAAAGGAAAATAAAGAACAGTCAGTCTAGTTTACAGTTTCAGTTTGTCATTAAAAAAAAAAACCTGCAAAAATTCTTTCTCAAAAGTCCCCAGCAGAACAAGTAATTTTTGCCTACATTTGTGTAGTTTATAACCATTTAATAGCCTAGTTGGATTAAATGTCTCAATCATCATTATTGAAGCGTGTTCACATAACTTCATTTATTTTATATAAATACGGATAATTTCAAGAACCATAATTCCATTTGTGTTAGATATACCTGTAACTGAATGAATTTTATAGAAAAGGAGAGATATTTTTTGTGCATGTTTGCTACAGGAGACATAACACTAGTCCCGGTATTGATGCTTAATAAGGTCTTAGTTCTTCAATTTACTATCAAATTAGGGCAACAACCCTAATATGTACACTAATGAACAGTCAATGCCTGTATTTTTCATGAATCCATGAAAGATAAAAAAACCCACATGAACATAATTAATGGGAATTTCAGGGAATTGCTGAAAAAGTCAGAAATATAACTCTTCTCCTATCCCCAAATCCAGTCAGTACTTTGCAGAAGTGTGCCTACTTTTACTGACCTTTATTATTTCAATTTTAATAGAATCATGTTATTAACATTTCATATGAAATTGAGGATGAAAAAAATCAAATTATGAGTAGGCTGCCAGTTAGAGCTTAAAAAAAATCAAACAGCTGGAAACACTAAGGAACTGGAAGAAAAAGATTGTGAAAAGCTGAAAACTCTTTACAGAAGATGAAATATGCAAAGTTAACCTGCTGATTTTTATGCATATATATTATTCTGTTTATTTTCTTTTTAAGGTCTTTACATGGCAATGATATTTCTGTTGTTCCCGAAGGAGCTTTTAATGATCTTTCAGCATTATCACACCTGTGAGTATTCAGATAACTGCATTTTTTATGTTATGTTTAGCATTTCATATAGTTGAACAAAGACAAAATGCAAAGGCCTGCTCTGGAACAAACTCATGCATTGGTACAGGCTAGGGACAGGCCAGAGAGCTAGCAGCTCAGCAGAAAAATCATGGGCCTCCTGGTGGGCAGCAAAGTGAACATCTGCCATGTGCCCTTACCACAACGAAGGCTGAAGACACTGCGGGGTGAACTAGAAAGCGAGCAGCCAGGTGATTGATAGCAGTCACTCCCTTCTGCTTGGCCCTCCTAAGGCCACATCTGGAATATATGTTCAGTTTCTGTGGTACAAAGCACATGTGTATGAGCATATCCAGGATAGGGGCAAGCAAAGCGGGTAGGTGGGTGGATCGTATGAGCTGTGAGGAGAGGCTAAAGGAACTGGGCTTATTTAGCCTGTAGGAGGAGATACCAAGGAGGGACCTAATAGTCTTTAAACTGCTAAGGGGATTACAGCAATCATGGAGACAGATTTTTCTCAGAGGTGCACAGTGAAGAGTAAGAGTCAACAGTCACAAGCTGCAACAAGGGAAGTTTAATTGAATATAATGAAAAAATCTTCACTGTGAGGGTGATTCAGCTTTGGAACAGGTTGCCCATAGAAGCAGGAGAATTTCCATCCCTGGAGATTTTCAGAGCTCAGCTGGGCACAACCCTGAGCAACCCTGCTCTGACTTTGAAGTGAGCCCTGCATTGTGCAGGTGGTGAGACTCTGGAGATTACCTCCAGAGTACCCTAAATTATACTGTGATTCTGTGTCAGTGTCTGTTGACATAGAATACATGGCATCTGATGTCAGGACATAATTTGAGGCAATACTTTTCCTGTTTTTAATTTTCAATGGGAACCTAGATTAGAAAAAGTTACCTATCTGTAAACCTTGTTGTGTTTATAGTTAGTTATTAAATCTTTGCTTGCAACTGAGGAGTGAGTTGACTAGTGCCTTTAGATATAACTGGGTTTTATGTTTCTGAACAGCTGCAGTTGTTAAAAAACTTAATTATCTGTTTCTAGTTCAGTATTGGACATTTACAATTAATTTGCAATTTCTCAGAAATTTGATGATAGTGATTGAGCTTTAAGTCATTGGTAATTCATTCAAATACTACTATTAAACTAGCTTATTTGCATGAAATATCAGTAAAATTTACATGGATATGATTGCTGTTGCTGTTATTTTTTTCTTAATGGTTACCAGTTATCCTTGCTAACATTCTGATTTTAGCAGAGCAATTGTGATATCTCAGTTCAGGCTGACATTTGCTCTTGCAAGTATGGAGTGGGCAAACTCTAGGTGTTTTTTCTTGCATGGGAGGTTCCCTATCACTAGGTATGATTTTTGTTACTGCTCTGACTTCAACCTGATTGAACAAGTATATATATATATTTTCTTGTGTTCAGCTGGAAGTATGTAGTAATAATTAAGAGAGGGCTTCCTGCTCAGTGTGGCAGAAAAGAGCATTTCAGCAGTGGTAGTTTCTACTGCCTTTGCTTGACAAAGATTTTCTTGTATCTCTAGAAGACCCACTGATCCAAAGGTGTGGAACAATCTGAAAAAAAGTACTGAAACATCTGGAGAAGGAGGATGTTCTAATACTGCCATTTGACAGTGTGTGCACATGTCAGGATTATCTGTTGAAAGTTCTATGATTATTGTATTTCTTAAAAGGAATATGAGTACATCTTTGTAGAATGGCATAATGCTTTTATCCTTCAAATTAACTACACAGCATATCATTTTTCTCAGAGTTTTAAGAGTATTTATAGTTTCTAGCAGAGAAAACAGACACTTAAAAAGCCCTTACAGAAATTAATTCTGAAAATTTTTAGCTAAATTATTTTTAATTAAAAAAAAATTATTTAAAGAAATGGATTTGCTTTCATAACAAGGTAATTCTTATGTAGCTACCGCAAAGCTAGGATAATGTAGTTTTATTTACTTATGCAGCAGAGACCTCTTACAGAATTCTGCACATAGCTGTGAGTTCAGTGGGAGAGCTCCAAAGAGGAAATAATTAAATCAAATTTGGAAGCTTAGAAACAGATGGTTTGTACCAGCTTGGGAGCCATAAACTGAAAAGGAAGAATATCAGGGTGGAACTCTCTGGGGTTGCCTTGGCTGCTTCAGAAGAAGTACTTTATTCTTACTAACTTAATTTTCCAGTATCAGTTTCATTCTTCAGATGCAGCTGATCTTGGCCATTACATAGCAATGGTGAAACACAGCTAGTTAGTAGTAACTCTCCAAAGTTCACACATAATGCAGCTAAGAATAGCTAGGTTTCTGGACCAAGTTTACAGCTAAAACTATCACTTCTTGATTTAGAACCCAAATCCAGACACTTCATGCTCTTATGGTCAATTTGGTGGAGGTAGGGGAGGTTTGTGGTTTGAAGGTTTTTTTGCCAACCTGTTCTCTGGCTTCTCTTTTTAAAAGCAAGTATTTAAAACTTTATTCCCTTTTTGTTTGTCTGCTTTCCACAGGGCTATTGGAGCAAATCCTCTTTATTGTGATTGTAACATGCAGTGGCTATCTGACTGGGTAAAATCAGAATACAAAGAACCTGGTATTGCACGTTGTGCTGGTCCTGGAGAAATGGCAGATAAACTTCTTCTCACAACTCCTTCTAAAAAATTTACTTGCCAAGGTACTGGTTTTGTTTTTTTCTCTTTGAAGTGTCAATTTTGAATTTTTACAAATAGTTTAGCTATGAAATAGCTAAATATGCTCTAAATACATTTATTACAGCATCTTCATTCAGCCTTGTCATCATTCCTCCTCATACTTAGGGATGTAGCCATTGATTCCATCCAGGAACTGTATTTATTGTAAAAACTTAAATTCTATTTCTTTTCAAATAGATGGAGGAGAAAAAAAGTCTTTGAACTTGCAGTACAGTATTCCTCAGTACATGGATGTGCATAGGTACTTGGTACTTGTCTGAGTCATGAACTACAGTTTAAACATCTACACTTCCCTTAGCCAAAGAACATCCTTTTCCTTCAGACTGTTTCAGTAAAATCTTTAAATACATCCATAAACCTTGGAGTCTGCAACTGATTGCATCAATATGTCCAGAATGCTTCCTCTGATGTTTCGGAAGAAAGCATTAAAAAAAAACAAACCACGTACACAGAGAGATGTGATTACCTCTGTAGAGGTCTCATCCTAAAAAGTTAACTGGGAATGTTTCTCAGGGTTTGGACCAAGAGTGTTTATCTCCATGTTGGTACCAATGTTGCTGGCATTCACATCACAACTTACATTATTGTCTGTTAATTCCTAGGTTCTTTTTCTGAACATTACTGGGTTTTTAGTTAGAAAAACATGGTTCCCTCTCACATGGAGAGAGAACATTGGTTTACTGTTCAGTTGTCCTCTATTCCATCCATTTCTTGTTCTTAAATATTTTGAAAACATAGAAAACTTCTACTGTAACTTCATTTCTCATGGCCCTGATTTAGAAACATTGAAATTGCCAACTGAAAATAAAAAAAAAAAAACAACAACACAATTTATGTGTGCTTATACCTGTAAGCCATTACTAAGCTTATAGTTATTTCTGAGGCGTCAGATAAATACCATCTTTAGTCTTGTAGGAGTAACTTATTCTCACAGTCTAGGTCATCTTCAAGCTACTTTGACTTATTTGTCTATTAATGTATCTTCAAAGGTGAGCTTAATCCCTTTGTAATTTCTTCCTTAAAAAGCAATAGGACTTTGTCAGAGTTTGTCTCATCCGAAGTTGTTCTTTACTGCATGTTCATCCTATTTAGTCTTCTCTTCTTTGGCTTTTTGTCAGAAAACTTTTTTGTAAACAAAAACCACTGGAACCCGTTTTGTTGCTTGCAATGCCAATGAATTGTCTCTCCCTCCAAATTCTTCTTGCAATTTTTCAACAGTACCTCTCTGAGGTCATGCCAGCGTTCATTGCATATGACATTCATCTGTTGCAGTCTCTTAGTCTGATTTTAGATAGGACATTTGCTGGCCAATCTGATAATTCTCTCTACAACTATCCACCGAACATTATTGCAGATAGGCTCTTATTACGCACTGGTGTAGGGATGTAAGTGAAAGAATATTTGCATGGACATGAATGACCTGTTTGGTTATTTTCCAGATCGGCCAGTTTTAAAAACTGTATCACCCCTGCCTACAATCATTGTTATGTTTCTGTCAGACAATCCAGAAAGTGTATCTTCCACCCTCTTGCCCATCAGAAAATATCCTTTATATTATTATGCAGGGTAAGAACTGCATTTGTTTCACTTCCAAGAGTGGAGATCTGGTATTATGGATACCTTTGAGAGAAAATAATTTTCCTGCTACAGTCCTGTGAAGATGCTCATAATTACAGATTGCAAATCAGCAGCTTTTCAATGACATGATGGCCCTGTAAGACATTATGTGTCTGTTACTCAAAGATAAGTAATTTTATCTTTTGCTTAAAAATGAACTGCGGAATAGAAATTAGGAAGATGCTATATTCTGATTAGAACCAAAATTTTAAGCTATGAATGAGAGGACTGTCTTCAGAATATTTGTTGGTAGTCTGCTATTGTATATATATTTACAGGAAGAGAGTAGTGTGTAATTCCCTCTCTGGATTCAACTGAAAGTGAAATGTGTGCTTGAATTTTACTTACATAATGAATAGTTCCCAGTGAAAATGAGCATTTTAAAATGAAGACCCATCTCAGTTGTAAAGCTCCATAAAATCACTGTACCTTACTCTAATTTTATGAATTCTTTTACTCCAGGAATCATCCCTTAGTATTTTCTTCTTTCAGTTGTTTTTTCTACATTTAAGGTTGGTTTTTTTCTTTATTTTTATGTGGCCTCTAACAGATTCTCAATCTTTTATTTTTACCCCTTTACCATCCATGCCCTGCTTCTAGAGATTCCAGGGCCTTGTGGTTTTCTGATACCAGGTAAGGTTGTAAGTAGATCTGGAATGGGTGATCTGATTAAGAACGGACCTTCTGACCTTCCTTTTGTGTAACTCAAGCAGACTTCTTTCCTAAGACACGCATGTTTACTGTTTGTTTTCCCCTTTGATGAATTTAAAACTGACTCTTCATGATATGTCATTTAACACATTATATGAACAGTTTTGTTATTTTAAAAGCCTGGGTTTCAGGTCTGAAAATTACCTAACTGAAACAATTGTTTCCACTGCATTGTACTAAAATCAGTGATTTCATTAGCTCTTTTAGTATAAGTGAATGAGTGTAGATACTGTTTTTTCAGACCATATGCAAGAGAGAATAGGAGTCATAAAATGACAGAGCTCAAAGTTTTTCTTGCAACAGGTTTCTCTAGAAGATGGTTTTGAGAGGGTTTGTGTTGTGTTTTTCTTCAAAATTGTTAGATAGCTACGTGTGTGTGTCTATGTTTGTCAATAAAATATGGTTAGTATTTCACTGTTTACAAAAGACAACTGCTTATTTTTTCTTTTCTTTTAAGGATTTTTTCCAGTTAGGGCTTATTAAAGAATATGTATGTGTACAATATGAAAAACTAAACAATAGGTTGTGAACCCAATTCTTTTTCACATACAAGTCTTTTAACACATGCAAGCAGAAGAAGGAAAGGAACAGTATAGTGCAAATGAAAATAGGTTCCAGAACTGCCTTTCAGTAAAAATATCTGAAACATTTTCATTTTTTGATCTTACAACCGAAGAATGATAAGTCAAAATGTCAATTTTTTTGGATACTACAGATATAATAGTTAGAAATAAACATGTACAGTACAAAATCAGATACAGTTTTATTTACTATCTTGTTGAGACTTGGGTTCTAGCTCTGTTTTGGAAATGAAATTTAGATTGCTAATCTGTTTGGGTAAATAACCTTAGTTACTGAATGTTTTTTAATTCATGCAAATAATTAGCATTTTATTGCATCAAATAGAAAAGAGGATGTTATGTTCAGAATAAACAGTTGAGGCAAGGAAGCATAGACTTCAAGGCTGCAGCACAGTGTTACAATTTCTTTTTTTTCCAGTATGTGCCTCTTGCACCTTACTTTTTTCACAGAATCTCTTAATGTACTCTAGCAATAATCAGCAATACTCTAGAGTACACAGGCAGGACTTTCTAGATGTTAATTCTATGGTGTTCGTTTCAACTCTTCTAACTCTGCTGTTTGCTGGTCTAACAGAAACTTTCATCAGGTATAGATTTCTCTTTCAAAGTAAGGTAATGAAGACAAGAATAGTCAATGATCCATATAGATTGTGGCTTTGGCAATAAGCATCTTATCACAGATTACTGTGTTCATCCATTTGGATTTGCTTGCAAGCTGTGACACAGAGGATACCAGCAACTGCAGATTTAAAAAATAATAAAAAAAAAAAAGTCAATCTCTTCTTGTCTAACACCTCCTACTGAATTATAATAACACAGCTTCCTTCCATGCCAGCTCCTTTACAATGACTTATCTGAGACTAATTCTGCAAAGAAAACTAAGTAAAGAAAGTTAAGAAACTGAAGTTTAAAAAAAACCCTAAAACCCCATATCTCAGTAAAAGTGCCCTGTTAGCTTAGAAAACTTTGCAGTCTGGCTCATTTTGAGTAAAACCTGTTATGGAGCAATCAGGCAGTTCCACCAGTAGGTCTTAGGAGCTTGGGGTTTGTGTCTAGTTAGAAGAAATCACTGGTTATTTCTTAAAATGTACAAATCACCTGTGGATAACTGAAGGTTTTTTTCATAGGTGAAATCTGAAATCAAGCTGGAGGCAGTAATGTCATCAGGCAATAGAGTTGGAGATAGTAGAGAATCTATGTTCATTCTCTTAATAGGCATTTGGCCAAGTCACCTGTTTTCTCTTACAGTAATCAAACTTTTCTCTACCACAAAGTGTATGAAAATGAATCATTATTTATACACAGGTGATTTCTGATTTTTCACAAATAACCAGTGATTTCTTTGATTGTTTGACCCCCCCCAAAAAAATTAAAAAATTGATGGTTCCTAACTTGATAATTCACTGTGAAAAGCTGTATTAAAATTGTAAAACAACAGGAAAATAAATAAATATAAAAAAAAAATTATATCATAGGGATAAGATTTATGTAGGTCAAGGCTTTAAGCCTGGCTTCTGAAACTTCAGATTTTGCTGAATTATGTCATTATAATCATTAATATAAGAAACTAGACTGCAAACATGGATTGAAGCTTTCATTTGCACATAGATTCATGGTACAGTTTGCATTATTTGTGTGCTTAACTAAGGCAGTAATGCACAGAACTGTGGCTGACACCATAAGGGAGCAAGGTGCAGTATAGAGCTATTTACGATAAGATAGCTTGGATAATGCAATTTACATTACAGTTCACAGATGTTCAACCATTTTACAGGTAATTTTACCAGTTCATTTTGCCATCTCTGTGATCCTGCAGATAAAAAAATATTAAAACAAAAATACATTAAAAATAGTTTTCTCAGTAGCACCATCAAGGGAAGGATTGCAAACTGTGATAGCCCTTTTTCTCATAGGCAATTTTTAACCCCTAGAGAGACAAAAGCTGAAATTGTATTTTTCATTTTGTTAAGGGAAGGTAATTATCATGGATCAGAACTGTACAGATTTCAGAGAATGAGGATATGGGAATCACTTTGGGGTCAGCTTCTTTTTTTATTTAATAAAAAAGATAATTAAACCAAAAATCCAACCCCAAATTTAATTGTTCATGTCAAAACACCACAAAGTCTAAAATATAAATTTCATTTTAAAATTTAAAGCAACATGGCAGATATATCCTGTCAAATATAAATTAGTAGCTGTTTGTTTCTGACTATCCAATTTGTATTTTTAAGGGCCCGTGGATGTTAATATTCTTGCTAAGTGTAACCCCTGTTTATCAAATCCATGTAAAAATGATGGAACCTGCAACAATGATCCAGTTGACTTCTATAGATGTACTTGCCCATATGGTTTCAAGGTAGGTACTGAATGAAGAGGAAAAAGCTTACTGAAATGTAAGCTTCTCCTTAACAATCTTTAATTTTTCTTTGGCTCCCTTCCCACTACTGTCTATTTTCTTCTTAAATTATAATTGTTCTTCCCTGCATAGGGTCAAGACTGTGATATTCCCATTCATGCTTGCATTAGTAACCCATGCCACCATGGCGGAACTTGTCATTTGAAAGAAGGAGAAAAAGATGGTTTCTGGTAGGTTGGTTTTAATTGTAATAACAGGATGGAAAACTACTGAGTTTTATATGCTGAAATAATTTTGATGTTAATTTTTAGGTTCTCTGTGTTTGCTGGTAAGTGCACCACAAAGGCAGATTTTCAGTGCATCTGAAATTTTCAGAACACATCGCCATGCTTGGAAAGCTTCTAAAGCTTTGAAACTGTTAAAAACAGTAACAAATGACTGTGATTAGTTGAGGCATATCAGGTCAAGACAACATAGTATTGACTCCATTATGCTAATTAATAGCTAGCTAGATCCCTGCTGAAAAAATCTCACAATTCATCTGTTGTCATGTGTATTACTTCAACAGACAGCATGTAAATGATAAAATGTAAATCCCAGTGAAACAGAAAATTAATGATTCATTTGAAACTCACTATGCCAGCAGATAAACATGCTGTGAGCATTTTTAATCTTGAGTTATTTAATCACACAGTACAATTACTCCAGATGTACTTCATGAATTATAAAATAAAGTTCTTTAGCATTCTTATGCGAAATTATTAGTCATTTAATAATCTACACCTCAAGCTTGTTAGAAATGACACTTCAAAAACATACAATTCATTATCCTGCAATTCATTATGGCATTTTCTTATTTTTTAATCCAAATTCTGTCCAAAGATTAAATAGTTTTCTATTAAAAAATAAGCATATACATCTTAATACTATGCCTCTACAATTTAAGTGACAGTCATGTCTTAGAATTTGACCTTTTTCATTTATTTGTTTAAACACTACATATTTTGAAAATTGAAGTGATCTTATAATAAAAGCTGTAGAAATTATAGATAGTGTCTATTACATGAAAATGTATGTGTGGTGATGTTTGAGTGATCTTTCACATTTACTACATATTTTTGATGTATTTGTTTTGTATAAACATGCTTAAACATACTTAAAAACAAAAAAATTACTGCTTTGAAGAGTTTATACAGGCTTTGTTTTTATATATTAATGCTTGTATTGTGCATGGAATGTTAAACAGAGCTTTATATTGGTGCATTTAACTGAATGATAGTGGAATACTACATTACACACTAATCCCTGATTCCACTGTCCTTTCCATGTGTTTAACTTTAAAAAACCAAAAGGATCACTTTCCATAACAAATACAATCTAATCATGTAATATAAAGGTAGCGCACACTGTTCAAAAAGAATGTTCAGTGATTCAATTTAAGAAGCTCCTAAAACAAAAGATTAGGGCACAAATTTAGAAGCCTTTTTTCTGTAATTTAAAAAAGGAAAAATATTTTGGTAATGTTTATTATATGGGGTTTTACATTATATCAACCATGCTCCTTTATGGGATAGTGATTATGAATCATTGTACCTTTTAATTACAGAACTTCTTGTCTGGTCCGTGTAGTTAGTTTTGTTTTCTGTATTACAGGTGCACTTGTGCAGATGGATTTGAAGGTGAAAACTGTGAAGTAAATGTTGATGACTGCGAAGACAATGACTGTGAAAATAATTCTACTTGCTTGGATGGAATTAATAACTATACTTGCCTTTGTCCACCTGAATATACAGGTAAGAGTATAAGAGAAAGTACAGGTAATTCAAGAATTCCTAGCAGTACAGTAATGTTTTGCAGTTTGTAGGTGAATTACTAGTTACTCTACAACTGACTTGAAGCCAGATTTCCCTCCAAATTTTTTTCCTATATGGTTTGTAGTCAAAAGTAGACTTAATGCCTACTCATTAAATCCTTTGTTAGTTTTAAAATTACAGCATTTTGATATTTAAAAGATCATTCAAAATGTGTCTCTCCCTACTGTTTACCTAACACAGACACCCCAATGAAAAAACCTCTCTAGCTGTAGAAATCTGAAAAATATTCTGCTTTTATCCCATATACCTCATGTTACTAACAGGGCAGAAAAGGATCGGTCTGTGACAGTAGGAAACTGAATTTGGCACTCCTGGATGGTCCCCCTCCATTAGAAACACTAATGCAGAGTGTGATGCTTTCTGTTCTAGCACATAAAAAAAAAATCAAATCATTTGGGAGTTTCTGATTATTTGTTTCTGACAGCTGGCAGCAGGCCAAAGCATTTCCCTCTCTTTTAGACAGAGGGTCTCTTGATTGCTGTCATTGTCTTTGTGGGAATGGAGGAGAACAAGAAGTAGGATCTATTGCTTACATTGATCTGTTTTATAGTTTTTTCTAACTAGACAGATCTATTTTCTGTCAGCTAGTTGACCACTAGGAGAACACAGAGCTTAAATTCACAAAACCATTATTTGAAATGCATAAAAAAGAAATGTAAAATCCACCATAACTTGGGAATTAACTCTACTTGGTCATCCTATATCTTTACTTTACTCAATCAATCAAATTTGAGGTCTGGAAAACTGGGAGGAGAGGTGAACTCCTGAATTAATTTAATTTATTGAAAAAACATCTGACTCCTTTTTAATCCAAGGTGTTTCCATCATTATTCCTACAATGTATTGGATTGCTCAGATGGGTTAGGGCGTTCAGATTTAAAGTCAGTATTTAAATCTTGGAAACCCATTGTGAGTGAAGATGATAGAACTCAAGTATAAGAAATACAACTTCATAATCTATGTATTCATCCAGTAGTTATGCTGGGTAAATGTTTGATAGAAATTTCCCCATACAGAATAAGCTACAATACCTACAGCAATACAACTTAAAAGTATAAGCAACCAGAATAAGGTATTTAATAATAAATGGATGGTCCACATATGAAAGAACAGACACAATCTTCTGCTTAGACAAAATACTGTTTTGCCAAGTACTGATACCTTAACACCTAACAGCAATTTACAATTCAAGATTTAGAAACAAATAACAGGTAACAGCATCAGTAAGTATAGACAGGTGTTTGCTATTTCTCCTATAACTAATTTTTCAAGTATATGTGGGTCAAAGCTTCAGATCCCCTGGAATCACTTTCTATCTCCTTTAAAAGTGGGATCAGATATTTTACTGAGTAGGCTGGAAGAAAGCAAACCAAAGTCACATCAGTTCAGTATACCTGCGGACTGGCTTCATGCTAAGAGTTTTCATATATCTATTAGATAGCAGACAATTCATTTGCAAGTGCGTTCCTCCTCTGCAGCTTTGCAGGTGTTTTTACTTGTGTTGTTCATTTCTTCATTTTTAACATTGCTCAAGATGCATTTAACTGCTGGAGTCAATAACTTGGTGTACTCACACTGTGCCAAAGGAAGGACTGTTTTGTATGAAAAATCTATGGAGTGGATACAAAGGTTTGTTTATATGTGCTGGCCTAAAACTTTGATTAAGTGTGCCTGTAGCATTTCTCTTGTATTATAATATGAAAGATACATTTTACATTTACAAAAAAAAACAGCAATTGTAGCATTTCTCTATAATTCTATGTGGTTAGAGCAAAAAGGAGAGCATAAACATTGGTATCATTTTTTATGTTTGTATTGCAGTTGTGTTTCTTCAGTCAAAATACAAGAAAGTGTATTTTTTAATTTGATTCATAATTGTGCATAATTCTAAAAGGAAAATACTATGAATTTACATGGCAGGTGCTTTTGTTTACTAACTGTAATTCTTTCAGAAAAGGGGATTTGCTTTCACGATGCAATGCCTACTCATAATTGCTACTGAAGTCAGTAGGTCACGTGAGTAGGTGAGAATCTTCCCATCAGCTCTAAAGTAAATCAGAACAATCTACTTGTAATTGTTAAGGTTAGATGTTCTGTTTTTTTTAAAAAATGTTGAGAATTTACACTATCTCATCAGATTTTTTTCAACACCTTACCAAAAGCAGACACCTATATTTTTTTAAACATACAACACCGGAGCCTCAACTCATAGTTAAGTTGGGCAAAAATTGTAGGAAAAGTTCAGGTTTTCCATTCCACAGGATATAGTATAGTACAGAATTCTACAATATACTATCTATCTTACAAAGCATCTGAGGGTAGGACACAATGTGTGAGACCCTAAGTCATTTTTGAGATTAATTTTAAGGAGAAAATATAAAACATTGAGCTACTCAAGGGGTCTTCACGCCTGTCTTCCTTGATCTTGTGTAATAATTAAGTAACCCTCACTGTTAAGAATTAGGCTGACAGTAGTCTGGACACATCAGGTTCTAGAAATGGTAGTGTTCAGAATATAAAGTAATCTTAGAGTTGCCTCAAGTGTGTATGAGGTACCAAATTATTTATAGGATTATTTTTTTTTCCTCTGGCCTGTAGCCTGATTTGAAAGATAAATAACAGAATCCCTGTCTACTACGGAGACAGTGATTTTCATGAGCAACTTTGTAAACATTTGGATTTTGGTATCTGTTCTAACAGGTTAAAATCAGATATGCATATTGCTAATGTGGTTTTTTTTTAATGAAAGGTTTTTTGCGCTAAATGAATTCATGTACTAGCTGGGCAAAAGTAGGTTAACAATCAGGAAAACAGGCTATATATTCAGTAGGTTAAATGATTTTTAAATTCAGAGATATTTATCTCTAGCTCAGAAAGTCCCTGAGCTGTAAGTTGCTGGAGGCTGGGACAGTATACATACCAGGAAAATACCACCATAGGCTTGTCCTGTTCTCTTTTAATTCTGTTGGCAATACTTCAAATTGTCTGTGTTCAAGATGTCACAGCATATATGTACTGAATGTGGAAGTGCACCAGCCCAGAATGTTTTTCTGGGTGAATGGTTATCTGCAAATATGCTTTACATTTCAGTAGCCCAGTATAAGAAAGAAGTCAGCTGAAATCTGCTGGTATGAAATGTAAATCATTCTTCTTTAAAGTTTTATTTTCATGTGGAGGGCTTGTTAGAATCTCAAGTTAACTGTGAAAATACATAAAAAAACTACAAAAAATGTTGTAAAGAATGTTGCAGTTCAAAACCAAACAGTCACTTTTTGACTTTTCTAACAATCCCTTGAAAATGGATGCTTCTCAAGTATGCAGTGTCGATTTAAAAGCAAACAATTAAAAAAGCTTATTATGTTGTTGCTTAAGAATCAGGAATCCATTTTTCTCTGTCTTAGTTAAGTTTTACACTTACCTCCACAGTTACAGATGGAAAGACAAAGAATAGTATTTGGACTACACTATGAGCTTTCTTAACATCACAGACTGTAACTGTGAAAAACAGTAAGCAAATGGAATCAGTGGACACTCAGCGTGTCTGATGAAACCTTGAGAAATAAAACATTTAAAATACCTCACTATGTCCTGCACTCTTTAACCTCACTATTCTCTTAACATTATCATCTCCTTTATTTTAATCTCAGTCTAGTAAACTCCAGGTCATTTTATGTACATTCTCTAGATTATAGCTGATCATTTCTCTTGCTCATTATCATCAGTCATTAGATCACAGATCTAACTGATCCAGAAGTAAAGCCTTTCTTATGCCACCTGTGGCATGTACTTCTTACCTTTTCTGTTTGTTTTGCTCTGCTGTAGGTGAGACTCTGAAGCTTGCTTCATTTTGCTATATCAACCTCTCTGCTGCTATAGTTGTGCATTAGCTTAATGTGCTATGCTGTTGTATTACAATGTAAAAAGTCTCTTGTCTCTTCTGTCTTTGTCACTGCAAGCTGCTAATCTGAATGAAGTGGAAAAAGGTCAGTTGTCTTTTAAGCCTATTTTCACTTACTTTGGTTTCTCACTTTCCTTAAAGGTGCATGGATTTTAGTTCTTACATATGATCAAATAAATCATATATAATTTAGAAAGCTCATTGCAAATCCTCAAATTAGGCTCTTGGCTCTTGCTGTGAATACATGTCAAAAGAATGCCATTAAAGATACAGATCACTGTGCAGGAGTACTTTAATACTACCTTCATTGTCTTTTTTTCAGATGCATTAAAGCTAGGATTAACAAAGTTTACATGGTGATCTTCTGAAGTCTTTAATACTCATCACCTTAAAGACATACCTTGAGTCCATTCTAATGTATTCTCTGTTTTATAGCACTGTTTTCTTTAATTTCTTCGTTAGATTATGATACTAGAAAATATGCTGGTTTATAAAATGGCAGTCGTCTTGCTCATCATTTCTGTGGCCTTTTTGCTGTAAATATCTAAAGAAACTGAAATGACCACATTAAGCTGAGGCTACGGTGCAAGAAAGGTAATAGTGGAGAGATTTATGACACTAACTTTGGGTGTTTCTGATTTTTTTTTTAAAGTTTCTGCTTAACACCTATCTCACTACCAGAGATAAAGCATCTTCTGTACAATCTGATCATCTACACAATCTGAGAGCTAATACAATCAGTGACTACATATTTATGAAGTTGCATATTTAGTTTTAAAAGCAAATTAATCATTTTGTAGTGTATTGGCCATTAATTTAATGTGAGAAATATGTTGTGCAGTCTATAAAGCAATATAATACTACACTAGTAATAAAAATATGTTCATTATCCATGAAGTGACGTGTTGAGCAAGGCTGCAATCATACCATCTATGCTGATTAATTTAGACACCTGATGAATAGTTTTTACAACTTAAACTCAGAGCCTAAATTCTCTCTGTAACTGATGGAGAGAACAAGACATTTCCAGAAAGTGATTCCAACCACAGGTGTTCCATGCTTAAAGCTGTATTCCATTTAGACATGTTGCTGTGTTTGCATTTTATTATTACTTATCTGGACAGCAAAAATAGCCTCCTGTTTTTCTTTCCCCTTGTCACTTCCTAAGTTATTTTTTCTACATTATTCTGTTACTATCCCAGTATGAAACTGGTTAATTTTATAAAAGAGTACTTGTCTCTAAGAAACGTGCAAGCTCAGTATAAATAAATATAAAAGTTGAGTTCTTTGTTATTTTTGGTTTATAATTAAAAAAAACCACAAAAACCCCAAACAAAAACAAGCAGGTTACAATAACTAGTTTGACATCTGTGATTCATGGATAAAATTTTGCTTTGTCACTGTTCTCCAGTAGCATAAAATAAAGAATTTTAGAATTTACTTACAGAAATTAAAAGAAAAACTTGATTTCTATATTCATGAAAAATGGCTTTTCACATGGAATGTAAAGGGAAGATGCTACTGTGAAGAGACTCAAGTCTCCATTTCAAGTTGAAGCAGCTGTTACCTGTGTGTAATTAGTCTTGCTGATAGCTTAAATGCCTTTAAATGTGATTAAAGGCAATGAATCCTAAACAGAACTGTAGTCACTGTAAATGTATTACACAAGTGTGAACTATAACATATTAAAATTACTGATTATGTCAAGAACAAATTCCTCACAAACAAATTATCAAACACCCAGGGGATATGAACTAAGTTCAGCACCAAAATTAAGCAGATGTGTATGTGATAAATACTTGTATTAGCTTGCCAGCTAAACATGAAAGTTATTAATGGTCTGTAAGTTGCTTGGAGGATCAGTCAGTTCTATCACGCCAGACATCTTTTGAATTGTGACAGTAGTAAGGAAAAAAAAGGGATAACTTAAAGTAATTATCTCAGTTTAGGCAAGCCCTAGACACACACATTTGTTTGTTTGTTTGTTTGTTTGTCTGTCTGTTTGTTTGTTTGTTTGTTTGTTTCAAAACTTCATTACATGGCCTCCTTGCTACTACAATAAAGGAGTTGTATTACTACTTTCAATTCACTTTGTAATTAAATAAGTACCTACCTAAAATTTAAGCATGCAAATCATCAAATGCAAATCATGTCATATCAAACTTGATAAAAAGTTTAATTATTTCATTAAATCAGGATCATAATCCTCCTTTTAAGAACTACACATAAGTGTTACAGCTTCTTAGAATATACCTTTGCTACTCTTCCTTTTCATCACTCATTGTAAAATTTTCTGTTTAATCTAGCTTAATATACTTCAAATGACTGTTCTGTATTAATAGCTCAAGTGTTAAAGTAATTTTACTGCATTTTCATAAAGGGGGAATATAAATTATATCCTTCGCAAGCTGAGCTACCTGATACTAGTTTGATCACTGTCATGACTGATTCTGGTCTATGATCTATCCTTTTGTTTTCCTTAGTTGTCTTACATCTTACCTGCCTTAAAGTTACTATTTCTTTGTTGTTACCAAACAGTATGTGTAAAACAACTAGAAATGTTAAATAAGCTCCATCTTACATTGAGATCCACAAGCATGGTGGATAGATGAACAGTTAAGCAGTGGTGAAAGATAGACACAATCCAGCAATGAATCAGATCTAGAATTTGACTTCAAAATTAAATTCCAACAAAATGTTCAGATTTGTGGTTATAAACTGCATCCTACTGTGACTGTGAACTTTTTTTAATTGTAAGCAACTTTTTCCCTCAAATAGTACATATTTTTATTTGTCTTTTCTGAATAATGAGCTCAAGACTTGAAATAATTTATGTTGTCTACTGTTTATCAAACTCAAGACTTAATAAAATTACAGTACTTCATATACTTTGTTAAATGGCACTGACATTTTCCAACCACTCTTACACTCTATTGGCTATTTGAGTCGGAAGTAATTAAAGAGACCTCCAGTCAAAGACTCAGATAATAATACCTAAATGATAAACATAAATAATGTAGAAGTTGACTCACAATATGTTGCAACCAAGCTTAGAAGCTGGAATGGACATATATGTACACATATAAAATCCTGCTACTCTAGCAATTACCAGTAAGACTGTAATATATATTTGTTATTTTAGCTGTGGGACAGCGAATAAGTCTTCTAGCAAAAAACTGATTTTGATAAGTAAAACTGACCATTCCTTCTTTTGCATTCTGTTTCTAGTTTTTCATCATACTCAGCTTTGCTAATATGGTAGTGATTTTAAGCTTGTTTCTTCAGTAAGCTTGCCTGTAATTAGCAATGTGCTATTATATTCAGAAGCCCATGTCCATTTATGTTAGAGCTCTCCTCTTCATTCAGATATATAGTGGCTGACATTGCTTTATTTGACTGTATTTTGAATTTATTACCCAATTATTCAAAATAACAATGTAAATCTCTTTTCACCTCACTGCATTGTTCCTCGTTATTTGTTGTACTACATGTCTCTATATATTGAAAAATCCAGAGCTAAGGGTCTATTCAGCCTTGAGAAAAGAACATTTAAGGGAAAACTTATCACCATGATCCAGTATTTAAGGGGTAGCTCCAAAAAAAGATGGAGACTCCCTTTTTACAAGGAGTTGCATGGGAAAGACAAGTGGTAATGGGTACATGTTACTCCTGGGGAGATTCTAATTGGACACAAGAGGAAAATTTTTCACAATGAGAACAATCAGCCAATCTCCGTGAGGAAATGGTGGATTCCCCAACATTGGACACTTTTAAGATTCAGCTGGACAGGGTACTGGGCCGTCTTGTCTAGACAGTGCTTCTGCTAAGAAAGGTTGGACCAGATGATTCTTGAGCTCCCTTCAAACCTGGTATTCTATGATAAAGTTTTTCTGTGATTCATAATCTCATCAAGTCATAAGAGTGAATTAACATACACAGAGGAAATACAAACTGACCTGTGAATCTAGCAAACTTATACCTTTGGTTATTTAATCAAGGATTACACACAATTCATCATCTGTATTTAATAGTGTTGTCTGGCTGTTTAAGTCTGCATCATCCTCTATATCTAGCTCCAAAATCTCAGTAAATATTCCAGTCTTGACCTTGGAGGGTTGTGTTCATTTGGACTGTGCTGACCACACAGAGTTCCACTGGTTGCAGTGCTACTCCATACCAGAATCTAGATTTCCTAGATTAATTAAGCAAGATGTCTTATGAAAACAGTTATTGCTTGTTCTAATTAAGCTTTGGAAGATTTTCATAGGAGTTTTGACACTTTATCCACTGCTTATTTTTAAACAAACTAGTTGCTTATTTTCCTACATACAGAAACATTCCCAACTTTCAAAACCATAATTACTTAGCCAAGGTCTTACAAAAGCCTCAGTTACAATATTATTAGATGAATAAAAGAATGTACACACACAGAGGTGTCAAGCTTCCTTCAACTGAGACACTGTTTCACAATCTTTTTCATTTTTTTGAAGTGTGTGGTTTTTAAAACATTGTGTTTTGCTTCCCAAATCAGGGATTTCCTTCCAGTAAAGCCAAGGAATCTAACTTGGTGAATCTGATATTTCCTTCAATGAGTGTTTCACTTTCATCACTATCTTTTCATTTCAACAAAATTACTTTCGCCCCTTCACCTTGTCTCAGTTAAATTCTGAATAACACACTGATTATTCGGTACGCTAGAAGAGATGTTGCTTTACCAGGAAACTATTCTTCAGTGGTTCAGATTCCGTGTCACATATTTTTACTTACCTTTTCTATGAACTTTTTCACAGATATACTTTGGTTATGGGAATGCTCCATTCAGAATACAAATCTGTTAACAGTACAAATTAAGACTTAGCACTTGGGTTATTTTGGTTTGTTCTTCTGGTATTTATATTTTCATTCAGAAATACAGTATCTGATGTACACATTTTGGATTCCATCTTGAATTTTTCTTGTTTTGCTTTTTACTGATCCTGTGTGCAAGTCTGTCATGAATGCTACTGTCTTCATAATGAAAGTTTGTACTTTATGTAAAACTGACATTTTGTTCATAGGGTTTTTTACATTATTATTTCACTACATGGACTGCCATGTTTACCATGTCCTTTCATTGATTCCTGTTTCCTTCCCTAGGCTAGCTGCTAATGGACTGTTTAACTGAAAGCTTCCTCCAGTGATATGATTCTGACTTATTTCACAGTGCATACAATTTGCAAATGCAAGAGGAAACTTCCCTTCCTTTTATGCTGTCACAGCACAAAAAGTCCTGTCTTTTAAAGACAAGTGGGTTTTTGAATCATTGTTTCTCTTCTTTTTCAGTCTGTGCACTTTTCTACAGAGTGCTCATATCAAAGTCTGACCATGATCTCAAAACTACCTGATGATATTTGCAAGCCATTTGGCTGCAGTAAGCCTGGTAGTGTAACAGTGATCTTATGATTTGAAGTGGACATTTTTCAAAACCATAAGCCTGTTTCAAACTTAAACTTCCAGTTTGACCCTCAGTCTCTATGCAGGATTCATAGCTATGACTTGGGAATTAAGACTTTTCAAGTGCCCCTGAGCATTTCCTGAGGTGATTCAGCTTTCAGTGTAGTTCAGGACCATCAACCTATGACTACTAAAATGCAGCGTACTCTAAGAAATCATGTATTTTACAGGGGGGCGGGGGGGGACACTAAAAAAAATAGACAGGCTTAGACACTACTCAATAAAGCTGTTTGCCACACAAGTAATTTTGTACATCTGTGCCAGTAATAATCTAAGCCATGGCCCAATTACTATCCTGTAGCAAAATTGATGCCAGTTCAGTAAAGTTGACAGCAATGGTGAAATTGCTTGCTCCTATTATGCCAGTCCTAATTTGCCTTTTTCTCGGTATTTTGAGAAGTTTCCATGGAACTTTTACTGTGAATCTATCTAGAGATAGCAAACCTTCAGCCCCGCTTGAAAGATAGGCTCAATATGTCACTTTCAGAAAGCGTCTGGTATACTGTTAGAATATTGGAAATTTTTCGAGGTTTAGAGGTATTTTTGTCCAAGTCTTGTAAGTACTGAAGAGCCATATTTTTATTAATTGTAATTGGGGTGTCATATATTTTGCAGTTCTGCGTGTAATTTAATCTAGAGTATATGCCATAATAAGATATTTGTATGGGTGTGTCTGTGTATATATATGCATATATACACATATACATAGGCCACAGGAATGTATATAAACTAGGTCAAAAAACAAGTGGGTTTTTGCTTATTCTGCTCCATGTTCCTAATATCTGAATTCTCTGTTCCCATATTTATGTCTCACTCCTAAATTTTGCTGGCCTTTAAACAGATTTCAGCTATTACAACAAGTTCTGCAAATTGGGTAAAAGCTATGTGAAGAAGTACTTCCTCTTATATATGTATTTGAACAAAACCCTTTGAAAAGAGAAAGGGATCTGGGTTTTGGTTGTTATATCGTGGGATGCAAAGAATCCCTGGTATTTCAAGATTCTTTGTGCACTGACCTAGTCATAACAGTTGCACATTTCCAGACTAATAAGTCCATTGAGAGTTTGAAGAGGCTTTGAGGATAGAATTAAAATCCTTTGTATTAGTCATCTTCAGTGGCTTGCATTTGATCTTCATTCAGTTTCATACATATATTGACTAAGTTACATTGTTACTGACAGTTTTCCTGAGGACTGTTAAGTAACCTGTGCTTGAAGGCCATTTTCTTGTGTTAACTCAAAGCTTTATTTGTTTTTTTGTAGGGAAAATGCACTTCTTGCAAATTGGTAAAGTGCTATCAATTCATTTTGGTTTATTTTATTTTTGTTTGTTTGTTTGTTTGTTTGGGGTTTTGTTTGTTTGTTTGTTTGTTTGTTTAATCTTTGTGTAGAACCAGTCTGGATCTTTTGGATGACTGCAAAGTACTTGTCCAGCTGGTTTTGGCTTCACTCATTTTTTAAGATGTAGAGGTCCTGTGTCTTATCACAGTTAGCATACATGTTTCAGATTTTTTTTTTATCCAGCATAACCATCTTTGGCTCTGGTTACGTTTTGCCTTTTCCTCTATCCTTGCCTTTAATGTAGACTGTTCCTCAACTCTTTTAAGTTCTCCTTTCAACTGATTGACAAATAAATTAAGTTCTACATACCCTAAGAGATAAGTTCTGGAAATAATGTTTCAAGTCCTGGGTAGTCAGTATTCATATTCACAATATGCAGTTTTAAAAACTAGTATGTAAGCACACTTGCTGTGGAAAGGAAAAATTTCTCTGGAGGATCTATTGAACCTGTAAAAAAAAAAAAAGACAAATAGACCTTTAATCATCTACTATTGCTTTCACTTTATTGTGATGTGTGCTTCTATAATTCCAGAGAAGCCCATGTAAGCAAGAAGACAGCTTCTGTGTGGTGCTAGGCACTTGGCAAGGAGCAGTGTAAAATGTCAGAAACCTTAGTGCTTGATGACAGTAGTAGCTGATGAACTGCTACACGTACACACACATGCATAGGTATTCTAGAATGTATCTTCCTTTCTATACTCTCTCCAAAATTTCCATTCCAGTGTTATTATCCTATGCCTTCCTCCATTTTTCCTATCTATCTGTTCCTGATTCCACCCAAATTGTGTCCCTAAATGGTCTGTCCTTCTTTCCCCATACCATATTCATGGTGGTGCTGTCCTCATCCTCAGCACTGTGTTAGTTACAGGAAAGAGGTGAAGCCCTTATATGCTGTTTTAATCTCAGGCTGCCCTCCAGCAGATACTGATTCTTCACCTAACTTCGCTGCAGGCCACTACCACAGTCAGATAAATAAAACTGAGGGACATCAAATATTGTCTGTCTTTAAAGGAAAATTCAACTTGAGCAGTGAAAGTGTCTGCTTATTCACCACTATCTTCTGCTCTTCCTCATTTTGGTGTACAGTTCTACTTCTCTTTGCTCACTAGCTCATGTTTTATTACTTGACAAATGACAAGGGGCAACCCTACTCCTTCCATAGTTTCAGAGCCTCATAGACCTGGGAGTCCCTGAATTCAGCAGGCACAGGGTTTATACCTGTTGATTATATGTATATTCTTCATACGGATGCTGGACTATTTCTATCTTACAAACCAGTGATAAATTTTTTGAGTGCAATATTCATGGTATCTTCTGATTAGCTAGGAAACAAGACATTGTTGATCTGTTTACAGTGTTTCCTTTTCATAAAGTTGCAAATAAAATCATATTTTAACCATATTAAAATATTTTATAGATTATACAGCCCACATTGGAAATTAGAGCCACTGCTTCTAACAGCAGGGAAGGGTAGACATTTGACATAGATTTTTTTTTTCTTTTCTTTTCACAGAACAGATTCTAGATAATTATGGTACATTAACAAATGCAAAAATTGGATTCATATTTAAGAAAAAGTAGAAAGCAAATTTTCTTTTTGGGATAATTGGAATTGTATTGACATGCAGTGATATTAACAGGTTTTTTTCAGGTAATAGATTACTTACAGTGCAAATCTGGGTATTTCTGTGTGTAATGTGCTTAGAAGTAAGTAAGAGAAAAGCATATTGATGGCTTGCTTGTTCTAGTGAGAAGAGATTCACTAGTGTTTTGATATACAGCAGAGCTAGATTAATACTGTAAATGAAAAAATATTTTTTTTCACAAAATTATCATTTATATTCATGCCTAGAAGATTGACATTGAAATATTTTTATAATGGAGTTATCAGAAAGATTAGTATTTATCGTTATTATTTATTTATTAATATTTTTTATAAAGGTAGTAGTTATATTATGAAACATGCATTTTTCAGCATCAGTAAAAAAGTTGTAGTCGTTACTTTTAAAATACAAACAGCTATTTTCAGGTCACTGTGATATTTTCACTGAATTGACAGCGTACATTATATTTCAGGTGAGCTCTGTGAGGAGAAACTAGATTTCTGTGCTCAAAACCTGAACCCTTGCCAGCATGACTCAAAGTGTATCTTGACACCCAAAGGATACAAGTAAGTCTAAAATATTGTCACAGTCCAATTTAATCTAAATTGCTATTTTTTTATCCTGCTTAACTTCTTTTCCTTTTGTTTTAGTGCAAGCAAGTTCTATTCTCAAAATTCTAATTTCAGTTAATATCAAGCTTTGCTACAGAATAGGCCATTAATTTCATTTAGATCTACATTATTATTTTAAATGTTTTACTAAATTTTAGTAAAGTCTATACAAAACCCTTTCAGTAGTTTGGACAGTAGGAAAATAATTGCATTTAATAGAAGTGGAATAATTATACTGCTTTCTGAGAAGTAATTGTGAAAGAGATTATTAGGAAGGTACGCTGGAAGGTATAAACTAAAGAAGTCCATCCCCAGGAAAACTAATCTTTAATTATACCATATCCTTATCATAATTAATTAGTATGCACAATTTAAAATAAGCACCTGTTTTATGCGCAGTATACTCTTGTGCTAAAAGCAGATTATTTATTATCATTTCTGCTACTTATGAAATGACTTTTTATTTAAACTATGCAAAAATATTCAACTATATTAAATATTCAAAGGAACATGAAATTAAGTTGATAGTTTTCAACTGGAAAATAGAAAACTTGTGGGATTTCAATTGTTGTGTGTTTTGTTTATGTGTTTTTCAGTAAACCTAGTTTGGTACCTTATGCTTTGCTGCCTAGTTCATTAATCTTCCATGTTACTTTCTGAGATTTTAGAACAGAAAATAGCACATGCAGTAACTTAAAGAATATATCTCACTTAGCTTTTTAATAACATGCTTTATATTGTTTTTTCACTTATTTGCATATTTTAAATAAAAATTGAGACATATTTGATTTAAGTACTTAATTTAAAGTTACACAGCTATTTAAAATCACTCTTGCCACTTCAGAGCAAATTTTAGATAATAAAAGAAACAACAAGGAGAGAATCACAGCATTTAATGAAATCAGTTGCATACACCTTAATTTAAAAAAAAAAAGTAAAATAATGTGGATGCATGAATTTGTAATTTTTGCATTCACTTTTCACAGAGTTCTGAGCAGTCACTCAGTCTAATATATGAGAATTCCCTGAAGAAATGACCTTAGCATTAACAATGACAGTTGCATGGGGAGAAAAGAAAAAACAAAACCAGAAAAAGGTTACATACTGTCCTCAGGATATGCTGATTCTAGTTCAGTGGGGGCTCAAGGAGGGCAGAGGATGTGTTTTGAGACTTATGTTAGTTCACTAACCATGGAGCTATTTATAGTAAATCAGGCTGGTGGAACTTCACAGGGAAAAAATTTATGCATAACCTCTAAACTGTATAAATGGACCATTGGTCCATTCATAGCTGTTCAGTTGACAAAGAAAATGCCCATCAGTATAATACAAGCCTTGGATTATTTGTCTCAGTTTCAGTAACTAAGCATATTGATTATTTTTAGTGTTCGCAGCCACTTACAACATCCTGTAACATTCTGCATTACTCATAAACTCCAAGAACTGTCAAAACGATTCATGAGAGCTCTCTAGATTTAAACCACAATTCTTCAATATAATGGCAGATGACAAAGCATATGTAAATAGCAAACCTGTATTCATTATATATGTAGATTCCCCATATAATAACATAATTAAGCTACGTAGTCTTTACACACAAAGTCACAGTAATGCATTATTTTTAAACAATTCAGTAGTTCCTTAATTTTGCCGTAAGCACACTGTATTGTTAAAGGCACTGTGCTATCCCACTTTCTTTCCTGTTTCATAGATGTGATTGTACACCTGGATATGTAGGTGAGCATTGTGATATTGACTTTGATGACTGCCAAGACAACAAATGTAAAAATGGAGCACAGTGTACTGATGCAGTTAATGGATATACATGTATTTGCCCAGAAGGATACAGGTGAGAAAGATCTGAAGACAGTACAAACATACATGTCTTCTGTCAAAGTTGCTTTTCATTGGAAATAGTAATTTTTTCTGTTTGTATTTAGTGGCCTGTTTTGTGAATTTTCACCACCAATGGTTCTACCTCGCACCAGTCCTTGTGATAATTATGAATGTCAAAATGGAGCCCAGTGTATCATAAAAGAGAGTGAACCAATCTGTCAGTGTTTGTCAGGCTATCAGGGTGAGAAATGTGAAAAGCTGATCAGTATAAACTTTGTCAACAAAGAATCCTATCTGCAAATCCCTTCAGCTAAGATACGCCCCCAAACCAATATCACTCTACAGGTAAGATTGCTTGTGTTGTAGATTCTGATCTGGAAAAGAGTGTAAATAACTTCTTATGGTGTGGAAAATTAGCCAAAGTTGTCATTGGCTCACTTAAAGAGCTTTTCACAGTTTGAGCTAAAAATCTAGAAGAGTCACTGGAATAACTCTGTATTTATATTGAAGTAGATGGCCTTACTGATAGGAAGAGAAAGAATTTTATCAGGTTGTCCTTCGAGGAAGTATTTTATAGTGAAGTAATAGACTATGGCAGTAAATTCAGAGATTCATTTAATACAGCATTTTGATTTAATATTTATTTTTAGTTCTTTCTAAGTGTTTCTTTCTTTTAACTAGATTGCTACAGATGAAGACAGTGGGATCCTGCTCTACAAAGGCGATAAAGATCATATAGCAGTAGAGCTGTACCGGGGTAGAGTGAGGGTCAGTTATGACACAGGATCTTATCCAGCCTCTGCTATTTACAGGTGAACCCAGATAAAACAAATTTCTAACTGAAACAAAACATGTATTAATTCCTTATATCAAAGTAACATTTTTCAATAGATGGTTAAAAGAAATATATGCAAATGAATGTATTCTCAGACATGTAAAACCTATTGCCAAAAGACATGATTTGGCTTGGAAAATAATGCAGATATGTCAGAAAGATAATATATTATTTGATCCATTAAAACTGAGTAAGGATTAGCTTTCAGCAGAATATTTATACCTTTATGTAAAGTTCACATGTGGAAGTGTAGTTTTTTCCATGATGTGACTCCCAAATAATTTCCTAGTGTGCAGGGTAAAGTGCAGAACTATACTGCATAAGGAGAAATTAAATGGAAGTTTCTCTTCTCTTCTGTGTTAGGCAGTCATATAATGTGGGACTTTTCCCTGACAAGTTAAGAGAAAGCTAAAAACTTGATTCCAAAAAAAGGCACTATCCTTGAAAAAGAAATGTTTTTTGCTTCTGAAGTCATTAAGATACAGAATCCAAATCTGCTTCTGGAGCATAATTTTTCAGGTTTCTTTAAGTCAAACTTCTCTGGTTCTATGAAAAATTACCACCTGAGCTTCCAGGGAGGTTTTATGTAACTTCTCAAGAATTTGCAGACAGACATTTCAAGAGTGAGCAAAAAGACAACAGACATCACTTCTTGGCTTTGATTGCCCTATTGTTGCTACAAAAACATTCAAAAGTAAAGGGGAAGTGTTGAATGAGTTTTCCCTGAATCTTCTTTTTGCTGTTTTTACACCTTTTGTGTTGTAGAATTTTAACTAGTGTTTGTTTATTTGCTTGGTTTTGTAGCAGCTGACATTGTTCTGCATTCTATTAGGGACATTTAATTGAAAATAAATGATTTTTAGAAATGATTGTACTCAAATGGCAATATAAAATCAAAAGCTTAAGTTTATATAGCAGGGAAACAATGCTAAACTTTGTTAGGTAATAACACCAAGGGAACTGTGGTTTTAGTAGATTACTAAAAGCATTCCACAGAAAAAAAATCATTCCTATAAAATACAATATAAAGTTGTTTAGTAAAAACACAGCCTTTTACAATAAGCATCTTAAGGTTGCTTTTATTTTCTGATGCAATATGTATTTCATAAGGTTTTTATACAATACCATGAAATGGTTTAACATGTGGAAATAGTATATGTATTTTAATTGTATAAATTTTCATATACTAAAAATGGGATTTGACTTTACAGGAGATTGAAGTATACAACACAAATTTAAAATTGCATGTAACATTCACATTTCTCAGCAACTACAATTCAAAATAAGATTATTTTTCTTTTCTATCTCGGATAGTGCAAATGAAGAAGTTTAAATTCTTTTGTCAGGATTTTAATTATTTTTGTTGATTTTTGTTTTGATAGGTACAGCTATCTAAGAATAGGAAGCAATATAAATCAAGATCATATGTAACTTGAAGTTATTTTCATTGCCATTTGTTTAATCTATCAAGAATACTTCTTCCCATTAAAAACACATATTTCCTTCTTACCAATTTAACACTTTTTTCACTATTACTGGAATATAACAAACTCTGGTAATTCACACTTGTCCATTTTAGTTTTCTAGAAAAAGATTGGAAAACAATACTTACACAGGTAAAATTAAAAACTGTAAATGTAGAAGGGATTAATAACAAAGTAATCAATTAAAAAACAGTCCCAATTAGGTTAGTCTTACAGAACAATTACAAGCATTTCCCCTACATAATTGATCAGCTCTTTTGAATTATGTGACAATTGGAGAATGCAGACACAGTGAAGAAAGGGATGGGAAATGTAGTGAAGTGTTACAGAGTGACATAGTTGTTTAGTGAAGCAGATACACACTTGTAGTATTATTATTGTTATCCTCCCTTTCATTTCAAATAAGCATGATGGTGAGTTTCTAGGCAATATTTGAAAATGGTCATGCAGCGGTGCTGAGATCAACTGCAATGAAGTCTTTTGCCCTTGAGGGAAGTGTTGGAAGCCATGTACATATTTCCACGTTTGTATATATATTTGTACATCTAGTGATCACTGTACAAATTAGATATTATTTCTTTTCTATTTCATGTTCTAGAAAGGAGTATGTTGTAGCACAGGATCTTTTATACATTATGCTCTAATCCCTTCATCCTTTCCAACCTATTCCTGTTTTTCTAAGTTTTGTTTCCACCCATCCTTGTTTCCAGTTCCTACTGTTTTACCTTCCTAGGATCTCTGTGACATTTCCTGCCCTTTTTCAGCTCTTTACCTTCTTTTCACCCTTTCATTGCATGTTATCTTTCTGTACCTTTGTTACGTATTAAAGCTGTCTCCTGTCATGTTTCCTTTCCTTCTTTCAGTCCATCCCTTTGGTTTCTTTCCTCCCTTTCCTCCCTTCATTTTTTTCTAAGCCAGCTAGATCTGATCATCTTTGCTTAAAAACTGCTCACGGATAAAATCTACATTAACCTACCAATTCACTTTTCCTCTTCTCTATTTCATCCTTCTCAGTCTCCTTCTTGACTCAATTTCCAGTCCTGTTTTTCTTACAATCCAATACCATCCATTACTCAGATTCTTTATTCTATTTCTTGCCCAGTCCTACCTCTTTCTCTTCTTTCTCTATAGGCCTATTTTTTGCTGCTTCTGAATGAGAACCACACAGTTTCTTTGTCCTTGTAACCTTGATCTAGCTAGGGCAATACCTTCTCTTTGAATGGGTTGGCAGGCTCAGATCCAGCAAGTACTACTGCAGTCCAACAGTACAGCTGCAGGGAGGGTGCTAGTCATCTGTGCGTTGAAATATAGCCAGCATGGACAAAGAATTGGGGTTCTAGCCCTCCAGTTTCTGCAGACTGATGTTTTCAAGATTTCAACACCTTGCCTCAATGGATTTTCAGAAAGACGACAAATAGATAGACATGGTGCCAGCCCACTGCCAAATGTCATGACCTGCAAAGCAGGGTTAATAGAAGCATAAGAAGTAGGAGTGTGTTCCCTTCAGTTTGGGAAACTATCTGGACTGTTTAGGAAGAAAAAATCCATTTCAGGCACCATTCAATATGGAAAATTTCAGAAGAAACACTTGAAGTTTACCAAAATTATAAATAGCTAAAATAATGTTGTGAAAGTGTTACGGGTTCATCCTGGTAGGCAGCTAAGAACCACACAGCCACTCACTCACCTCCCCTTCCACCCCCAGTGGAACAGGGAGAGGGAAAAGGAAGAGTAAAAGTCAGAAAAATCATAGGTTGAAATAAAAATAGTTTAATAACCAAAGGAAAAGTGGAGGAGGAAAGAAAGAAAACAAAACAAGTACTGCAATTGCAATCACTCACCGTCTCCCATGAGTCGACTGATGCTTAGCCAGTTCCCAAGCAGAAGACAGCTAACCTACCTAAATTGCCCCCTCCTCTCCATTTCACTGCTAAGCATGACATTATATGGCATGGAGTATCTCCTTGGTTAGTTCGGCTTATTTGCCTGGTTGTGTCCTCTCCTAACCTCCTGCGCACCCCTAATCTATTCACTGGGGGGAAGAGTGAGAAACAGAGAAGGCCTTGATACTATGCAAACATTATTCAGAAATAGCTAAAACATCAGTGTGTTATCAGCATTGTTTTGGTCACAAATATGAAACACAGCACCATATCGGCTATTGTGAAGAATATTAACTGCATCCCAGCCAGATCCAGTACCAATAAGTAATGAATTATAAAAGCAAAAAAGTAAATGTATTATGTTTTATCAGGGAGGTATGAAGAAGACAAAAGAGCATTTTAACTCATAAAGTTTAAGAACAGTGAGGTTTAAGAACAATTTGGTAACTGGGTAGATAGTTTGCAAACTGAGATGGTAAGTTGCCTATGCTGAGAAGGACAGAAAGGAAATTGCAAAAGCTGAGTTTATCAAAAGAGTTACAGATTTCATTAAGGAAGTGAAGTTTCATGAGTAGTATAGAAAAAAGAGTAAGACAAGTTGTAGTCCACTGAACAATGATGAGATGCCTGAAAAAGAGGCCAAAATAAAAAAAAGAAAAACAGCCAATAGAGTGATTCAAACAGAAGATTTATAATATAAATGGCAGTCAAGAAATGCTGTGTTGAAAAGGAGTCAGATGGGAGCTGTACAGCCTACTGAGATGCTTGCAGAAGCAACAAAATAAAGTTACAAACAGATGATTTAATCATGATAAATATGGAGAATCAGCCATAACAGCAGTCTAGCTGTGTACAGTGAATGAGAACTACTTTACCAATGGGAATTGTCTGCAGAAGGAGCCATCATCCCAAAAGTACTCATCAGTCAATCTGAGTAACAAGAAGAGATATGGCAGTGCCAAGACCAATAAAGAAAATTAATTCATTGGAGGTGGTTATTTGGGAAAAGCTGATCCACTTGCATTGTGTTCTTTCTGGATGTCCATTTTTAAATGGTAAATGTTTTTTACACACCAAAAAAACTAACCCCCCCCAAAAAAAACCCCAATGAAACAACCAACTTTTCATTCTGTAAGGTAGTTTTCATCATATATTTATTGGAAATAGAGGAATATTTCTTCCCAAATCATTATTCTACAGAGTTCCAGAAGCTCTAAATCAGTTTTTTCTTATAGCTTTTTATTAGGATCTATGCATTCGGCTCTCATTTCTCCAATGGGAAATGGGCTAGAAGTAATCTAAGTGCATTGGCAGGAAATATTGGACAGATATGCCTTGATTTTATTTCCCCTTTAATTTAAACTACCCTTACCTAGGAGGGCTCCTCTTTCTGCAGTAAATTTTTACCAGTAAAACAGTTTGAACTAGAAGGTTTTCATAATCATTCTTAACAGAGACACATTCCCTTTACACATTATGTTTTATAAATCCCTGGAATGACCTCTTGCTATAAAAATGCATGTTCTGTGTTGCTCTCATCCTTTTAAACACTGTTGTGTGAAAGGTTGGTAAGTTTTTAAATAACAGAAATTTCCTTGGAACAAGAACGTTAGGGTTTCTTGTTTACTTAAGAAGTCATATGCATTTTGATTTTTTAGCACAAATTTTTTTCCTGGATTCATTGAAATGTCTTAAATAAATTAATCCTGGCACTTTTCTTACTGCTTGATCTCAGCAAACAAACCTCAATACCTTGAATAGACATTACTCTTCAGGAAAAATGAACCCTGACCTTTTCCTTCCCCCCCATGGAACCTGGCAGTCCCCCTCCTGCCCACTCCCCAAAAGTGTTTATTCTGCTAGTGTCTGCTCTGTTGTGTGTTTGCATTTTCATATAGAGCTGAGTTTATGTAAAGGATGCATGCTATCATGCAGATCTTTTATCCATATTGAGGTGAGCCAGTCCACATAGTTAGAGTTGGTAATAAATAGCTAAGAAGCTATTTAATGTGTCACAGCTTTAAACGACCATGTGAGTGCTTCTGATCTGTTCCAGGACAAAAGCAGTTAGGTTAATTAAAACATCGCTAAGGATGTTATAAGGTAATTTGGTTGATTTTTGCCTTGAGATTTAGGAAGCTAATCCCTTTCAGCTATACTGCTTTCCTAATGAGAAGAGCTAACTGACTGTGTGACTGTTCAGTCCATCTCAGGCTATCATACAATTGGTTCATTTAAATAACTTTTTTCAAAGGCTTAAGCTCACTTATTTGATGGTGCCCTGAAGCAAATAAAGGCTCTCATGGGAATGGTTATAATGTCTGGTCTCTAGACTACAGCTCATTGTCATAACTCCCATGCAACCATACAATCAGCTCTTAATTCTGCAGTGGAAAACGGGTTAAAGTAATGTAAGTACAGTAATATATTCAGTCCCAGAACTGAGTAATAATATTCTTCCTTCTCTGATGTACTTAAACTCTGTTCAAGTGCAGAGTAGTTAGTTACCCTGCACTTAAACATTTGCTGTGTAGATACTGAGGCTGGTAAGCCTAGGCAGCCATTTCTTGTACCTAGTAACCTATGTAGGCTTGTCCTTACACAGCATAAGCACCATGCTTCAAACAAGCCTTTTCTGCATGACACCCTTTGGGCATTCTCCTACTAGTGGAGAATAATATCTTCGTATCAGGAGGAAATGGTATATGTAGGCAAGAAAAAAAAAGTATTCATTGCATTAGCTAGAAACTGTACACAGACATAAACATGCCTAATAAAGAAAGATTACTTTATTGCCAGCATCACTAGAGCTGTCTGGACCAGTGATATGATTTTTGTCTGGCAGGACTAAGGTTAGATGCAGTTTCATATTCCATGAAATGGTAGGTTTATGTATCACTGGAGCCAACTAAGGCCTTCATGCTTAAAAAAAACCCCAATACTATGCAATATGTAGGATATACACACATACATGCATACAACTAACATCTTGAAATAACGTTAGATTCATGGAATGGTTTAGGTTGGAAGGGACCTTTAATGATGATCTAGTTCCAACCCCCTGCCGTGGGCAGGGATACCTTCCACTAGACCAGGTTGTGCAAAGCCCTGTCCTATGTGGCCTTGAATATTTCCACTGATGGGGTATCCACAACTTCTCTGGCTATCTGTCCCAGTTTTTCGCCACCCTCACATTAAAGAACTTCTTCTTTATGTCATCTTCTTTTACTTTATAGATTCTATCTAATCCAAATCTATGCTCTTTTAGTTTAAAATGGTTACCTCTTGATAGTCCTATCACTACAGGCCCAGGTAAAAAGTCTCTCTCCATCTTTCTTATGAGTCCCCTTTAAGTATTGAAAGGCTGCCATAAGGTCTTCCCAGAGCCTTCTGTTCTCCAGGGTGAACAACCCCAAGTGTCTCAGCCTGTCTTCATAGAAGAGGTGTTCCAGCCTTCTGATCATTGTTGCAGAAGAACTCCAAATATTTTTTGTGTTCAGCTTCCTGCCTAGCAAATGTATTTCAGCTGGTGTTTAGAACATCATCTATGTTTACACACTTCATTATTTGATGAGGACAGGAATAACTCTGAATGAAAAAGGGCTATTAATTTACAATATGTGTTATTAATAGAGTGTTATTGAAGGGTTATTGTATTATATTATGTTAGCTCTTAAGCATACATGCATGTCCTTGCTTAAAATCTAGTTTTCACAAGACTGCACTCCTGGAGAAGTTCTGTTCTGAAGCTGTATTAACTCTTAAAGGGGAAGATCAAAAACTGTTCTAACCAGACCATCACTGTTTAACATTACTATTAATGTTTATTTTGCAGTGTGGAAACTATTAATGATGGCAATTTTCACATTGTGGAGCTGCTAGCTATGGATCAGATTCTGTCTTTATCTGTTGATGGAGGAAGCCCCAAGATAATTACCAATTTGTCCAAGCAATCCACTCTGAATTTTGATTCTCCACTGTATGTGGGAGGTAAGAGGATCTTACTGCTTCTTACTAACTAATTTACTCTGGTAACATGCATTAATAAACACATGGTAAGAGACTTACTCATTGAGATAACACCTTAAGATGAAACTTCAGCAGTTAACAGCAATACTTTCAATTTTAACAGATAGTACATCTTCAAACTGCACCTGTAGCTTTTTTATCAGTATGGATATTTGATACCCACTGTAAAATCTGTAATTTGCAACTGTTATGTAGCTTTTTGCTATACCAAAGAAGTGTGTTTAACATTGTTCAGCTACCTGAAGATTCAGTAATGCCTATTCAGAAAGTATAGAATGGTAGCATCTTGTTCCAGTCATTTTTTACATTTTTATTCACTGTACAGGTATCTGCAGGAAATGATAGCAAGGTATAAAGCCATGAAGTATAATTTATGTCTGGAGATCTTATTGCTTAGGGCTGATAGGAGTTATGACATTAGGTAAGAAGGGAACCAACTGGACAGTTGCCTCACAGTATGTGGCAGGGTTTGTTGGTGTTTGGTTTTGTTTTGAGGAAAGAATTGTTTGTTTCAGTAAAACTGGCAGTAGGTGATTGTGGAGATAAACTATTTGAAACATTTTTGATCATTTGCCACAATTACTCTGTAGAACTATGGATTTAAGTTTATTGTTTTAACCTGCAGTTTCCGTTGAATTTCTGATGAGCCTGCATAATCTAGGTAAAAGAGTCAGAAACTTCAGCCACCACTTTGTGCCTTCTTACTGTCCGCGGTAGCAAGTCTAAGTTCTTAATCATCAGAGATTCAGCATGGTTTTTAAATACTGATCTTCTACCAGTCTTCATCTTCTACTTAGTTTAACCTTACACTCTTATAGGAGACATATGAGGAGTCTCCTGACCTGGTTTTTCTGTAAAAAGAATACCTACTTTCTTTTTCATTTTGTCTAATTCTTAGGAACCATTTTGTGTCTGAGAATAAGTTTTCAGACTTGAGCATCTTGCCTCCTTGCAAAAAGTTAGGCTACCAGTAGTACATTCATGAAATCCCCATTTTCTCTAGAAAAGGTGCTATTTATCCTCTTTCTAAATATACTGAAAAGCCCAGAGTAGTTGCTTAGATTTCTCTCTAATGAAGAGAAAAACAGGAAGCTGCTTTGATACCCATCAAGAATAGTCTATTTTTCCTATAAAAATGGTATAACAAAGTGCCTCAGTTACAAGTGACGAGGAGAAAGTTGACTTTTGTCTCTGAAAATCCCCATTCTTCCCTTGAAACACTTCAGCTTTTTTGTCAAATCTTTTCAGATTTTATCATTGCCACCTTCCATCTAAGATGGGAAGAAATACAAAATAGAATTCAACATTAGTCATTGGTCCCCATACCATCAGAGAGAAGAATTAAAATTATCAAATGTATGAGCTCTCTTTAAAATTGCTTCATATCATGAATCTCAAAGGAGAATTGCCTTGTGGAAGCACATCTGCATTTTTTCATGTGTATCACTTCTGTTGTTTACATAGTGTCCTATGCCACAGTTTTTGAAAGGAAAGATGGTCCTAGATTCTAGTAAGACACTGTGTGCTTGCTTACTTGTATTGTCAACATCAGTTTGTTATTTAATGACTGCTAAGACCAATTTTACTACTTCTTGAAAACGAAGCGTAGTGCAGAATGGTCCCCCTGTCTGTTATGGGCATCTTTTGATGAAATGAGGCTAGGCTGCCAAATATTCTGTGCAGTGCTAACACTTGCTTGTTGATTTGTGACATATGGTTCTCATTGCTTCTTCACCTTGCAGATCTGTGTCTCCACGAGAAGAATCATACTAAACTGCATCATCATTTTGAAGTATCAGAAGAAATAATTTTTGTAAATAAACTTTTCCTTCAATGATTTGATTCCTAAGAGCAGGAGTCTTTTTAATCTTAGTATATATTCTTTAGAGAGGTCCTGTGTTCCTTCTATTTCTGTTCTTCACATTCAGGCTCCAAGCAGACATTTCCACTGTCACAGAAAATGTTGTCCAAAACAGAATGAAAACCATTATCAGAAGCACATTATTACAAAATGAAGCAAAAAAAACCAGTAGGTCGATATTCAGCTCTTAAACTTTTCTGTTCTTTACCTATGTTTATCTATTTATTATCTTTAAAATTCTTGAGACAGTTAACTTCCACTCTTTTATCTTTATATTACTCATCTTTTTGAGATTCATTCAATTTTTTCTTATCCAACTATATCTAGAATTTTTAGAGAATTTGATCACACATTTCCATCAGTTAAGAACTCAAATTCTCACTAGGATTTTATGCAGTATTTTTATCTTTGCCAAAGTCTTAGTTTGACACCTATATCATCATGTAGCTTACACTTACTCTTATCACCTTCCTGCTAAAATGGCATTTCTGGTAAGCATCACCTCAGCTGGCAGGATGAAATTCAGACTTGACAGCAAGCCCTTGTATGGTGTGTGCTCTGTCTCTCTCTCTGCCCACCCCTCCTCTCTTTGCCCC
>JANZLQ010000056.1:29054083-29114994 GCA_026212715.1 Elanus axillaris | reverse complement strand
CCTTCTCTCATTCTCCCCTCCCCCCCTTTTTTTTTCACAAAGTTATTCTTATGTCACAAAATTTGGGTTGGTTTGGAAGGGGTAATTTAACTTTATTTTTACAGAAAGTGGGCTAACCAATTTATACTCCTTTTTTTTTGACCTTTTTCCAACTGTATCGCTGTCCTGTATGGTCAGAATACACATGCTAGATATTTTTTGGTCTTTCTATAACAGATTTCAGTAAATCATATGGCTTTTTGTAAGAAGTCTTAAGGGACAATCTGTTTCTTCTCAACAACTCTTCAAAGAGGTCAGAGACTTCACTGATACTTCACATTCTTCTCTCAGAAATTAGAACATATTTTACTAGTTGAGAGTGGCACCCTGTTTCACGGAAGTTCCTATTTCTGAGACAGGTAGGGCATCAGCTGCTTTTGACTTGTGCCTGCTCTGTTCTAGCAGGTTCTAGAATGAGATACTCCTTTTGACAGTGTTATTGTATGACTGTTATTTAATAGGGGTCTTACCAGTTGCCTCCTCGAGCAGTAATTTGGTAATTTACCTGTAGTGATGATCAGTGGCCAAAACCTTAAAGGGGAGCCAGAACTGCTTCCTGACCTTTCTGAAAATAGAGCTGAAATGTTTGTCTGCATCATCTCTATGGCAGTTCTTTCCTAACTGATAAAGAACCTTTATCTAAAAATTATCTAAGAAATATCGCTAAAGGTTATGAGCAGCTTTTGCACACACTTTGGCCTTCTAACACTTGGTAACTTGCTAGAAGAAGCAAAACATGTATAGACTAAAAGCTTGTGTATATGCTTGCATTGCATCACCAAATGTCTTCCAATCATGTGTGACATACCTCAATTATCTGGTGTCATACATGCTTATACAGTTCCCAGTAATCATATCTAAATTTCCTGACACTTACAAGTGTAACATCTAATTCAGCATTGCATTGGCTTACTTAGATTTGTGCAGCTTTTATTTTTACAATGCATAAATCCAGTGCATCTATCCTGTTATTAGATACCTCAAGCTATATGCCTAAATATTTGCTGACTGCTGCTTTCAAGGGAGACATCAAGGTGAAGAGGTCTTGATGGCTCTGCCTTGTCCCCAGATTTTGAGAATATGGCGAATAGTTTTGAAGAAATGGAAACAAATGATTGTTTGCAGTCTGAGTCCTTTAGTATAATAGCCTATTTTACTTAACTGGTAGGAGCAAAGAAGATTGGGCTCTTCAGCAGTATGGATGCAATAGTGTTCATTTCTATAATCACTGAAGTTTAGCACAAATGGAATTACAATAACCTCTAAATGAAAGGCAGGTCTACTTCATTAGATTGCATAGCACTTCTGCATTACACTTAACTGTTCAGATAACTGTATAAAACCATTAGAAGTATCAGTTTACATGGTTAAGGAGCAACTATGCAAAACGTTACCTCTTTCTGTGGTTGTTATCTAACTAAGTGCCAGAATGAAAATTGTTAATTTTGCCTAGGAATAAACCTGTGCAGCTAATAAGCGTATTTATTTTCAGGTAAACATCCTTTTCTAATGCTCAGTACACTTTGGTTTGCTTTATCAGTCTCAGGAGGTGTTTAGGCATTTGTGTATTCATTATTTGAATGTAATATCTTAAGGACTAATTAATATAGGCCAATATGTTGGAAATAAGTTTAAATAAAAAAAAGCAGGGGGCAGGAGTAAAAGAAACTTCATTTTCACAAGGAAACAATGTTTAGTAGTAATATTCCATCTGAATTAGTCTTAAATGATTAATTGATCACAACAGGACAACTGCATCATATACCTACTGCTCTAATTACACTTCTAACAATTATAGACTACAACAGAAGAATTGTTCTGAAAATAGTCAACATCAGGGGCATTTGCACTATCTAGACATATCTACACATAAGTATTTTGATGCTGAAGTATTGTTATTACTGACTATTTTTGTTTTAAACTGTAATGGCAAACTCTGAGTGGCTTTTTTATTAATCTGTTTTTGAGACATGCTAAACAAAAATATTTTTGAAAGTAATGGAACCTCATCCTGTTGAGGTTTTCTTTCCAAGAATTTTCACTGCAAAATTTCACATTTGAAGTGTGTATGCCAGCTCCAAATTGATGAGCTGGTCCTACTAAACTCTTGTAGATTTGAGTATCTTAGCAGCTTACAAAAAATCTTGTATCAGCTGCTAAATTTCAACAACTTTTGTTTTTTCCAAGATTCAGAAACTATGTACTATTCTGGACTTAATTGCACTAGGTCAAAAGCAGGCATGTATCTGAACTTTTTGACAGTTGTGAGCTTCCGGTATGAAGTCCTATATACATCTCTTTAGTTGGACCTAGAGACTTACAGGTTTGGAGCTGGCTTACTTGAATGCTGACAATTTCCAGGACTATTTCCAAATACTAGATCATTGCCCATGGTTCTAGGCTGAATAACTAAGAATAATTAATTAGGAAGAAATATTTCTTTTAAAATGTTTAAAAAATAGAGAAAGTTGTACAGAAGATTGTACCAAATATTACATTGATTATTTGCTATTATTAATTTCCTAGGCATGCCTGTGAAAAATAACATAGCAGCTTTACGCCAGTCTCCAGGACAGAATGGCACCAGCTTCCATGGTTGCATCCGTAATCTATATATCAACAGCGAACTCCAGGACTTCAGAAATGTGCCACTGCAAGTGGGAATTCTGCCAGGTTGCGAGCCTTGTCATAAGAAAGTTTGTGTGCATGGAACATGCCATGCTACCAGCCAGTCAGGCTTTTCCTGTGAGTGCGAAGGAGGATGGACTGGACCCCTCTGTGATCAACAAACTAATGACCCATGTCTTGGAAATAAGTATGTCCTTCCTCAAGACAGAACAGTAGTATAATATGCCAATAAGTCTCCTGTCGTGTATTTTTTTCATAAAAGTTCACACTTTTTTCAGCAAGAAACAAAATACCCTGGGCATGTAAAAGTAAAACCAGCATCCAGGTTATAGTATATTCTTCCTATAAACTTAATGAGGAAAAGTCCCCAGTTTAGGGGAGCAGATACACACATCTCACTGAAGTGCTGCCTAAAACCTGGGAAGTGCTCTTGCATACTTCTGTATGGGCTTCTTCTGTAATGAGTTACACTGATGCAAGTGTCGGTATGACGGTACAAAAAATCATTTAGAAGAAATTGCAAATGGAAAAAAATATCTTTTTGCTTATTTATAATTGTACAGAATGAGGAAATACAATTACTATTATTCTCCAATGTTTTTTAAAAACTTGATACAACAGATACATCTAATATTTTTATATTTTCACGGTACCCCAGGTTTTAGCAGGAAAAAAGATTTCTACCTTTATGGTAAACTTCTGTTTGAGTCCATGTGTGCGAATTCTTTTTGCTGATTTGACTAGAACATTTTAGGTTAGACATTTTATGTACGTTTATAGACAGGGTTGTGTATATATGTGTGTAGCGAGTTAGCAAAAGGTGTTTATATGTGTATATGAGAGTATTGATATCTATGCATATTCATCTTTTACATTTACTATAGGGACAGATTCAAATTTTTGGCTCATGGTCTCCCAGCACAAGAAGATCAGAAACTTAAGAAGTTCAAAGTTCTTCAGGATTTATTGGTCATGGGCAACCAGATGTCATTCTGTTTGCCCTTACCACTGTCCTTACTATAGCTTCGCAAACATCTTTTTTTTTTTTTTTTTTTCGTTTGTGTAGAGTAAAGTAAGCCTACTTGGATCTTTTGGCTGCTGCTTTTTCAGTGCTCTGGCCTATATAACTTTTGGCTTTTGAGCACCAGTGGCCTGAGTTTGCTAAGAGATTCTAATAAGAATATTTTCCAACTCTTATATAAAATGATGTTTAAGTGATCTTTCCACATACTGTGTGTGGTGAGTCTTACCCTTTAAAGATATTTACACCAGTTATCAGGCTTTATAATGCAGTCAGCATTGTTTACATTGATTATGGACTCTTTCAGTACTATTAAGTTTTGAACTCTTCCCAAAGCTACAGCAGTGAATTTTTGAGGCATATCATAGCATTTCATTGTTTATGGGTCTTTTTCCTACCCTGTCCTTTTTCACAGTAACTTAAGAGCTAAAGAAAGGAAGTCACAGCAGGTTAAAAACCAAAATGTCTATCACATCCATTTTATACTTTAGGAGTCAAAAGTAACATGGAACTGTAACCACCAAGTTCTATAATAAGAAAAGCCAAAGAATTTCTTTCAACTGCCCTTGAAAAATTAGATTCTATATAGGTTCTTATAACTATGCACATCAGCACCCAAACTGAGTGCTTTTTGCAGTAAGTTACAAAACTTGGCAAGTGTCAGATACATGCAGTATCAAAGATAGAATTAAGTAAGCACAACATTAGTGTTTTGTTAGCTCTTGAAAGTATTTGTTTTCTTTCAGCTGTATACAGTGCTGTAAGCTTTTAGGATAGAAAGCCAAACCAAAATTGTTTATTTGGAGTGAAGGATGGTTTTGTTGTTCTTTAGTTCCTGGGGATTTTTATTCTGTATTTCTTGATTCATCTCTAAATCCTGTCTATTGAACAGATGCATTTTGTCCATCTAATACAGTATAACATTCCACTTCATCTGAGTGACAGACTTGTCACTGTGATCTCTGTTTTGAAAATGTAGGGATCTTTTATAGAACCCTGCACACCATGAAAAGGCTTAAAGCTTAGATTTATTTTACCTAAATCTAGGCACTTGACTTAGGAGCATAGTGACCGAAGTTTGCTCTGTAGTCAGTAAAGGAATAACACATTTCTAAAGAGTAAATTAGCCCTCATGTAGTCTAATCACCTTCTGGATAAGCTTTTTTTTCTCCATGACTGGGGAGCTTATGGCAATTATACATCTAACTTCAGTGTCTGACATAGGTACCTAAAATTAGATAACATGAAACTGTGCCCAAGAGTTTGCACTTAGCTTGATGTTCCTTTCAGTACAGTCTGAAGATGAAATTTAGGGCTTCAAAGAACAGGTGGAAGCAAAAGTATGAGAGTTGGCATTAGCTAAGATTTAATCATCTTCTAAGTCAAGCAGAACTTAACCAAAGATCCTGACATGGATTGCTTTGATATCTAAAACAGCCTGTATAGAATATGACATGATGTCAGTGTCACCTGAGTAACTTCATAGATCAGATGTCCTAAAAGTGGTTGTTTTGTAAATGGTGAACAGATCAAATGCTGAACATAATGAAAAGTAAACAAAAGCTATCTGTCCTGCGATAGTGTCTAAGCCTTCAATTTTGAGTTGCTTAATCTAACAGTCTTGGAATATCAGACTTCAACCACAGGAACAATTTGGAATTGTTTAGGGAACATAGTTGCTTCAAAACTACAGACTCTTGCATAATAGGGAAGTTGCAGGTGCTTAAGATATTAGTTAAATTTTATGCTTGCAGTATTTAATCGCAAACTTGGTATGTGAATAGAGGCTATGTGTTGTGCCTTCCATTTAAATATCCTGTGATGAGACTGACTTGCACAGAACTAAGGGTACACATGGAGAATTGTAACATAGATTTCATTGACGAGTGGAACTTGTTGATGTTTATAAACTGAAAAAGTTTTAATAGTTAATGCAAGTTTGTCAAAGTTAAAAAGTGTTGTACATTCTTTTCAATTTTACCAAATTCCTTACTGTACTGAAGAAGTAGAGTACAAAGCAAAAAGTTTCAAGAAATACAGACTGTTATCTAAAAAATTTCAAAATGAGATGTTGTTCTTAAAAGAACTTTACTTTTACTACAAAATGCAATTTTATATGAATTTTTGCCATCTTCAAATTGAAAAAAAGGTTTTTATTTTACATTGAACGGGATTTTTTTTTTAATCTAAAACTTTCATTTATTTATTTATATACTTATTTAGGTGGCTGCCACAACCTACTGAGGAGGTTGTGGCCTCAGGGATCTTGCAATACAGAGAGGAAAAACATTAGAGAGGAGAAACATTAAGGAGGGCAACTGTGATCTTGAGTATCAGGATTGCATTCCTCCCTGCAGAGGAGTCTTCACCGTGGTCTCCCTAGGAAACAGTATGTAGATAGAAAGCTTGTGTATCAAGACAACAGATAAAGAAAATAACATTATTTATAGGTAGAAAGTTATTGACCCTGTGCCACCAAATGAACAAAAGGAAGTTATTTTATTCCAAGACACTGGTGATTAGCTCCCCTAATCTTCAGCTTATACCTAGGAACAGGTAATTAAACATCCTCCTTTTGGGAAACACCACCTGTCTCTCAAGGGAAGACCAGCTATGTGTTGCCATACTACTGTGTATCAGAACTTAGCAGATGGAGCCTAACTCACAGCCTTTTTTGTCTAACAGCAAGATTTGAGCCTGCCACAAATGTTCACCAAAGCTCAACCGAGAGAGTAGCTAGTTTAATCACTTGGGTGAGATGTGATAAAATGCAGCCTCATCTAAGTGTGAGTTTCTGTACGAGTACTAGATGAGTGCTGTTGGCTTTCAGTGAAGTAAAGACGTGCCTCACATTATATGACCACACTACTGGCAGTTGGCAATGCAGACTAATAAATTTGAAAGGGGAGCACATGTTCAGCTTTGAAACTGCTACTGCTTGCATCAGAAGAGATTCAGATAGGAAATGCCTGACCTATCTTTGTGCTGGGAGCCCCATAGTTCATAAGTGACAATGTGGGTTTTTTTAAAATGATACAACAACCAGAATTTCAGGTGAGTATCCTTTTTCTCTACTTAATTCTAGTGGATTATATTTGGGCTTGATTTTGCTGTGTTCTTCTCAAAAGCATGCTGAAAATTTAGGTAGACAAGGAATGTTGGTTTTAATAATTGTGGCCTGTAAAAGTCTTCCATAACACATCTACAGTGGCTGTTTTCTGGTGAGATAGAGTTCTGTACTGCAGCTCGTTTCATGTAAACCTGCATACCAATTATAAACCACTTCACTGCATCTCACTGAAAAAGTCCATTAGAAACAAAAGCAATTTCTTCTGAGTACAGTCCAAAGTATTTGTAGTTAATGTTGCTTAGCCTGAACTTTGATGAATAATTTATTTTTATTCTCTTGGGCTTGTTTCCCCTGTAGATGTGTGCATGGTACCTGCTTGCCGATCAATGCGTTTTCATACAGTTGTAAATGCCTGCAGGGACATGGGGGAGTCCTCTGTGATGAAGAGGAAATGCTGTTTAACCCCTGCCAATCCATCAGGTGTAAACATGGCAAATGCAGGCTTTCAGGACTCGGGAAACCATATTGCGAATGCAGCAGCGGATACACGGGGGACAGCTGTGATAAAGGTAAAAAAAATTAAAATCATGTTGTTTTTGTCTTAAAAAAGAGGTTTTTTTATTAAAACATAAACAGCCAAAAACATTGCCAACTTTTTTTTCCCCACAATACACACATTTGTTGCTTTTTTTTTTACCATATGAATTTATCTCGGTGAGAGAAAAATCAAACTTTTCCCATGAATTTGTTTACATTTTGAAGATTTTTTCATCAAATGTTTCTCTGTGAAAACACTTCTCTTTTTTTGCCTTTATTCAGAAATACATTTTTACTATATTTAACTATTACCTTTTACCTGCTGTATCTTTCTGTATTTATTGTTTCTCTGCCTTCTGCAACTGAGAAGCCAAATCCAATGATTCTGCTCCTAGTTTTATCACAAACTCTACTTTTGACCTCTCAGCTTCAACTGATTTATCACAGCGAATTATGCAGGTGAGATGGATGAAAACAGGATGACTTTTCCCCCTACCTTTTTCTTTTTCCTTTGTCTATCAAAGCTCTCCCTCTCCCTCTCTTTCCTTTACCCCAGATGGCATTTATTTTGTATTGTACATAGATGTGAATAGAATAGAAGAATATGGCTGTAGAACTTTTAACAGATGTCTCATTTTTAGCTGGTTTTATACCTCAGTAATTTATGAAGTTAGTGGAATGTAACTTGTATTAAATAACAGTTTGAATAATATTAAACTCCAGGTCTAATAAATTAAATTGCATGCTCTCTGAAACATTTCCCTACGGTAAATAGAACCAGCTGCAAGCAATGTAGGAACAGAAGATGTGTATTTTTATAAAAGAGGAAAAGATTTAAGCTTCCAATTTTCTTGTCATTGTAATAGCTTTGTATTTATGGTTTACATATACATAATATAAGCTTTACTGAAAATAGGAGGTATAGGAAATAAAACTCAGCATTAATCAAATTATGTTTGGTAGAACCACTAGTTTCCAATATACAGTCTTGAGTCAAACTTTAAAATATCAATCCCAACTGCAATTAGAAACACAGCATCTTCCTTAGCAATGTCAACCATTCTTTGACCTGTGTTTCAAAAGCGTATCTCCTATTTTACATGTTGTTTTCTACAGAAATCTCTTGTCGAGGGGAACGAGTCCGAGATTACTACCAAAAGCAGCAAGGGTATGCTGCGTGCCAGACGACCAAGAAGGTATCAAGACTAGAATGTAAAGGAGGATGTTCAACCGGGCAGTGCTGTGGACCACTAAGGAGCAAGAGACGGAAATACTCTTTTGAATGCACTGATGGGTCATCATTTGTGGACGAGGTTGAAAAAGTGGTGAAGTGTGGCTGTACAAATTGTCCCTCCTAAGTGTCCCTGTCACACTTGTCTTTTGAAAATGTTGTATACTTATTGACCGTGTCGGACTAATTAATGCTTCATAGTGGAAATATTTGAAATATATTGTAAAATACAGAACAGACTTATTTTTATTATGAGAATAAAGACTTTTTCTTCATTTGAAAAAAGATTCAAGTGCTTGAACTGAGACTTCTCATAACCAAGAGGAGCTTTGAAGAAAAAAAAAAGACCTGGTAACATTGCAACAGAGATGGGAAACTTTAACTGCTTTTAACATGGATTCTTCTTTATAACATGCTGAAGATACACTGACACTATACACATGTGACTTTCTACTTAACAGCTCAGAGATGAAACACTGACCAGAACATGAGGCTTGGTTTTTTCACTTTCATATCAGTATATTTTATTGTCTTGACAGACCATATCAATCACTTACCTATGGATGAGGAAGCATTATGAGAGAAAAGAATCAGATTATACAGAAATTACAATTGTATGAAATACATTTTATCTTTTGGAATTATTAAGCATCTTGAGAAGATGGGGTCCCTTTTAATGGATGGGAAATGGGAGATACGAGAATATACTATAATCCTGAAATCTCCTGATGATGTACACTTTTATGTCAGCATGTTAGCAAAAGAAGCATAAAAAAGTGTTTATCTGCCCTTTTCCAGTATTAATTTTTTTGTAATATAAATGTTTTGGGGATGATAAAAATAGATTATTGATGGATAAATTAGTAATAATATGGATTTCTGTTTCTATGAGTTCTAAACAACTCTATACAGTATTCAGTTTCATTGAGAAATATTTATTGTATCAAAGTACATTGTACTTAACCCTTTTAGGCCATCCCTTTTACTGTTTTTCAATGCTTTAATATATATTAATTTATATTTGTCCCAGTATTTTTGTAATTTTTTTTTTTAAAGGACTTAAAAATCAGGATTTTTTGCAATAGAACTAACGTAGCATGTCGTCTTGGGGTAAATGTTTTCAGTCTGGTTTTTCCTCTCCTTCCCTTTTACTTTTCCTTAGAATCTGACCACTTGGTGTCACTGGATCTGAAAGTGATGACAATCTGCAGTTTTCACATACAGCAGATATTCAGGACACCTTCCAAGAACCCGTAATGTATGACAGAAAATGTCTTTACACTAGGTGGCAATTGTAGAGAAGTTAATTTTCCCTATATACAGTACTTACAGAAAATAAGATGGCGTGTAGAAAATGACATTAGAAGGTAGATCTTTATAAATTAATATTCCCATGGAGCTTTTTACCTTTTTTATAAAAAAGAAAAAAAGGCTGTGCTATCAAGAACTGTGACTTTCCCCAAATAATAAAACTACTTTACTACCCTAATGTTCCCCATGTTAACATGTTGCTGCTAAATTATAATGTAGAATTGGTAATCAATAGTGGGTTGTGTTCTTCTTTCAGTAAAACCCAGGGTACCCTGTAAAAATGCAGATGTTTTTCAATTTTATTTTATTATTTTTTTTACAAAAAAGTTAGATGTACATGTGTAATGCAGTGTGCTTTGTCTTATTTGGACTGATATCAGTAATGCTACTGATGTTTGTAAATTAAACAGATATTTACTTCATTAACAGCTTTTATTTGTATTCTTCTGAGAAGTTTAAACTGTCTGACAGCCTTTAATTAAGCATCTGTAGTTGCAAAGAATATTTGGTAAAAAACCCGAATAAAACCCAACCCTAGATCTAGTGTATTCATTGCTGAAAATCTGAAGAAGGAATTAACTTGGGATTATTACATCTACAGGCAGTGACATCTGAAAATGTGGGTACATTATGAACACAGCTGAACACATACCAAAATTAACAAAATACTTCTAAATAAAGGACACGAGATCAAAAGACAAACTGAGTATATCCTAATGTTTTAATGGTTATACAAATAGCAGTTTGGCAGTTGTTTTAGCAAGTAATTTGGTTCTTCAGAGGGATTCATTTTCACTAATCTTGGACTAAGTATTGTAAACTTAAGTAATTGGGTGGGATGATACTTAACCAGGTTTCTTTTCTGTGATACAGTTTTTACAGATAGTTCTGAATTTATTTTACTTGGTCTACTTTAGAGTTTGTCTAACTATCCAATGAAACAGCCTTTGGCATGTGGCCTTCTTTGCACTTTCTATGACTTCTAAGTAATCTTCTGTAAATAGGGGTAGCTTTGAGGAAAAAGAAGCCATTTTTGCACAACAGTACTTATATAGTATTCTTGGATAAATAGTATTCTTTTTCTGTGTATCAAAATCCCTGTATCAAGTATCTGGAGTTGGACTGCTTTCTGTCCTCATACTGACAGAGAAAGAGGAACTTTGCACTGGTATGCAAGCAATGCTAGCACCTACTGGTGATCCTGAGGCCATCAAGACAGGGTCTTTTTGTGGTCTCTAAGCAGAACAAAACAAAAACTTAAGAATTAAAAAAAAAAACCAACAACCAACAGACAACTTTGACACCTACCCCTCTGGAGGAATATAAGGCACCTAACATCAAACAGTGACTCGTCTCACTTTAGAAACCCAAGCAGCCCTGTATTCTCACCCCTGAAAGTCCTTAAGCATCGACAAGGTGTGCCGCTGTGTGTGACAAGAGATAACTTTCTCAGTGGGATGGGTCACCCTGACACCTTTCTCATACCTAAATCACTTTTATTGTAATATTTCTGTAATAGACTGCCTTGTAGCTGTATTCCCCAAAAGGGAAATGGGGTTCCGAGGGTACTGTAGCTTTAGGCATAGCTAAGACAGTGGAGAATTTAGTTCAGTGCAGAACACTCAGACACACAGGTTTTAATTCAAAAACATAAGTTACGCAGCTTTTAACACAGTGCTCAGGGATTAGTTTTCTCTCATAGGGTCTGCTGCCTGCTATAGCAATTTGTGTCATACAGTCTGCTTTTAATGCATTGAATAAAATGCATAAACAGCATTGGGTCTGAAGGAGACAACTCAGTACAGTGGCCAAGTTCCTACCTTTGATTTAACACTGCATACAGTTCAAATTCTTTTTTTCATTAGAAACCAAGAAAACTGGAAATTGCAGATTCCATGTTTTTCCGCCACTATTCTTAAAAACTGTAAAAGAAAAAGCACATGAATACTGCTTAATCTGTACTGGCTCATGCACAGCTCCTACTGTCATCTCACAGATAATAAAAATGTGAAAGAGCATTGAAAGAAGACCATTCTTCTTGAATGAAACAGTAACAAAAGTCATTGCTTTTTTTGTTAACATTGAAAGTCAATTCAGAACAGGAACTATCACACATGGAACCAGATTCTGCAGCCTGTATTAAAGTTACTGGGGAAAATGAATATGTTAATGATAGAAATACTGTTTTAAGCAAACCAAAGGTGGGCTTTAAGCTTTGATAGATACAGTTTATTTTCTAAGCTCTATTGTAATAACAGTTTTGTCTTGTATTCAGAATACTTTTTATTGCCATAGGGGGATACCATGAGGCTTAGCATTACAAGAGTCATTGTAATATGATGTTGCTCTGGGTAGGTGCCAATATGATATGAATATGATGTTACGAAGGCATTTGCCTGGAAAGACCAGAATGCAGAGGTTTTGTAGATGACAAATCTGTCAGGCCTGATGATCCACAGTGTACTTGCAGGGATAGCAGCAAGGCAATAAAGAAAGTGGATGTCACCATGTTCATTTTGATGAGATGAGTGATGATTAAGAAATAAGGGGGAAAATGGTACATTTTGGAAAGGAGCTTGCTACTAGGAAGAAAATGCCCAGAAGTTTTGAAAAAGTGTCAGGAATGTTGGAGGCTGTTTGCATTGAAGCTCTGTATTTTGGGAGCTTTATCTGTTACTGCTTGAAACTTGGGTATTCAAAAGAAACCTTCAGTTCTGAGAAATGCACACTTGATCTTTCTGTCTTGAGTTAATGCTGTTGTTTGAGGAAAAGTTCATCTCTTTGAAGAGATTTCAAAATCCCATCTTTTGGTTCCTTTTCTTCTCCTTTAGAAGCGAGTGTTATTCTCACAGTAGCTCATTAGGCATGCAAGTGTCTGTGCTTCAGCTATCCCACCTTATAGTGGAGAGCCTGGCACGTAATTTCAGTTCCCATAAAGTGCAATTCCCCAGCTGAGCCATTCAGGATTCTTGGCTTTTAGAAGAAATATTTATACACTGAGCTGGTATCTCAAATCTATTTAAGATTCCTGGAGTGGAAATCAGAAAATCGTTGGTAGTTGTGACTATGTAGGGGCTGTCAGGAGTGAAGTAAAACTGAAGTGTTTGCCTGCATGCCTGGAGAGCCTGGCTCATTCTGGAGAGCCTACTGTTTTACTGTGTTCTTTATGTATTGTGTTCCTGGGAGAGTGGGAAGTCGTTGTGCTCATCCTTACAGAAATGTCTGAGAGCAGAGGGATTTTGTGTCCTTTTGCAAATAAATTGTCTAGGCTGGAAATCATAGGCCTCTTTGGCCCTTGGCCAGGTTAAACTGTGTATTGTATACCTTAACATCAACCATCATCTTGGACACCAACAGCTCCTGATGTTAAAAAAATGAATAAATCTTGCTCTCAGTTTAATAAAACACAGATGGGAAAAGCAAACCAAACAGAGAGTTAACAGCTCTATTCACTAGTCTCCTGGGCTCCATGTGATTAAATCAGAGTTGGAGGGTATGTTCCTGCTGCTGCTGTTCTGGCCAGTGTCCGTAGGGGTGATGGCCAGCAAAGGAGAAGTATTCTGTCAGTGCTGCATGTCATTTGTCAAGCTGAGAAAAAACAGCCATCTCACTGAACAGCAAGACTTCTGGCTATCCACAATCCTAGCAAATATGCTCCAGCTCTGCAGCGTGACACCCATGCTGCAGGAATTTTGCTCAGCCATGGGAACAGACTTCAAAACTGCCTCCCAGATCCACAGCTTAATTTCAAAATGTTGATCTTAGTAAGGCTTTCTGGTCTTGACACTCCATCCTTTTCTTTCATTCCAGTTCAGTGGTAAACTCCTTTAGTTCTAAACATCGAGCCTCACTACTCTCAATAGCTGCCCTATACTACATACAGGACATTAAGACTTGGTTTTTGTTCCTTTTTTAGGTATTCATTCACATTCATAGAGGGATCAGAAGACTTGCCTTAAAGAAGGAGAGAGACAGGTTACACATCCAGCTACAGAGATCAAACATTTTCATGTCCGTTATAATTCGGAAAACATTACATTACCTCCTGTGGAACAGTCTGACATACATAGACTGATATGAACTTACATATTTTATGGATTTATAGACCCAGACCAGGGGAATTGTTATCTGGTTTTGTCTGCTAGAACTTTTTTTTTAAAATTCCTTTTAAGATACTTTCCATATCGCAAGAGACAAGTCAAGATAGAATTACTGTGCCTGGGTTGCTTACTCTGTCATTAAAGTTCCTTAAAAAGATCCAGTAGCCTTTTTCTAGGACGTTTTTCTTCTTTCTCATAGTTTTTCACATTCTGGTCTTCCATGTGTTGTTTCTGTATGATGGCCCGTTTGTCCACTCCAGTTAATTTCCAGGACAGATTTAATCCTTCTAAAGAGAGGGAATGGATACCTTTTTTTTCCTGCAGCTGTGCCTAAAATCTCTCCCAGCACATCTTTAGAAGTATGTTTTCTTTCAAAGTCCTCTGAGAATAGGTTAACTTGAGCTGGTTTTACTGCAAACTTGGTTTTTTTGCTTCTGATTAGCTTTATTTATTTAATCACATTTCTGGGTTTCTGCTATGGTAACAGCAATTAAAGCTGTACCAGCTGACCTGTGCTTCAGAAGTTGCTTGCTGTTTTGAAATAGCAAGTTTAAAGAGTTTGAAGTTTGCTCATTGTCTCTCCTTTTTTTTCCCTTTTTTTTTGTTTTTAAATTGGATCTCCTTCCCTATCAGTTCACCCATTTTTGCGCAGTTTGATTATTCTCTAGGGGACAGGTAAGGACATGAGTCAATGCCAACAGTAAGTAAAAGTGACCACAGAAGACACATCAATCTACCAAAAAAAAAAAATTGTTTCTAAACTCTCAGAAAAATCAGAAGTAATTATTCATTAGTTGCTGCATTCTATTTTGCTGAACAAACTTTTACATGATTAGCAAACAAAGCTCTTAAGCAGCCTCCAAGTACACCCCTAGAAATAATTAATGTGGTGTGTCCAGGGCTAGAGAAGGAAGGAAAAGGGGCCTAACAGTTACCTAATTCCCGTACACCTTTTGTGGAGAGGAAGGTTTGGATACGTTTCTGTCCCCGAATATCCACAGCAAGACCATGTGGCACTGCACAGACTCCATGGCAGAAAAAGGGTCATTGTTATCCTAAATAATAAATAAATAAATAAATAAACTAACGCAGAACTCCACACAGCAGCTTACAAATGAGAATCAAAAGGGTTGTTAAGTCCCACTTGATCCAAACAGCGCTCATCATCCACTATCACAAACCACAGACCAGCCTTTGGCATTCATCCCATCCCTCCAGCTCCAGGCACCCCAGACGCAACTCGCCTCCCCCACTTCCCACCCCCCGGCCCCGGAGCTGACTGTGCCCACGTCCCCACAGCCCTCCCATCTCCCACCTGAGACGCTTCTTCCTCCCCTTGCCCGAAGTCACAGCGATCCCCATCCTGCGTGTGCGTTCTCCAAGATAACTGGAGGCACCTGGTGGGGGCAAAACACCATGCTGCTGATGGAAAGAATGCTCTGCCTCTAATTAATATTTAATCATTAAAAAAAAAGTATTCTTTATTAAGCTGTTACAAAAGTAACAAAAAGTTACAAAAGAAAAGTGCTTGTACCAATCGGCAGGAATGGCAGCTGACAAAATGTTTGAGTAATTAAATCCTCACTCTGTGTGTGACGTGGAGAATGAGGAGGCCTCTTCCTTGTCATTCTGAAAAGCATGCGTAGCTGCAAGGTAATTGAAAAGAAGGTAAAGAGACTTAGCCCTAACTGAAAATCTGCTCAGCAGTCACATTCAAAAGCTAGAAACAAACAAACAAAGAAGCCCCAGTTTGTTGTTTGGGGTTTTTTTTACTAAGAACAAGGACTAAACAACCAAATAGGTAAGGTACGAGTGCCTGAGAGATAAGAACGATAAAAAGGAGCCAGCTCTGGCTATAGCAAAATGCTGGGCAGTGAACACACAAGGGAATTAACTGCTGCAATTGCTCATGGATAAAAAATACAGCCATATCTTTTCAAAATTCTGTAGAAAGGACACTTACAGCCCAGGAAGTAGTGACCAGCCACTGAAGTCATCCTACTGTTAGTTCATGCTGACATGAAAGAACTCTTTGGGGATAACTTCTTTTAGCAGAAGTGACCGCAGCCTATTTGAATTTCACATGGTAATGAACAGGCTTGTAAAATGTGGAAAAATAACGGTATTAGCCCACAGAGAAGAAAATATTACAGATTTAAGACATTTAGGGCCACATTCACTGTAAGCTCAAGCTGCTTCATGCTGTTTCAGTGATGCAAAGCAGCTGTAAACCCAGCTTAGCTGGCCTGGCCTGGAGCCACTACAACTTCTATCTGCTAGAAAAAGGAGTTAATGGTTTCAGTGCCCAAAACCTGGGTTTGGAACTGTGGTCCAGCCTCTAGAGGTTGGCTAAAGGAGCCGTTGCTTGTGTTACTTCAGAAAAACCTCTGTGCCCCTCTCGCTCAGCTCTGCCCTTCTTCCCCATGTAAGCAGTGCCCAGGATCTGTGGATCTGGAGCTCGCTTTTCAGTGCTGCCCTCCGGACTCCAGAGGAGCAAAGAGAATTGGCAATGCCTCTTCAGCGACAGCAATCAGAAATGAAAGACAGGAGGTCTTTAAGCAAAAAAATAAAATTCAGGGAGTACTACTGCAGTAAAACTGCTTCTAGTGAAGTCATTTTTTTAATACTCACTTTTAAAGACTCACTTAATTGTAGCTCCATAAGAAAGCATTATGGAAAACAGATTCTTCTTGTAAAATCTTTTCTTTAGTGTGTTTGTATATATATATACACACACACATATATAAGGGTAGAAAGTACATGCTTCTTTTTTTTGTTTTTCAGGATGTGAACTTATTTATGCTTTTTGATTCCCCTGAGCCACTCTGAACAACAGCAGGTATGATTAAGAATTCAAGGTAGCTGGCAGTGAGGAAGTTTGACCTAATCTATCTTGACTTTGCACTCCATGCATTTAAATGCAGCATATCTGTGTGGAACACACTGTAGTTCACTGGGGTACAGCATATCTATTTTAGTCACATCCATGCACTGAAATAGCTGTGTGCACATGGAGATCACGTCTTTTGTTGTTGTTTTTAGCCAAATTAGGGGATCAAAGCCATGTAAAATCTTTTGTAATGAAACTTGAAGCCACATGTAATGAAACCAGATAGTTTTTCCTTTCTGATCTAAAGTCTTTCCTGTTTTCAGGAATTACTAAAAACCTACATCTTGGTCCAGTCTGTAACTTGGTCCAGCTTGGATTAGATTTGCAACAGTTTGATGAATCTGGGATGATTTATAGCTTGAGGTAGAAAGAAAACAAACAACAGAATCTAAAGTTTGGCCTGCTTTAGGCTCAAAATCAAGCGTAACCTCCTACTGACTCCTTTTGGATTTTTGTGTCTTTTCAAATCCCAAAAGGAAAGCACCCCACTGAATCCTAAATCCAGCACAAAAAAAAGATACTGCAGTGGTAAGTGTAAAAGTAAGTTTCACAAATATCCTTTCCTCTTCTGGGAAATTTCCATTTAGACTTAAATGAGGAATTTGTATGGAGGGAAATTAGGGTAAATATTTCTTCCTTGGTACCAAGAGCTGAATATACTCTTCTTTGTTCAGAAGACAAGAAGTTTATCTATCAAAGAGTACTTTATTCATGCCATCCACAAACTTGTTCATTCTCTTTTAATTCAGCTTAAAAGGAAGATGACAAACAGCAGCAGGGAGCTGTTTAGCTAAAGGAAGTGTAACATTTAGAAAAATCAATACAGATTTGCAAAGAGAGGGTGGCTTAAACTTAGCATGAAAATAATGTGAGTTATAGCAGCTCTAAGGGTTCCTATTTCCCATCTACTTTTAAGTATAGCGAGTCTAGGTACAAGATAAGTCTTCAGAGGGGATGTCTGTGTAGAATATCCTACACCATCATTTCACAAAGTGGATTCTTTCAAAAGTGCTTCTTTACTGGTTTAAAGAAATCCATAGGGCCAGGTTTTTCTTCAGAAATCATGCTGGTTCTTGGTATTTCTACCTGCTACAAACGCACATGCACCAGGTGACACTCTTATCCAGGCCAGGCCATGTTCGCTTTCAGCATCAGCAAGCAGAAGGAGAACAAACCAATCCTACAAGAAACAGCTGTGCAAAATATGCCTTAAGCAAAATCCAAGTGAGCAGATGCTTTGCTCCATTGGACTGGTGTGGGTGACACTCCGTCCCACTTACAGGACAAGCTCAAATGAGGAACTGTTTGAAGGAAGCTGTGTATTCCAGTATTTGGCCAGAAGGAATGGAGTATATATTTTGAGACACCTTAATTCCCATACAACTAAAAAATAATTTTATCAACAGTCGCATATCTTTAATAATGTAATCCCAGAGGTATCTCTGATTCTTGATTAAAAAAAACATTTTGTGCACACAAATAAGATCACAGAAGTGTGGCCCTACCTGCCTGAAACCACAACTCTTTCCATGATCAAAATTTAATTCCTGGGCTAAAAAGGATTTCAATCTGTATCACATTACAATACACTCAATATTTAAAATTATCTTTCTTATTTAAAGGCACCCTAAACAAGAGATCAGGGTTTATGTTCCAACAGGTCATGTTTCCTATTATTATCAATAATGGGTACCCTCAAAGGACAGAAGGACAGCTGAGGCTCAGCACCCTAGCCATGAAATCTATCCACACCTTGTGGAAGGTCAATCATGCACAAACCCATTTAGCCACCCTTTAAAAGTCAATCTAGATCAAAATGTTGTTTTCCTCCATCTGAGGCATGAAAATGTATAAAACAGATTCAGAAAAATTCCACATAATTATCCTGGTTGGATGTGAAGTTTCCTTCGATCTTTGATCTATAATGTAGCAATGTGTCAGCACGACCAAAGTAGTTTTATGTGCAGGAAGTAAGACAAGCTGAGTAGCTTCATGGTTAATTGATTAAAAGGTTCTAAAGAAGGTGCAAGATCAAAGAGCAACTTAATGGTTTTATGTTACTCTAGAGAACTGTTGGTCCACTTGTCTGACAAGACTGACCTTGGGCAATGAAGTAACAGGCAATTAAAAAAAAATGCAAAACTAAACCACAGATCATATTTATCTAGTTCAGCATCCTTATTTCCTTTAGCAAGTAATAGGTGGCACACCCCAGTGCTCTAAGACTTTTTTGTTAGTCTTTTACGCTATACTGCCTAAATACTGAGTACACAAAATTGGCTGTTGCCTAAGCTTGTCCTGAAGAGGGGGGTGTGTGTGTGAAGCAAAAAGCACAGAAACTCAGAATCACAGGATGCCATGCCGTTAGTTAAAAACCTATGAAAGCAAACAAATGTCAAACTTTAGCTGAAGGACAGTTTCTTGTAGAGTCTTTGGTCTGTGGAATCACTAAGCTCCCTCGGCCATCTTCACTGGCATTAGGAAATGATGACACCTCGTAGCTTACAAGATTGGCTCATCTTGAGAACTATATTAGGAAATGGGAGCTGTTCTAAAGTAATATAACTGCTTGCAAAAAGGAAAGAAAAAAATTATTAATGCATTGACTCTTAAAGAAAAAATTAATAGGGACATTCTCTAAATGACACTTTAAAACACCAATACTTTCTGGTTAGGCTGTCATCACTAGGCTATTCAAGACTCTCATGAGCATAGTTTGGTTTATGTCTTCTGAATATGAGCATTATACTTACACAGAGGTAAAAGAGAAATATTGGGAATATTAGGCAAAGGAAGGCAAGAACTGTGCACAGTAAGTTTTCTGCAAGCTGCACCATGACCTGAATCCAAATTTTTCTGAGTCCCGATCCAGTGTGGTATTTTGTACCTAAAACAGGATAGTATTTTGCTTTACTTGAACAATTAGGACAATCAGTTAGGGCACCAACACTAACAACTGGAGTTAGACTCAGTCTGGCAATTGATTCTACCAATAACTCAGTCTCCAGTGCCTGGGCTTCTTGAAAACAGTATTCCAGGTACTTACAAATCAGATGCAGCCTCCCCTTTGTGCAGCAATGGTTTCACACGTCAAATGCAGAGTTACATTACAAGAAAAACAAATCATGTTCTTCTTGTTCTGCATTAATCCTGTTCTCATCAAAACCAAGGTTTTTTTGTTACATGTTTTTCCATGTATTTTCTAATGCTTATATAGATACTCTTGCCCCTCGCTAGCAAACTCTCACCTCATTACTGTGAGGTAAGGCTGCTTCATCAGGCAGTCCTGCCACTGTTTCCAGCTTAGCAAAGAAGAGAACTCTTTCTCTAGGTATTTATCTCCCCTCCAACATCATCAGGAGACCTTGGCTATGTGACAAGATATTTATTAGAAGATGCTCATCACTTACAGTGAAAATATGAAGGCGTCATTGAGTCTGAAACCAACTTCCTTCGAAGGAAAGCTACTCTGTTAGAGTCATCTAGGAAATTACTTGAATAGTCTGAGCTACTGTAAACAGAGATAGATGGTCACGGAAAATGTCACAAGACACAGCAGCTTGGGAAGACCCTTCTCATCTGTTGATTATAAATTAATTAACACATCTGACCAGTCTGTTAAGGACACCGTAGTACGCTCTACCATTAATGTCTTCTATTTACACGAACATGACTTTCAGGTCAAGGATGTAAAAGTTCCCTGTTGTTCTATTTACTTAAAAACAAACAAACAAAACCCTACTACTGCTCCTGCTGGTCTGCTTCACTTCACAAAGAAGAATACCCCACTTGAGCTGACCAGCTGACAGCTCTGCTAAATGCCTGATAAGCTGCCTTTCCTGGGTCACCACTGAGTGGGAACTTCTGAGCTGTGTAATGGGATTAGCTTTCCCACACCATTCCCGGAGAGCCCATTGTCAAAGGAGGAATAGTTTTATTCATGGCAACAAGTCAAACACAAACCCTTGGCAAGTCAAATTAAGAAAAAATAAACAAACAAATGGAGTTTTGGCAGAATGTGGGATTTGCCCTATTGGAAATTTGTCTGTAAACTGATGGAGAAGTTGACTGATCTGGAATGGACCACTACATTTACAACAGAGCTAAAGAGTAACTCGTTAAAGACTCTTTTGTTTCGATAAAAGATCTTTCATTCCCTCAAACCCCTTTCCTTCACAAAGGTCCTAAAAAGAAAATCCCAACACAGCAGCACATCTTTGGGATGAGGGGGGGAGAATACTAACAGTTAGATGTTCTGAGGAGGAGTCTTGAATTAGTCATTTTATAGTTTCACAAATACAAAAGCCAGGGAATTGTTGTGATTTAAGGATATAATAATTTTCAGTGCGCAAATTCCCTTTATTGGAGTATAAATGGTGCCTCGAGGGCACATAACAGCACTGAACTGGGCCTGGCAGAATCAGTTTTATTGTATTCTATGGTGCAGAAACAATTACTTTAGTACAAATTGTCATATGCCATTTTTTCAGCCTGATCAAGTTCAGTCTTATGATTGTAAATTACTTTGTAGTTGAGAAGTATACCCAAACATCTGTGGTTAATACTGTCTTGAACCTTTTCCTTTATAATCTAAAGTTCTTCTCCTTTTGTTTTTCTCTAGCTATGAACACTTTTGTTCCCATGTAAAATTTTATAGTCATACTTCCAATCTAAGCACTTTTCACAATTCTTTTCTAAATTGCAATTCTATTCTACAAATGGTTCACATTCAGTGCTTAATAGTACTTCAAAGAAACCCACTGGAATTGTTACTCCCTATTTTGTTTTTCTAAATCTTTGGTGGACCTGAAGTGTTTCCATTATGTTATTATCAACAGACTGTCACTGAGGACATGATTGTCACCTCTGCTTTCTGGTGCTTCTATTTTTCATAATTAACCTGTGGCCACACATATAGTTCAAATGCATGTGCATGTGCAGTTGGACCTTAGGCTTCTTCAGCGTGGTGAACCTCTCACAATTTAGTTATCAATTATAGTATCTTCATATACCCCTTTTTTTTGTTTATGCATCAGCCAAACACCTGGGGAAATAATCAGGGCATCATACAGTCTCACAAATGTCACAAACTAAGCACAACTGAGAAGAGGGGTGAATTGTGCTGGGGCAGGCTCACATAAATGCAGATATACTGCTGTAGGGATTAGCACAAAGGTCTCTGAAAGGAGCTAGGTTATGCTGTGTAGACATATCAGCTCAGCTGGAACTAATTTGGGAAACCCTCATCACTATGTAGTCTGATTTTAAGCCTGAAATATCTCAGGGTCTTGCAAAAGTAAGAATTTTCTCTTATTAAAATAACCATTGAGCTTGTAGATTGCAGAGAGGATTTCTCATACCTACAGCCACCACACCAGGAACTGGACAAATGTGGTGCTGAGATGGAGTTAATAAGCCCAGTCAGACCTTGATGAGAGCTAATGAACTCCTATGGCTTCTTGCTGACTCTGTGGCACCATGCAGCTTTCTTGCCATCTTTTTCCTCATCATTTCAGGTCCACGGGTGCAGTGTTGGGTAGCTGCTGGCAAGAGTCCATAGGCTTGTTAACACCACAGCCCCCGTTCTGTGTGGCGTAGGCACACCGTGCTTCAGGACCCACACTGGCTCCAGAAGCAGTACTACATTTGTACCTGTTCTATACCCAGTTTTACAGGCTCCCTGGTAAGCTGATGCTCAACACCCAACTCCCAGGATCTGCTCTGTTTAGTAACCAGGGAAGAACACTCCAGAAAATTGTATTTGTACCTGTAATACTAAAGGGAATAATAATATAAGCTGATTTTTAAAAGCACACACATCAAAACTAGAATACCTAGTTATGTTTGGGTCTAACTATCGGATTCAGCTAAAGATGTTTGTCTCACCAATAAAATACCTGGAGCTTATCAAAGCAGTGGACTAATCTTTTTGTTTTCCTTTTGACAAGGTCCAGTGTCTGAAAGTACTAAGAAATAGAATATTCATCACTGAGATGTGAAATGTTGCTGTAAGTAAAAGACCAGTTAAACAACAGAAATCAAAGAGTAGGTTGAAATGGTCATTGCCTCTTCAATTTAAGAACAGACTATTAAATAAATTCCTAACTACTACTGTCACTATTCAAAGTCATATCATGAAACCAACTGAGTGCAAATTTGCACTTTGGTGGAGAAGGACGGTGTAAATAATATTATTATTTCTTATTTAGAGTAAAAGAATTAACGTAAGTGATGAAAACCCACTAATGCAGCACTCCTTGCCTTTGACGGATAATTGGTACTCAGCAAAAAACACAAAGCGTTAAAATACATATTCAAACAAGAATGCAGCTAGTCAGAATAAACAAAACCAACCAACCAACCACATCCCCCCTCCAAGTGGTGACCTAATCTCCCCTCACAACTCACTGCTTTTCTTCACTGCTTGGGGAGTATGTGCAATATCTGTCCTAGCAGATGCAGTCCTTTTGTGACTGTGCAAGGACACCAGTGTATTTACTACTGTTCATCCTCCATTGATTTCTTCAATTTCCACATGAGTAATAACACTATGAATTATTTGCTGAAGTCCTCTTTAGAACACTGTACCAGTCTGCAAGACCGAATTCCTCACTATAACTTACAGGATCATTTTAGACCTGCATTCATGGTATATATGCTAAATAAAATGGATGGATGCACAGAATGGAATAATTCTGCAGGACTGAGTCCGCATTGCTCTCAAGAATATGTTTTACCAATATTTTAACTGGGACACTGTGATTATTAGATTGGGCATGTAATGAAAAAGGTGCCATTTTCAGCTTTGTGGAGAGAAATTTACACAAACAGTGGCTGATACAAGAATGTGAGAGGTGAGGCTGGAACAGGGAACAGACTGGGGTGGCCTGTCCAAAAATTGTGTTTATTTCCAGAGTAGCAAAAGAAGTAAATAAGCAAAAGAAATAGCAAAGGAAGGATGATAACAGGAGAAAACACCTTGGGGTCTTTTGTGTGTAGTAAAATTTCCATATATATTGTGAGCCATCTGACAGTTAAAAAGCACACTCTGGCCCGCTACAGACTGAATTGCTTTACATTACTGAGTAGGAAAACTGCGATCATTTAAACAAATTGTAATTTTGCAGAATGTCTAGAAAAGTTAAAATCTAAAGAAGTTTGGGACTTTAGGAACAAAGTGATGGTACTGAGATTCTGAGAAGTGACACCATTTTTTCATTATCCAGTCCAAAAAACAACTGTGGGATGACATAAACTTGTCCTACTCTTGCTGCAAGTAGACTGGCCCACTACTTGAAAGAGCCAAGCAGAACTATTTGATAAGAAATAAAGTTAGCAGGTAGCAAATTCACAACCAACATAAAAAGGTGAGGGTGAGATGCCGGATTCCTTGTCACAGGCTACTGTGACTACTAATAGTCTCGTGGGGTTCAACAGGAGAAATCCATGAGAGCAGACCACTGACTATGCAGCAGTCATCCCTGGCTCAGGATGTTCCTGAATGGCAGATGGCTGAAGGCTGGGAGAATACTCATGGGAAATGTTATGTACAGTTGCCTCGGTTCGCACAGTCTTCCCTAGGCACCTTCTTTGGATGTCTCAGATGGGATGCTCAATGACAGGACACTGTGATGTATTAATCTTTGATCTGACCCAGTGTTCAATTCAACAAGATTCTTTCTGTTAGATAGAACTTGCAATTCTGTTAAAATTATTTTTTGGTGAGATGGCAAGTTCGTAGCATTTTTTAAAAACATAGTTCTCTTGTGAACTGAATTACTTTTCAAAACTCAAAGCTGACAGCAAATGTTATACTGACCACTTGTCTGTACCTTGCCTCATGGTATATACCTGGTCCTAGCAGGCTCTCAGTTAAGTTTCCTCTTTTGCAACCCCATACTGTTTAACTATTAGTGTTTATCCTACAGACACTAGCAGGTTTCCAAGCTCTTGCATTTCCAGCCTTTCTGACACCACCACTCTTTTCAACCTACTTGAAAGACCTGCTTACAGTCTTAAGCCTTTGAGCTCCCTCTATTGCCAGAATATGCTCAGCCCACGAGATTCACCAGCCACCCAGGACGTGTGTTCTTTATTTGAAAAATACAATATGAGCATGTGTATTTTTGAGGAAGGAAAAGCAAAGGATGGTAGAGTAAGGGTGGGGAATGCGTACCTCACTGCACTGCCCAGCAGCTTTTCCTTCCTCAAAAATACACATGCTCATATTGTACTATTTTTCAAATAAAGAATACGGAAGTGTACTATGATGAGGAATATAGCGAAAGCTTCTCTCCCCCATATAGTTCTCTCTCCCCAAATCTTTCCCATCCTCTAGTTTCTCTTTCCAGGTCTATTCTCATATCAGAAAGTAGAACTGTGGAAAACCAAAATGATGTCTGAATTACAGCAGCTCAAATCCATGAATAGAGGAAGTCTAAAAGTCATGAACTTGTAGCCTTTGCTGAAGTCATCTTTAGAATGTCTTTGCTGTGCTCTGCTTGTGGTTCCTCTCCAATATCCTAATTTTCAATTTTTCCTTCCCTCTTCTACACCCATTCATGCATTCTTTCTCACTGCTTTCAGTTGGAACCCTGGTGAATTTCCCACTCTCCTCCTCCATCTCCCACCACCTTTCCTGGAAAGATCTTCTTTTTCTTCTTTTTTTCTTTCTTTTTTTCTGTTTTGGTTGGTTGGTTTTTTTTACAGAGGCTTTAATTCATCTTCCTCTAAAATCCAGCAGAGCAAGTAATAGCAGGGCAGCCTTCCTCCCCCACTTGCTACTCCTGTGTGGGCAGGGACAGAGGGGCTGTGGGCTGTTGCTATACCACTTTCTGAAAAGGAAAAAGATGAAGAGAAAACTATCACTATTACCACCACCTTTGATTCTATCTTCTATATCATTTAATTATGACTTACCACAGCTCCCATCCTCATCACCATCACTACAGCCAATACTCCTAGGCTGTTACTAGTTCTCAGCCACCAACTTGAATTGAGTCCGGTGGACCTTAAGTCTTTCAAACCTTCTCTATATCATAAACTAAGAAATTGTTCTTACCATCTCTGGACTTGTTATCTCAAGTGCCAGCTGTGGTTGGTGTGTGGAAGACATTAAATGCTTTTGTGAAGCAATACATCCAAGTTGTGTGTGCCTCAGAGCACAGCCTGATGCTCTTACCGCTCTCCCCTATGTCTGATCCAGCAAAGGAACCTCATGGGCTCAGGAAAAAGCTGAAAGGGCTGTTAATGTTAGGAAAGACAACGTTGTATCTAACTACAGCTTCTGCAGACATATGTTCAGTTAGCAAGAGCAACCACACCTCTGCCCGAGCACTTCTCTGCAGACCCAGAAGTCCTAACCTAACAACATGGATCTATACCCATTGTTAGGGGAAAAAAAAATAGAAAAAATAAAAGTACAAATACTCTCATGATGTCTTGTGAACTTTTGGAGGACTTTTTCGTATTTATTATTATTTAGCTCATTCTGCACAAAGCTATAAAGTCTAGTAAACTTGTTCTTAATCAATGCTTTATATACCACTACTGATCTGTGCCCTATAGAGGGAAGAAAATTGGCAAAAGGTTTCCTAACAAAGAACACAATTTCTCTGACAACTGAACTATGAAATACTTCCATTTCTTCTTAACAATCTCTTCTATTTTGCCACCTTTGATATCTGAAGTAACATAAAACTTTGATTTTTTTTCCCCCTTGTTTCTTTCCCCAAACCGAGAGAGGCTGCAGAATGCAGAGCAGCAGTTTTCTCGAAGGCGCAGAAGTGGGAAGGAAAGACAGTGAATGATTGCCACCAAGAGGGAAAACACATAAATGCAGCGTTTGCCTCTGAATTGGTTCTTTCCCTATGCAAACCTGCTAGGGAAAATGTCAGTCAGCTCTCACAGCAGCACCTAACAATCAGCTGCAAGTTTTCAACTTTTGCTTAATTATTTCCCTAAGAAGAATTTAAATTATATTTATCCTGCCTCAGAAAGTTATTAGTGTGTTTTGATTTTCAAATAATTATAAAGAAATCATTTGGTGAGCACAGTTAAAGCCTGAGCATGTCTGTCTTCATGTAAAGAACGTTACCCCGTGACAACTTTTTTGTATGTCTAAAAGGAAATTCCAACTCCACAGAAATTAGCAGGAAGAGAATAATGGCATTCTCTGCAGGAGAAAGAGAGAGGACAATCTCACTTCTCTTTTTTTATTTGCATGATGTGGCACTCATGATATTATATAAAACAACCTGCAATATAAACCAGTAGCGAACATTTCTGAATGCACCCAAAGATGCAATAAAGTAGTCATCTTTGAATATCCTGGGTTTGGTTTGGTTTTTTTTTTAAGTAGATTCTGGTTTATATAGAGAATGTGTTGTTTCTAGTTCTGGCATCACCAGATTAAAGAACAAATTCAAACTGCCATTACTGGTGGCTAGAAGAAAATTCAAAAGATTCAGAAAAAAACCCAAATCCTGACATCTTATTTTAACCCTAATTTCATTTTTGAGGTAGTATAGTTCATTGATGGGTGGGTATAACTGGTCCGTTTTGGCTCCTGATAGTACTAGCTAACTACATGGCCATGGGTACAAGATAAATGCAAGTATAACCAAACCATGGCACAGCTGCTCTAAACACTTCCATAAGTAATGAAAAGTGGAGCAATGATGAGTTAGTATCTCTGTATCCATTTTGGCATAACTTTCTCTGACTCACTCTGGTACTCATGAAAAACTTGAATTTCCTATTTATTTCAGATCAGCAGGATATCCTTGAGAGCAACCAAAAAGCCTAATGTGGAATTTAGCTGCCGTTGTCCATGCAACTACTTGATTTTGCTCTGCCTTGCACCTGAGTTCAAGTATCATACCCAAAGTACCATGTCTGCACACTAATGGTGGATACCTAAGTACTCCATGATACCCATTAAGAGTCAATCAGTTCCTAAATTTTATGTCATACCTGTATGCATTTTTGTTACTCTGCCACATCAAAACCTGAAAGTACTCCTGGGGGTCAGTCTGATGCTTGTGAGTTTGCCTCTGAGTTTTACATAGGACTTTGATCTGATAATCCAAAATCCTTACAGCAATTTAGCACTTAACAATAGGCAATCAAGTAATTTCTGGTGTATTACAGAAACAATTAAGCAATCCAGTAGTACCTATGGACTGTTATCTAGAATTGTTCAGCTGAAATGGCACTGTTTCACACCAATTTTCCCTGAGGATATAAGGGAATATTCACAGGTCCATCAAGTTCTGACAGGCATTGAATTAATCATCTGATACAGCACTTGTCAATGAAAGCACCTGGAGCATCTAAATCTTTGCAGAGGAACCCAAAAAACTACAATTAGGTGCCTACAGTCTGTTCTGTAGCTCACACTTATTGCCAAACACTGTAAATTAATTATAGAGTACTATTTATAAAGCATGTTGAGTGGCTAAAGTCAGGATAAAATTTCTGGGGAATGATATTTGAAGACTATCTAAGGAAAACGCACCTAGAGACTTCAGTTTTACATGTGCATTTTCTGAGAGACCAGTGAGAATTTCTAACTTTTCAGAGTTACTGGAGAAATAAAAAGAATTACCAAATATGTTGAGTTGAGAAAACACGTTTTGTTCTTTCACTGTTCTTACTAGGTTGTAAGAGTTGTTAGCCCCCAGCTGGGGTTAAGATTGCACTTGGTTTACAAACTTGTAAAATAATCTCAAACGAAAATATATTGGTTTGTATATTAGTAGATGAATATTAAAAGAATATAGTAAGATGTAAGACGAATCAATATTTAAGTCTGTTGGTAATCCCTTTCTTATATTTAGCAAAATATAGCAAACAAATCAGTGTAAAACACCTATTGTCTAACGAAAAGGCTGCTACAAATAGACAGGGAAATGTTGACAATGTAAATTAATTAAATTATGACAAAAATTCAAGCACCAGCTCCCTTCCTTCCACATTGAAAGGTCTGTACTTGTGAAAAAATACTCTCCCCACCATTTCCCAACTGGCACTGGCCAAATGACAAGCCTAAGCCATACCAAACAGATTAGCGTAACAAAGGTACAAATATGGTCAGACAAAAAGATCTAACATGTGACTGCTTTATGTGGTGTTCTTTTAATTAGCTATATTTCAATAAGCCTCAGTTTTAATTTCATAACCCTCAGAATCCATTGCGTTTTAGTGAATTCTCCTCCCCATCAGTAATTAACTATTTAACTGTGACTGATGAAAAAAGAACTCAAATTGCATATTGGTTTTATCAGCAGTGAAAATTAATTAATCATTGGGTTTATTTAAATTGGTTGAGTATTGCTATTCTGAAAACATAAGTAATCAGTCCAGAGTTAGCTTTCATTTTCAGATTTCTGTATGCTCACCTAAACACGTTCATATACACATAAGTGACCACATTTCTTTTCATGATAAAAACTCCCAGCAAATTATTCATATTTTTGTCTTTTAGTTATTTTCAAGCATTTAGAAAGGTTTATGGCAGTTACATTAAAAAAAACTAAAAAACACATAATGGAGAAACTCATAATAACTGGAGCTAATGCTATATAAGTATACAGTAATAATAATAGCTCATGACACCATATTTAAGACTACAAAGTCATATCATCACAAGGGAGAAAAATGCTAAAATTTGTCATGTTTTGTTGATATATACACAGTATAGATCTTACAGTATTTTTCCTTCTAAATTGTCCATCCACTATATATGTTTAAAATGTCACAGGCTAGTTCCTATTACAGCTATCAAAAATAGCAGGACACAGTGTGAAAAGTATTTTATTTTAAACAAATGCATTTTATTACAAGTATTTTGACCCATATTCCCCACGTCAATATTCAGCAAGATCTTAGAATGTTTTTCATTACACTTTTCCTATGAATTTGCAGATCCTCTTCTTGAGTGGCTTCCTCGTTATTATACTTGGCCTTGGATTTTTCTAAGATTGTACTGTAGCAATCAGAAGGGACTGAAAATGTGTTAACCTTAGGACTTATCTTTTCTTAACTCTTAAAATATCATGCAAGTTAGAAAAAGGTATCTATAAGGGTGTAGTTTCATCCTACCTTATTCTAGGAATTTAGGATGATTTTAGTCTGTGTTCTTCCCACAGGGGTGGGAGAGTTAAAACTCCCACATGAGAGTGTCGAGCCCACCCAAGACTGGCACGTTCCCAGCACTCAAATGCTTAAGCCTTGCAGACGTGGGCGCAGGGCCAGATTGTATCTCTGCATGCGTGCAGGGATGCCTTGTGCTGAGTGCCCTCGTATGGGCAGAGATGTGCTGGTACTGCACCAAAGCCAGGCCAGCACACCTGAGCAGGGCCCTATGGCTGAAAGAACTTTGCTTGAAGGCAATTTCCTGAGAGCCTCTCAATTCAAGAGATGAAATGCCCCAAGACAGGAAATGGAGGGACACACATCTATCAGGCATCCACAACTCAGTGGGTATCTCTCAGACCCTGATTTCACACATCACGTCTCACTGCAAGGCAAGCAGTGCAGTCCGTATATTCAAAGTACAGCAGGACTCCTGTTGTACCATATATACCACCATAGAGTAACACTCTTTTTTTTTTCATTTTTCAGGAAACTGATTGAACTCTGAACTAAGCCCTGCTCTTGCACAGAGACTGGAGTCTTACTTGTCCTTTTATAACCTAGTCATTTCTGTGCTTCCAGGAACTCAGTGGGAGCTGCTGACTCCACAGAGCTGATCAGTGGTATTTTGCTTCATACAACACAGCAGTTCATACCTCCTACTGACTTAGGAATTGTAGTACTACTTTCTTCCATGCCTGAATGTAGCTGTAGTCTGTTCTGTACTCACAAAGCAACTATAGCAGATATATGTATAAAATTATACTAAAACACTGAACTAAAAATAAACCTTGCTCAGAAAAGCAGTTATTTTTTTCTCCTTCTGGAGATGATCATGCTGGCTTGCATTTTGTAGTGTGGTTTTTGAAGACTTGCGTGGTCTGCTTTACAAATATTGGATTTTTCTGAGATCATTTACCAGCCTCTAAAATTTATGGATAAAAAGACATCCATTCCTCTATTGCCTTCAGTATTGTGGCACAGTAAAATAATTTTGTGAAATACTGTAGTGGCTGTTGGGTTTAGTTAAAACCACTTAGAAATAAAATAGAATCCTTCCCTTCTCCAGCATAATTTTTATAATTCTTTCCTTCTGTATTTCCAAAAGGTCTCTTGCACTAATGCATTTCAAAGGCATTCAGTAATGCAGCCCTATTTTAACTCTGCAGATATCCTCACTTACAACCTCCCATTATTAGCAGATACAAACTATTTATCTTGGATAAAACTAATTATGAAATGCCAGCAAATATCTAATGGTTGTTTTCAAATAGCTGACAACTACTTTTCAACAGGTTGGGTTTTTTTTTTTTTTTTTTTTTGTGGAAAACCAACAGAATAGCCTTTCTTACCCATTTCTAAAGTCCCATTCAGTTCCTTGTTAAAAATTACAGAAGTGAGAAAGAATGCAACGGTGGAAAGATTGTATCCCTCACAATTTAAGCAAACCAAGAAAACATCCTGCTTGGAGATTCATCATTAAGTGTGTGAAAGAATAAACACATTTCTTGAAGAAAGCACTCTCATGATCAATAGGGTCCACAGAGAGGAAAAAATGTAACATTTTACCCAAAAGGTCATTTACCGCATTCAGATGTGATGCTGTATGAATAAATACTCTATTTGTGACAGAGATTTCAGTATTGTGTGAGTGGGTTATCTGAAAAAAGAAACTAAAAATTAACTGTATTTGAAACAAAAACGATCACAAATGAGAACGTGGCCCCATCCCTGAAAGCCAAACTTTTATTACAAAAAAAAAGGCAAAATAAAGTATTTCTGTTTTTCCCGGGAAGCTATTAAGAAAGTGGATAAAAATGAGCGGCAATGTCACCTGAAAGTTTACCACCTCCATTCTAATCACCATCATACATGGCAGGTTGAAAAAAAATCAGCCTTTTAATCTCATTTTCGCTCTTTCTTCAGCAAGCACTGAACTCTGACTAGCTGAAGATGGTGCCTCAGCTCCCCGGCACTTCCCAGAGACCAAGCTGGCCCGGCAGACCCGCCACCTCAGCTTCCAGCACGGCAGAACAATGCTGAGTGAGGTAAAAGACCCCCGGCCCCAGCCTGCCACGGCTGCCACCTTACCTCTGCGGCCCCGCGCCCGGGGTGCCGCGGCGGGGCCTCGCTCCCCCCTCCGCGCATGCTCCCCCCGCCTCGGGCTCGGCCAGCCGAAGAAGATTGCCCTCTCGGCGGCCCGTAGTTTTCCTGGCAACTGGCAGGAAGCGTGTCCAGGCGCGCAGCTACCCGCCCGCCATGTCAGGGGTGCCGGCCCGGCCGGCCGGCCGGTAGCAGTGGGTCGGGCCGGGCCCTGTGTGTCGTCGACAGGCCCCCTCCTGCAGCCCCGCAGGGAGCCCAGGGAGCACTAAGCGGCTGCCCTACGAGAGGGCCCCGTAAGAAGCGGGGATACCGCTCCCCACCGGCCCGGCGCTCCCCTCTAGCCGCCTCGATCTGGGCTTCCCCGCGAGAGAGTGGGAGCTGTGGGAGGGGAGACGGGCCCGAGGAGGGGCGTGCGTCTCCCGCCTCGTCGCCTCGCTGGGTCTTTTGACGTCCCACGGTGTTCGTGAGGGTCGGTCCGGCGGCTCTGTGGTAACTTGCCAGAGCTTTGCTGTTCGAGCCTCTTGGCCGTTACGGTGCTCGATGCCCCTTACCTCTTTCTTTCTCTGCCCTAGCTGCACTCCAGGGGAGTTAACACTCAGCAGGGTAAGGGAGAGGCCTCGCCTTAGCAATCCTACTTACTTTTGTTCCACCTTTCTTAAGTGACTTCTAGAACCCGAACTCTAGGCCGCACTTTTCCTCCTTTGAAAGATGTCTGTTCTATTTCTACTTAAGGATTTCTGTCTTTTGCTTGAAGTCTGTCATTCGCCACTAGGATGGTTCACTTCTGTATCAAACCTTGTGTGTCATTGTTTGATTCACAACTATACTTCTGCTGTCTGATGTCTCTACAAATGCGTGTGACTCTCACAGCTCTTGACTACATAAGAACTTTCATCATGCTCTGAAGCCTTAGACCTCCTTATGAAAAGTCCTTTTTCCACTCTCTGCCATCTCCTCCTCTGCCAATACACAGGCATGTTATCTCAGCTGTGTTTTTACAAAACCGTTATCACTGTCCTTTTACACCTGTCTTTACTTTTGCCCCAAAGGGCTAACATGGTTCCTGCCTATTGTCACACCTTTTATTGTTTACTTTCTGTGATGGTACAACCAGTGACTTTTTAAATGCATCTAGATTTTGTTCTTAGTTAAAACCTTAGCAAAGTCCTTGGCATGTATCTTGATTACTTCTTGGAAAAGAAAATAATTTGAATACATCTGAATTAATTTCTGAATACTTTTCCAAGAAAAATATTTATGTTACATTTATGTTAGCAAGATGACTGTTTGCATTAGGAGCATTTGTACATTTCGAAGGGTGACACTGATAGCACTGTTTTATGTTATATATATAAAATATATATATATTTATGTATATATAATGCTAAGGTCAAGAACTTATCTGGTGGTTTTATAGTATAAACCCATTTGATTCTTATTTTTCTAGTAGTTAAAAATGTGTTTTATAACTAATGTGATTAAGAGTTTTGTGATAATAAATTGGCACTTAAAAAATCAGTAAATTTTCTTTCTATGTTATTGTTTGTCTTTTAGGGCTTCCAATTACTTCTGGTTTTAATGATTTGCATTTTATAAACAGAATAGTTCCCAAGTTACAGTGCTCAGCAGAGCAGCCCATAGTGAAATCTGAGCACTGTAATGCTGCTTAGATTTTTGTAGGCTACCCTAGAGGCAGACTGTAGCTAATTTCACTTTTGCTCAGGGTCTCAAACTGCAGAAGTAAAGGGGAGCAGCACAGGATTAGGAAATGTGTGCGTTTGAAAGGTAGAGTGACAATACTGTCAAAATTATCCCATGCACTGTGTAGGACGTAAGAATAAGCATTTCTTTTCTGGTACACTTACTCAGATTTTCTTGATTGATTGTTCATGTCAGTCTTTGGACCTGGGGATTCTAACCCTTGCTATTCTGTCATATAGAAATGAAAATTATTTTATGTTTTTAATCTTTTTCTATTCTAGGAAGCAATGTTCTAAAAATGTCATCAGGCATCCAAATAAAACCAAAGACTGCAGTACAGAAAAGCAAGACATCTTCTCCTTTGTCATGTTCTCCAGAACCTGCAATTAAACCACAGCCAAAGCCTAGTGACAAGCTGAACCCTAAAACTATTGATCCAGTATGTATAGGTGGTGGGTTTTTTGTTTGTTTCTTTAAAACAGGTCTGTTGTTGGAAGAAATTTCCTTACTTTATGAAATACACACAGGGCATGCTTCTTCTGGTCCTGTTTTGTAAATTTAAACTTTTGTTATTAATCATACATTCCCTAATTTCTAAGCTCAAATGCCTGAGGCGTAACATGTTTATTGCTTTTCTAAAAAAGGGGGTTTGGTACAATTGTGCTTGGATGGTAACTTTTTTTATTTTCTATGTACTTTTGCCCTAAAAAGCGATCTAGAGTGAAGAGTTAAAAAGAGTTAGGTGGGGTTTTTTTTGTACAGTTATAAATTTTGGCACCTGCTGCTTTAGAGGAACTGATCTCAGTTATGCAATGAAACCAAGAATCAGGCAGCATCTTGAAGATCATCAAGACCTCATAAAAACGAGAAAATTAATTGCTAGTGAGCATTACTTGAAATTCCCAAGTACTGTGAATATGTAATACTTTGGGAAGAATTTGGGCTTTCAGGAGAAGACTGATTAAGGGAGTTGTTTATTTCATGGAAGTCCTGTGCCTGGAAAACTAGCTTTGGGTGGGTGAATTATAGCTCACCACTGGGCCTTATCAGCCAAACAATTAGTAACGTCACAGCCTTTTTGGAAAACGAACTAAATGCAGAAGTACTTTGGTGAGGTACAAAGGCTGAATATTTTCATGTGGGCATTTTTTTCTTGAAACCTTTTTGCAAGTAGTACAAGGGCTTAATTAAGCCAAGAAGTCATCAAATCATGCACACAATTTTAACAATGTTAATGTAGGTTCAAGCGCTCAAAAGATAAAGATTAAGATTTCATGGTATTTCCTGCTATATGCTTTGTGATAAGGTGTTTAATCTGGGAAGTAGCATTGAATGGTCATGCTAATAAATAATATCATAGTTCGTATGTGTAAGAAGCATGTATATGATAAAAAAAAACTTTGTCCAGGCTTTCCTCCCGTGAAGCTCCTAGTTTCCTTCTCCAGTGAGTCCTTCCTAGATTCTCACCCAGAATGAACCTCCCCGCTGATTTCCAGCACCCTCATACGGTCTTGCCCAACATTTGTTGTTTCTCCCACACCTTGCCACCTTGTACATTTGTCTGTACTCTGATCAAGAAGGAATTGGAGTAAATCTGCCTTCTGCATGTTACTAGTAAAACAACACTAAGAGCATCAAGAAAGTGAGAGGTCCTTAATTTGTTGAGGAGAGAACCCATAAGACTTCAGTTTTAAGATTTGCAAGAGAAAATAGAAAAACGAGGGTATTCCATCAGGAGACCACTGATTCTGTGTTATTTATTAATTTTTACAACTTCCTAGTCAGACAATTCCAAAAAGCAGTTTTCTGATAAATGTACCAGCTACATGTTTTCTACCCCATAGCTGCAGTTCTTTATTTTATTAGTTTTAGAATCATATGACTGAGTTCTTTTTTTGGTAAACTGCAGTTTTAACATATTCATAATAGTTATCAAACATTACTGTTATGAATAAATAATGTTTTGGTTTTTTCTGTCTTCACAGTTTGGTGCTTATTCTCGACCACCTTCTGCATTTGCTGCTATATATGCTAAAGGTGGCATTCCATGCAGGTGTGTTGGTTTTGTTTATTTTTTTACTAAATATGTTGTGGTTAGGTAGAAGTACACAGATTGAAATACATCTGTTCATGTTTGATCTTTTAGTTAGGCTGTTTGATTCCATTCATTTCTGAAAAGATTTCTGATATTTAACTCTTTTCAAAGTGGAAAGCAATTCTACATGTCTGAAATTGTCTTATTTTGGTTCTTTTTAATGCTGTGTTAATACTGAAGCTGCATTTTTAAAGAATAGCTAGGTATTTGCAGATATGCTTTGCTAAATCTCTTTCTTGAAAGAAGTTGATTTCTTCAGGTAATGGTGTTTAACTCTCCCCACTAATAAGGGACAAAGATAATAAAATTAGTGCCGTTTTAGTTTGTAAACATCTTGCAGTCATTTTTTGTATGATATATAAGTAGTATGGCAACATTTTCTTGAATATTCCAATTCTGTAGTTGTCAGCAATATCAGATATTCTCAAAAGTACTTGTAAGTAATAATTTGTGGTATTTTAAGTTACTTTTGTCTATTCTATATTTGCCTAGACAATAAGCACTTCGGTGTTTTGTCAAGTGAATGAAGAATTACTTAGCAAAAATTTAAGTAATCATTATACATATACATACATGTATAAAATAATCATTAATACATGGCCTTTATTTGTATCTTAGGAGTAATTGATGGATTCCAATATGATTTTCTTTCAGTTTCAACTGATTTCCCTTACCAATTGTTATTTGAGGAAAATTTTTCTTGATAATTATCAAAATAAGTAACTTTGCAAAGGGAGCACCTTCCGTGTTGGTATGAGAGGCATCTACAATTTTTATAACTTTTATTTTCTGATTTCTGTGTCATTGGGAACAAAATTTGGAAAACTGCCATATTGGGGAATTACAATAATTGCACTGTTAAATACCATTAGACATTTTACTAAGGAGAGTGGTATGTATTGAGATTGTGTATATAACATTATAGTAATATTGCAAACCAATTGGTGATATATTTAAAGTTAATAGTGTTAGCAATAAATTATTTATTATTATATGTTAATTTATTAAAACTTTATTCTTTATATAGGTTAGTGCATGGCTCAGTAAAGCACAGACTGCAATGGGAATGCCTTCCTGAAACTGTTCCCTTTGATCCTCTTCTTGTTACATTGGCAGAGGTAAACTTTTCTTGCAAAGTTAAGAATACAGGATTTCCTAATTGCAAATGGTATTTTGTAACAAGCTAAGCTGGCTAACTTAGATTCACCTACTAGGGAAATATGAAAAAAAAAATTTGTGAGGATCTTGTAGGAATGAAGATAGTCAAGAACATTGCCATTTGTAGTTCTTTAGTTAGAGCATTCTGGGAGAGCTAGGTAGAGCTATTTAATCTTTGACATACTGTCCAAATACAAGACTGAATCTCAGATTCCGAACTGTCAAATGAAATACTTAATCCATTTGTGGCTTTGCAGGTTCTTTTGTAAACAAAATTGTTTTGATTCCTTTTGTATATAAAGCCTACCTATTGAAGTAAGAGTGCTGTCTTCAATAGACTGAGCTAATACAGTGGAAGTAAGATCCTGTAAATAAGTGAAAGAGAAATACTATACATTATGTTCAGGCTTCTGTTTTCTCAGATCATCTGTGACATTTATCACAAGATATGTTTCAGGAGTCTAAGTAAATGTTGAATCCAGTGTGGTCGATGGAATAAAGTGGATACTTTAGAGGTGCCTGTTTTTTTTTCTTTTAAGATTGAACAAAGCTGTCAATTCCTAAAGTAACCTAGAGGTCCTACTAGGGAAAAAAGAAAGACTTCAGCCATAGGGCTTTAAATCTTTGAGTTCTGCCAGTCAGGTCTTCACTAGAAGTGCGTATTTGTACCATCTACAAGTTTTTGGTGTTGCAGAGGGGCATGTGTGGTGGTAGGCGTATTTCCTTCCATAGTTCACCTTCTATTTTTATTTTTTTTCCCTTCAGGGTACGAAAGCCTTTTACAGATATAGCCTATTCTTGGTCATGGTCTTGTTGAAAAATTGTCTTGGGTAGTTAGATTAAAGGTAATGAAATACAAATATTGATTGAATTGGCAGTATTCATAATGTGAGTTTTAATATTCAATGTTCCAAAAGAAAAATAAATAATATAAATAAATAAAAATAAATAAATCACAGTATTCTGTGAGCAGAGTTGTACTCAGTGGCTCCACATGGTGGAGTTAGTGTATTTTATGTTTTGAACTAATGTAACAAAATCTAAACATTATCTTGCTGCTATGTGGAACTTTTAAATGTGTTTCTGCTTAAAACAAGGCTTACTATTAAGCAAGCATGTTTTACATTTGCAACAGGGTCTAAGAGAGACAAAACATCCCTATACATTTGTTTCAAAGGAGGGTTTTAAAGAATTACTTTTGGTTGAAGGTGCTACTGAAAAAGCAATTCCTTTGTTGCCTCGTCTGGTTCCAGTGTTAAAGGCTGCATTGGTATGTCTTACTCTTCATGCAGAGATTTTAATTTTTTTTCTATTTTCTTGTGCTGGTGAGGAATACATGGAAAATATTGTGATAAATCTATTGCATGAGCTTTTGGTTTGGGATTGGGGGGGGGAATAGTTTCTTTTCCTCATATTAACCCTCCCTTGGTTTTATTAGCTAAATATGTCTTTTAACTGTAAATTCAGATGGGCAACTGCTTGTATAGCTAGCTGTATGTCAGTAGCTATGGGCAAATTCTGGAAATATGGAAATATTCCATTAAAGATCTGAATATAAGCAGAAATAAATATATGTATTGGTGGTTTTATGTATCCACATAATAACATGCAACAAAAAATTTGAGGTGAAGTAAAATGGAGATGCAGGAATAAATACTCATCTGTTACATTTAAAAATTCAAAACATGCTACAAAGATAAAACAGAATATGCCAATGAGGGAAAGGGAAGAATACCATTAAAACGTTTGAGGTCATATTCTTAATTTTAAAGATGTTTTTAACTTTTTTACTTCCTCAGAAAATAAAGTGAGGTAAAAGTATTGGCCTTGAAGGTAATCTCTTTTTTATCTTTTTCATATCGTTCAGAGCCCTTTTTCTGGTTCAGCTACTTACCGTCCTTTAATCTAGCTGTGTTCCAGTTCTGGTTTTATACCAATGGCTGACAGTTTGAAAATTCTTTGTGATCTCAGATCAGAGGCATAATAGAAGATCAGAATTGTGCATTATCAGTATCTTTGGTTTAGTTTGGAAGACAAAATGAGAAAAAAGTTATTGTTGTCTGTTCTTCCAATTACTGTTATTCATCTGATAATTTTTATTGTTGCACTATTTTGGTATAAAGTCTTGTTAAACCTACTACACATGCAGTGGATGACTTCTAGTTAATAAAAACCAAAACAAACAGTTCAGGGCTCAAATGTCAGAGTGCAAAAATACTGTTTAAATAAAGGTCAGTATTACTACAAGAACAAAATTAATTGTTCTGAATCAATTTCTCTGCTAAAGGAAGAGTGAGGTAACTAAACCATTAGAGAACTCAGGTATGGAAGAACCATCCCATGGGGGTAATAAAGATGACAAAGCACCCTAGAAGCAGATAAGAGCCTGATAATTGCTGACAGATGACAAAGCTGTAGTTGGCAGGGGACTAAATTAATTGAGTCAAAAAGTCATTGGCTCCTATGTTTCTCCAACAAAGACAATTATTGTTATGAATTACATAGAAATTACCCTGAATTCATTACATTTGTAACTAAAACGTTGTCTCCCACTTTCAACATATCCACATTTGAAGAGTTCTTTCTAATATGCTGTGAAGCACTGAAATTGTTGGTCTAGTAAACTGTTTGCTTTGCCTGCCAAATTTTTTATTTCATCAGTAATATATTATTCGTTTCCTTGTCTCAGAAGAAATGCAAGAGTTTCACTGACATATTGTGGATACTTTTGTTTTCTACTCTAAACATATACTTCTGTTTTTAAATGTTACCTCTAGATACTAATATTCAGCCATGTACTTGTATTTCTAAACTTGTAACATAACAATTAACAGTTGCACAGTAGTTTTGTTTTTGAAAATACTTTATACAATCATAGTGTAGAGATTGCAGTTTTGGAGACCTTGTGCATTTATCTGAATATTACTGACAGGATTTTCTCTTTTCCCCTTCTGGAGGCCCATTCAGATGATGAAGTATTTGGAAGGGGATTGGATGCTTTAGTTCAACTGAGTGCTGTTGTTGGCCCATCTCTTAATGATCATCTGAAGCATCTACTCACAAATGTAAGTTTTGAATGCTGTAGTAAAAAATTACCTGTATTTTTATGGTACTTCTCTTGAGATGTTTACTATAATATCTGCACAGATACAGTGGAGGACTCAGCAGTTCCATGAAAAGCATTACTTTATATATTCCTCTGTGTAAGTCCATCATTCTTCAATAATATGATGACTTCCAAAGTTCTAGCAAGGTCCAAAAACTGTTGTTAACATAAATTGGAGAATAATGTAAGTGTCTCTACTATTTAAAAAAGACCCAGCTTCAAGCCTGAGGTGAAATAGATGCTATGTTTTGAAGGGAAGTTTATTGCAAAATGAGTTTGAATGTGAATATTTTAAAAAATCTGTGAAAGTCTTAATAAATTAACATAAGCAAATGTTTCCACTTCTTTCAGATGGGAATTCTGCACAAAAAAAGCTTTCATTAAATAAACTTAAAGTAGGATTATGGAAAGTGTTTTTATAATGAGTCCTTCTGTAGACATCCTTCCTCTGTTAGACCTGCTTTTCATGGTTTCGTTTAGCTGGCTTCCAAAGTGCAGTTTCAGAGCAAAATAAAAGGAGCTTTTAGACATACAATGCAAAAGAGAGATATTGCAGTAGGTTTTTTTAAAAGTATTTCCACTATAATAGATCTCTTTCAATGCACGTGAAAAATGCATTAACCTTTCATACGGACATTTTAAGAATGACTGTTTTTTTTAAGGTTGATTCCTCTTTAAAATTTGTTTGCTAAAAGACAAAAAAAAATAAAATAAGTATTTTTTTGGCCTACAGTTGAGCTTTCTTTGAATTTAAGTTTCTCAGGAGTTAACATTTTATTCATTTTGCCTTGACTGAGTTTCATACTTTGACATCAGTATCAAGCTATAAACTGATGTTTCTTTTTGGCTTTAATTTTCCAAAGATAAGATCAAATAAACTAATAAAATAGAATTATATTGGCATCTTTGCATATATTGTACTATATTGTGCAATAAACCTTCTTATTTTACTTTTCCAATAGCTTTCAAGGAGATTAATGGACAAGAAATTTAGAGAAAAAATTACCGTTGCTTTAGAAAAGTTGGAACAATATGGTGGAAGGGTGAGTCGATCAGATTATTCTGTAATCTGCACATTTGAATGCAACTTTGCCAAAAAAACTTCCATTTCTGGCTTTCAGATTAAGAACTCCATTGTGAAAATTGCTTATTTTTACATGTCATAACTATTCATATTGCATAAAACATAGGATTTTGCACTGTGGCAATCAGCAGAGTTCTGTTCCAGTCTGTAGTAAAATAGTTGGTTTAGTCTGTTTGACGTGTTGAGTGGCAATAGAAATGACATTAAATCTACTCTGGGTAATCCATATTCTGCCAGTTAGGTTTTGTTGTCTCCCATTTTTTTTATCATCTCCCACTTTTCATTTGTATTCTCCATTGTTTTAATCTCTGAGCAGGAAAGGCAGGAGTATGTCTCAAGTAAAATATTGCAAGTGATCCATACCTACATAAGAAGCTGGATGGATAGACTCTTACAGCACACCACACCAAGCCCTGTTTAGGAGAACTCTTTTTGGGGAGCAAGCGTGCATCCTTGTGGTTCCCTGCTCTTGATATTTGCTTGGAACATTTTATTGTCCTTGGTGGGAAGCTTATGCAGACTTAGTGGTTAAATGAGATGATACTTGCCATTCTTGGAAATTCTCCATTTCTGTAGAAAGTCTAAATGTTTTTTCCAGGATTTGAACTGGTGTGATGGATGAGTTACTTGTGTGGTGTAGGATCAAGGATGCCTAACATATGTCCTTACTCCAAGTTAGACATTGCAGGAAAAGTAGATGCTTATGCTGAGTAAAGCTTGTGAGCTTCTTGTGCAAACGATACGGTAGGCTAGATGCCCATGAAGAGTGATCCAGGAATTCACCAAATGTCAAGCAGTAAATAGCTTCTGGCCCCTTCTGGAGTATTGACACCCGACTCAGGCTGAATATTTGTCTTGCTTCAATATTCCTGGGATGCAGGCTTTGTGTTCCTTTTTCTGAGCCTAAACACTTTTCTCAACAGGATTTACCCCTGCTAAAAGATACTTTTTGCTGTTATTGATGATGCCTGCCCATTCCCACTAATGGCTTATTGTTTAAGTCAGTTACTGAGGAAATAATATATTCACATTCCAGCCCATCCTGGTTAACACAGAGGTTAGATCTTCAACTGCTATAAATCAAAAACTGCTTTAAGTAATAGATGGCAAGAATATTCTTCTGCTGAACATTCTGTTGCTATTTTCTGTTGTGTTGTATATTGTGCAGAAAGGAGAAAAAAAAAGAGAGAGAGTATTGGCTTGGATATTCATCTGGAAGAGAAAATGTTTGCTTTCTTGACCCTATGAACACTTGCATATATTATATTAAATGGTCATTGGTAAAGCATAGGAATAACCTAAAGAGTAGGGACCATAAATATAGTGGTCTGTAGGTCTACCAGTTCTGAACTTGTTTGCCTTAATCAGTAGGCACCCAAGTAATCAGTAGAAACCACTTCATTTTTTTTTGTGTGGCTCATATTCATTTAAGGGCAGTAGCAGTGTTTGTATTACAGACTTGAAAAACTTCGTGGCAAATAAAGAAGCATGAGAGTTTTTTATTTATATGTAGCAAGACAAGAAAAGGAATATTACTTCTCATCTCTTACTTGATGTTCTGAAAATTTCAGTCTAGATAATGTAACTAATCCAGTGAATCATTAACCTCTAATTCTTCTGTCTGTCCTCTGATCTCTTGTAGTCTTACTGGTTTTGTGAGTAGGTCTTTCTGTGTGTCTTTTAAAAATACTGTAATAAGATAAAGCAGAAAACTGGAAACAAACTCCTAAATTGTGATTACAAGTAGTATTATATAATCCAACTAATATATTCGTCAAGTTTCTATTCTAAATGAGTAATAATGTATATGATTCTTACTTTCACTGGAAGTTCCTTCCAGAGTATCACTATTCTAATTAAAAATCCTTATTATTTCATGTCTACATTTACACCTGGTTTTAGTTATAGTTTACATATCTCCAGCATTAGTTATCACAATTCTCCATTTTTTCAGTTCATTATTTTCAGCCTTTTTGACAGTAAATTTCTCAGCAAATACTAACATTTTAGTTTTCTACTTTTTGATAATAACAAAGATAACTATGTAAAAGTTGTGAATTATTCAATCTATAGACAGTATATGAATACTCTCATATGTAGTGCTAGTGCTCCTTATTTTGTTTAAATTTGTTTTATTTTCATCAACAGGCAACTGTGGCTATCATCAAATCTAAAATTCCAACCTATTGTCCTATCTCCTCTTGAAAAAGAAAACTCTAGTGATTTGTACTGTAAGGTGAAGTTTGGAAAGACACTGCTTGTGAACATCACTGACACTTATTTGGGGTATGATATATTCTCTTAAAATAATCACAATTCTTCAGTTCAATGGAGACTGGGAACAGTCCTATCAGTTTGTAAATATGTAATTATGGAAGACTATTTAAAATAATTCTCTCCGTGTTGGCTACTGTTTCTGTATGCATTGTGCTTACAATGACATTGACTAAATGGTTATTATTTCAAAAGCAGAGTAAATATTGATTCTTATTTTGTTGTAAATTACAATTTCCTTTAATACAGCTGCAGTGCTTAATATGTTTTGTACATTTGTGTGATGCAAAATAATTTGGCTGTAATTACTTAAATAGTAACTGACCTGGTGTTAAATTATATACGTATACCTGCTTTTGAGACATGTAACTTATTTTGTGCCACAGACACAGATGGATGCAGTTTGGGTTCATCAGGACTTAGTGGGTTAGACATAGAACTAGGAGAACTCATCTAGACTTCTTAACAGTCAGCTTTTAAAGGTATGAAGCTGAACGCACTAAACAGGTGGCATATGGTGCAAAACTGTACTTGCTCAGTCTGTTCTCAGCACATTGTTTTGAGAAGCTGGAGAGGCTCTGGAGAATACAGTGCAGAAGCATCAGGTTGCTCCATAGAGCCACAGCCAAGGTTTTGCTCACCTAATTAGTTCCAGTTAGTTTTGGGCCTACTGAATGTGAGCTAGGTGGAAGAGGCAACTTTGGAGTATTTACACCATGCTCCCTTTGCATTGAGTTCTGTAATGCCACAGATAGGCTTGGGACTAGCTTGTGAATTCAGCTCCAGGCAAGTTAATAAACATCTGAATGTGGAAGCTATGAAAAAAATATGAGTTAATGACAATAAAAGATTGCAGAAGCCAGATTACCTGGTTGTCAAGCCTTGTAGGGTACAGCATTTGTCCATGAACATATTTGAACTTCATTGCAAAATAATTCCTAATAGGTCTTGTAATAAATACTGTTCAGGGTTCATGTTATGGTATTTGAGTTACTCTGTGAGGGAGAGCTGACTGAAGTAACAAAATCTGCCATAGAACGTTTTCCCCTCAGGAAAATTAAATTCTGGAATTTAAAGTTGTTGGTAGGGTGGGGTTTTTTTTGTCATCAGAAGATGCTGTTGCATAGGATATTAAAAAAAAGTCTGACATGTGAAAACAATTTTAGAATTGTTCGAAAATTACCACTGCTTAGCTAAATTAAATTTACTTCAGGACTGTGCTAAGATCTCTGCTGAGATCAGAACTGTGCTAAGTCAAGATCTATGTATTTAAGCTTTTTAAAAAAACACAATTTTGTTCACAAAAAAGTTTAATTTGAAGAAATACAATTATTTAACAAAATAATCGATCATGCTCCTTGTTTTTCTTCATGTTTATTTTATTTTTTTTTTTACAAAATGTGCACATTTACACAAACACGCTACAGCAGATTTCAGGTGTACATGTATTGTACTACTCTTATCCTACACTGGTGATAGCAGAGCAGCCTTCAACATGCTTCTAACATCCCATCTCTACACCAGAATAGATACCTGATTTTTTTTTGCAAAAGAATGCTTGCAACATACTTTCTACTTCATTAATCCCCTTTCTCAATTTCTGCAGCGATGTCACAATGAAGATTGGCCTATCTCTGAGAGCATTTCACCTCTTTTGAAGTATTGGCATAAACTCCGTGGACAATATATCTTAAAAATTACATAGGGGTGGGGGAGCAGTATTATATTTTAGGTACATACTTTTTTAGAAAAATCTTTCTAGGTTCAGAATTAATGAAGAAATGATTGTAAAAAAAAAAGTAATGCATATATCATATATAGATGATATTATATAGCTGAAGTTTCTAATTTTTTCTGATTCTGTCTCATAATTAAAGATATTACAAAAAGCTGAAAGATGTTAACCTGTCTAGCGGTCACTATTGGTAGATATTACTACATAGTGATGTTAATTCTGATCACTGAAGTGGGATGGAAGTTTCAAAACAAGTTCATGCCTTTTTCTTTATTAAAGGCAGAAAGACACATACTCATGAAAACAGTGTTAGGATCCAGTTAAGGTTTCTTCATGAAAAATTGTCAGAAGATCCTTAATTTTAAGCACAGAACTTTGCAGACACATCCAAGAAGAATTAGAAATACAGTATGTAGGACTCCTGATACTCATGTCATGATACATTAGATGCAGATTTACTAGATAAGTGGGATTGATAGAAGCTTACTTGTATTTGTTAGGGAGTAAATCTACCTATAAGCAATTTCTTTTTTTGTTCTACAACAGTTCTTCCTCTCAAGTTATCTATTTTGTTAGGTTTGGAGATTTTTTTGAAGAGAAAAGCAAGTCAAAGGTGGAAGGCAATTGCAGCAAGATGTGCTTTGCACATTGATTATAGCACTTTAACTCAAAGTGTTATTATAAAAATGAGGACTACACTGTACAAATGTGAAAAGAAAATACATGGTAATGCCTCTGTATAAATTAGAATCTAAGATTTAAGAAATACACTTGAACACCTGGAGCTTAATCCAGTACAAATGAGTAGCAAAACTAAGAGTATTTATTTAATCTCCTTGTGATAGTATCTATTTTGTCTAGGGGTTGGAATGATAATAAAGCTGCACAATGTCAGGTCTTACTTTGGGTTTGGAGTAAAAACCTGACTTTTCAGAACAATCTTAACTAAGTAGCCACTCTTGAAGTGCTAAATTATATAATTTAGAAAGGGTTTTTTTGTTGGGAAAAGTTTATAATAAAAAATTATTTGCATAATACATGTCTCAGTGTAAAGCTGAGTAATTTTATTTATGATAAAGTGGGAAATCCATCTTTTAGATAAAGTTGCAGAATAGCTCATATTTGTCCATGAGTTGTAGACCTAATGTCTTCATTAAATCACATTTTCAAAGAGCTGCATGGATCGCATTATATTCTCATCCTGTAAAAAAGACAACAAAAAAACCAAAAATCATACACCATTACACATGTAGCTGGCCAATATCTATAGTGAAACTGGGTAGAACTAACTGTATTTTAGTTAATGACTACGTTGTTTTTCAGCTTGTTTGGAGAAATTGTTAGCAGAAAAATGCTGTTAATGGATCTATGCTGAAATAGGTTTTTGTATATATTAATTAAACCAAAACTATTCTGTACAGTAAGTAGCATGTTAAGAAAATTAAATCTCCAATATTTGGAAGGTTAAGTTTATATCCAGTATAACAAAATACATATAGACAATAAATACTCAAGGAATAGTTGTATCTGAAGTGTGGATCTGTATGTGAAATTGCTAGCTTTGTGTATCGTACACAGGAGCTTTTTTGCAATTCTAGGGCATTCTTTGGCATAACTAGGGGTGACTTAAAACAGATTTAAGTGTGCATCTTCGCATGAACCCAAGAGTCTGTCAGTTCCGCAAATATCACAACACTCTGACTCCTCTGCTCAGATTTTCTGTGTGTTCACACTGAAAAATGTCGACTGCTTTCCAATGCTACTTCTGCTTTCTGATTGCTTTGCATTAGGTACGTACAAAATCTTCCACTTCCGAGTTCTGCATAATGTTTACTGATGCATCACTCTGTATTCCAGTTTTTATCAGTAAATAACGCTCAGCACAGCAGCTGGGAAAAAATAGTTTTGTACAGTTTACCATTCAGTGTATCGAAGAAAGAGTTTACTTGTAGTAGCCCATATTTGGTGGTGCTTCTGGATCAACAGTTGCTTGCACAATACATGTACAAGAGTATATTACATGCTTATTGAGCATTTGCTAGTCTCCACTGTAATGATCCTCTTTTTTAATCTGGCTGCACATCCTTTAGTACTTTCTTGAGAGGGATTCTAGCCATCTTTAATTCTACTGAATAAAATGGCTGAATTTGATAGACTATTTTAGGAGGCTTCATGAAAGAGGTGCATAAACCTACCACTTCTTATGGGAAGGTTCCTACCACTTCTTATAGGAAGGTTATCTCCACTACTGATAGGTATGTAGGCCTTCTGTGCATTAATGTTCCAATAACACATGTTCAGTATCAATTTCCAGTTAAATTATTCACTGTTCAGACTACTGGGTGATTTGCTTTGTAGAAGATAACAAGTCTGAGTAACTTTCTTAATTTATGTTATGAAACATGCACAGGGAGGTTTTTCATCTCTGATTCCATATGTCATCTCAAGTGATGCTGCTGTAAAAAGTGAGCTGTGCACTATTTTGTGCTGATAAACTAACTGATGAAAGTGATATGTAATTTCAAAAAAAAAGTAATGTTTAAAAAGTTTGTTTAGGACATTTATGATATTAAATTACTGGAAATTAAAATAAACTAACTTTTTACCACTGCATTGTTTTGAAACATCAATATACTATTGAAGATCACAAATTAATATAAGGTTAAAGTTTGGTTTAACTGGAATCATTTGTCATTTAATTATTTAGAAATGTTTTTGTATATACATTGGCAACTAAGCTCAGCAAATGTGCAAAGCAAACAACTTGCTTTTAATTTAGAAAATTTTGACACTTCCTACGAATTTTATAATAAATATATCATCACTAATGAAACTAGTAGTTTTCTAAAATCAGCTCCATATTTCTGAAGTTTGCTGTTTCCATACAAAAGACTTCCAATGCCCCTTCTTTAGTCAGTCAAATGGGAAGAGTCTTCACAAGAAAATATAGACCCTTCATAGTATTTGGAACATGGTGACATTTAGTAGCTTTTTTCTTCCATCTTCAAAAAAGAAAGAAAAAAGCAGCTGCTTGCCTTAGAATTCTTTGGCAAGTGTGTCTTTCTCATTTGCCTCTTTTTTTCAGTACATTTTTCTAAACAATTTTTCAAGATAGATTTGATTAATGATTCCATACTCAAAGACAGTAGGAGGTGTTAGTGCACATGAAGCACAGTCTATACAAAGCACAAAACATGGATGAACAAGCTTTGCCAGTTCTGAGCTAACTTCAAGCCAACTTTGACATTTTCCTTATTGAAGTTTGAGATGGCTCCTTTGTTTTCAGGGTAGCCCAGACCATCACCACTGTGTATGGACTGGGTTACTCCTCCAGAAAATATCCCAGAAACCTTTTTATCATTATCAGAAGGACCTTTAGGGCCTTCACCCTGACATTCACCTATGCACCGTGCATGGCGTAGTTCTTTGCCTCTGTTCTTCATGGTGCTGCTGTAGATACAAAGCAATATGAAGCAAGTCAGACCATTTTTCCACCAGCACCAAGCAGTGCAAGGAGGCAGGTAAGGAACTGGTTAGCGCCGAGCCCTTGAGTTAGCCACACTACTGTTTCCCAAGACCTATCTCTGCTATTTGGTATCTTCTATAAAGCAGGACAGACAGAAGACACTTTCTGGGACTCAGTCAGGCATACCTAAAGCAGGATAGTCCTGTGGGAGCAGGGAGAATCCCAGAGTCTGGATGACAGACTGGCATTTGAGCACATGGGTATGTGGGGTAGGAAGGGCAGGGAAATCAGGTCATATGCATTCCCTCTTCCACACAGAGGGAGGATGAGGGGAAACACCTTTGCTGTCCTCACTGAAACATGAGATGATAGGTCCTTATACCCAGCGACCATAGAAGATCACGCTGAAAGCCTGAATGCTCTGTAGTTCCCTGCGTAACTGCTTAACACTTTGTGAATGGACAGGCCATTCTTTGCATGGGACCATGAATTGAGTCTTGAACTTGCTCTATACCTCAGGCTGTACAGTGCTACTGCATTGATATGTGTGCCAAACCAGTAATCATTACAAAGAGGTGGTTTTTAAAAAGGCCCACGTGTATATAATGAGTGTTTAAGAACACAGCAAAGGCTCTTGATGCTACAAAAAAAATATCTCAGGAACCTATCCCAGGAACCTGAAGTGGAGTCTCTGTATTCAAGTATGCTCTGCTGTGTTCCTTCTGCCATGCTTTCCTTACTTATCACCAAACATCTGTAAAAGTTGTTTCTTTTTGGCTTCCAACTCAAAACAGAGGAGTGGCAGTTCTCAGAGGCTGGCAACTCTTGCCCGAGATCCTATTCAAAGAAAAGGCTCCTGCAGCCTTTCTCTGACAGAACAGGCTTCCAGTCCATTTTAAGATCCAGACTGGACGGGATCTGAGCTTTAGAGTTTGGTTGAGGGTTTCACATAGCGCTTGTCTCGTGGCACTGTTTTGACTCTAGTCCCACTGCTTGAGCTAGAACTAGCAAGCACAACCTCTGTATGCCTTTAGCATATTTTCAGATGCACGAGATGCAGCTCTGGCTGCCATGTTCATCAATGGGCATTCCCATTCCAAGGTCTGAGGTACAGTCATGTGTTAGGTAAACTGGCGGGGAAGGTTTTGAGCAGATGTGCTCCAACATCAGCCTTTGTGCCAAAAGAGGAAGCCACCATAGCGGTCAAAGCCTAGGGAGCAGCAGGTGTGCTGTGCCCCTGTCCTGAATGTCCTGATTTTGGTCAGCAAAAGGTAATAGTAGAACTAGCAGTGGTCTAGAGAGAGGGCCAACGGTGATTAAAGGTCTGGACTGGTTTCCCTAGGAGGAAAAATTGAATAAATGAATACTTTACAGCTTGGAAAAGAGATACTGAATGAAGGGCAATGATGATAACCACTGTTTTTCTGTAACACCAGAACATATGGAAAACATAAAATTATTGCGTGTCAGGTCTAAAACACAGGCAGATTTACTATAGGAAGGATCACAGGATCATTTAATTTTGCTTTTGGCATTGTTAAATGCTCATGAAAGATGAGGCATCCCGCTCCTGGAGTGATATGACTTGCTGCAAGCTGAGGAAAGAGGAACCTGAATGTTACCTTTTTAGATCAGTCTTGTACCTATCACGATATCAAAAACCAGATTTTCCTAGAGCTGTGTTTTAAAAGGAAGCAGCCACTACTGTCCTTTGTGAAAAATGTAATCCTGAACAGGCTGAAGCCACGTTAACCCCTGAATCAAGCTTCTTGAAGGACTTGGATTGAATCCTTAACTCAAATCTCATTTCTGTAACCAACCCTTGATATAAACATGCATTACACACTTTGCATCTCAGAGGAATAGAACAGGTCTTAGGCAATGAGATACTTTCTGTATCAAAAAACATTGCCACCTTTGAAGTTCAAAGCAAGTGAAGGTAAGTTGCATGATGAGAACAGTGTCTCTGTCATGTGGCAGTTTAGAGAACATCTCTCTCACATGTATTCTGAATATTCAGAAGAGGTAAATAAGAAATCTTCTAACAGATGTGAGAAACTGTGAATCACGTTGGAAAAAGAGAGCAGGCAAGTCCTTACTGAAGGCACTAATTTTCTTTGTAAATGAATCACTCAGGCCATCACTATAATTGCTGTCATATCCAGCTTAATGTGTCATTTAACTTCCAGAACTCGGCAGACCTCAGCTGGGAAATTAATCTTGTCTGTTTCTGATGATCACTCAGCTTTAGCAGAGCAAATGCCTTTAATGTGCATTGAACAAGACTGATAAGCTAGAACCTTGGTCAAAGCCATAGAGCACTGCCAACAGATAAGACACTACCCAGTACCCAGTGCTAAGGATATACAGAACAGGCAGTTAGAAGAGCTGTTGTCCTTCATCCCCCAAAATCAGCAGATTAAAATCAAACAGAGAATCACTTTGCAGGTAACCATACTCATGAAAGCAACCCCAAGGAAAAACTACAGTTGCATACAAAAATAGACTAATTCTATTGCATCTTTGCTATTTCCTGTTCATCTTTCCCTGTTCCAAATGGTTAAAAAAATCTGTCACTCACTAAATACATTTATCTTGCTAGTCTTGTTCTCTCTTGTCTCTTGTCTACTGCTCTCTTCTTGGTATAGGAGATAAGAAACAATACACACAGGCTATATTGCTGGTCTGTGTCAGCTTCATCTGAATCAGAGCCTGCCTGGACAAGGTATCAGCAGAACACCACTATGATCCCTTATGTTTCTCAGTGTAACAAATAGCATTGGGTTTACTTGCCACATCAGTGTGCATAATGTAATCAAGCCTATCTTACCACTAGGTCTAATGTGACACTTTACAGCACATAACAACCTCTTACCACACCAAAGTCTTGTCATCGTTATTTTGTACTCTATTGTGTATATTTTTCTTGCATTTCTTGAGCGACAAATTAATAGTAGTTCCTTAAATTTCTGAAAATGCAACTTATCTTTCCTCATATTGCCTCCTGCTCCAAAAGCAAGCCAGTTTCTGAAGGGCAGAGGAGTGAAAACATGCTGTAATTCCTGCTGCAAAAGTTTATTCTCATTCCTGGCTCTAGAGGTAACAAGCTGCTTTCAGCAGTTGAAGGAAATTAACAGCCACCTGGGTAGCATAAACACTTGCAACTGATTATCACAATCAGTTCTCACTCCCTTGCCTTGAGAAAACTTGCCTGCTGTTAACTCCTGCCATCCAACACTTTGCAAGCTCCTTGCACTCTCCCTTTTTAAAGGCCTCCAGCAGGTCATGATTCACTGTTCGAGAAAGACCCTGATAGGTGATAAATTTTCAAGCAATATTATTATTATTATTGCTGTGACTATATGCCAGTCATAACAAGAATGTGTTCCCCAGCATGGGCAGAAAATAGAAATAAGTATGTAGCTGAATGTGAGGAAATTTTTTGCTATCAAGTACAAACAAAACACTGTTGAAGAGAGAAGGGATATGGTCACAGTTGTCTAATAAGGGATGACAGCTGGTACATAACAACTCTTCTACAGATTCAGGTCACAAAATTCTTTACATTGTTTAGTGGTTTTGTGTAATGGTGTACATGCATACTCTACCTTGGGAAAATACTGCCTCTGGTATTCGGATTACCATCACTGTCACTAGAAGCGTGTGTAGCAGCACTATGATAGCATTAGCCAACAGATCCAGGTTCCGTACTTATCACTGGGTACTTACTTTCTGGCAGCTCTCGATGAATTCATCTATGGTAACTACTCCATCTTTGTTTTTGTCCATTTTCTGTTCAGAAAGAATAAGAATGTATGTTTATCCTCCTGAAATCCTGTGTAAAACAAGTCCTTTTTATTATTCAATTATATGTGAGCCTAGGAACAACCAGGCCAAAATGCTGTAAAGATGTAGGAAGTAATATACTAGAATAAGCTTAAGGAGCTTATCGTTGAAAAAACATGGTATAATGAGTAGATCTGAGAAACTTGGGATGGAACCACAGAGAAGAAAAAGGATTACAAAATTGATAGGATATGTAAAACTGTTACAGCAGTGAAAATCTTCCCATGCCTGCTAACAGAGCAGTCTTTTTGGCTCCTATATTACCAGACCCACCTGGAAAAATGTTTCCACATGTTGTCTAGGCGCATCCTCCTTGAGAACAGGATAGGTGCATTTTCCCATCATATCATATATTGCTTTCATGATATCAAGCATTTCCTGAGGAGGAAAAAACATGTGTGTCTAATGTAAGGTGTGTTGTAGACACTGCTTTAACTCAGAACACATAAATGATTTTTAGGATTTCCATTTCAGAATAAAATTCTGAGATCATGACTGTTATTTTATGACTGAACAGCTTCGAGAAAGAACTACTATGGTCCTAGAAATCCTAGCACGTTACTTCAGCTTTCACAGATAAACTTTTTAAATGGATGCAGATGTATGATTTTATTTTAAATTATTTAGAATATGTGCAAGCTCACAGACTGTGGGAAGAATCTCCTGAGGTCTTGTGAATAAAACTAAACAGGAAAAAAAACTTCTCTAACAGCAAGTGAATAGTCAAAGCAGATCAGCTTCTTACAACTAAGTTTTCCTTAGAGAAAACAGAAACACCCATGCACACAACTGCACATAGGCAGAGTCCTTTTATATCAAAACTTTGAATTTTGTTAATAGAGTGGCTTGTGAAAGCTATAAGAATAATTACAAAAACAAGTGACCTGCCAGTATGCTAAGAAATTATTCTATAGATCGCTCTTTTATAATAATCATGAAGTGTTTTTTTCTAAAAGTGTAAAATATATATATTTTTATAAAGACCCACTTTTGAAAAACCATATATTTTTATGAAAGCACTTATTTGGTCCCACTGTAATTTAAGTATGTGTCTGAATCCTTGCAGAATAAAAGATGTAGGAATCTTTTTATGTAAATTCTGTTTCAAGTAAAAATTTTTAGAAGTAGATTCATAAAATAAGTAACAATTTTGGCCCATGTACTTAACTCTTTTTTGTCCAAATATCCTACAAAACTACTTTATTTTAGTGGCTGTATGTGCAAATACATAGGCATAAGTTGAAGCCAAACATTTCTGTACCTGAAGAATTATGACCTTTTACAATTTCAGTGAAGATTTTATCTTTCTAATTTCTATATATGCCTTTAAAATGAGAAAATTATTTTTAGCATGTCTAGTTTCATAATATATGTTTATTTGTTAACATGTCTAATTTGACAATGAAGCCATTCTTCTTTGAAAGCAGGACTTACTTATACAACCTTTAGTTACAGTGATTAGTGTAGAAAGTAAACCTTACCTCTTTAGTTATATATCCATCCTTATTTATATCATACAAATTGAAAGCCCAGTTCAGTTTCTCCTGTACTGTCCCTCGGAGTAAAATTGAGAGACCCATAACAAAATCCTAAATAGATAAAAGGTCTTGGTCAGTTTGGAATTGAGCAGTTTTTTCAGAAACACTCAGAAATCCAGAATAATGTGTTTGTCAGAAGCACAGAAGTCTGGAAAGATATGTTGTTTCTATTTTTTTCTCCTTCATAGTGAGTGTTAAGGTTTGCTTTTTTTTTTTAAATAAGTAACAATCTAGGCACTGTTGCCAGACTTATAATTAATAAGTAAATTGAGTAATTTTCTATAAAATAAGCATAATTTTCTCTTAGTAGATTTATCCTCTGAAATGCCTCACATAAGCAGTTCCTGTTGAACTTAATACTGTAGAAAAACAACCCCCATGGTTTAATGGTCCAAAAAAAAAGCTTAAGTGGGAATTAGATTAATCTAAGCACGGAGCCCAGTTTTGGAAGAACTATCTACTAAGGAACATTAAATTCTTGTTAAATCTATACCTTGTTGGAAGTGGAATGTATGGTTCCCAGATGTCTTAGAACAATCTACTGCAGTCAACATTTGAAACTTTGTGTAGGCTCCAGTACACGTCAATACTTAAACCCCTTATTGGAAATATGATAGGGAATAATATTGTGTGTTCATGTACCACCTTAATGCTTTTGTGACCCACCAATGCTCTACTGCTGTAGAGCTACTCCCCAGAAATAAATCGGAAGACTTGAGATTATTTATATGTAGAATTTGGTTATAGAATTTTGTTTCAGAATTAATACTCTTTTGACAGCAGAAACACCATTTACATTTAGGGAGCATCTTCCAGACTGAAGAAGATACCAACTGGGATGTGTCATCACCTGTCTTCTGTATTTCTTAGCATGATAACATTTTTAAACAATGGCTTTTTTTTCCTAACCATCTTCTCTACTTTTTTCTATTTGATATGCTTGTAAACCCATGAATCTGTGAAATAGTCTCCATAATAGGTTAAGCAGAATATGTCAAGAGCTTATATTTAAATGTGCCTTTCTACATCATTGGCAAAGACATACAGGAAGTCTTAGAGTACCATTAAAGAAGAGACAATAAAAGCTGAAAAATTTTTTATCAGCACCAGCAAGGTTTATGCATTTCCTTAGAACAGGAATAGTAGAAAAGACTGCACTGCGGTTAGACATAAATCACAAAGGTCTGATGTAGCACACAGTCAAATAAGGGTGCCTGGTAAAGTGAAGCATACAGAGATACCATGGCCTCAGATGGTCTAGTAGGCACAGACAGCTCTTTTGACAGCTCCAGTCTTTTTAACTATTCAAGTGGTATGCTCTGGGTTTTCTTAGTCTGTCATAAGCTTATATCTTATTGGTGTATGTGCCCTTTGGTGTAAACAGATACATGAATCTTGAAAGAATTTTGCTCAACTTGTCTTGTCTACATCTCAGTGACTAATTGAGGGGCCACAGGGTTAAATCTCCAAACAGCTCTTTAACAATGTACTATTAAGTATTAAAATGCTCAAGAAATTCAGAACAGATTTGATCACATTACAGCATTAGTAATTAACCTTTTTAATTCAGAACCATGTCTTCAAATCTTTTCTACACGTTTTTACATTCTTGATGTAGCTTTTCCTGAAGTCCCTTGCAAAGGTCTCCAATAACCTTATTTTCTTGGAGTATTATATTTCAGAACTCTGAATTTATTTTTAATTTGGCTCCAGCAACATTTTTGCATTTATTCTATTTAAACCATGTATTTTTTTCTCTTCCTGATTATTTCTCTTTCTTCCTTTCTGTGATGCACCACCCATATCTTAGCTGGCTTCCTGGCATCATTTATATCCCCATTTGCAAAGCTGCCCTTCTACCATGGGTTTTAAAAGCAATGCATAGGAAAAATTGACTTTATGCTGTTTTGTATGGGACTGAATGTCCTTATAAATGCTGAGACAACTTAAAATCCTTCCAGGTGTGTGCTCTTAACTTTGCAAGAGTTGATTATCTCCTTCCATATTGTATCCACATGTTTGGGAATCAGACATAGTTCAGTTCAGGTGCATTGCCTTTGTCTGAGCGCTGTGCAGGAGTCCATCTCAGGCACAGTAGAAAGGACTTACAAGAGGAGGTTGTGATGAGCTGAAGAAGGACCAGTTAGGATGGGATGTATTTTCTACATACTTTCATGCAACTGAAGAATACAGCAATAAAATCCTACAGAAATAGAAAATCTGATTCAATGGACATAGGCTAAACCCACAGGGTGTTTTGGGCTAGATTCTCAAAGAGAAAAAACGTCCTGTATGGTGGAAGGCAATGTGTGTGTCAGGAGCAGTATAGCTATGCTACCTGTTAAACTAATAATCCAGTGCAGAATGCCATAGTAAAGCAACAGTGCTGAAGGTAGCAGCTAAGGTCAGGGAGCATCTGTCTGTATGCTTGTTACCAACAACTCAGTGATGACACATGAACCCTATTTAGCACAGAGCATGACCCCAAGTCCCCATGATAGTATTAGAGTACCAAGATGTGTTTTCCTTCCTGGTTTAGACATCTGATTTCTGGGGAGAGAGGAGTTCTACTTTTGGAGCCTATTTGTTTTTGAAGATTCACAGTACTGCTTGGATGCTTACATTCCCACTGGCCACTGAGAGGGATGGTCCTGCTCAGCTGAGCACCTAATGAGGAGAGGTGCATCTGACTTAGGGTCACAAAGGAGCCTAAAACTCCAGAGGAGATCTGGGCTGTGACACAACTCTAGGTTAGGTTTCTCTTCAGTCTCTGACAGCGAAGTCAGAAGCACAGAAGTCTGTGCTTTGGTATTTGCCTTTACTCCTTTCCACAGTTTCCTATTTCTAACTTGCTAGCTTCCTGAAGCATGCTAATGCCTGTGAAGATGTCCATTAAATGCCAAACTCTCCCATGCCTAGATTTGATTCTGCAAGTACGGGGGATGTCTCACTGAAGGTTTGCAAATGGAGCATCATTGCACTTCCGTCAGAGTCTCTGTGCACCCAGTTATCACAGCCTGCTCACATTTCAGTCTTGCACCACAGCTGCATAAAGCCTCTGGTTGTGATCTGGGATTAACTCGCATTTGTTTTTTTCCCAGCAGCGATTAATTATCTCTTAGCAAGGTTGTTGATGACTTTCTGATTCCTTTATCCTTCAGTAAATCTTTGGAGAGGACTAGTTCATTAATAAATTAATTAACAAGCTTAATAGTGTTCTGTCTCAAATCCATAGGAAAGCTTAAAATTAGTCCACCTGATCATGTGTTCCTATATGTCTTGTTCAAGGCCAGAAGTAGGTAGACAGGCAGCTAAATCCATTTTTGGATTTAGACTTTAGGAATTTGAAAGGAATCAAGTAATGAATGTGAGTCACAGAAGTGGTGGAGCCCTGGCGCACGTAAAACAAAGATCGCTGAGGAGCAGCTGCTCTTAAGAGGAAATATATTTCTTTGTAGCTACTTTGCATCAGCTGGTACTAAAATGCTTGAGAGATCACCACTGTCCTGAGAAAAACTAGCTGCTTTCCTACGTAATATGAACAAGGCTTTTTGTGTTGAACACAGAGATTCAGAACCCAAACCATTCTATGATTCTATGATTTTATGATTCTATGATTCATTAAATTGCTACCCTCATATTACTGCCTTGGAGACAATGACTGTTTATCACTGTTATTATTAGAGAAATACCAAAGTTGTGTTTAATCTTAAGATCTGGACTCTCCTATGTAACTGAGTTAACAAGCTTGTTAATTTATGAATTAATGAAAAATTCTCAGGTAACAATTGAGGAATAAAGCAATCAGAAAATCACCGGTGGCTTTGCTACAAATTATTAAGCTTTTTTTGAGAAACAATACAAGTTTGGTTTTGATTAAAAAAATCTTTAAACAACCCCATTGCATTTGGACACAGCTCCGTACTTCAAGGCACTAAGAATTAGTGGGATTACTGACTGACTTTCCTCTTGTCAAGAACACATTTAGAATAGCCTTAATCTGCATATACAACAAACTAAGGATACTGATTTGGATATTTGCATGTGGGTGCAATGTGTTTTACCTTTGACTATAGGTCTGAAGTTAATTAGCCTCAATTTTCCTGGCTGTGTAAATAGCCTTGAGGCCCAAATCTTCATTTTGGTTCATTTACAATATTCATGCAGCAAGTGGAAACCTTGCTTTCAGATCTGTTTCTGTCTGATGGAAAAAAAACTTCAGTTCACTAATATGCCAAAAAAACCCTTCAATAGCTGGATCACTAGTTTTCTGAAACTCTGTTCCTCATGTTAAAGCAAAACTAGTTGGCGTAACTCATGAAACAAGTTAGTCTCAAAATTGATACAGTCATGGGATAAGAAGAGGTAGGTTCAAGCAGCTAGTTTAATGAGTTTGGTTTTTTTGCTGCATAAAATGCTTCAGCTGGAGAGCATGACTCCTGTCAGAGAATATACAAATTTAGGACTGACCAAACGCTAAGGACATGGCAATCTTGCCAAGCAATCTCATCCAATGAAGGTATTCATTTAAGTTGTGATGAAGTCTAACACTTCATTGTTGATGGTTGAAAAGTTGAGGAAAAAAAAGCAAAAAAAGCTAGGATAAATTCTCTTTCTTCTGCCCCACAACTCCAGTTACCACTGCTTCATTAGAAAAAGGAGAGTGCAACAGAAAAAATGACATTCTTACCTACACTCTTTCAGTACCATTTCAGATTTTCATATCCTTTTTACATAGAAGAAAGCCAAAGAGTGTTTTTCATCATAGGTCATTATATTAAATTGTTTTTACTCCTACACTTTGATATAGAAAGTAAACTGGGATAAATGATTATTTATTCTCCAAATTTTTAAATCACTCCCTTTTTCTCTGCCTTTTGTGCTGTTTGTTTGGTTTTTTTTTTTCCAATAGAAATTAGAAAACTAGAGTATGTATTGGTATAGAAAGAATAGGGCACAGTTGCACCTAGGATAAGAAGGAGCAGGAAAAAAAAATGGCATGATTGTATTTTTCACATTTCACAATATCTACTTTCACATTTTGCAGCTACTTTCACATGATTAGAAAAAAACCTAAACAACTTTAACATAAGGAGGATGCTTTTAGAGTAGCTATCATACAGTTTGTAAGTATAATGCTGCTACATGGTAGAAGGACACAGAAGCAAGAGTCTTTTGATAGCAGTAGAATTATGCTGAATTCACAATTAGTGCAAATAATATCAAAGTCTGGATCACTCTCAGTTAATATTGAACAAAAGTAAGCTGGAAATGTCTGTTTTGGCAATGAAGAAAACCCACTGCTTCTTTTATTTTTACTGATTTATTTTATTCCAAAGCCTTTTTTGTACACAGACCTGCACTTTGAGATAACAGCAGAAATACTTCTCAAATACTAATACTAAAAATGTTTTCTCTCATCACCTCTGCTGTTGCTGATTTGACCACAAGGATTCCTTGTAGAAATAGCCTATGTACAGAAGATGTGAATAAAACCTCCATTCCTACTAGTTTCACATGGAGCCCATTGATTTCAGCTGCCTAAAAAAGGTAGATGGGGTTAATGTTTTTTGTTTTTTTTTTTTTAATAAGTGCAAATGATCATAGAATTATAGAATGATTTGGGTTGGAAGGGACCTTAAAGATCATCCAGTTCCAACCCCCCTGCCGTGGGCAGGGACACCTTCCACCAGACCAGGTTGCTCAAAGCCCCATCCAACCTGGCCTTGAACACTTCCAGGGATGGGGCATCCACAACCTCTCTGGGCAACCTGTTCCAGTGCCTCATCAACCTCACAGCAAAGAACTTCATCCTTACATCTAATCTAAATCTACCCTCTTTCAGTTTAAAGCCATCACCCCTTGTCCTATCACTACATGCTCTTGTAAAAAGTCCCTCTCTGGCTTTCTTGCAGGCCCCCTCTAGGTACTGGAAGGCTGCTCTAAGGTCTCCCTGGAGCCTTCTCTTCTCCAGGCTGAACAACCCCAACTCTCTCCACCTGCCCTCATAGGAGAGGTGCTCCAGCCCTCTGATCATCTTTGTGGCCCTCCTCTGGACTCAATCCAACAGGTCCATGTCCTTCTTATGTTGGGGGCCCCAGAGCTGGACACAGTACTGCAGGTGGGGTCTCACCAGAGCGGAGTAGAGGGGGAGAATCATCTCCCTCGACCTGCTGGTCACGCTTCTTTTGATGCAGCCCAGGATATGGTTGGCCTTCTGGGCTGCAAAAGCACTTTGTTGGGTCATGTTGAGCTTCTCATCAACCAATGCCCCCAAGCCCTTCTCCACAGGGCTGCTCTCAATCCTTTCCCTGCTCAGCCTGTATTTGTGCTTGGGATTGCCCTGACCCATGTGCAGGAGCTTGCACTTGGCCTTGTAGAACTTCATGAGGTTTGCATAGGCCCACTTCTCAAGCCTGTCCAGGTCCCTCTGGATGGCATCCCTTCCGTCCAGCATGTTGACCACACCACACAGCTTGGTGTCATCAGCAAACTTGCTGAGGGTGCACTTAATCCCACTGTCCATGTCACTGACAAAGACGTTAAACAGTGCTGGTCCCAATACTGACCCCTGAGGAACACCACTTGCCACTGGTCTCTACTCAGATATCGAGCTGTTGACCACAGCTCTTTGAGTGTGACCATCCAGACAATTCCTTATCTACTGAGTTGTCCATCCATCATATCCATGTCTCTCCAGTTTAGAGACAAGGATGTTGTGTGAGACAGTGTCAAATACTGTGCACAAATCCAGGTAGATGACATCTGTTGCTCTTCCCTTTTCCACCAATGGTGTAACCCTGTCCTAGAAAGCCACCGGATTTGTCAGGCACAATTTGAC
>JANZLQ010000056.1:29023656-29053453 GCA_026212715.1 Elanus axillaris | reverse complement strand
GGCTGCTCAGACAATTTCTCTGTATTCCTCCCAGGCTACCTGTCCTTGCTTCCACCCTCTGTAGGCTTCCTTTTTGTTTTTTTGAGTTTGTCCAGGAGCTCCCTGTTCATCCATGCAGGCCTCCTGGAGTTTCTGCCCAACACCCTCTTTGATGGGATGCATCGCTCCTGAGCTTGGGGGAGGTGATTTGTGAATATTAACCAGCTTTCTTGGGCCTCTCTTCCTTCCAGGGCTTTATCTCATGGTACTCTACCAAGCAGATCCCTGAAGAGGACAAAGTCTGCTCTCCTGAATTCCAGGGTAGCGAGCTTGCTGTGTGCCCTCCTTGCTTCCTTATAAGGATCTTGAACTCTCTACCATTTCATGGTCACTGCAGCCAAGGCTGCCCTTGAGCTTCACATTCCCCACCAGCCCCTCCTTATTGGTGAGAACAAGGTCCAGCATAGCACCTCTCCTCATTGGCTCCTCTATCATTTGGAGAAGAAAGTTGTCATCAACGCATTCCAGGAACCTCCTGGATTGCTTATGACCTGCTGTGTTGTCCCTTCAACAGACACTGAGGTGGTTGAAGTTCCCCATGAGGACCAGGCATTGTGAATGTGAGGCTGCTCCTATCTGTCTACAGAGGGCCTCATCTGCCTGGTCTTCCTGGCTGGGTGGCCTGCAGCAGATCTCCACTATAATGTCACCTGTCCCTGCCCTTCCTTTAATCCTGACCCATAAGCTCTGGGTCAGCTCCTCATCCATCCCCAGGTGGAGCTCTATGCACTCCAGCTGGTCAATGACATAAAGGGTGACACGCCCTCTTTGTGTCTCCTGCCTGTCCTTCCTAAAGACCTTGTATCCTTCCATTCCAACACTCCAGTCACAGGAGCCATCCCACCACGTCTCCATGGTGCCAATAAGATCATAGCCCCACAGGTGTGCGTGCAGCTCTAATTCCTCTTGTTTATTCCCCGTGGTACATGCGTTTGCATAGAATCATTTAAACTGGCCGCCTGATGAAGCTGACTTACTGGCTGGAGTTCCTTTGTGCTGCTCCTCAGGTGCTGCCCTGATGACCCGTGATCCCTCTCCAGGCTCTGGGCATCTATTGCCAGGGCTGGCATCAACTGGTAGGAGTGGGAGGGATTGAGGTTCCCCTCCCCCAGCAACTTTAGCTTAGAGCCCTCTTCACCAGCTTGGCAAGCCTATGACCAAAGATGCTCTTCCCCTTCTCTGACAGATGGGCCCGGTCAGCCCCCAATAGACCAGGTTTCTCAAAGTGAGTCCCATGGTCTAAGTAGCCGAATCCCTGGCTGGGCATCAGTCCTGTAACCGACTCACCAGATTCGACTGGCCCTTTCAAACCCCTTCCCTTTGACTGGGAGGATTGATGAAAAAACTACCTGCACTCCCAAGTCCTTTACCTTGCTAATCACTGATATCTGAACAAATCTTGTGATCTGGTTATAGTCCCAGTTGAGGTATAGATTTCTGATCATAGTACACCTGCATGTAAGGCTTCTCCTTCTATATTACATCAATAATAAAGCAATGAAAATGCTTTCAATAAAATTTCCGTCAGACCTCACAGCATCGTTCACTCAAGTAAATCATAAAAACGTCTAGGACATTTAAACAAATTTAAAGTGGGTGTGTTTATCCCAATCGAATCTCATGTTGTAAGGATGTCATTCGTCCATTATAAACAAAAAAAACCAAAGCAAACATATCCTTTTGCAAATGAACCGAGATCTTTTTTTTATTTATTCTATAGCTTAAAATAATGGCTCCTTTGCAGTATTTTGTACACCCTGTTTTAATCTAAACTATTGCAGTGAATTGCCCTCTATACCATCTCATTGCATTGATGATATCAGCCTTTGCAAGTGATGACATCAGCCTTAGCAGGGAAAGGCAGAATTTTGAAAACAGATTGGGCAGTTAAATGGAGGAAGAATGAGTTTCAAACTCTTCTGCATTGAAATACATTTGCTTTGAAGCCTTTTTTTGCAGAGCCTTCTCCTGGAAACTAATGGAGTGTGTGAACAGTCCTATTTTGGCTGAGTCATTCCCATAACATTAGTTGTAGTTCAGAGTCCTTCTCACCTTGCAGAGGCAGGGAGGAGATAAGGATTATTTTATGTAACTTGCATATAAATTGGGTTACCTTTTAAATGAATAGATTTATAAAAATACTTCATAGCAGCACAGCTTGAGTTACCATTTTGGGATATTGAAGTGTAAAATGATAATTACTTTTGTTAGTACATTGGAAGATATTGAAACTTGAGTCACATAAGCTAAATTTTTCATAATGTGAGCCTTATAATAAGAGCCATCAAACTGGACTTAATTACAAGGAATAGCAAAATAGTCAATTGCAGAGAATGAAGTAACAGCATCACTTACCTCAAAACTTACAGATCCATTGTGATCAGTGTCAAATGCATTAAACAGAAAATGTGCATACGTTGTGGAATCTACAATTTAAAATAGTAAAAACAATTCATAGTAAGCACACCTTATTTCATTTAATTTAATGAAAAAATTGATACCAAGATATATTTTGATACCAAAATTTGATAGCAAGACTAAATTTTCAATTCAGTTTAAAATTCTTTTTTGGCAGGGGAGGAGAGATAAATTATAAGTGCAAGTATGTGGGTAGCTACACTGTTAGGAACAGAAGATCTAAAATTCTGGTCTAGAATATTAATTTTTATTCGCATTTCTGCTAATCACTGATATCTGAATGAATAGCAAAGAAGTCATGTTAGTGTATTCCGAAACACCCTGTGTTAATGGGAATGCTACTTTATCAGTTAAATGACCACAACAGGGGCTCTATCTCATATATTAAAGAAAAAAAATGCATCCATTTGTTCACTTTACATGGGGGAAGCTGATAGTACCATCTGTGCATCTGGTGGATTGGTTTTACTCTGAAGACAGGCCTGTTACCCAGGTTCAAGCTGAGCTTATCAGAAAGCTGCTGCTGTGCTTGGGTCATGTACTCATCCAGAAGCAAGAAAAAATCCTGTCCGGAGAAGCAGATTCTTGAAGCTGGGCTGCTGCTTTATTCCCATGAACATTTTATGAGGGCTACATGCTCAAAAACCTTGGAAAAACTGGCTGTGACAAACTGAAGTGGTCAAGAAGACTCTGAAAGATGACCTTAAATAAGTGATCCCTTTACTCATTGTTTGTGTGCTTTTTAAACCTACTGACTAGTGCATATCTTCTCATTTTAGAAACCCAGTGAATATAAATCTGTCAAGCCTCCAAGTTTTTGTAAAGATGCATCTTTCCATTTCCACTGAATGCCTTCTGAGAGGTACAACCTGATCCAGGTGTAATATATTGCGAAGAGAGAATTTCTCCAGAGACTGCTCTGTTGATGTTGTTGAGGTACAAGCTGCTGGTGTTACGGGAAGTCAGCTTTCCTCAGTGTCTTTTCCCTCCCTCAAAACCATGCAAATTAATGTAGGCTCAGGTATTGTTTACTTTTAATATTCATTGCTTTGTTCTTTCTACTTCATGTATTTACATTAATTTTAGGTTAAGTAACATCAACTTTACAAACTTCTAGTAAAGCGAGAAGTGTTATGAAATCTGTGTCCTCCTTGCAGAACAAAATCCTTCCTATCATGGAAAAACCTCATCAGTGCTGAGATGTCTTTTTCTGATTTCTTAGCACTATATCATTTCACCTTTCATATTAATCCTGAAAACCATTTTTTGTCGTAGCCCAAAATATTGTTTTGAATTAAATGGAGTGATAATCTTGGGTCACTCACCTGAAATGCCACCTTGACCCCAAGGAAACAAATATACCAAAACTCAAAACTTTACAGTTCACAGATTCAGACCTGATATTAGTAAGTAAAGTCTCTGGTCTTACTTCAATATGTTAAATTTTATATGATGTGAAATAATTGTAACAAGAAAAAACTCTGCAGCCTTTAAACCCTGTGTCTGGTAATGCATTTTCAGAGAATTAAAAAACAAACAAAAACCAGCCACTATTGAGACATTCATTCATTCCTTCATCCATGTATCCAGTCATCAGCATAATTGCTTAAGCACAGCCTAGCAGAGAAATTCCCACTTTAACTGAAAAATATACATTTGTTGAATTCAGTTTATATTTAGGATATTAATAGTCATATTTTCTATAATCTACTGAGACTTCTGTTGTGCAACAGAATATAATATGCAAACCATCTTCAGGGAAAAATGTATAGGTATAATTACTGTAAACTGAATTTTAAACAGCTTCCCATTTTCTTGGCGTTCATTTCTTAAAAACAGGTGAAATATTGCTAATTATTTTCTGTAGATTTACAGAAAACACAAAGGTTAACATAAAGGTTTTTTATTGTTTGTTGCCCATACATGATACAATATACTACTCTTTGTATGATGGGGTATGAAAAAAATATCTCTAGGTGAAGAATATTTTCTTTCTAGTAACCACTTCTGAAAAAAAAAAATTCAGAGGTCTTTGCCAGGGTTGTTTGTTCAGGCAATTCTGGCCTGAAATGTTGTGTTCAAAAACACAGAAGGATGAGGTATACTGTTCTTTTAATTAGAGCTACTTAATGCGATTCCTCCCTGCCCCTGTAAATCTTGAGCATTAATCACATTAGACAAATGCTTAACTTTTTAAATAAAATGTGTTTTCTTTTCAGGGATCTGATCTCATAACTAGTAGGCTAAATTGATATTTTGACAGGTTGAGACAGGAATAGATATTAAATCAGAATTCCTTTGAAATACACACCATTAAAGCATTTTAAACATCAGAGGCAAAAAATGGTACTCATTATACATCTGAGAGTATGCCTTATCAAACCATGAACATAATCTCTTCTGTTCATAATGGAGGAGGAGTGTAATAATTATTCAGTGTGTGGATTCTTATCTGACCTGCCCAGCTGAAGAACAAATCCCAAGTTATATTTCAGGCAATCCATTACATGAATGCAGGAGGCTGACTGATGCACCTGTATGGCCATGGTTTTCTAAAAAGAAGTTACTGGAGTGCCTTTTTGACATGGAAAGCTTTTTACAAAGCTATTTCTACCTTTTAAAATACATTGCTTTTACTGCAATCCAGTCTTATCTCCTTTGTTACTCTTGCAGCCCCCTTGTCCTCTTTCTACTCCTGTACCTTGTCCTGGATAGTCTTGAAAGTCGCTTGATGAAGTGACTTGCTGGATGACATTGGAAAATAACTTTTTGGTGATTGCCTGGTCACTCTGAAGCTTAAAATCTTACACAACATCATTCTGTTTGCTCGGATATGAATTGTTATGAAGATACATCATGTTGTATCTGGTTTTGCATTACCTGGACAGTTGGGGCACAGATCTACATGTATGACTCGCATCTTAATTTGGAGACAACTTTCAAACTTTTGTTTTCCTCTTCAATATTCAGCCATACATAAAACCAATATTTATAAGCACAACTGAAACTTAAAGGCCTTAGGTGCACACAATATTTTGGCAATACATTCAAACATTTAAGTCTCCAGTCTGGCTGCTTAAATAGACATGTAAATATGATGATCTGTCCCTGTTGTTAGCATGCAGGGCTAGGCAAATACAGACAATTAATTGTGTTTTGAAGATACCTTGGCTAATGTGAGGAGCAAAGAATAGACTTTGGCTCCCACACTTCTCAGAAAATGGCAAAAGTCAACACAGACACCTACAAAACAGCACAAAACCTACACAAAACAGTTCAAGTCTCAGTGGGCCCACAGAAATTAAAAGATTAATGATGTGAGCTGTTACTCTTCCAAGGAGATTCAGCTCTTCTGCTGCTTCCACTGAATATTTTTCCTGAAATATTGATGAAACTACATAAGGCTTTCATATTTGTTTGTACTGTCTTTATGTACCACTAAGGCTGTACGCCATTGCATGGAGGCCATGGAGGATGGGGAGAGGAAGGGGATAGCTTCTGATGCTCACTTCTTGGTGCTCTTTGCCGAGTTTTCTGAGAGAGCTTTGTTAAGAAGGCTAAAAATGCTGTTACTAGTGCACAACAACATCTGTTACTGATGGGTGAATTATTTGGATTCAGTACTTTTCTACCCTGCTAAAAATCTTTTTATTCTATTTTACTGAAGTTAAATGAAGCAAGAAGAAAAAGCGTATTTTTTTTCCGAAAAGTGTAGCTCCCTTGTTGCAGATAGAGTCATGGCATTGTTGGAACTGCAGTGAATAGCATAACCGTATGCCCCAGTAACGCGGTATTGCCACTGCTACTAAGAAGGCACAAGTGTTACAGGGAGCTTGCCCAAGGACAGAGGCTCGTCAGCTTCCAGCTTTGTTTCCCAAGGTTTAGCTGTGACAGCAATCTCTCAAGTTGCAGGTTTCTAAAGCTCACTGGTCTTACTTTTGTGGTGCAACTATAGCTTTATACAGGTAGCAAAACCAGGCAGCTATTCTATGTAGAAGTAGGTATTTATGACTCTAACATAATGATGCAGTGGAGAGAACTTTTTGCCTCATACTGCAGCAGAGGCCTTGAGCAGCAGAGAGGTGGGACGCAGTGCAGAGGAGAGCAGGTGTGGGATGAGAAGGGACAGGGCGCAGGCTGGCACTGTTATAAACAACTCACCCACGATCAGTTAGAGAAATTCAGGTGTGGGGCTGGACAAAACTGGTTTTAGGGATAGCAAAGAGAACAAAGAAATAATATCCAACACATACAAAAGTCACCACCTATTATAGATTTGGGTGTAATGTGGAGCTGCAAACCAATGGAGAAAAACAAAGGTGTAAAAATGTGTTAGCAAACATGTAGAAAAGACCCCAGGTGAATCCTAGAGTGAGGAAGAAGGAAGCACCCACGTGAACATACCGATCCTCCCAGGGAAGGACTCCAGATGCCAACGGTCCGCTGCAGTCCCCCCCTCCTCCCCCAAATGATGCTACTGCCCTAAAGGCCCAGAGGAGCAGTGGAAGGGTAAGCATTAGCACCAGGAAAAGGGGTAAAAACTGAGAATTGAGTATATATCAATTTTAACTACATTAATCTTCTCTCCTTTCTGTAACAATTAGGTCTGGACTAATAAAGATGAGGCTTTTAAGATTACATTTATTCTCACAATATATTTTAGCTATACTTTTAGAAAAGGCATGCTTTCTCTTTGCCCACAAACAATTTTGAGTGTAACATAGGAAGTATATTTTTTTATTATTATTTTAAGTGTAGTAAAGGTGTACTAAATCACAGGCAGAGAATTATTTTTGCTAGCCAGGGCAATAAAAAATATAATATCTGAAACTGTAATTGTTAGCCTGGTTTAAGAGCTTAGATATAGAAATAATCAGTAGGCAGGTCAACTCTTTTAGCCTTTTGTTCTTCCCTGTTGAGTGTGCCTACTTGTTAAGGATTTCGGTGATGGTAATCCACACTGAATGCTCCTCTTTACTTTCTAGGTCTTTATTCAAAATAAAACTGATTGAGAGACATTTTGTTCCTACCAATTAAGTGTGGGGTTTTTTTTTAATACAAGTGAAAAGAAAACTATGAACAGTCCCAGGGAAACATGCAAATCTCAAGAGCTGTGGGAGAAGATGAAGAGGCAGGACTGAAGAGCTGTAGGAGAATATGAAGAGGGAGGATTGAATGGTAAAAGCAAGAGGAAGAAAAGAGAGGAAAACCAATTCAAATTAAAAGAAAATCCAAGGTTCAAGGCAAAAACTGTTTTGTGTTACCTTCATTGCACTAAAAGATAATGAAGATAAATGAAATTTATGAATTAATTAAATTAATGAAGCCCCTGGAAATTAATTAATTGAAATTAAAGTTAGCAAAAAAAGCCCTCATTCAAGCAGAGAAAGCCCACAGAAGTCAAGGGGGTTCTGCCATTGATATTAGAGGGTACCTGTAGTGCCTCCTACAGTTTTCATTCCTACTTGAAAGCTTTTGTGGAATAAAAGAGAATGGGGAAGACTGCGTAGAAAGTTGAAAAAGAAATATCGTACTCAGAGAAACCTGGTTTTCAAAGGTACCCAAACACAGGTAGTAACTTCATAGCAGAAAACTGATTTCTTGTAGGCATCACTGCATTTCATTCAAAAAGATATACTTTAAAATGTGTCCAGCCATCAAGGAAGTACCCATGAGTTCAGACAAGAGCTTGAGACAACAATCTTGTTCATTTGAGCAACAGGCTCTTTTGTCAGACTTGGGAACTGACAAACAACTCTTTGTTCACTGTAGTACTAATTACGTCTGCCAAGTACTCACCTCCCTGTGGAAAGAACTGAGAGTAAATCTCTTTAAAGGTTTCTTCATTGACAACACCACTGGGGCATTCCTGAAAAAAAGTGAAAGACAAGAATTGAATGCCATCCAATCTGGTCCACTCAAATCATCTGTTCATGAGACCATACAGAATACGCATTTGATTCTGAGAGCTTACCATGTCCGATTTTTCACTTTCAACCAAGCAGTAATGCATTAAATGCTTATCACATTGAAGTATCTTCCTAAAGAATTCCTATGGGACAAAAATCTCTAATTTCTTCTGTGCCATATATCTCAACTTCAGTCTTGAGACCTGAGTGACAGTCATGAGCACCAACCACTGTGCTGCAGTGAGTGGGGCTATCAGTGTGACTGCGGGCCACGGGCGGTGGGTCCCGCAGCTGCATGCAGCATTTGCATGGTATGAAAACAAAGCAGGAATGTAAACTGCATTTGCAGTTAGGTATTACTGATATAACATGTAGAACATTCTACTGGAAGAGTTATATTCAACGAATCCAAAAGACCCTGCCATAGAAGATCTTATACAAACCTTGCAGATCCTTCTGCCTCTTACAACCTTTTCATAAACTGAAATATGTAAGAAAGAAAGAGCAGAAAGTGTCAGAGCAGAGCAATTACAAAGAAAATAAAAGGAAGTGAAGGAGAAGAAAAGAGGATTAGAGCAGTGACTTCACAAAAATTACTTGGGTAAAGAGGTAGGAAAAGCAGAAGGAATACTGTATTGTTTACTACGTCACACATAAACATCAAAGACCAGACAGCCAACTTCTAGTCCTGGATTTGTCAGACTGAGCAGATGACTTTGGGCAATGCACTTAATTCCTTTTTGCCTGGTGAGGTCTTTAAAAGGAAAGTATTTCTAGAAACAAAGGTAAGTAAGAAAAGACAAATTAACTGTTAAGGTTCATACATTTATTTTTGTCTATGGCTATGCTATTTGTACTGATGGCTCGAACCTGTGTGCTCCTAGTCCTAAAATGGGGAAAGGAAATAGCTTTAAATGAAGATAAAGAATAGCGTAATATCGTTTACCAGTGTAATAACAGCTTTTCCTGTGACAGCAAATGATATTTCTATTAGATCAAATAAGGAACACTGAGATATTCATAGTTGTGACAGATTCTGCTAAGAAACAAATAGTGTAATCTTGCTAATTGAGAGATGAATGCACTGCCAGGAAACAAACATCAGATCTGTAGACCTAGGATTATTTTGATTTATGTCACTTATCCTCAGCCAAAATCAACTCTTCACCATAACTATGTATGTGCAAACACATAGTAAGAAAAAATCCCGTTTGATCAGAACAGACAGACGAACAGCAGTCATGGAGATAGAAGTACAAAATTACTTGTTCCTGGTCACAGAGGCTGTCACTGATGGAGGCAGAACTAGAGCACAGTTCTCTGTAAGACAAGATATGTGCTGATTGCTGGGCCACACAGCTTTTCAAAACAAAGCACAGTAAAGAAAACATCAGTGAAGTGTTCAGATACTCCCTGAGGTAACATTATAGTTACGCAGTGTAGAAAATGTAACAAAGGTATTTCATAAGTTCCCCTTCCAAGCAAACATCGGAATATACTCTACATCATTCCCAGACCTGCCCAAGGAGGAATAGCGCAGCCTTCTCCCTGAGCTGGGTGGGAGTGTGAAAGGACAATGCAGTATTTTAGAATTTAGAAAAAGAAGCCGTGGCTTCTTTCTCTTTTGTGGGTAATTTCTTTTCAGACAAAAAGCTAGGCATATTTTGAGTGAACTAAAAAAAAAACCACCTGTATATTTGAATTCGTACAACTCTGATTTTGCTTTTTTATTTATTTATTTTTCTGAGAAGCCTAATAAATAATGAATGACTGAATGTGCATTTAAGTTCATCTACCTCTATGGCTTATTAACATGTAAAGTGATTTTTCTACCTTTCCCATGGATGAGAAAGACATTCACACTATGCTCATTTTGCAAAGAGTGCTCTCCTCTTTGTTATAGGAAATGGCAGCAACTCCGACTCTCACTCCTTAGTCTGAAGCTGTGAAGAGTAAGACTCCTATTTCCTGACTGCATTTCAACGTTGTGATGTTAGTGGAGAATTAAAGGTATTCTGGAAAAATTTGCCTCATTTATTCTTTGCAAGTTCAAAATAAGTTTTTGGAGAAATACATGATCTGAACACCTCATTTAAAGGTAGTATTTTTTCTGTCACTTAATGAACTCCAGTTTCACTATACTGTTTGAAAGAAACATTGCTTGAAAAGGCAACCCACTTTCACAGAATTACATATTAGAAGAGCCAGGAATGACCTCTTGAGTTTATCTAGGTTGGCCTTCTGTATTTTCCTCTGCTCTTGACCACAGCATTGCCAGTAACACCTTACCCTTCCCATCCCTGGCGGTCTGTAGTAATGGTATCTTAATGACATTAATTAAAAATTTGTAATCCTGGCCAATTACGCTTATCAGAAATACCAGTTCAAACTTTTCTTTCTTTAGCTTGGATATTTCCTCTGAGACTCTACAAGACAGTGAACACTTCTGTTCTTAATAATTTTAGTCTAAATATATATGTAGCCAACATCATTTATCTCCAAGACTGCTCTTTTCTTGACTCATAAATCTGGATTTATTGTGTTTATCAGGAGATTTCTCTAGTTCAGTGAAAGAGATTTAATATTGTAATTGTTAAGTATGCCCCATGGCTTTATGTCAAGTTATTGCTGACTTCTTCCATTGTATCAACTATAATTAAAAAAATCTTTCTAACCTTTCATTACACTCTTATGAAAGAGAGGAAAATAATTAAATAGTTTGAAAGAAGAATATGAGGCTTATTTAAACCATTTCCTATATTCTTTTTCCTCCAGCTGTATATAATTTTATATAAAATTCTGTTTGATAGTCTTTTGAAATTGCATTAATGATGTATTATATTTTCCTTCTGGAGAATAAAAAGGAGGAAAAGTTAATCTTAAACGGTTTTTCATGAGTCCAGTTCTCCCTCCTTTAAAGAGAAAATAATATAAACTGACAGAGAGATGAGGCAGGGAATAATAAATATGATTCTGCCTTTTGATGATCTCTCTTGCTTGCAATTTTACTGCTGGGAAATTATACCTCCAGCACATGGTCTTATGAACCACTCCAAAACCTGTGAATTATTTACAAGCTTCATGCTCTCTAAGCTGTCTTTTCTTCAGTATTTCTAAGAATACTGCAATAGGTGGATTCTTCTTTACTACCTAATCAACACCCCTTTCAGACAATAGGCAAACCCAGAAAGACATAAAAAGGAGAAATAGTGAAAAGTAGGAAAGGGAATGAAGGAGAAACAAACTCAAAGCTCAGACATTTGTCTGCATAACAAACAATTTTGTATGATGGATAAAGCTGTATTAGGAGCTTTGGCAATTTTAAATATGTTTTAATTATAGGCTTTTGCATGACAGGTTCTCCATCCCATGCTTTATCAGTTTTCATTCTGCTTCATTTTAGATATATGTTCATGTCCATTGACTTAATTATCTCCAACTGGTAATATTTTTTTCTTTTTTGCATGTACTTTTATTCTGACTGAAAATTTAAAGTTTCCATAAACACAGAACTTAATAGAAGAACACATACACAATTCTGAAATAGCAGGCATATACTTGAAAGCTAAGTCTACCAAAAATACCACAAACTAAATCCACAGTGGCTTTTCATAGCCCAGTCCAGTTCCCAGTTTTTCATTTGAGTATAACAGGACCTTGATCAAAACAGCAGGAGAATTTAACAAATGACCTTGATTTAATAACATAATCTAGGCCAAATTAATAATGAAATCTGGGCCAATAGACACCTCATGAAGCTCAACAAGAATTGCAATGTTCTGCATCTGGGAAGAAATCATCCCTTGCCCCAGTACCAGCTGGGAAGCGACTGGCTGAATTGCAGCACTGCTGAAACGGATGTGGGATTACAGTGGATGTCAAGCTGAGTATGAGCCAACAAAGATTTCTTGCTGCATAGAAGACAAACCGCCTACTGGGCCAAGGCCAGCAGGCTGAGGGAGTTATTCTCTCTATCTAATCGGGACAGTCTTGGGGCCCTCCCAGGGATGTGGAGGAACTGATGACGGCTCAGCAGAAGGCCATGCAGACTACTAGGGATGAGAACACATGGCCAACAAGGAGAGCTGGGCTTGTTTAGTGTAGGCCATTGCTAAGGGATGAGCTAATGGCAGCCTACCTGAAGGGCAGTAACAGAGATAAAGAAACCAAAATCTTAGTAGGGGCAGACAATTTAACAAAGTTCAGTGGCCCCAGTCTGAGGTTTGCGTGCTCACATTAGACACCAGGAAAAACTTTTTCACTCTTCTTAGTACCCTGAAGTGTGATGATGCTTGAGATAGCCCTTAATTTCAGTAAAAATTTGTGCTGTTTAACAGCCTTGGAAAGTTGTCTGTGTATGTGGCAGAACTTTCCTAAGGGATGAGAGGCTTTGTTTGGTAACTGGACCTTGATAATTTGCCATTATGAACAGGAACATACTGACCAGGACAGAAGGGTGTGGGTTAGAGATTTCAGGCAATGGGTTCTGAAGCTTGTGGGTTTTCAGTCTTTAATGCTTTTAAGGTTTATGAAAATTAACTTTTAATTTTATGCACTCCCTTCTTCCAAAGCTGCATACCTAAGGTTGATTTAAATTTGCTATATCTAATGTTTGTTCTGATGTATGTGATTGAAACGTAGGCCTTCTTATGACTTGCACGTTTGCAGAAAACTCAGCCAAATGCTAACTATGCAATTCACATAGTTTGCAATACCAAATTAATTTCTCCCACTAAGAAGTAAAATTAGTGATTTTGGACTAAACATCTAGTTTTATTCAGAAAAAAACATATGTATTTGGTGTTTAATCAATGCACATTGATGTGTATTTAGCCTATATTGGCCTCCCATGGCAAGACATCAGTGGCTATGTAGTAAAAGTACTCAGTAAAATTATCAGCAAACCATTAGTCAATGTTTTATCACATAGAAGCATTTTTTTAGTGTGGCTACAGGAATGTATTATATCATCAGAATATATTATACTTGAAATGCACGGCGTTTTTTCTAAGCTTATAGAAAATTTAACCCCAAGCCAACTCAGGTGATCTGAAAAATTAATTCATTAAGGTATTTAAGCACTGTATAAATTATCTGGAACAAGCCCAATGATACTCAGTTCACAGACTACTGCTATCTTGATCCTCCTCTGAAATAAAGCATGTGTCAAAAGTAGCTCCCATAAGAAACTGTGACAGACTGAAAGAGTTAATGTCTCAAACATTGTGGTGGGGCAAGTTCTGCATAATAACGAACCCTGCTGATCAGCACAGATCAGCGCAGGACATCAGAGGGTGGATGGCCTGATGGAGGATGAGGATGGGCAGTTCTGTGTTCTGACACGCTGAGCAGGGCAGTTCACCAGATATGGCCAAAGATCAAACAATGGCCATGTCTGCGGGGAGGCAAAAGTTACTCCCCAAGTGACCCCCAAGCCCACCAACCCATTTCCCGAAGGTTCTGAAAGCACAAACCATGCATGACACCTAATTAGCCTAATGAGTTCAAGTGCCTTCCCAAAGAAAGGGCAAGGAGATGATAAAAGAATTGAAGCCCCACGTGTGTGCACCTTCCAGAACTGGACCTCTAGACTGGCTGGACCAATGCTGGACCCAGGACTGGTGAAATCTCTTTTCTTTTTGTCCTTTTTCATAATCCCTACTCCTCATCCCTTTAGACATAAAACTGTTGATCAAGTCTGGGACTAGGAGTGGATCCAGCCACCCTGGGTCCTTCTCTGAGGAGTCTGGAAAGCAAGGGGGTCCACTCTGAACCTCGTGACTCAATGGGAGGGCTTTCTTTATTGCCTAAATTGATGTATATGGTTACCACGGGTTACATGGTTTACTGAGGTAGTTTCATGCCAATTCCTGTTGTGAGAGACCCCGCCACCTACTGTTACACCTTCCAAGTTCAGGCTGCTTCGGCAATGAATAAAACGATCAACTGATTTTTGGTGTCTTTTCACCTTAATTTAGCCCAAGGGTATTCCGAACTCACCACAAGTCCTCCATGGTCTGTCCAGCATGGGTTGTAACAGAAACTAAGGTACAAACAGTTTTTCTGAGGATGGAAAAGGAAAAGACTTTGGTAAAGCATTTCTAACATGATCTCACTATGCCTTGGAAGGAGAAACACCAGATAAATCTCACTCTAAAAGGGTCCTTTTGTACCCTGACACAGAAGCTGACACGTTGACATCAGCATGACATCCACCTTGAAGATTTTGCCAGAACAGCATTGATCAGGCATTGTACCGCAGCAGCTGAGCCAATTAGATATTTGTTGTACAGACATGACTCTAGATCCAACTCCAAAGCCAACTAGACTTCTAAATCTTACCAACTGCCACTTTCAAAACCTAAATCTAGATCTCTGACCCTCAATAGCCTCTATATGTTTTGCCAATTCACTTCGCATTACAGTGTTTAGCTTCCCAGTGCTGCTGTTCTATAGCCATAGGTGATTGTAGCCAGAAGGGTAAGTAATTGCAAAAGCAGAAAGGTGAGGGTGGAAGGATGAGAGACAAGCAGAAAAAGATATCTTGAATAAGCAGTGTCACGTTAAAAAAAGGTTTGAGTTTGTTGAAATGACAAATATAATTCTAAGTACTGTTATGATTAAGCTGCTGGGTCATTAAAAACACATCTATCTCATGTTTAGATGGGATAATTGGCTGAACAGGGATGGTAAAGTTATACTGCACAAAGTTAAAGTTGCAAAATGAAAACAAAAACCGGAAGTGATGTAAAAGCCAAAGAGCAACAATGGCGTGGTGATGGTAATTTCAGTGTCAAGGTTTCTGAGGTGTTTAATTTTCCTTCCTACAGCTGCAAACCCACAACAGCTTCTTTCAAATGCCTCCTTTGAGTGCCTGCTGTTTAACATAATATCCCAGTTTGCCTCCAACACAGGGTAGCCCAAGCTCTTTTTCTTAGATCTGCCAATCCATTGGGCTCCTCCAGAGCTGCTTGCTTCTGCCAAAGGACGGATCTTGTTTACAGTCGTTTCTGCTCTCATCTCCCTGCACTCCACAGAGAGAGCTCTCCCCAGAGCCTCTTCTCAGTCCTCTGGCTACTGCCCTACTCCTGCTTGTCTCTTTACCCTTGCAATAGGGCACCATGCCCTATTTCACATAGTCTCTGTTTCCTAGTTCTTGAAAGAACAGCTCTATCAACCCCCCTGTGAATCCCTACATCTCAAAATCCTCTTTTCCCTTTGAGAAGTTCTTTCACAAATAACCTTTGATCAGGCTATCACCAATATTACCTCATTTGTCAGACATAACAGTCCAACATCAAACCAAGAACGCATCAGATGATAGATGCAAATTTGCAGCCAGACAGATCCAAAATGCCAGCTCACTTTTAAGAACTGGCACATTCTGTGAAAAGCATGAAAGAATATCTTTCCTAATATTCTGCATTCTCACTTTGTGTCAGATCTTGCCTTGTGCTGTTTCTGGAGCATAAGCCAGAAAAAGGATGCAGAGAGAGAATCCTTTCCTGGAAAAAAAGCAGGTGCAATTCAGGATTGCCAGCATGAGGGAGTGTAAGTGATAGCATCATGTTAAATCGATATGGTAAATTCTCATGGCAACAGGAAACCCCAGTGCTCTCTCAGCAACTGCAGTGCTTGTGGGCCATGAGAAAACGGTGATCTTAATTTGGGAAGCAGAAGCAATATTGAAAATTTACTTATTTGGACATTAAAGAAAACTAGTCAAAGATGATATAAGTAAGTTTGTATGATATTGATGAAAAGAAGTTTTATGTTGACTAGGTGGTTTATTTAATTGCAAATAATTAATGGGAGTGGATAATGTCCTGATGTGGACTTGCACATGCAAAATGTTAGTTAGGAGGAGTTTATATACTAAATTTGTCTAAAAATCTCATAGCCTGCAGACACAGGAAGAAGAGAATCCAATGGCTGCTGCACCTTATTCCTCTAGGGTCAATGCAGGAATTGGCTTTTTACAGTTGTACTATGCCTTACGGCTTTGAAATTTAGCTAATATACAGCCCACACGGTACGAAATGATTTAGTTGTGTCTGCAGACCATTGAATGTACTTCAAGCAGAGTAGAAAACAAAACCACAAGCTAATACACTTCTAGACTAAACTTGTTTATATTTTATTTATACTTAATAAAATTGTTTGTATTTGATAAGCGTGCTGCTCCTGGCTGTATGCTAGATTTTGTTAGGTTATGTGGTAAAAGCTTGTCTGAACGCCCACAGAGGAGCACAAAGAGATAACGGCAGGCTGGGGAGCCCAACTAATGCCCTGCCCTGGCTGCTCTCAGGACATCCCAGGAGCCATCAGCCCACCAAAGGCCCAGCTCCACAAGCCCAGAGGAGCACAGGGGCACGAAGGTATGCAGGAACCCCAATTAAGGACAGAGAGGAAGGGACACACTGTCCTGGCCCCTCCTGGGACTGTCCCAGGACAGCCTCAGCCCCACCGTCAGGGCATCAAGATTAGTGAGTGCTCGAACTGAAGGGGGTTGCTGCTCCAGGGTAGGGGACACATTATGGGATGCAGGGGAAGAGCATTTGGGGATTGCACAGGAATTACTATGGGATGTTAAGCAGGGAACCAAAGGTGGGGAAAGGGAGGGATTTAGGTGATTTGGGGAGGAACAAGTGTGGGAAAATAGAGGAGTGAGGGGATAAAAAGTCCCAGTCACACGGATATAGTTAGCTGGTCAGTTTGCCTGTACCTGACCAGGGCAGTCTGTCCTGTCTTCTTAAGCTCCTTTCCAGCTCTTCCCTGGGTGATGGCTCTCCATTCTGTGTGTGCCCGCGTGTATACAGGGGCACGAGTGCAGCAGCTGTGGTCAGACGATGGGTTGGAGGGTCTGTGGAGGCATGAGCGAGTGTGTGAGTGCTAGAGAAGATCAAGCTGGATGACCTGGTGAGCAGGCGACATGATCCGGGAGCCAGGATACGAGTGGGTCTCTACAGGTTAACACCATGGTGGGGTTGGCTACTGGGGACCAAGGGAGTCCCAGCCGGCTGTGTGTGTGCATGAGATGGTCTGCACCAGCAACTGGAGTGGGGCTGCAGCCTCGAGGGCTTTCATGCCCAGGTGCCAGCAACTGGGGAAACTGGTATCCAGGAGCAGCTACTGGGCATCTGAGGCCCATGTCTGAGCCCAGCTGCTGGAGGGATCCACACTGTATCTATATGTATCTATTCTCATTAGCGGACCTCCACCCTGCTCAGCCACAGAGGGGAGCAGGATGAGGCTGTTGGTGCTGTCTGTGAACTGTGTGGCTGACCATGTATATAGGTATATATGTGATGTATACATCTGCTCTATGTGCGTATGCCTACTAGGAATACACCTTCAGCCTCTCGGCTGGATGGATCTGGGGACACGGCAACAGCCTCTTCTCTCTCATGCTGTTGAATTTGGCCTGATGTTTTCACCTAAGAAATGTAATTATTTCTTTTTTTTTTATTTAATACATTTATATAATTCATCCATTAATTCATCAGTATTGTATTGATTTTACTTGGGAATACCTTTAGCATTTAAGATGCATTTACCAAATATCAACAGGGCTAAGCTCAAGTTTTGACTAACCTTGGAGCTGCATGCTGAGAATAAATAAGTTTGTAATTTATTGTAAGTTAAACCAACAAAGAAATAAAATTGCAATTTTGTAACTCATTTCTCTGTAGTAAATATAAATATACTTGTCCTTGATATTTTCATCAGGAATAGATTTCATTGACTGTTTCTTTTGAAGTGAGTGCTAGCGTGATTAACTTTATGTCCTGAAAGTACTTCTAGAATACAGAGTTCAGTTCTGACATTGGGGGTTTTTTTCAGTAAAAAAGCAGAACACATATCAGAAGTGATCTTTGTGAAAAGGGCTGTGTGGCATTGCTGGAGTTCAGATCACATTATTGGCCAACGTAGGAGAAACACCAAAAGCAGGGAAAAAACCTGCAGCAGCTAATAAAAGTGAAATTATTTTAGCAGGACTTCAAAGTAGATGATATAAACAAAATGAGGATTCTGAGGGAAAGAAAGTTTCGATGTCATTAAAGGAAAAGCAAATGCATTCTGAAAAATATCTCAAAAGATATGCTTAAAAGAGCCATGCCCCAGACTGTGAAGCAGCCTCAAAAAACTAATTCAGAGAAACCCTCTCTCTTGAAATATTTGAAATGTGGCTGAATAAAGCACTAGAAATTAAGACTGGGAAAACTAACCTGGGAATAGTTAGATAGTTCAAAAGACCTTTTTCTTTTCTCACTAATACAGATTTTAAAAAATCCCAGACAAACATATTTATGTTCCTTTTCTTTTTTTCTTTTCCTTTGCTCTAAATACTTCTAGAAGAAGAAATAACAGAAGAAGGTGTGGGGAGAGGAGAGCAGCTGTTTTCCTGCCGTAGTTAAGATTCCCCCAAGAGGGCAATGCATTCACAGAGATTGAACTATAAGCAAAGTATTGTCCATTAGGTGATGGTAAAATTTCAAGGGGTTGTTTCTCCTATGAATTAAAAGAAAAAAACACATGTCTTTGTAATCTATTATAGACAGTCATTTCTCTGAACAGCTTCTTTGAACTGGCATCTTCTGGACTGCTGCATGTCAGTATTTGGGCTCCTGATTTTTAACACCTCTTTTTGAAGCTAGATGAATGACAGGAACATTTAATTCCCTTTGTTTAGATTTTTCATTCAACACCTCAAGATATCAAATGGGAGCTTTGAGGAAGTTTTTAGGAAATCAGTGCATGTATGAGATAATTACAATGACTACAGAAGAGACAATACCTACTTTGGCTCTTTTGATCAGGCAATTACATTATTCCCCCACCTCTGTGTTCCTCTTGAGCTTTGCTGTTTGCCTACAATAAAAGCCAGTTTGTCAAAGGACTGGGAGGATGATTGGCAGGACAGTGTCTTAAACTACTCTCAAAGGATGACAGTTGGTTTTATTCTATCTTTACACTTACCATTTTGGGGTCTGGCCAGGCCTACAATATAATAGCACAAGTCCAGACCTTACCTGCCTTTATTCTGAAAAGCTGTTGAAGGAGCTGCTGCTAATTACCAAGCATGTGCAGAGATGGGAAGATGAGCAGAGGCAGGCTGCAGTGGAAGAGATGGGTCAATGAAAGTTTTGAACACATGTGCACTGGATGCCTGGTCATCAGTACTGGCAATCAAAAGGGCTCAAAGGAAAAGTGTTTGCTCTGGGGTGGTCTGTGCAGATGAAACCATAACAGTGAGGCTCATAACATCGTAACATCTCAGATTAAAGACATAAACCACACTCAGTATAAATAAGAAAGTGTTATTTCTTTCCCTCTGCTAGACAGGGGAGCTCCCTCCAGTTTTACAGCCTTATATGCTGGTTTAGTAGTCAGGTTACCAGCTACTCTAGCCAACAAACAGAACTGCTGCCTTCTTCATGCTACTTACCCACTAATAGAATAGCAGTTAATTTTCTTGGAGAGACAAGACAATTCTTCAAACAACTCAGAAACATGAATTTTTGACTCAAATTAATTTTCATATTCCCTTAAGTAATTGAAATCTTTTGCTAACTTTCCTAGCATTTTCAGATTATATTCTGTATTTATTTTAATTAATTAATTATTAATGCTGTACTGATAAACAAGGAACTTTCAAGCTTATGTGGATCTGGGTATACCAGAAAAACCAGAAATGGACTAAATCAGGGTGTTTTTTTCTCTCTTTGAGCATAATTCATGCTCCATAATTATGCTATGTCTATTTAAAGTAGAACACATACAAAATATAGGATAAAGTCTACTTAAAAAATAGTTATAGCTGAAAGAATTTAATATAATTTTTGTCCTAAAAAAGCCTCCTGTAGTAAAATAAGATTAATTAGTACATTAGTGAAGCTTTTCTTACTTTGTAAGAGAGTTGAGAGTCCCAGTACATTAATATGTGTAAGACACATGAAGATACTCAGAGAGTAGGGATTTAAAAAGCTCAAAATACAAGGCGGTGTGGGTTTTTAAAATTTTTATTTATTACACTGTTTGAAATTACTCTTATGAAAAATTTAATTTTAAGGCCAGCATTAATACTCTTTTCATCTGTGGGATATTATCCCCACAATGTGCAACAACATACTTTATATATATGAATAGGTATGTTTATAATGACCTATTTCTAGATTGATGGATTTTCACTCATTTTCTCTAATGAATAACCTGTGTTCAATTCAATTACATTGAAAACTGCTGGTGTTTTTAATTTCAATTATGATCTCTAATTTTAGTGTTATCAGGAAAGGGACAGCTACTCATTTAACCTCCTGTATTGAAACTCAATTATTTCTTGGGTTTTTTTTTCTGATTTGGTTTCTCATCTTAGTTTTCTCAGGAGTAGGCTATAAAAAAAAAGCTTTCACAGCACCTTTTCTTTATTGAAGCAGTTCTTGGTTTACATTTTAAAAAATAACTTCTATGCATTCATAAAAAGATGTTGTAACCAAACAGTGATGAATGATGAAATACGTTGACCAAAGGTATAACTCAGATCAGACTTATTTGACGACTTCAAGAGGGCCAAAATTTCTTCCTAAACCAGCTTGCTATTGTTTTCAATTATTGCAGAATTAAGCTTTATAGATTAAACACAGGAGGCATTCCCAAATGGAGTGCGCTTATTACTGGGTCTAAAGGGACATCCTTCCTTCCAATCTTTCCTCCCGTAGTAGAATTACTTCAGCCAAAGGCTCACAGGGCAACATGTCAGGTTGTTGCATTATCATTTCTGTCACAGAAGCTGTTGATTCATTTTATAGCTCTGTGGCAACAGTCTACGTTTCTAGGAACATCGTGGAAGTCAGTGGATTTGATAGCATCAGTCTCCATTGACATCCACTGGTGAAATACATGTAAAACTGCTTTCAAGCCTTGTCTCATCACGTAAAAGACAAAACTTCTTGCTTCTATTTGGCCACATGTAGAAGAGTTACAATAATACTGCCCAGTGGCACAACAAAGATGTACAAGATTTTGAGCCTCTCCCTGGAAGATACTCTAATGAACAAAAGTCTCTTCCCACCCCCTACTTGCTATGGCAGTGTCAGAAGAAATCAACCAGAAATAAAGGAACTGGCTCACATCCAGCATGTGTGGCTTCACACAGTAAATAACAATCAACACTTTGGCTGCTCCCATGATGCAGCAGGAGAGATGCCAGCAATGCTTTTAATCAGCGACGTTCTTTGTTTAGCAATGCCCACTAACTAGTGTAATTTTTATTTTCCTATTATTAGTACTGGCAGTAAAACAACAGTAAACAACATAACTAAAGATCTGAACTTAAAAGCTCACCCCAAAGCCTGAAACACCAAACTTTATGGGTGAGTCCTTGGCATCTGAAAGGTAATTACTGTTTCTGCCCTTACTTGTCACTACAGGAGGGCATTTTACAATCTGGTCTTCACAAATAGGCAGGAGCTATAATTAAACTAAATGCAGCAGAACCCATGCTTCAGATACTGAGCGGTGCAGTTTGCTGTAAATACTTTGGCAAAGAGAAGGTATTCAGCTTCTTGGGAGAAGCTGTATTTAGGTGAGCATTTCTTCTACAACTTGCCTTTCACACGTTCCCATGTGAGTGTTTTTGATCAAGTCCCTTCAAATCGACTGAAATCCTAGGTGAGAGGAGTGGGAATAGCTCCTTGCTGGCAAGTGCTGGTCGCTCAGGTGCACTCCCTTAGACCTGCTCAAATGATTCACTTGAGCAGAATGAAGGACATCACCAGTCCCTAACAGCAATATTTGAGTATAGGTCAATTCCCTACTTCAAAACCATGGAGGCCTTTATTTTGGTTTTCTTACACGAGGCAGTTAGAATGCAGAAGCTCGGCTGGTGCTTTTGTTTTCCCTAGAATCTCCTTGTACCCGTAAAGAGTGGCTGATTCACTGAGGAGGAAACTGTACCAACAACCTTCTGCTAAAGGTTAGCAGACTTGCACCATCACGATTACTAATATTTTATAGCCCTATGTTGTGGTTTAACTTGTAACTAAGCACCACACAGCCTCTCACCCACTCCCCCCAAGCCAGTGGGATGGGGGAGAGAACTGGGGAAAAGAAGTAAAACTTGTGGGCTGAGATAAGAATAGCTTAATAGAACAGAAAGGAAGAAAATAAGAATGATAATAATAGCAATTATAAAATTACAATAATAATAAAAGGATTGAAATGTACAAAACAAGTGATGCTCAATGCAATTGCTCACCACTCACTGACCGATGCCCAGTTAGTTCCTGAGCAGCGATTGCCCCCCTCAGGCCAAGTCCCCCCAGTTTATATACTGGATATGATGTCCTGTGGTATGGAATACCCCTTTGGCCAGTTTGGGTCAGCTGCCCTGGCTGTGTCCTGTGCCAACTTCTTGTGCCCCTCCAGCCTTCTCACTGGCTGGGCATCAGAAGCTGAAAAATCTTTGACTTGGTATAAACATTACTTAGCAACAACTGAAAACATCAGTGTGTTATCAGTATTCTTCTCATACTGAACCCAAAATATAACAGTATACCAGCTGCTAGAAAGAAAATTAACTCTGTCCCAGCTGAACCCAGGACACCATAACTGAAAATGAGAAAGCCTGAATTTAGCACAAGGTATTTATGAAGCAACCTCAGTGTCAGGGGTGAAAAAAAAAAACTATATTCTGTCTAAAATGCTCATCTGTTTTTTTTTGTGTTTGTCAGTCAACTGGATGTTGATACTAAGTACTGACACCAAATAAAATTTTCATTTTAATCATGAAGTAAGAACACTGTGAGTTTTACATTCCTGGGACACACGTTTGCATGAAAAACACTCAGTCTTAAAGTGTGTCCTAACTCATGTTATTTCAGTATTTTGCAGCGTGGTAGTTCTTTGTTTCTTTCAAAGATGTGCAATGGTAAAGGTAGACAGATCAATATTTGGTTAGTGCTAACTACAATGAAAAGCACTGACAAATTTCAGCTCCTACAGAATCCTGTCAGCTCACAGAAATGGTGAAGAGCATAGAAGTCAATGGTGAGCAAGTTAGAAACTGGAAATCAAACACTGTGCTCATTATTTATATTTTATATAGTAATACATTTATCCTTTAACAAAGGTTTTTGCCTTCTCCACTACTAACAACACTTTCTTTGAGGAGAAGGGCCCCAGCCCTGCAAACATAACAACAAAAGTGCTTATGTGCATAAATATTTATAAAACTGATCCTAATGCTAGCATAAGTAGACCTGATTCACCAAGTACAGTGGTGAAAATCAGAGGCAATTGAAGCTGCTGTGAGTGAGAGAGCAATGTGGTCCATGGGAAGAAATGTTTCTTCCCGGTTCACACAGTGAGGCCAATGTGCCTCATCCTGGAGGCTCTCTGGCAGTCAATGTCTGTCATAGGCTCCCCTCTCTGTGTACCAAAACCTCACTGTCACATCTGCGCTCATCCAGCCTGCCAGCCCACTGCACCAACATCTCCTTTATTCTGCTGCCCAAAGGGCTCCCCTGAGCATGGGTCCACAATACGGAGAAGACACTTCACCACTAGAGCTCTAGTGTTTATGGTGATCATGGAAGGGCCAGAGTGAGCTTCGTGGCAATACTTTGGGCCATAAATCTAAACGTCTTCGAGAAGCAGGAGAGAACAGTTCCATAAGACAGGGGAGGATGTACCACTGCTATTTACAAATGAGATACTGTTTCTATAATTCAGTAAAAGATGTGAGAAAAGCATCAGAACAGAATTTGAAGTTTAGTCAGGAAGATGAACTGATAACATTTTTTAGCACAGCAAGAAAACCTAAATAAACTGCATAAATCTCCTTTAGACTCTTCTGAAGCTTTCCTTGTCTCATATGTGGATACTCGATACATTGCTTTTGGCAGCATATCTAAAATTTATAGCATAAGTCAAATCATTGGAACTGAATACTGAGATAAACCTAAATAAATGGTGATTGATATTTGCTGGCATATTTTTTTTGTGAAAATATGAACAGCATAGAGAAGCAAAAAAAGCAGAAGACATTTCCCAGTTAAAATGGAGAACAAGAAGGGAAAAAGATAACTAGAGTATCAGACACATCTGAAAAAGAGTTATCTATCATACAGGGTAGGCCTAAGAAAGAGATTTCATTTCTCACAGTTCTATCATTCGTTATGGAGATTCATTGAGGCTGAAATTGCTGGGCACAAAAACATCTTGCAAAGTCTGCTAAGTTTATGGCATATAAAATTTGTCTTTGTTCCATAACTGCAGCTTCTGAGAACAGAATAAGAAAATAAGACTGTTATAACTTGGGCTCCATTACAGGGGATGGTACTACATCTCTTGTTCAGTGAAGCAGGTGCTATATGACTTGATTTATTTATTTTCAACACTACTGGAAGTGAAGTGGATGTTTTGGAAATCAGATTCAGTGTGGTTATTTGATCAAGTCTGAGGCATGATGTGAGACCCAAATCTGGAGAATCATACTACTTAGAGATAAGAAACAGAAAAAATAATTGAAGCCTGTGCATAAGCTTCTAGCCTGTTCATGGACTCTTTAGTGTTGAGACAGTTACATTAATAGAAAAGGGATGGGCTTCAATCTTAGGATCCTAAATAGTTCTTCATTGAGAAATGAAGCAGAAAACTTCTTAGAGTGTCCTGAGATTTCCCAAAATATGCTGCTCCCAGGAACTCTAAATGCAGAAGGCAATGACCAAATAAATGCATTTTGTTTGCAGAGCAAAACTTGAGACCTCCAGTTTCAGGTCCTCTCTTGAACAACAGAGAGCTCTGAAAAGGCCCTGCATGCTCCCAGTTGAATGGTGGGAATACCTTGACTGGGATGCATACTCTTTCATGGCTTATAAATGTAGGAGAAAAAAAAAAAATCCGAAGAAACCAGAAAAAGGATCAGATTTTTCCAGCACAAGGCAACAGGGACAGGTACTTGCTTATCTACTGGTAAAAAAATAATAATTAGAATACATTTTGGTATTGCCTCATGGGAATATCTTCCTCTGGGACTGGGCTGGAAGATTTTAGAGCCATTTACCACAGAATTGCAGTTGTCTGACAGACTGAAGGAATGTGCAGTTCTTTTCATCACAGACAGTTAATGTGGTGGGGGACAAATCGGCTGAACTAAACTCTAATTGCCACATTTCTATCCAGAGCTCCAGAATTCTTGAGAAGCCATTCTTATAGTGAAAAACACATGAAGAGGGTCAAAAAATCTTCATGACATTTGGGCATGTTCCATTAAAATCAACGAATTTTTGCAGCTGACTTTGAGGGGCACTATTTTTAGCCTAGAAGAATAACAATATAAATTCAGGAGCTAAATGTTACAAGTATCCAGAATTGGTGAATCTGTAGTGGTAGCTAAAAACAGATAAACAAATTTTCCATTACTCTCTGGTGTCAAGTTGAACTTAATTTTGCATCTGCTTTCACATTCAAGTTCTCTGTTGTTTTAGGCTGTGTCACTCTTTTTCTCATCTTGCTCTGGAGGAAGGTAACAAACATTGCCTGTTTTAAAACTTTGTTAATAGTAATGAATCATCCATTGTACTGTGATTTCTACTGGGGACTCATTATTCAGAACATGGAGAAACACTGACAAAGAGCTTATGCCCTAAAAACTTAGAAAAGAGGTGGAAAAAGAATGTGAGATGAATTGGGTGGTTCAGCAGGACAACATGGCAGTTAGTTATTCAACCTGGATTTCCTGCCTATTGATTCAAATTTGGTAGCCTGTACAAAACGCTTCCTGTCCACCTAGATGCAGTGCTTAGTGTTGACATTTTTAATCACAAGCACAATCATGTGTCTGTTGCCCTGATGCCTGTAATTGGTGGTAGATAGCATGCCAGAGACAAATACTGCTACATCCAGCTACTGGGGGTTTACTTGTAAAAATTATTCTTGACACTTCTTTTTTGTGAGGCCACAGTGAAGCTGGTCACCGGGTCAGAGATGCGTAAGTGATTCTAAGTAAATAATTGTTAGAAATACCATGTAGAGTGCTTCCCAGATCAGTGCTTTCTGAGGCATGAGGTTACTGTCATTTCCCCTTGACTGATATGGAGCTTAGTCATCGAGGGGTAAACAGTCTGACTCAAATATACTGCTCACAGAACACACATTTCACTCGTAACACTGAGGAATTCAGTGTTCATTTTTCTCTCCTGTAAGGATGAACTTTGCTATCTTCAGCTCCTGGGAAAGTTCAGTTTCCCACAGCCACCAGCCCCCCTACTGCTGCTCCCCACTTTGTTCCCAGAGCATGTTGGAGGAGGCTTTGATCAAAGGCTGAGAAGCAATCTCTCAGATAGCCAGGGACACTCTAAAAGGTTTTGGCTGTCAGACCAAAGACATTAAATTAGGTAGTTGTCAATGTGGAGCCTGTGCAGGCAGTGAAGCACTGGTATAATGCTCTCTTGCAACCCAGAAGGCTTTTTAGTGTGATAGTTAAGGCTTTTAAAGGTGTGTGGCAGTTAATAAGCCAGCCAGAGAGCCAAAAGGCTAGAGTCTTTAGACTTCTAGTTTCATGCTGTGTTTACTGAATCATGCTGTCTTCTGAGTTATTGGCTCTTATTTCTTCTGTTATACTCACCGTATCTAAGGTCCTTTAAGTATACTTCACAATGGAATTGATTGGGTTGAATAAATTCCCTTACTTGAAAGTTAACATGAGAATCATTCCCATAATCAGAGTGAAGATAACTGCGCAAATGTCCAGCTGATCTAAAGAGTATGGGCTCTGCTAGATACTGGATTTTAGACTTTCACTCAAATGTAAATGCAGGCTGGCCCAAGGCTTGTAATAAATATCCATGACACTGAAAGGCTCGACCTTGATGCTTTGTCACTTGTGATTTGCTGATTTATTTGCGGATTTGTCACTGTTTATTTTTAGCACAGATGTAGATCTAAAGACATTTTTAATCAGAAATTAGTTTTGTTGAAATCAAGAAAGGACTTTTGATGGTTTCACTGCATTCTGGCAAAACCTAGATATGGCTGATTTTGTTTAAACTGATCAGGAATTTGAACAAGAAAAAATTATAAAGTTCCAAAATTACTTGGAAATTCCTGGGATCCAGAACAGATCTCTGAGTCCAGCACAAATAAGGTTTTGTATATAAAGTTTTGAAGTAATCAGGACCCAAATGGTTGAGCTGTACCATCCAGAAGTATCACCAGAAGATGTATTTATTCCCTCTCCTCTCATTTTGCAGGCTTAGGATGCCCACCTGAAAATATGCACGTCCACTTTGCGTCTCTAAATTGCAGTGTATCAGGGAGACAACTTAGTACAGGATTTAATATGGAATTATTCACCTCATGAAGAAAAGTGGGACAGGTGGGAGAAAGGAGAATAAGAGGTGTCTAAAGGTCACTAAATTTTTAAATGACAATATCATCAGTGGTGCACTGCACCGAATCTTACTTCTGTAATGTTAGTGATTACCCAGAAACCAAAATCCAATAATTTCACATAACTCAAGTACCAAGATTTGTAATGCTTAGTCCAGATGCAGCAAAAGAAGTAACTGCAGTGAGCTGTAGCCAAAGAAGGTCTTTTACTGCTCATATTCGAGTACATAAACATTTATACTCCTCAGGTATCACATACTGATGCACATGAAAGCTCTGTGGTAGAAACCAACTCTACCAGCAGATGAGTGACACTGAGCAGTGACTGGCAGGGCAGAAGGGATGTACCACACATCAGGTGTCGGCCTGGCATGACGGACGGCATGCCTGACCACAAGCCCCACGGAGAGCACACCAGAGCACAGGACAGGGTGCTGCCAGTTTCAGATAGGAGGGACTGACAAGCACACAGAGCAATGCAATTCACCAAAATATAATACTGCCTTTTGTAGAGTAAAGAAGACCTTCAGAGGTATTTGGTGCTCTGCACTATTATTGATGCTGGGCGGTTAAAGTCACGCTCTTTTTATATACTGCTTAATTAGCAACTTGGCATATACATTTTTCAGAGATAATTCAGAAATAAGCAATCCCTATTGTGAAGACACTCCTTGGTGTGCTAGATGACAGTTCTTCCCTACTGAACACAACGTGAAGTATCTCCATGAACAGCAGTAAGTCATGAGATGAATAGAAGTGTAGGGACTGAGTTCATTATTAACATTCAAGAAGAAGATTTCAATTTCTGCCAGCAGCTGTGAGACTAATTGAAACGAGTATCTCCGCTGAATGCATTAAGGTCAGTAAATTTGTGACAACTGGCAACTATACACTAGGTCTGTCAAACTGTACCTCCAAATTATTTTTACTCTTATATTTGAAAAGGTTCAAGTTTCTTGAGTAACTCCTGAAGGAAATATATAATGAATATAAGCATTATTTATTGCGCAGTTTGTTAAAAGATTTTCACATAGCCTTTTTTGAAATATGGAAAAGTTCTCTCTAAGTCCCTAGTAAATGAATGCCAGTGCTTTTGAAACATAATAACAAAATTCTGCCTTGGCAAGGTTGGTTGTTTTTTTAAAGTTTTTCTTCAGTGATCTAAAATTGAGAAAACAATGGATCTGAAGCACAACTGGTAAATAACAACTCTATTTTAAAAAACAGAGGTTTGAATTATGGGCATTACACATGTGTTTGGGAACTCTATTTAGATAGAAAAAGATGATTTACAGAAATTGGTCTGTTGACAGCAGCCATGATATCCAGCTTTTAGGTTTACTTGTTTGGAGTTTCATTATGCAGTTGTCTGTTGTTTAGTTTACTAAGGCTAAGCAAGTCACAGGAGTTTTCTAACATGGGGAGATGTTAATTTCCAGTATGAATTATTACTACCAATTTTCTAGTAAGTTTCAGAAATTCCTTTTTTTTTTTCTATTTTATTGTCGTTGTTATGCTACAAATTTAACAGTTTTATATGCATGAGTCACAACCTATTCAGGTGTCATCACTGCATCTATTTGAAAAGACAAGTTGTTGGTACTTCTTTGTATATGCATCCTCTTCATGTCCACAACAGTGCTGTTCAGACACTGTTTGTGCAGAGGGGTCAGCCCATCTGTAAAACTTTCAGCACAATTGGCATGTTTCATGCACTGCTACCCAGTAGAGCAACCCATGCCCTATTTGATATTCAGAGTCACAGAGGGATATGGGTCAAATGGTTTTAGCGTTGTTTCATGTTAACCAGAAGAACTAGGTGGGAACCTTTAACTGACCTATCTATATTTTTCTTCCAGGCTCTCTTCTGTTTGGTCAGAAAGAAAGTCTGCGTCTGGAAAGATTCTGTTCTTGCTAAGATAACATGCTGTGTAACCCAAGGACTTCTACATACAGTCACCACATCTTGAGGGAAATGCAACGGCACTGACTGCTGGTGAAATTAAAACTTCCTTGCAGTCCTAGGACTCCAGGGGTGG
>JANZLQ010000056.1:29000365-29023556 GCA_026212715.1 Elanus axillaris | reverse complement strand
GGGGGTGGTGGGTGAAAAGCATATTTAAGCTCTAAGCTACCTCATCTGCAAGAACAAGCTTTGGAGGACAGATGTGAGGGACAAAATACTCTTGCACTAGTGCCACTGTCACTCGTGCTCAGTTTTGTTTTTTTCTCTCTCTGCTGGTCTGTATTAATCTTGAATCTGCCTTTATTCATTACAGTACAAACAGAGGGATTCAGTGTAGCACTGAATGGGCCACAACGAACTGAAGACATCCTATTGGTTCTGTGAGATGGGGGACACTGATGAGTCAGAGAGAGCTGACCCAAGCTAAAGTGTTATTTCTCGTAGTGTGAAACTTTCTGTTCCATAATACATGGTGTTCCAGAGATATAACTAAGAGGATTATGTTGTCTTTGCCCCATGTCATGCTTTAGAACAGGTAGAAAAATTTAAGTAAGGAAGCAAACAAAATGTAATGGACTTCCAATATCTCTGGATCATCACAGAAGTATTCAAACTCTCTGCATCACCCACTTTTTAAATCTCTTTTATAGTCAAATGCCTATGTCCCTTGTCAGCTTTCAGTGTCTAACAAATATGCAAATGCAAGAAGAAACATTTCCCATTTGTACTAAATGAATTCTAATCAAGACATTGATTATCTTAGAAACTACATTTGAAAGACAGAGGTGAAAGACAGAACTGTACATCTCTATTAGTCATAGATCAGAGCCTGCACAAACAGAATAGTCATAAAGGTAAAAGTCATCCATGTGTAGGAAACTGAGATACATTTCTTATACCTCCTTTCTTACCAAGTAAGTTCCAATTACAACAAGCAAAACAAATGTATTTAGTGTGCCTAGAATATAATGCATAAAAATATGTAAGAAAAGTTAAACCAGTCTGAAAACTTTAACTTCAGTATCCTCAAAATTACATTGAGATGTTTCAGTTTTGGCACAAAATAATGCATATACTGCAAAATGCACAATATATACCTACCTTCATCTTCATCATTAAATGAAAAATCATAGGAGTAGAGAAATTATTTATACAGTGAAAATTATTTTAATTCAGTGCACCAAATCAATTTTCCTCTCCTAAGCCCCAATTACTTTTATCAAATTTATAATTTTTCTTTCACTTTTAAAAAGTCTCATTACATGGGAAAGTGCTCTAACTACCAGGCTGTTATACCAAATGTGGATAAAGCTACCTTGTTCTTTCAGGCACCTGTTCTCAGCAGATCACTGTAGCTCATGAAGGTGCCTAATATTTAGACCCACAGGCTTTGGAGAGGGATATAAATTCAGAAAAATATTTTTACCTGGTGTTTTGTATTAGCCAGCCTGAGTGGCTTCTTTACCATCCTGAAGGCTTGAGTTTGTAGGTTTTATCTCTGAATAAACTGACTGTAAGGAGAGGTGGTGCTAAACTTAAGTTTTCTACATCATACCACTGGGTCTAGCACAGATAATTTTAGAGAGCTTTTAATACATAATATGAGCACTTATCATATGAAGTCTAGAACTGGTGTTTGAAGATCAGCATCAAGACTTTGAATTTGACTTCCTTGTCAGCTAATGTTAACGATGACATAAGATTCTGTGTCTCTCTGATCCCAAATTATTTTTTAATGTCAGTGCCAACATTTCCTAGATACAAAGCCATATTGAACATCAATCTGATTTCCACAATAAGTATTTATGCAGATTTTATTTATTTATTGAGATTTTTTTACAGCTAAGAATGTGAAAATTCACACTGTAATTATATTGAGGTTTTGAGGGGATTGGGCTGCTGTGCACAATACAGAAACAGCAATTAGTTTCAAACCATTAGCTAATCTTGTATATTAAATTACTTATCTAATCTGAATTGGGGGCAGTTCAGATCACAAACTGATGGAATGGTTCACTGGAAGAGACCTCTGGAGGTAATCTAGTCCAATTTATCAAAAATATCCTATGAATATTCTTACAGTTGGGTATGTAGGTATACCTTAGACAGATAAACCCACGTAACATGAACCATATGTTTTTATTTCCTACTCATTAGATTGGAAATACAGTCAAATAGATAAAACAAGCACCTTCTCCTCACTTATCTTTTTCTGTAAGAGTCTAACAGAAGAACAAACACAAGGAAAGGAATTTTCCAGAAAAAAACAATGAGAATATTTGTATTTTATCATGCAAAACTTGAATGCTCCAGACAATCAATAAATTAGCTTTATAACCTATAAAATGAGCTTTCATTGAACTTTCTGTGAGACTCACAAATGCAACATAGAGTAATACAATGCTTCCATCAAACTATAATTTAAATGGAAAAAAATGTGAATAAATTAGCATATTTTGAGTTATGCACAAACATATTCTTACATGGACGGGTAGTGTGATGGGGGAACCTATCTTTGTGCTGCAATATTGTCAGAGTTATTATCTTACTGTCACTGTTTGCCTCATTTGCTGACATGCAAATAGACATTTGCTGACAGCAATAGAGACGAAAGGTATCTTAGAAATATTAATTTCCCAATAAATGTCACAAATGTGGAGCTGCATATTTAAAGCTATAGTATGTATCCAGGGACATTTTTATGCATGCATGACTTCAATTTACAGTTTCTCTGATATACAGCTGGGTAAGACCAATATTCATGAAAAATCCTTCCACTTCTCCAGGAAAGTCTAGCAGTTTCCCAACACAGAGTATGACAGAGTTTTTGATGAGAATAATCAACCAAAATGAAAAGATTATTAACATTTAAGTTTAGCACAGGAGCATCTTTAGCTCAGCAAAAGCATTATCTAAGTATTTTTAAAATGGAAATGTGCCACAGCTCAGGGACATTTCTGAAACTGTGAGAGACCTATCAATGGACAAAAGAGAAAGAAAGACCACATGTTGAGTGCATGCTTGATAGTCTGTGCAATTTATTGTGAAGTACCACTTGTACTAGGCCTGCCACAGAGCCGTTGGTTTGAAAGGTTAATGACTGCAGCAATCACAATTTCAATTTACAAGAAACAGGATGACAGGAAGCCAAATACAAAATAGAGAGGTCCCACTGTGATGGCAGCTGAGCAACAATTCATCAACAAGAGCTCAGGAACACTGTAAACGCAGAGTGCTGGGGACAACCTTTTGAGCCTGGGGAGGGCTTAGGACTTCTCTTAAGCTCATTTCTGAAGGTAGTACAGAAGCTTTAAAATGGCTAAATTAGCAAATATAGGCTTAAGTTTTCCCTTGGTGATTTTCCTTGCAGTAGTTGTTAGGTCACCTGAAGGTGCTTATCCCACCTCCTTGTGTTTGCTTTAGTGTACCTCCTCTTGTATTTTAAATGTTGACCTTGCCTACTACCAAAACAGCCATTGCCAAGATAGGCATTTCAGTACTCTTTGGGCCTTTTCTGCTGTTATCCTCTACTTCTTGCTTCCTAGAGCATCAGCTATACTACAGTGTGATCTCAGACTCTCTGAAGCTTTCAGATGTGTACATACACACAAAGATGCTATCTGAGACCCTATGCTCCTTCTGCTTGAATTACTTTTCCTGGATTTGGTGTGTAATTAGCCTACACTGGAGAATCAAATTGATGAAAATATCTTTAAAGGTTTACCTTTTCATTTTTGTATAAGTAAAAACCACATAATAAATCAAACTTTGTAATCACCAGCACTACAGAAATAAATAAGTACTTGCTGCTTTCTCATCTGAGTTCAGTCACAACTATATGCAATTAATTTGAAGTCATAAATAATAAAAAAGTGGACATAAGCTGTGAGAAGTTCTGGTCATCTCTACCTCAGAACAGACATCCTAGAACTAGACAGGATTCAGGGGAATCATCAGGCTGCAGTGAGATTATATAGACAAAAAATCTTCAGTTAGGAAAAGAAAGGACTAAGTAGGAAATGTGTTAGAGGTGTGTAAAACAGTGAATGTCTTGGAGAAGTAATGGTAATGTTTACTCATTTTCTCACTGCAGAAATATTATAGATATCTTATTAAAAGGCAGCAGGTTTGACACAGAAATGAAATATTTTTTTCACAGAAGGAATAAACAGGTATGGAGCTGATTTCCCACAGGATGCTGTAGAAGTCAAAATACCCTCATAGGTTCAAAAAGCAATTTTCACAGTTTATGGAAGAAACTTTGGTCAAAGTATGTAAAACACAAAGATGGAGTTTCAACTTTCAGTGTCAGAACAGTATGTTAGAGGAATTATCACTCTAAATTCCCCTTATTCTTATATTCTTCCCCTTATCTGCCACTCTTGAAAACAGGATACTGAGGTAATGGGACTGAGTATCGCTTTTCTTCTGTTTCATCAATTGGTTTTTTGTTATCATGTCTGGGACCTATTTCTTCCTGCCATGTTTGCATAAAGTCAGAGGGGAAAATGTGCATACTAGAAAGGCTGTTGAAAATATACAGAAAAAATTCCACTTTGCTTACTCATTACTTTCTGGCACACCTAAAGCATTATAGAGATACCCAAGTTCTTCAGGAAAGAAATGTCAGTTTTGAACTTATACCTACTATCACGATAGTAGGCATGGAGTCTCATCCTTTCTAAACCTTAAAGTTATGTGTTCATTAAGGTTATTAATACTTGCACTATTACAGATATTTATCTTCTGGTAGTATTACAGTTTAACTATTGAAAATCTCCCTTTTTTTTTTAGGCTCTATGTAGGGATAGAGTTGCTGTCTGTTCCTTCTGTGAGGAGATAGGCAATCTGTGGATTTATAGGTGGGAAAATGCTGTCTGAAACCAACATTCACTCCTAGACTAGCAAGCAGTAACTAGTTTAACTGATATGGTTGAACTAGCTTAACTACTGCATGTTGATTCCAAATATCAAGTGATCACATAGCAATGGTTATTCTATAGTTCACTGGTGATACAAATACTGCAAAAATCCATATAGAGAGCATAATTCTGTTGAATTAACCAGAGCATATATAGTGACTATGCCACCTGACTATTGCCTTTAGGACCCCAGTCTGCACTACAGCTCTTTTGAACTGCTGCCAGTGCACAGGGTGAAGTTAATGCTACTGTGCTGCGAGATGCTGTGAATTTAGTCTAACAAGAGCATAATGTCAGCAGAGCTACAGCAACTTAAATTCATGCCTTAATATATCTTGCTTCCTACAGTTAAATTGTTGATCAGATAGTTAGACAGGCAAACATCATGTGAAAAGCATAAAGCAGAGAGGTAGAATCTGCACAAGTTTTGATGGTGTCATGTTAAATGTGTGCCTGTGTGTTTCATTTAGTATTTTCAGTGGAGTTTCCTTCCTAGTGGAAAGATTAAACAGAACATCCCAGAATCACAGAATGGCTGAGGTTGGCAGGGACCTCTGGAGGTCATCTGGTCCCACAACCCTGCTCAAGCCAGGCCACCTAGAACAGGTTGCCCAGGACCACGTCCAGACAGCTTTTGAATATCTCCAAGGATGGAGACTCCACAGCCTCCCTGGTCAACCTGTGCCAGTGCTCGGTCACCCTCACGGTAAAGAAGTGTTTCCTGCTGTTCAGAGGGAACCTTCTGTGTTTCAGTCTGTGCCCACTGCCTCTTGTTCTGTCACTGGGCACCACTGTAAAGAGCCTGTCTCTGTGTTCTTTGCACCCTCCCTTCAGGTATTGATATACATGATAACATTCACGTTGATGAAATCCCCCCTGAGCCTTCTCTTCTCCAGGCCAATCAGTTCCAGCTCTCTCAACCTTCCGTCACAGAAAAGACACTCCAGTCCCCTTAGTCATCTTTGCGACCCTTCATTGGACCTCTCTCCAGTATGTGCGTGTCCCTCCTGTACTGTGAAGCCCAGAACTGGACCCAGCACTCCAGATGTGGCCTCACCAGTGCTGAGCAGAGGGGAAGGATCACCTCCCTCGACCTGCTGGCAATACTTTGCCTAATGCAGCCCATTTGCCTTCTTTGTCGCAGAGCACATTGCTGGCTCATGTTCAACTTGGTGTCCACCAGGACCCCCCAGGTCCTTTTCGGCAAACCTGCTGGGTGGCCCCCAGTATATATATTGGTGCATGAAGCACACACGTGAAGCACAAAGGCAGGATAGTGTTAAGCTGGATCAGAAAGAAGGTGAGCGAGAAGAGAGACGCCCTGAGGCAGACAGAATTGGATGACTGAGCACTGTCAGGGCTAGATCATCCAAGCGCAGACCATGGGAGGCACTTTAATGCCAACCTGTATCAGTACCCACCAAAGCAGCTCAAACTGTATTTGGTAAAAGGTAGAGATGTGACAGGAAAGATGAACTAATCCACACAGGCAAGCTGCTCATAGAGCATTTTGCAGTAGAAACTGATAAATACGAGAAACAAAATAAAGCCCAACTCAACTGAAAGTTTTGAAATGCTTCATTTCTGAAGTCTAATGCTTGGGCTAAAGACTACGGCTTTAAACTGATTTACGTTCATAACAGTCACCAGCCCTAGGCATGTTTTATAGCATTTTTGAAAGTAATTGATAATTTTGCAATTATATTAAACACAAAAAATCTGAAGTTCATGCTCATTAGCTCTAAACAGTTGAAGATACTTATACACGCATGTCTTGAATTGTACTTGCATATAGTGATAAGGAAATGAAACACCTGAATAAAGATCTATTATGACCTATTACCATCAACGCTCGTTTGATGTAAGTAGAACTTACATCTTAGAACACAAAAGCATATGAAGAGCTGGAACTCCTCTTTTCAAATAATGGTAAAAGTAATCAATTAAAATACTTCCTTATAACCTAGTCTCTTTTTCCATACCACATTTTATGCAGAGAATTACCAAGGTCCTTAATTTCTGAGACTCTAAAAATAATTATTCTTAGAGAAAAAGACAGAAGGCTTATTTTATACACTGTACTTTGTACCTTTTTGCCTTAGATAATTAGGGATATTAGTTCATGATTTGCAATACCTAGGGAATACTGTCATTAGCAGGGGAATGTTCTCTGGTACCCTGAGGAAATGAAAAGCTTTTAAGAGCAATCACTTTTAATCACTAACATGCCAACATTATATACCTTCTGGAACTGAGGATGATATATAGACAGGACACATTAAGTGACTCTGTATTTTACCTATGTTGTAGGCTTTCGATAAAAATGTAGTTTTAAAATATCCATTTGCATGGCTTGTGTTTATTACAAACTACATGATATCTAAGAATTCTGTAAGATTTACACTTCTTGTACAAGCTATTGAAAATATTCTCTCTGATTCCATAGTTGAGCTTCATTGTGCTTTTAGCATTATTATACTTTGTTACACAATTTCACTCAAGTGGTAAATGCCAAGGGCAAGAAGAAGGCCCCTTTGTAAGGGTGAAAGAAAAACTGAATCAAAAGGTGAAAAATGTAATTAAATTTGTCTTTACCTCCAGCTCAGCATGAGACTTAGCACCTGTACAATTGCAGTACTCACAACTGAGTACATAGATTAACATTACACACTTATGATTGGCAAGCAATTGCTACTATTCAATTTTTTTAATATGAAGTATTTTCTATCCAATGTTAATGGCATATAATAATATCCCATAGAAGTGTTAATCACATGAAAGATAGTAGAATAAAGCAGAGAGAAAGGGGCTATTTATTTAAGAAAGCAGGTTTGGTTTGGGGTTTTTTTTCTGGTACAGTATTAATAGAATCAGGGACAGCTCTTACTTTTCGTATAAAGCCAGAATTTAGTTATACTTAGTAAAATTTTTTTGTGTCTTATTTCTCCGTTGTATTAACTATGGATACCTTAGATGCCAGCACCAAGCCCAGCACCACAGGACAGCAAGTACAAACTGGAAAAGGAGTCAGACTGCACTCATGCACTGGGGTCCTCAGTGGGGATCCCTGCCAACTAAAAACATTGGACCTGCCAATAGAACACATATATCAGAAAAAAAAATCACAAATAATGAGTGCCAGTAAAGGGATCTGACAAGTATATATACTTGGTGAGCTAGGAAGGACTGAAGTCATTTACTGCTGTCCACCTAATGAAAAATTCCTCTAGTGCAATTTATACCAATTACTTCTTGTGATAGCTAACGTGAACACAATGATCAAAATTTTTCTTCTCACTGACCAAGTTCTTCAGGACTTACATTCTCTCCCATTATTTCATCTTTAGACAAACAACTCCAACATGATTTTCAATCTGCTCTTGAACAAAGTCCTACTATATCTAGTTGTAATTCTCTTCTGGACATTTTCTAATTTGTCTGCATCTTTTGGTCTTTAAACAGCCAAATTGTTGCAGTGATTGTTTCCTCACTGGACCAGACATGCTGTATTTAGCTACTGAATCCGATGAACTTCATTGCCAGTCATTCTTATACTGCTGAGATTGCAGTGGCCTATCCTGTAAATGGATGATAAATTCAAAAAAGAAGTGCTTACGTTCTTGAAACCTCTATATAAGATCTGAAGTTCCTTCTTTGTGAATTTACTCTGTGCTTCCAGCAGTTCAAGAGCTTCAGGTCTGTGTCGTACTGTGGCCATTTCCATTTCATCTTCTACAGTGTCTGCAGAATATGAGAGAGAGACAGACAAGTAAAACTCAACAAGAAACATAGGATGTAAAAAATATCTAACTCTTGCAGAAAAAAAAGAAAGTTAAATGACATTCTTTTAAAGAACAGCTTTTGCAGCTTTAAAGACAAATAGTGTGTTCATTTTCAACTCCTAGGGAAAGGGTATCTGTCTGCTTCAGTGGCTGCACAGAACATGGAACAGCAGTGATGATCCAGCAGTCTGGATATTATCACATCAGTACAAATAGCAAAAAACTGGAAAGCCAACATTCTGCAAAGGCATGCATGACACATTCAGAATGACTTTTCTGTTTCTATGACTCTCTGGGCAAAGAAAACAATTTTATGAAACTTTAGTGGCTCCAGAATACTGGAAATTTTCCCTTAGTTAATGGATGTGAATTCACTATTATCAGACGGAATTCTCAGTGTTCTCCTTTTACCATGAAGTTGTGCTTTGGCAAGTGTGTGAGATTGATGTTGCATATTCAACAGTACACCTTACTTTGAGTACTGTATAACAAACCCTTCAGGGCAACATGATTATTCACAGTGAGCAGCCTAAGTGGGGAACATGAGTATTTTAGTGACCTCATAATTAGGTGAGTAAGAGAGGCTTACATTCAAGGCTTACAGCTGAGAGCAGCCGTAAAGGAATGCAAATAGCAAAGCATTTTTTTCCAGGTAGAGTTTTAAATGTGAAAGAAGTTAAATAAAATAGCTAAAGAAACTTAGAGCTAAAGAAACATGTATTTTTTATATGGGGTGCTAGCCATATACCTAATGAAAAATATGAATGTGTGCATCTGTTTCCAGGTACTCCCAACATTAAACATAGCTTATGTAGTACTTCAGACTAATTTAATCAAATCACTGCCTTATTCTGGTTTAAGATTTATAAGATTTATGGAAATGTAACTTGAGAGAAAACAAGCATGTATAATTGTCGCTTCTACAGTGCTGAAGTTATATATTTTATTTCATCAGAGTGTGGGATTCTGCATTCTTAAAAAACACTTTTATTTAGTTCAGTTTTCATAAGAGCACAATATTAGAATACTCCATTAAAACCATCTTATGCTTACATCTTCACATATTTTTGTTCTGCTACAATGCAGTAATAATAACTTTCAGCTGCTTGTGAGAAATCTGGCATCAGAAGATATAGTTCAGCTAAACAAAAAATGAACCATCTTTAAATAGATATAATCAAAATATATAAACTATTTGGATAAATCTTCACAAAATTGTAGATCTTGTCTTTTCTCCTGTCAAAGAAATGTTGCCTTTGGCACTCTTCTCAGGAAGATAATCTCAGTGTCACCCATCGTCTAATCTCAGAATATCCATTGTGTGTTTGCTTGTGGACAAGCTATAACAAGTTTCTCTTTAATTTTTCTTTATAGGTTATCTCAGATGACTCATAGACCACTAACCATCTTTGTGAAAACTTCCAATCTAAATGCTATTGACAAAAACCCCAACTGACACAACTTTACATTGGATATTTGATAATAGTTTTAAAGGGCCAGCATCTGAACCCACAAGATTATTACAACATTTCAGTTCTCTTCTTAAAAAAGATAGTTTCTGACATGCTGAGGTGCAAAGGGGTAGTCTTGAAAATCCTGCCTTTATAGATGAAACTGGAATAAAGCTAGTCCAGATTTAAGAAGCTGTCTTCCTAATCTAGGGAAGGGGTAGCAAAGTTCTTGAGTCTCATTTTAATTCTGCATAAGAACATCATTATTTTTAGGGTTTTTAAAGCCTTTCCATCATCTTTTAAGCGATTTATCCTTCATATTCTTTATACAGTCATTAAAAGTCCCTATAACAATGTCATGCTGTAGGTATGCAGCTGATTGGGTTTTTGTCAATTGCAAGTCAACTCTAGGTGCCTATACTAAATTGACAAAAGAGTCAACCTGAGAATAGATATTGTTGAAAAGTCACTTGTGTTTTATATGCCAGGAGTTATATAGGATCTAAATGAGCTATTGTTTAGACAGAAAGAGACTTAACTGGAAATAAGCTCTCTAAGCATCCATTTGTGGTGAAACATCTGGCTGCCTAGAGAGACATCCACAAGCTGTTCTAGAAGCTAAATGAATACACATAATAAATGTGAGGCTGGAGATAAAGGCCAGACAATGTGATGCTGAGCACAATGTTTGGTATAGCCTTAATAATAAACATTTTTACTGTGTTTTAATGATTCAATGAGAATGTAAAAGACTGCAGTGTGGTGATGTCTTTCTGTTAATGAAAAGTTTCAATATAACAGTCCTTTCACACTCTATTTCTGTAGTCTCTTATAGATATAAATAATCCAAAAATAAGATCACCATAAACATGCTTATAATGTGCCAACTATGCTGATTAAAATACTACAGTATTCATGAGTAACTTGCAGGTTTTTAATTTTTTTCTTAACACTTATGTTTACCATTATCCAGGCTGGAAGAAAAATCTATACATTAAAAATATGTGAAAACATTTCTAAACATTAATTATTTCTATGGCTTTAATGAAAAAAACAGTTTCAGTTCTCCAGTTTCTTCAGCCTAAGAAAGTTAAGCTTTCTTTTTTTTTCCCATAAAAGGCTAACATGTCAACTGAGAAACAGAAACACGTTCATATTTACTCATTAATATATTGAATAAAATATTCTTACTGATTTCATTAATGAGTAGCTTTCTTCCAGCTAAATAGTAAAGACAGTTTTTAATATATTTGCCACAGGAGTTATGCTTTGAACCTTTCATTGTTCATTAGAGAACAAAATGGTAAAAGCAATGCAAAAAGCAGACATACTGTTCAAATAATGGCAATTGGAGAAGCATGTCCAAAGTTAGGGCTCAGTTGATATCTGTAAAAAAGATGCACATGCATTTGCCTGCACAAACCCCAGATTATAGCTCCCCTATCTATTTAATAACTGCATGCACACACGCTTTTATCTTCCAAAACCATTCTGGAGTCTAGTCCTATCTCTAGCACATGCATTTAGAAATTTAGCAGAGGAAGGATGGATTTAAGTTTAGGCTTACAAGGCTAAAGTTCACAAATAAGAAAAAGCATTATTTGACGTGCTTTGTTGAATGGGAATGCTGAAATAAGACTTTGTTTATTCAAGTAGCCTTTTTCTGCATATATTGATAGAATTAAAGCACAGAAATGCAAACTAAGGCTAAGTATATTTCAACAAATTACTTGGTCTAAAAATATTCCCCTTAACATTTCTAAGGCATTCACATTATGTGGTTGTTATTGTAGGTAGTGCTGGCTTCATTCCTAGCATATTACAATGTTGCTTCTTTCATGCTAGCATAAAACAAATAGCACATTGTGTCAAAATGGGATAATAATAATATGTCTACAACGATATTCTTATTTAATATAATATTTTCTTTTAATATAACATTCTTATTATAGCATTTCATTATTGACGAGAGTACAGAGAAAAACGCTGAATGCATCTTTTTTTACTACTTGGTTCTCAAATATGAAATATTTAATGCAAGTTTTATTTTTACTTCTTTTCTGGTTTATAAAACACTTTCAGCATGAAAATACAAGTTTTGCACGGTCAAGGTTATTAAGACTGACTCTAAAATTTTTTACTACCTGTGCAGACAAAAAGCTCCCATAGAAATGTGCAAGGAATAAGGATGTGTTGCTCTCTGACCAACTTCAAACAAACAGATCAAACCTATCCCTTCTACTCTATTTCCTTTTTTTTATTTTATGCCCCATCCCTGGAAGTGTTCAAGGCCAGGCTGGATGGGGCTTTGAGCAACCTGGTCTAGTGGAAGGTGTCCCATGGCAGAGGGGGGTTGGACTAGATGATCTTTTCAACCAAAACCATTCTGTGATTCTGTGATTCCATGATTCCTTTTATAGGCTAGGGCTATATTACTCAGGCCACGTAGCTGAAAGCCACTTCTACATAATGAATTACTAGCAGGTGTCATGACAGTAACTGACCTTTTTAAGCTACCCTATTTTCAAGTAAAACACATCAGCTGAAGCAACCATGAAAAAGTCACTGTGCATCCACATCTTTAGTGCTTTTCATCTTTGAGATCTCAAATAGTTAGAAAGGAAAGCAAGTACCACAGTCCCTGTGTTTGTAGCCAGTTGCCTCAGGACACAAGGAACTGCTCTTGGAGGTATTTTTTTATCTCAGATTGATTGATATGCTTTATCAGAAGAGTATACAGGAAGCACAGGGACTGTCACCTTGCAATTTTAGGTGTTCAGGTTAGTGCCTAGAATTAAGCCAAATTAATCTAGACTGAATTGGGTCCGCAGGGGTATTTTAAAAGCAGTTATAGTAGCCAATTTATATAGGAAGACATTCGTGTTATTACTATAATTTACCTCTATCTAGGTATATGTATATGTGTATCTATGTATGGATCCACCCACCCCACCCCCATTTTTATCTGTTAGCTACCCTGGAGAGATTTTCTTTCCTCACAGTGTATCAAGACATTAAAGGTAGTGTCAGTGTGCTTTTTCTTTATCTCTACATTCCCACTTTGGTTTCAATTTCATTTTTATTTTTCTTCCAGGCCCATATTTTAGATCTTGTTCCCTAAATAGTTTGATGTTACATAGTCAAAACCCGCAGAGCCAAGCCTTTTCTCCCAGACCAGTACTGCTGATACTATCCTGTCTACTGGATAGCAAGCACACACAGACACGTGCACACATGTACACAAAAAGATACCACTTTTCAAATACATTGAGAGTAGCTATTTAATTTAACCAGTGAATCACTTCTCAGCTAGCTTGTGGAGCATAAGTGCCAACCCAGCAGCTTCTATGTGGCAGACCCTGGCACTGGTATATTGCCATCCTGCTCTGCCCAGACAAATCTGTTACCAGCTCACAAATCTGTTCATCACTTCCTTTTAAACCTCAGTAGAGCATACTATGGCTTCAGTAGGTATCTTGTCTCGCAAATGAGCAGTTAATCAAAGTATAACTTCTGGTGCATGCAAACCTAAAACAAAATCAAATGAAAAATAAAACTTGCTTTGAGTAACAGGAGATGTCGTTTTGGCAGCCGAGCAGGGCAAGAGCTTCATAAGTCGCTCTTTAATGCTGCGTTTGGTACTGTTCTGAGCGTAGAGGAAACCTAAAAAATATATTATCAGGACTGTTAACATAGGCTTGAGAACAATTTCTGTACATGCTGCAGAGTTCATCATTATGGCAGAATGCTGATGGAAAAAGGCCAAACAGATGGCAGCCATCCTGAACTGCAAAGGGCAACCGGAATTTTTGAAGAGGACAACAAAACTGTTTTGTTCTTGTATCTTTCCAATAAAAGGGATTTTTCTGTATGTGTGCATCTCTTAAAAAGTTCTTATAACCCACTTGAGTTCTTATAACCCACTTTAAAATGTCTAACAGAGAAGTATCAGATAATGTATTTGAAACAACACAAGGTAAGAGTGTTTGTAAAGTTTTAATGCTAAAATATTTTAAATACTTTTAAGTCTATTTGATTTCAAAGTTTAATATGGAAAACAATACCAAAACCAAATAAAATCTCAAAGATATCTTTTGTTGTCCTTTCTGGCAGTCTTCTAGTTCCATGGCTGAGCTTTCCCATATAATTCATTCAGCAGTAACCAACCTGGTACTTTTGCCTTTTCTGAATATCAAAATATCAACCATGATATGTGGTCAGTCTCCCTTTTCTTTAATATCTGACATTGTACATATATATAAAAATAAGTATTATTTATATTTTCTTCTTTAAATACTGACATGGCTGAATAGTTAACGTTCATGTGCCATAAAGCAGGTGAACAGCATTATACCCTTATTTACTGTGAAGGAAATTGTCAGAGTAATTGCCTGTGAGGTCTAACTAACCATGTTATCCAAAATGGGTGATACGAGCCAGCATCTCCTGGATGGATATTTGCTGCAAATGACAGACTTAACACCCATAAAACAATTGAGTAAATGATTTATGTTCCTGAGAAAGGTAGAGCTCAGTTTGGACATTATGCAGCTCCTGAACTTTCCATCGTGACTGCGTACGCTCACACACAAAGGCTGCTCTGGGATGGCTCCTGCTACAACAGCAAGAATGCAAAACAGATGGGGGCAAGAAACAAAAGCCATGACTGACAGTTCCTGTGCTAGCAGTGCAGTCACCAGGATAATCCTGAGTTACCTCTGCCACTGCACTTGTGCTGAATGGTGGTGGTAGTGACACGATGAAGAATAGTTTGCTCCCTGTCACCAAACCAGACAGAGTGGGAACCTCCCACCTATAACACTAAGTGGAGCTTGTAGGCAATCTTGAGAAAGTATGTACTTGTATTTGGGAACAGAAGGAGAAAATGAGAAAGCTTTAAGGATATGAAAATTTGTAAATGAAAGAAAAAATATTTCTCCATTTGTATCTGAGTAAAACACTGAAGGAAATGGAATTAAAGAAATGGAGAAAAACAGGAAAGACTCAACCACAGCCTTTAAAAAAAAAATCAACCAACTCTTACCAGGCAAATTCTGCCTCTGTGTGAACAGCAGCTCTGATGAATGGACAAAACAATCCAGATTCAGCACAAGGTTAGATGGACCTAAATGACCATCTCTGGAAATGTCAAAAGCTTTTAATACAAATCATAAGAATGAATACACTTATTATCTGTAGCACTTAACCATCAGCTCAACTCGGAAACACTGCAGATAAATGCATAAAATAAAAGACAATCTGTGATCTGATGGGTATCTCAAACTCCATATTTTTAGGTACAATAACTGAGCCTTTAAATGGATACCTTGTGGTTTCAGCTGGCAGTGTCTGCAGTATCACACTATGCCCATACTGTAAATATCTGAACACAAAGGAAATTTGTATACTGTAAAGATTTTTTCCATTAGGAATTCTTCTAGCATAGACGTGATCTAGAAATATCTACTTCTAGCTTGTTAATTTAAGTTAAAGTTTGAAAAGCTTTACTGTCTATGTATTACTTACATTATTATATAGGTCCACAACCTATGTAGTTACTGAAGATGTATACAGTGACGTGCAAAACCTAAAGGGACATATTATTTCCAAAGGGTTTGAAGCTTAAAGCCTTGAGTAAACAAACAGCTTTGCTACTTTTACGCTCACAAAAAAACTCATGGTATTCAATGCAAACTATATGGGCTTTGCAGTGGTATGGTCAAGGTCAAAAATAAAATGCAATACATGGGAGAAAGTAATATCAGAGAAGTAACTTAGGAGGACAGTATAATTTTTGTACTCACTGCTGGCAGCTCATTTAAAATATTGACACTATGATCATGGCAGAGGTGAAGGAATTGGTTTATCTTCTCATAGTATGAGGAAGCAGCACGGGAGGTTTTCGCTCTCAGTGGCTGCAGTCAGTTTGTTCTGCAGCTATTGCAGTCCACTGTCATGACCTCCTGATCAGTAGTACAGTTTTCAGTGTGATTTTTCATGAGTAAAGAACTACTTAATACAGAGAAAACATGTTGCACACTGGGCCTATGCTGAGTCAGTGTTTAATAAACACTGAAATGCTAGAAGTGTTAATTACGATGAAATATTGTAATAATTTCTGTGAAATAAGTAGCTATTTGCCCACTTTGAAACAGGTTGAGGAAAAAGGTGTGGCCATTAAGAAACTAATTAATCTAAGATGGATTAAAATTTATTTCTTGTATAGTAAGAAATTCTTATCGTATTACCAGTCTTCAAAAATGCTGTTCATGCAAAGGTGAAGAGCCACGAAGCATCAACACACCAATAATGATGGACTGATGCTGCTTCCTTCAAAATTCTAGAATAATAGTAATTCTTAGCCTTGTCATGGTTTAACTCCAGCTGTCAACTAAGCACCATACAGCCACTCACTCACTCCTCCCCTGCCCTGGTGGGATAGGGAAGAGAATTGGGAAAAAAGTAAAAATCTTGGGTTGAGATAAGAACAGCTTAATAACTGAAATATAACAACAACAACAATAATAATAAAGGAAGATAACAAAAGGAGAGAGAAATAAAACCCAGTAAAGACAAGCAATGGACAATGCAATTGCTCACCACCAGCTGACTGATGCCCAGTCAGTCCCTGATCAGCGATCCACCCTGGCCAGCTCCCCTCAGTTTATATACTGAGCATGAGGTCCTATGGTATGGAATATCCCTTTGGCTAGTTCGGGTCAGCTGTCCTGGCCATGCTCCCTCCCAGCTTCTTGTGCACTTCCTTGCTGTCAGAGCATGGGAAACTGAAAAATTCTTGACCTAGGATAAGCACTACTTAGCAAGAACTAAAACATCAGTGGGTTATCAACATTATTCTCATACTAAATCCAAAACACAGCACTGTACCAGCTACTAGGAAGGAAATAAACTATATCCCAGCCAAAACCAGGACAACCCTGCAAAGAGATATTCAGAAGAAGCTGAATTTTCCAAACTTTTCTTGATTATTTTTTTTAATAATTGGTTGATTAGAGATGTCATAGCTGTTATCCCTACTCCAATCAACCACAAACTCCTCTGGGCTAAGTGTGAAGGTTCTTCAAATTCAGGTTAGTTAACTGGTGCTGCTTGCTCTTGGTTTTGATAATTTGTTCCTCTGCAATGAAAATTAAACTGAGAGACACACTCTTCTGCTGAATTCACTGTGGGGGTGTCCTAGAACTAACTCATCTCCATACAACATCACCTGGAATTGTGGGCAATTTTCCCAAGAGGTGCTCACACGTCACAAAACGCTCTGTAATTGGAGCATGGCTTATGTATTATCATATCTAGGTACTGCTGTACTGATATATATGCTGCATATAGCTGTTGGGTGTACTAGACATCCTTTAGAAGCGACTGCTATTAGCATGATTTATACCTGTAGTTGCAACTGATAAATGCACCAATGGCTTAAACTTCTGATTTACAGATATTATAACTAGAGAACTGTAAGTCTACAGTTTTATTAACAAAGGTTTCATATGGAGAGTACCATGCATACACATGCTCAGGACAACTGTTTTCTGAATTGCTACTTTTAAAAGTCACAATTGGCCAAAAGCATCCAGATCATTGTTATGTGTATGACCTAGTCACCCCAAAATATCACAATATTGACAGGCTGATGTAGATCTGACACTGCTTCTACAAAAAAATACACAAAGAATCACAAAAAATTTTCCTCATTAAATAAAAAAATAATATAGCCATAAAAGACTTCAAAAGATAAGGAAAAAGGATGTATTAGAATATAAAAGTTATTATTTATAAATTAAAAGTTACAAGTGACTTATAAATGACCATACATTCCTAATCGTATACATCTATACCCAGACTATCTTAACTCTTTACATATTTACTTTTTTCAGACTGCTTTAGAAAGACAGTACATATTATATAATGCCCTGTTGTTACAGAGGTAGCTAAGACTACCCCAGGAAAGTCTATCAAGGCAAGGGATTTTTGAAGGAGTTTTTGGAGGTAAAATATCTGAAAGTGTGATTGTTTTCTTTGCATATTCTTTCTAGTCAGCATGAAAGTGAGGGCAGGTAGGCCACTGTTTGCTGGTGTAGCAGGTAAATCAGATAGTCTGCCTTGCATCCTCACGAAGCGCATGAGATGGACTGTGCTGTGGCTGCTCTTCCCCTAAAGTCTTGCCCACCTTTCCTGCCTGCATCAAATGCTCTCTCTTCAAAGAAGCACTCTTCTGTCTTGCCTCCCACCTCATTGTTGCCTTTTTGTAATGAGATTTGGGTGATAAATATTGAGGTAGGAGGCACAGTCATCTGAGTACTCGAAACAGCTTTTGGGGCAGGTAATCATCCTATTCAATAGGAAGTTCAAAAACTAGAAACAATTCTCCCAGCAAATTCTTCCTTTGCTGTCAGTGAAAAAGTCACCTGTAAAACTACCTCATTTCCCCCCCCTCTTTTTCCCTGCATGTTTTTTTTTATTTTTGCTTGATTTTATTTTTTTTCCTCAATGTCTCTGTCTATTTGGCAAAGACAGCAGATGAGTTTCCACTGTTTAAGTTTCACTCCACTTTTTAGTCAGCAGCACTTAAAATCCACTGGCCACATCCAATGCCTTGGCTATACAGCTAAGCTCCCAGGAAGTAGTGCTGGAATTTGGATTTTGTTCACCTACAGGATCTTAAGTCTTCCATGAAAATGGGAAAAATGCCTATGTTGTATTAGTTCTGAATGTGATCTTTTTGGAAAAGGGTTAGCATAAAATCTGAAAGCCAGTTGCACAGGTCATTTTCCTAAATCTAAAATTTTGGTAGGAAGTGAAAAAGATTTTGAAAACCAAAAAAAGAAACACATGAAATGTTTTCTTGGCATAACAGTTTACGCTCAGTTTCAGCCATACGATGGAACTTCTCCCAGGGCCTTAAGGGCTGGCAGCCCAACTAAACTGTTAATGGTTCAGCACAGATGGAGAGGCAAGGGAGACAAAATGAAGTGCCGATTTCATATTCACAGTTCAGGACTTGTGGAAGAGAGCCAAATCAGAGTACATATTCCTTCTGTGTAGTGACTCTGGGAATGAAATAAAATTATGTACAACATAAATATTTATAAGTCTCAGCCTCAGTTCTTTGGCAACACCTGCCGAGGAACTGTGTGAGTTGTCAGTACGCTACTCCACAGATCATCAGCATTTTTGCCAAGCCAGGAAAACATTCTTGCAAATCTCCTTTGTTTGTACGTATGTTTTTTTAGTGACTGCCCCTAATTTTCTGTTTTTCATTGCAAAATATACCTATCAGCTCCATGGACTACTAAAGCCCTATAAACCACATCAGATCTGCTACAAGGAGAAGCCATGAAGCTACTGAGCTGAAAAAATGGATGGCAGCATTTAAGGGACTACCTTGAAACACTCATCCAAGAGTCAGATTGCCCTCCTTCACTTTAAATTCTCTTGTACATACTGTTTTAAACCAGCTTCCCAATGGGAGCTGTAGATTAGGAGCTGGTAGCCACACTTCTCTACCAATAAATTAGAAGTCAGAGTTGGTCAGGAAGTCTGGAGGCCAAGGTACTTGAACATGGATTGAAAATGGAGGACAAAGAAGAAGTGATCCTGTCAAAACCAGTAACTACAGTTGGGCATTTGTGGGATTGGCAAATGGAAAAGGATGAAAGAAGAGAGGAAAAAGCTAGTATCACAGAAGAGAAGAAATGGAGTAGAGAAGTGTCAAAATATAAAAAATATAAAATGGATAAACGGCCACACTTTTGTCCTTATAGTCTTCATTAAATTTCCCAAACACAGCTTTATTATTCAGACCATACCTTCCCATGACGTACATGCAGCTTTTCAACCTGAAAAACTGCTTATGTTATGAACAGTTTCTACGCAAATGTTTAATGCAAACATTATTTAAAACTATTATAAACATCTCCAGGAGCATAAACACTGAAAATTACACAGAGTTTCTTCAGTGCAAAGCTTGAAAATGTAGTAATTTTGCAACAGCACTTTGTTCATTTAACAGACTTGCACACACACTCCCAGAGCATGTGTAAAACTAAGCTGGTCCCCTATGACAGGAAACGTATTTATACCAGATCACTTGCTTTCTTTAGAAAAATCTCACTTGAAGTGGACCATGTGAGCAAATGAGAGAATGCACAATGAGCTAGATTTGTTTGATTGCTACTTGGAACTATGCAGTTTCCTTCACCTCTTCTCCTTCTGTTGTTTATGAGTATAGAAGTTTTTAACTAACTGTAATACATACAAATGATCACACAATAAATTACATCAACAGAAAGTTAGGGGGTCTAGAAAGGAGATTAGGAGGAATAGGTTTTTCATTTAGAAGACAGAGCAGTGGAAAGGAAAATAATACCTGAAGAATAGTGTAGTAGATAGTGCAGAGAAATAAAATTAAAAAAAAAATAATAAAAAAAAATCTGTCCAGTACAATAAGTTTTAAGTCAGGCTCTTTTACTACCCTGAGCAGTAAAATAGTTGTATGATTTTCTTAATGAAATTCCTAATTTAGTATTGCCTAAAGGGATTCTAGAACCGAAATGAAAATGCTGAACTACAGAATTCAACAGCTAAGAGCTTTTGTATGCAACAGACTCAAGACCCAGTGTGTAAGTAGGAATCAAATGAGATAAAAGAACTATTGTTTTATTTTTCATTGGGCTTTGCTTCAAACATGTTTAAACAGCTTTAATAGAATGTAGCTTCTCTCAAAGAAACAAGAAGCAAATATAAACTCAGGGCCAAACAAAATCTCTGTGTGGCTCAAGAATGCTTTATTTCATATTCAGGAAGGACAGGAAGGAAGGACTTTAGGAAAAGTCACACGGGCTACATCTATTCACAAGCAATTTGGCGCAACAGAAGTAGATGGGCAGATGAAAGCGAGTGATGCTGAGGAACCCGAGATCCTGCAGATGCCTTATGGATACAGAGATTGAAGAGTAAGTGTGCTTTATCACAGCCTAAGCAAGAGGGATACTTCAGTAGCAGTGAAATGGGCCCTAATGCTGGGCAGACTAGTCTGGACATCTCAACAGAAGTGTCCCTGGGCAGTGAAGAGCCTGAGGGCTGGCAGCAGTGACAGGGGTGAGAGACCCTCCGAGCGCTCCCTCACTCACAGGGCTGGTAGGCTCAGCGCAGCAGGCAAGGCAGCAGGAACCTGTACAGAAAACCTGTTAAAGAGGTTGAATTACTAATTGTGATTGAATAGTGATAACAACTGAGTTTATCTGGCTTGTCGGAGATTCACCGAGTTTTGCAATGGAGGAAAACTAATTGATGCTTCAATCAAAATGAAGGATCAGTTCTAACCAGGGGACTAGAATCAGTGATAGGCAGCACCTGTGCTGTGGAAGGTGAAAGCAGAGAGAGAAAATACTATCGTAAAAAGGCTAGAGAAAGCAACTGAAGGCAAAAAGATGAGCCTATCAAAAGTGAGTGACAGATGATGGAAAGAAATCACATGGGTGGTATCAGATGAGCTAGAATGAAAAAGAACAGTTCAGCAGAGAAAGGAAGGAGAGAGCAAAAGTAAAAATGTTAAAGAGGAGTTAAGAATTACAAGGAAAAAGTAAGTAGGGAAATATTAAAAATGTTGAGAGACCTTTCAAATATTTATTACCTCCATATTTAGCTTCCTATCTTAACGGTGTGTATGTATGGTGTATGTGAACACATACAATGCTGGACTCGGGAATGAACACATTTGCCAAAGGGCCAGCAGCCGGAGTCAGCCTGGGGGGTGGGCACCCCTGGCCTGTGGAGTCAGCTACTGGAGCCAGTGGGATCTCTGTGCCGCCCACTGGAGCAGGTGAGGGTCTCGGCTCCAGCCACTGGGCTGGGAATGGTGTGTATCCTGAAAACCAGCTACTGGGGGGTCCAGTGTGAGTGAGAGGCTCCGTGCCAGGGGCTGGAGTGGGACCACAGGTCATAGCCCTTGAGCCTGGTTCCAGCTGCTGGGGGGCGAGGACCCGGGTCTGCCCAAATCATGTGGAGGGCTGTGTTATAGCATCCTTTAACAAGCATGTCAGTACTTTATAGAGAAAAGTCTTTTCATACTCATTAGGAGAATTAGAGAAGACCAGAAAGAGATACTTTTAAGGAATAATTTGTGAAGTATACCTTCATAGTGTTCACACTATTATCCAATTATTCTGAGTGGAAATAATTAACCTGCAGTGCTCTAGGCTGTCACTGTAATGTGGGTTTTAAATTCTTTATACAAATTTAGTTCTTAGGAGAGATGTCTCACTGAGAGCTCAGAGAACTTTGACAAAACAGTGAAATGAAACCGGTGTGCACTTTTCAATTCTGCTGAACTAGCCCCAAGGGAGTCAGCTCTGACCTAGATCGTTCAGGAGTAGGTCACTTCCAAACCCACTTTCAAAGTCAACAGCAAATTTTCCAGAGTTCGGTAGGATTTGTCTGGAACTTAAGTTTTATATTCCATACTTGGGTTGCTAACATTATTTCTGCAAATGTGAGTGGTTTGCATAAAGCTCGTTTTGATTTGGGGCAATAGTGACATTATACCACCTCTGTACAGAAGGCACCAAGCCTTTCTTCAATACTGATGGTTTTCAGTTGCTAAGCTGCCAGTCTTGACAAAGTACTCTACTTTCTGTTGATGAGCTGTATCCTGCTTCCATAAAAATAACCTTTTTGAACAAGAGGGAAAAGAGGCGTAAGAAAGTAATGAAGAATACGCTTTTCTTTTTTGCAAACAGATTTGAAGAACAAAAAATAGTGCCATTCGTGAAATGCTTCATTAAAAATATAAAGAAGAAATAGAAGAAAAGAGTATCAGTCCTTCCCATTGATCAACTAGCCTTAAACCCAACTGTAATATGATGTTTACATTTACATTTCCTTGGTGCAGTTAAGATATTATATAATAACTTAATAATAAATATATATTATAATATATAAATATATATTATAATATATAAATAATATAATAGATTACTTAATTGTTGGGGATTGGCTTGCAGACAAAGGGCATGGGTCTAGTGATCCCTGGTATCAGGAAGGTATGTTTCAGTTAGCTAGAGTCAGACCAACACAGTGGAAAATTACTGACTGAAGGAGGCCTCGGTTAACTCCCGGTCAGAGTTGAGCTTCAGTAAACAAGTTT
>JANZLQ010000056.1:28969831-29000265 GCA_026212715.1 Elanus axillaris | reverse complement strand
ATGGGGCTTTGAGCAACCTGGTCTAGTGGAAGGTGTCCCTGCCCACGGCAGGGGGGTTGGAACTAGATGATCTTTAAAGTCTATTCCAACCCAAACCATTCTACAATTCTGATTCTAATGAAAAGGACTCTAACAGAAACAACTTAAAAAAAGCAGGGGATTTTGGTCTAAGGAGGGTAAGACTGAAGGGAAACAATATGATGGTCTTCACTCAGTGCAAAGGTGTCAAAAAAGGGGGAAAAAAATCTTCTAACGTTTCTTGGGTAACAACGTAATAAGCTTAAGTTTCATAAAAGATTATAAGTTTTGTGGTTTTTTACATCATCCTAATATAATCACTCAGTTTTCCTAGGCATGTTGTGGGCTCATCATTGCTTTAGTTGTTTCAAAACATTTGTCAGAAATGGCTTAAGGCTTAGAGCTAGGCAACAGACTAAATGACAACCTTAACATCTTTGGGTTTATGTTTCTATGAAAAATGACAATGCCCTAAGAGCAAATGACCCCACATAAATTATAAATCTCTTTCTCTAAGCACAACCTGTCAAGGATCTTCAGTTGGGTCAAATGTGGCTTTGGATTGTTAAATATTTCAGGCAGGCATTGTGCTTCTACCTCAGTCTGTGATACGTTAGCATAGCCGTTGATGAAAACAAACTATCTGAAGAGGCTGGTATAGTGTGAGTAAGCTCCCAGCAAAACACATACACGAGTTCCTGATGATGGGCTCTGTCCGTCTTGTTCCACTCCAGATACTTGGATAATGGGTGGTTCTGACTATTTAGCATTCCAGTAAGTTTGTCATTAGTAAACATTTATCAAGAATATTTTATCAAGTGGAGAAAGGAATATAATGCTATATAACTTAAAGCATGTAGCAAAATTTCTAATTTTACAAACATACAGATCTAATAAATCATGGCAACCTTCACCTATGCCCCATACTTTATTACCTGAACCGTATCGGACTAACGCTTGCTTAAAGATCCTGTCACTAACAGCTGCCTTTGAAATCAAAGTCTTTCTGGTTGTCTTTCTCATTTGGCGGTCTTTCTAATCAGCATCAGAAAAAAAGTAAATTACTAGTAATGACCCAAATAAAGACAAAAAAAGATGCATTTTAGTAAATATATTTTAAGAGTCTGTATACTGTTTTCTTCAATATGTATTTCTGCGCCTCTGTGAACGATAACCACTTAGGAAACAGAATTGCCTTTAAGTCTAATGAAACGAAAGATCTGTATGCAAGATCAAGTGCACAGTTTCAATTATTAAAACAACATTCCTTCTGGCTTGTAGGAACATTAGTGCTGCCTCCTCCAGGGTGAAGGATGGAGAAAGCAGTTATTTACTGGTGTTTGAGTTTTGTAATGTTTCTCTTCAGCACTTAGAAAATCTAATATCCTGTGAACAGGGCTTGTGTTATCATCCATCACAACCCTTTTGTGCTGGCTCCTTACTAATACTGCTCATAGCAGCTTGGACTGATAAGATGACTGTGGTCTTTTCCAAGTACAGATGCTTGGACCCAAATCAAAACAGATAGTAGTCAAACAATATGTGTTAGGGCAGTACCAGCAACACACAGCAAGCTTTCTCTTCTCGGTTTTTCTCTGACTTTAATGAAAGATCTTCTTTATCTAATTTGTAGTGTTCCTGGAGTATAACCCTACGGCTGTCACCAGACTGTATTATAAGTAATTTAACAGAACTGAAAGCTGAATGAAAGTAGCTGTCAATCGAATTCTAAAATTACCCTGTTATTTAACTTTTTGGTGCCATACAGTGGGAAGCAATTTGGTTTATATAGGAGGGAGACATACTATTTTTGCACGTCTTTCTATATATCTCTTGCAATTCAAAACCAGTTGTTTTGATACTGACATCTGTGCCCTGAATAATTAGCAGCACACAAGCAAAACTGAGACATATGAAAAGTTTAAGTACAAAATGTATGCAAACCCAGTCGATTCTGCTTAGTTTTGAAAGATCAGCCAAATTAGACAGTAAGTTAATTGCATCAAAAAGCTATTCAAACAAATTTTAGGTACCGCTATTGCTTGTTTACAAGTTGGCAGAACAATACACTGCTTTCAGAGAGCAGAAGATAATATGCAATTCTGCTTTTGTTTTGTTTGGGGTTTTTTTTGCAGCTCTTTGAAAACATTATTACAGTAAAAGTTACAAAATGCTTTTTAAGACCAATTAGGTACAAAATGCAAATTGTATTAGTAAAGAATTATTGATTGAAGATTTCAGCAAGAGTCTCTGAAACCTGGACAACTACCATGTTGTGAGCCAGAGAAGGTTTTTCAGAACCTGGGATAATTTTTTTTATATGCGTAAGAGACTTAAATTTCCTAAACTGATGATCTTAGAGGTTTGAGTTCTGAGCAAAGAGCTACTTGGACATGACTAATAACAAAGCTCCCGGCAGGGTATTTGCATAGATACTTCCCACTTGTCTGGAATATAAGTACTTTATATCCCATTAAACCATTGGTATAATATGCTTAATATTCTTTGTACTCGAAAAGCAATCGTTGTCATTGGTAATTGTTATAAGACAATATGTTTGAGGTGTTCAAAAGAAATTTATCAATATTCTCAAGCACAGGACAAGGAGAAAAACAGACTCTGTGAGGGCAGAATACAATACTTCTCACTGCATTCAGCCTTCTGTGCTTTTAAGTCAGGCCCCCTACCAACAGATTATAGGTGGCGCTTCATATAGTATCTGCAGTGATTTCAGCAAAGCTCTAGACCTGATTGCTGGGTCCTTAAAACTTTTGAAGTGTCTTCTTAGTCTCCTTTTATGCAGCTCAGCTTTGCAAATGTTCATGTCAGCCTTGCGAGTGGCACTGGTTCCTTCTCAAGTATCTGAAGCAATAGTGGCGAGGTAGAGTGGAGTGGTACGGAGGTCACACTCAGAGAGGAAATGTTACTGTGGTATCAAATTTAAGAATTTGAGCATAGGAACGGTATCAGGGAGGAAAACCTTAGCAAAGCTTAACCTGTCACAGAAAAATGGTATTTTCATACCTGTTCCCTTATACGCTTTTACAGGAAAGATGATATCTAAATCCATTTATTATACTTAATTTCTTTAATTTATTATTATACTCATTATATATAACTGAAATCAATATAGCCAGATATGCTACACTCTTTCCTACACCAGAATTTTCCTTTTACTTAAAACATAATGTCATAATATTGTCCCATCAAAGTGAAAAGCAAATTTTGATTGTATTCTTCCATCTCAAGTTAACAAGGAAACAAAAATATTTCTTCTCAGCCTATCATACTGTATAGCACAAATGTAATACAATGGCTGATCACCATTAGGTGTGCTTTCAAGCAATACAGCTGTATTCAGATCTTCTTTTTTTAACTCGGAAGAGCCAGAATTGTGTATCTTGTGTGATACACAGGCTTGCGCTGGTGACTATTAACAAAAAATGGCATTTGTTCTAGTCTTCAGTGCTACTGTAAAAATTGATGTGAATTATAAAACAAGATGAATGGTTTAACAGAGGGCTAACTTTAGAGAAGATTCTTGCCATTTTACTGTTATTTTACAGACTCTACTCCAGAATTTCATGTCTCTGGACATGATGGATGGATTCTCATCTGGACATGAGAATCTGGATGGATTCTCATACTCACAAAAAAGCCTGATGAACTGAAACCCAACAATGTTTGTATAATTTCTTCTTAAAGATAACTTTCCAGGAGTCCTAACGTATCCTGTGGAAGCTGTTAGCTCTTGAAATGAGGTATAGCATCAACCAATGTTGATTAGCAGGAACAGAGTTCAGAACAGAAATTTCTTATTCATAGAAATAAGTGGCTTGTACTCCCCTGATAATATAGAAGATTTGAAGACCTTGAAAATCTTTGATTCATGGTGTCTGTGAACCAACTAATGTACCATTGACAGAGTTGCAGGCAGCTTTTGAAACTAATGCAGATGAGTAGAAATAGAAGGGGAAAAAAACAAAGAAAATTAATTTATCTCTTTTCATTTTTCCAACATATTCATTGTATGTATTTTGTTTTCTGAGGAAAATATCTTATCTGGTAAATTACAAATTGACCAACAAAAGGAAACATAGTGAGAATTAAAAAATTCTTTAGAATTTGACTGCAGCATTCTTAGGGGGCTGCTTTCCAAGTGATGTTCACTTCTTGGTTCAGTTCAATTTTTAGTATTTCACTTTTTTTCTTACTTTCACTTGATTTAAGCAAGAAAATTCAGTTTCACAGGTAAGGAATATGTGACGAAACCAAAAGTCCCCCAGAAACCATAAGCCTAAGCACCACATTCCATTAAAGGCAGTAGGATTTGTGCTCCGAGGCAATCTGCCTCAAATTTGGGGTGACTAAGGAGAGAAGAACAGTTCCTTGGAGTGGGGTGATGGTACATATCTGTGGGAGTAAGAAAGGAAAAAGAAATGAGAAATCCAAGGAAATTCTGATTTACTGGGGTAAGGAGGAATGGAGTGCAATTCCTCCATGCTGTATCACAAAACATAGTATTAGACACTGGGGAGAGGGGCTGTAAAGCTCTGTTCTTGCTGCCAGGGTAAGCCCAGCAGTACTGGTGTGTTGGATGTGTCAAGGCACCAGAGTTGTGCTGAAGGGACCCTCAGAAGCATCGTGCACAGCACAACATGGCAGCCTGTCACAGCCCTTCCCTTCCCACGCTGCTGAACCCCACTGCTCTGCAGACCATTCCAAGGGCCTATTGATCATGGAGACCCCTTACAATTACTGAAAGTGGTTGCTGTGTTGTGAACATTTGTTTATTCCTGCTCCCTTAATACTTGGGCTGAGTCTGGGGGTTCTCTACCTTGTAAGACAACATGTACTTCATTCTGCTGACAGAGCTGAGAGACAAACTGTTGTAGTAAAATAATAAAATAAAATAATAAAAAAGGACAACCACAATCTAAAACATTTGCAGACCAAGTTTGCTTCCTTCTCTCAGCACTTAAGAGTTAGAAAAACACCACTGGGGATGCTTGTGCTTTTCCCAAGAACCAGAAGATGTGCTTGTTAAAGTCATTTTCTTATCCCCAATCATATTCAGAATGTTTCTGATTATATACTCTCTGAAGGAGCTCTTCTGCTCTCTTCGCTGCTTCTTTTGTACTGACTTTTGTATTCATTTGACTATGACTGAGACTGATTATTTTGCTGAGTTAGTGTTTAGCTAGATCATGAGCTGAACTCATCATGAGCTCACACAACAGCTACTTTCAACATGAGGAAGATAGAAAAATTGTGCGGCAAGATACATACTTGTGTTTGGACATCCTGATGGGATCTTTGCTTTGGTATATGTCGTTCACAGTTAGATCACATGCAGAGTATTGTGAAATGGCACCTTAATGATCCTTTTAAAGGCATTAATGACCATTTAGTACTAAAGACAAAGCTATAGGCTATATTAGGTGTGAATCATATGCTCATATTCATGTTCCAGCGGTATCTATTCCACACTAAAACCAGCCTGATTCTTCACCTCATTCTGCAGAACAGACTGTTCCCTACAATATCTAGCTGATAATTAACAGAAGAAATAAAGGTATCTGAGCTAACACTATCTGAAGTCACATGCCAAGATGAACATTTTCATGGTGGGATAATCACTATTTCTGTTAATAAATTCTTCCTAGTCAGTATATATCAGACAGAGCCCTAAAGTGATAAATTTCTTGAATCAACATGTCTCTGCAACTTTAAGCTTTTCAGAGCTCTGACATAATTACAACTCTCTGTTCCTTTAGAAGGAATAATATTTCTTGAGAAAAAACTAATTTCACCCACAACATGGCCCTTGAGATCTAAGAAATCATAAATCATCTGGACAGTAAATATGCAGAAACAAAGCAAAACAAAACAAAACAAAATATTACAAGACAGCCTTTGTGGGAGCTGTATGATGTGCATTAAAACTTTACTATCAAAAATCATTCCTCATGTGTTACACAAAATGGACACCCAAAGAAGATGAGGCATTCAGAATTGAAAAGCATTAAAACCATTCACCCCTAAGCCTCTGCTTTTCTGCATATAAAGCAAATTACTATACTTATCAACAACCAAAGCTGAAAATGCACAGGGCTTGAGCTATTTTCAGGAAGAGGTTACATAAATTATTGTCATCCTTATTTTATAATTTTGAGAACTAAACAAGAGAAATTATAAATCTCAATTTTAAAGGAAAACTTAACTGAATGGAAGAAACTTGTGTGTTTAATGAGTTTCATACTATACCCAATCCATGAATTCTCACAGCTTTAAATAGCTAACAGACACATTGTTCAGGCATAGTTAGTTAGGTGCATTGAGATTTGGGTGGCAGCCCATGTATTTGCTTCAAATATCAAATCAATTGCACGGGTTTTTTTTCCAGCAGACTAGAAAATAGGAACAACTTAAGTGTTAATGAAAAAGCTACAGGTGCATGGATTTGGTCAACTAACAGACCTAAGAAGTTCTTGTATAAAAACACCTGCGGCACCATCACTAATGGCTGTTGCCATGGAGACACGAAAAAGAAAGGGGAGCAAATTTGGAGGATAAAAAAAGATGAAAGCCATATATGTGACTGCCATGCTGTGGTTATCATCTTGGTAGTTTACAGCCACGTTTATAACAATAACAACATGCCAGGATGTTTCTGAGATCTGCAGGTGGCAGCAATCCTCTCTTTCTTTGTTCTTAAGGTTGCTTTCTTGTCAGACAGGAAAGATGAACAGATCAGTTTTCCTGGCGCCCACAAAGGTCATCCAAGAAAAGAACACCTCAGTATGTGAGGAAGGGGGTATGTGGTGCTTTGCTTTATTTGTTTTTATTAGCAGTATGAAGACATTCAACCAGTAAAAAAAAATACTTCTTTACAGTATACTTAGAAATACTGCGCTCACTCAACAACTAGCTTACTCAGTTGAGTTCTCCAACTTCCTTCTTACCTAGAAGTTATCACAGTTTAACAAAGAGCCCTGTCTACCAGGGACATTTAATTATATTTATTTCTCTTCTTATCTCCCCATCACAAATTTTTGCTACAGTAATTCTTTCACCTCTTTTAATGGTCAAATTTCTCTACTTCACAGATATTTACATCAGTACCAAATACTGCTACTGATACAAGGCACAATACCCTTGTACCAAATATTAATACCAAAATAACACAGGTTTCATAAAAGATTTTGGCACAATAAGCAGGAATGGGCTAAATATCCTAATAGCAGGAAAGGTGAACTGGACAAAGGATCTCCTTATTTTGAAATGGCAAAGTAAAGATCCACGTATATTCTTTGATTATACAGTAGCCATCAACTACCAAACCAAAGTGGCCACAACAAAGATGCCTAAAATGCTTCAAAGAAAGTTTTTCCATTACTTGCAGGAAACACTGAGTCTTTGGCATTAGGGAGACACACTCAGTAATACCATGCAAGTTTCTGCTCAATCGTGTTTGTGAAAGATGAACTGAAGTTGGAATAGATGAAGATAAAAATTCCCAGGATGACTTGGAGCTTGTTTAGCTTAGTGAATGCAATGCCAAGAAAGGATACGGCTCTTGCCTGCACATATAACAAAAATGCAAACTTGAGAACTGGAAATAACACTATTTAATCCAAAGAATAATATTGGCACAAATGGGTATGAAATGACTGCAAATACTGTTGAGCTGGAAACTAACCTAAGATTCTCAGCTACCATGAACCTGGAGTCCTTCAATAGCACTAGTAGGGGCAAGAATATATCTAGCTTTAAGGTAAATGCTGGATTAAACAGCAGAAAAGATTATGTGGCTGTTCACCTTTGAGTCTATGGGACTCAGTGACAAAGAATATATCTAGTTTTTTACTTCTACTTGTATTTGGTTTAAGTGGCAAGGTTTTGGTAGCAGCAGGGGGTCTGCAGGGCCCCCTCTGCAGTGCAGAGAACCCCATGCCAGAGCAGGAGGATATTTCCTGAAGTAAGTTGCAGCCAGTGGAGAGACCAAGCTGGAGCTGCAGGTCATGGAAGGACCCACGCTGGTGCTGGGGTAAAGGTGAGGAGGAAGGAGCGACAAAATCTCTCCGCTTCTATCCCTCTCTGCAGAACACCAGATCAGAAAATACCTTTTACAACTTGCGTGCATGTTCATCAGATGATGTTTAATACCTTTCTCAGATGACCAAAGATCACTTGTGGCAACACTCAAAATTGTTCAAAAATACTTTCATGTAAATAAGGATAATTGAACCCTGACTGCCCTTTGTTAACTATTTTTCCAAAATGGAGGTAGAAAATGGAGTTTTCAGTCTGACACAGATACAAGAACAGAGCTTGTATTCTCAAAGTGAGCTCAGAAATTATACATAGGCATATTCCCTAAATCACCATGGTAATTATTGTGACCTAGAACAAGTAGCTTAATTTTAAAGTCATTTTAATTATGAACTGTGGTGAATTGCAAAGGTTTGGGAAAGAAACTGGGGCAAGGCTTTACCATATCTCTAGTGCAATGCAGGTGCTCCAGAAGAGCTTTGGGAAGGAAGCCTCTGTGAGAATGTGTCAGGACTTAAGTTCTGCTTCAGTCTTGGTCCCTTGGGGTTTATTGTCCACTTAGCACCTCGCAACACTCACAAATCCTTTAGCACTTTTCAGTGAACTTCAATAAATCACAGGGTTGGGTTATGGTTTGGCCAAAAAATGTGCTTCAGCAAAATAATCTACTGATTGTAAAAATGTTTAAATAAGAGTTTTATGGGTTAAAATACTAGTGTGAAGTGATACCATTTAAACATCTTTGTGGGTATATAGAGCTCTGAGGAAATACCAGAAAAAGTAAATAGCAAACAACAAAGGATCTGAGCTTTTTTGTGACTGTTCTTATTTATATTTAATAAATTTGCAAACTTTTTTTCCACTGGCTGTTTTTGACAGCTGTATGTACACTGCGGCTACATTTCAGTCAAAAATGCATATACTATACTCAGCCTTCAGCCTTTTGGTTGCTTGTTAGCCAAACTGACGGTTTAAGAGGAACTCTTTGGTTATTTCTTTGGACAGAAATTGGGACTTTGAAGCTGTAGCTTTCCTGTTATAACTGACCATTTGTTAATCTAAACAGTTTTTCCTTTTAGCTAGGGAAAATACTTCCAATACCTGTTAGGAAAAGGCACATGACATAAACCTGTTGAAAAGATAATAAAGACTGTGTCCTTTACACACATCCCCCATTATGTTTAACTAACATTGAGTTTATTTTTCTGCAATTAATATGAACAGTTTAGCTTTGTGGTTTTGTTAGTAATTAATGAACTACTTAGTAAAAGAAGTCCTCAAGAGTTACAGTTCAGTTTTCACTTTTTTTTTTTTTTTTTTGAGATCAGCATCCCACTCTATTTCTTGCATTAGCGGTAATACGAAACATGTCTATCTACCAAAGACATATGTGCTCCTATCTGTCCTCATTAGGGGAGGCTTTCTGTTCAAATCCTTACACTACAAAAAAAAAAAGAGATAACCATCTTATATTTCCTTGAACATATAATGTAGTAAAACACGCACATGCATATTTACCAAAGAACCAGTGACTCACACTAACACATTACACATTACTCCTATGTCCATAATCTCAGCTTCATACAGCAAGATTAAGATACTGCTTAATTACACAGCTCAACTTCCCAACCTCTCATTACTGTCATTACTTCCTATTCTGGCATGACATAGGTTTTCTCCCAGTTTGTACTGTACCATCTACTTTGATGTTTCAGAGATCCAGTGTGCTTCTGGCTTTGACTGAAATGCTTCTGTCCCAATAAACCACACACTCAGACTAATTCTGCTCTTTACCAGTCAGATATACATGGAGCGTGATACAAACTACAGGGAATCTGCTCTGCTCTGGCATCAGGACATAAGCCACGAAAATACGTAAAACAGACATAAAGAAAAATATCCTTCCTGCTGGTGTGGAGATAAGCATAAGAGATGTGCCAGAAATTACACTGATATAGAATATTCTTGATTGCTTCTTTGACCAGTAGGAGGAACTGGTATCCCAAGCACTGGGAAATAAAGGTTAAATTCTTTACATTGTTATGGACTTTGAAAATGGTCTTGGTGAATCCTAACTTATTGTGTCTTACAGTATATATACATAAGAATAATAAACCACACTCCATTTGTCTGCTGTACCTATCTTTTTAAAGCAAGGATTGCAGACTTGAATACATTGGAAAATCACCAGTAAGCACCTGCCATTCAACAGAAATACTAATAAAGCCAGTGAGGATCTCAGAATGAAAGACAGCAACAGAAGAAAAATACAAGCAAAGAAAAACTCTATAACTACATTTTACTGAGGAATGCAGTTAACTTGGTAGATGTATTTTAAAGTCCCCAATGGTGCACACAATTGCACACACAGCTCAGTGATGAAGTCAAGAGAGGCAATATTTGCAATTTTCTTCTTTGGAGGAGGGTATAGAACTGGCAGTAGAAATCTGCCTCATGTTTTGTTCCTACCACACCCTGGAACCTGGTATACATCCTCAGCAATTTAACAGGGTATTATAATTTATGTAAGCCTTATGTATCTTTACTGCTATACTAACCAAAAAAATTCTCAAACAAAAAAACAAAAAAATCCCCCCATCATCTAAAGCCAGCAAAAAACTAGAATATTGCTGATCTGACAGTAGACAACAATGTTGGCATGAGATAAGAGAGAAATTCGAAATGACAATTCCTATTAGAACAAGATAGAACAAAAATGAAATTGCTCACAGACATAAAATGAAATAACTGAGATAATTTAAAGCAAGAGTTCAGAAATTTGTGAAGAAATTAAAACACAGCTCCTGAAGGTTTCTCAGTGGCCACAGATAAAATCCTTATTAACGCAGCAATATCTGAGAAGGCTGTCAATCTATAAAATTCTCCAACACAACTACCAGAGATGAAAGGAAGGACCAGTAACATGGACCACAGTTTCCACTGGATTGAGGGATGTCAAGAAGACTTCAGACACCTTCAAGTTGAGAAGAGATGACCTGAAGGAAGAGCCTTGGGACAATATTTTAGATGGAAACACAAAGCTGAAGTTTGTGGTAGAAGAGGGAAGGCATTTCTGTGCCAGAAATGGAGGAACATACAAGGCTTTACCAATAACTTTATCTCTAATTTTAATCCATAAAGGTTCAGAGGGGGAGTAGATTGTTCATCTCATGTTACAGAACAGGGGGAGAAGGGAAGCTGTATGCCAGTATTTTAGTACAAAGGTTTGTTTACATTTATGGATAAATGTATGAATATACAATAAAATCAGCCCAACAGGGAAAGTGACACACCCTATGCAAGTAGAGATGATAAATTCCATATTATTGCATCATTACATACAGTAACATCAAGAAGTCCTGAACCTAACAGATATTAGTATCAATAGAATATTCTGTAATAAACTGTTAAAGAAATTGTGCTTTACAGCAAACCAGGCAAAATATTGAAAATACTTTACATTGTCAGTTATTTTACTTTTAAATAGAACAAGAGATATAATTGATGCTCAGTGAAAGATAGATTTAACAAGTCTGTAAAGTAGGTATGACCTGCAAATCCTTAGGGTGAAATTTTGTGAGAATATAGTACTGTGATATCTCTGATAGGCAGCTGAACAGAGAGTATTGCAAAAGGCCAAGGCTACTAACTAAGTACTGATATCAAAGCACATTTTTATGTTCTTAAAAGTGCATATTGCCATGTGGAAGAAGACCTGTGTAAATGATAGGAAACACATGATAAGATCTGTTACAATTTTAGTAATGGCTTTTGGAATATGTAATCAATTTGCCAGAGTAATGGGATACAATTTTACCATGGTGTGCTGAAAAATGGTAAAAAAAAGATAGAAAAAAAACCCTTAGGAATAAACACTAGATAGGCTAGATTGTCTGTGATAAGTTTGGGATGGAATCTTGGGAAATGACAGTTGTTCAGAGAAGATTCCCATAAAAAAGTCAAGTGTATGCAAAATGCCAGCCAGCCTGGCACTTAGAGCAGAGCTTTGCTGGGTTCTGCTTCCATTGCAGAAGGGTTATTTTTCTATCCAGGACACAAGAGCCTTTTGGGAAAGAGAACCCCTTTCAGGGGTTTGAATGTAATCTTTGGAAGTTCTAAATCTGAGAAAGGATTATGTCATTCCCATATCTGTATTTTCTTCTTTAAAAATTTTTTAACAGAAGCAAATGCCAATACAGTGACACAAAAATACAAAGCCGTGGGGGGTGACTAATTACAGCAAGTTTACATTTTCTTTGGGTGGTTTTTTTTGCCTTTTATCTACAATTCAGTCTGAAAATAATGCTTCATTTATATAGTCCTGCCTCATAAAATTCCAAGTTAATTTGGATTATTCCATTTTAATAATGAAATGAAGGGGGTTTATCTGTGATTTGTAAAATTGAGGTTATAAGGAGTAATTCATAAGATGAATAAAACAACAGAGAATTTAAAAAGTGGGTGATTTACAATTTACACTATTAAAGGAAAAATTGCTGGAAAGATAAGCCTTCAAGCTGCCTATAGCAATTCTGATGCAATTAAAGGAAAAAAAATAAAAACAAATGTGGTAAAACAGATTCATCTCCTTGAAGAATCTGTTGTTGAAGATGCCAGAGCTACTTAAGGTTCTGCCAAATATGAGATTATCAGCATCACATTCCAACAATTGTGCTAAACTGCTGAGAACTAAGAAATGGTGCGCACATGGCCTTTCCCAGTCCCATCAGATGGAACTGTGTTTAGTCAAGTTTTAAGAAAAAAGGATTTTTGGTCTGCCAAGAACATGAAATAGAGTAAAGCCTTATCTAGATAGAGGGTCCCTTTGGCACAGACTGACATGATGTTGTCATGAAGTTCTGAGGTTGTGAAAAGTGTTAGTGGCAATACCACAAATATCAGAGTGATATTTTGGTAGAGTAGAATGAAAAATATCTATTATTTTCAGTGAAATTCCATTAAACTGGAATATATATATATTATTTTACTTATCCCTGTATTTATGAAACCATGATTATTGTTGTTAAGCCTTTTAGTGCAACCAAATGCTGCAAGTAATTTTTGTGCTGAGGGATTTGTAGGAACCTTCCACAAGTAACAATTTGTTGAACTAAGACGAAAAGTTTAGAAGCAGAAAAAAGTACAGTAGAATAAAATCTTCAGAGCTCATGACACAATAGCACTTCAGAAACACCTAGTAATTGCTCATGCCTTTTCCACATGCTCATGCCTTTTCTAAGCACTTAAGCTATCAGAGCAGCTCGCAAAACACCCAGGAACTCTTCTGGAAGCATTTCTTCCTCTTCTCTCAAGCCCCACAGAATGCAGCTGTATAGGGCCTGAATATTTTATTACATTCTCTAACAGGAGGAATCATCTATGAGTTAGACACCATTTCTGCACCAGCAACAGCACAATACTAACCCACAATAATACCACTGCCTAATTTGATTTTTACTGTGGCAGAGCGACTCTGACTCTGCATATTAATATAGTCCATTTTTAACATGGTTTATTGGAGACTCATAAATTTCCACAGCAATCCAGCCGCTACCTCATCTCTAGCACAGCCAAGTGCTCAGAAGTTTGCAGGATTTATTTATGTTTTCTAGCTCAGCAACAGAATGTATGGTTTGCAGAGCAAAGGCTTTTGTGCATCCATGAAACAACTGCAGTATCCATGTATCACTCTGTGGTAATTGTTGGGGAAAGGTTGATTTTATAATGATGACTAATGAACATTTCTGGGTACACTGGAAGCAACATCAGACCTAGTTAAATAAGAGGATTTTTATAAGCAACATGTCTTGCATACATTGGAGGCAACATCAGACCTAGTTTAAATAAGAGTTTTTTTATAATCAACCTGTCTTGCAATCTTCCCTAATTTTTTGTGCCAGAATACAGTGACACCACATGTGAATGACAAGTAGTCTTCGAGTTCACTTTATACCTGTCATCACCCAAGACAATACCATAAATTGGTAGTCTAATGACTAACCATGTATTTGACCCTGCTGAGGTCTAATTACTATGATGCTATTCTAACTTTTTGTCTAAGTTTAAGCACAGTTCATTCAAGTGATTTTTAAGTGTACAGACTTTAATGGAAGTAACTGCCCTTCAATTTACACATTTCTGTAATTGTTTTCCAGGAGAGAAAAAAAGTGTCTAGCACCCTGCAGCACCAAATTCTTTGTAAGTAACCTCTTTAGAAAGGTAACGATCAGCTGAAGAGTTTCAAGCCCCTACTAAGGGTCTAAGTCGCATTTGAGGCATGTTATTACCAACACTTGCACCACGGGAAAGCCTATGTCACCAGTTTTGAGGACAGACAAAGCTATGGTCTTATTTGGAAGTAAAAGTTCAAGCACAATATTTTTATAAACACTGATCTGAAAATCGCATGTATTTTCTTGTTTGGTTTACTGTGGTCTCAACTGGAAATGTCACTCTGACATCCAGCCTTTCTCCCTGATCAATGTTTTTTTTTACATAGAGGGGAATGAAACTGGAAAATAAGGCAATCTCTCTCTCTCCATCACTCTCTTTCTAACACTTTCTCAATGTTTACCACCAGTCATTGAAACCATAAAAGACATTTACAGAACAGACCAAGTTCACAAAGCTGAGAGGTTAACAGAAACCCTAGTCATAGTGGTAACTCTTATTTGGACTGATTCCTGTAATGTATGGAAATAGATTTAGAAATAACTAAGGCACCAATTTCTCACTGTAAGCAAGAACCTCATGAGCAGAAAGGTTAGAATTTACTGTCACTGGAAAACTGGACAGCAGTGAACATCTACTTGTTTACCAAAATACAAGAAGTTATTATGGCCTCATACTCTAAAGCTTGATAAAAAGCTTTCAGTAAATTAAGTTTTTTTTTTTTTTTGGACCTTCAGCTGCAGGCAAATTCCAAAGTTTACTTGACCCTGAGTGAGGGTAACTGATTTCTCTCTCAAACAGATGAGCTTTCTCTGGCTCACTGACAAATATTACTGATAAAATCTTCTTTTTGGAAAAGAACTGAAAGCCTGACAGTCAGGATAACTTCTACCTTGGCAGCTGTAGCTAAAGTAACCTCCAAGCTTGAAAAATGTAGCTGTAAACTGATTCAGGAGAATAGTTCATATCCCTTTTCGTCTCAGCAATTTGTACAGTGTTTTCACCATTTATCTTATAAAAAAACAGGAATTGATTCTAAGGAAAAAGTTTGCTTCTTGCTAAATCAAACCATTTTTTCTGGCCTTTCTCAAAGAGCAACTTGTAAAATATATTACTTCCCAATTTGTTGCTGTCTGCATTGTGTTTGTATAAAATAGCCTGCATAATATATTCAATTATCTCTGTTATTTATGGAGATGGTCAATGTTGCACCTCCTACAATCATCACAATATTGTAAATTTTCTTGAATAATTTTTTCAATAAGCAACACTTATAAATAAATTAGAAAATTTAGTTGTATCTGTCCCATTACCAGTATCTCCATCTTCATCTCCATCAGTACTTAAATGAAGCTGGATATTTGTGCTTTGGACAGCAACTTTAATTATTCATTTTTCAAATGAGCATAAAGTTCAACATGACCTTATAGTAGAAGACTGTGTAGTTTCCTAATAAAAAATAAAGTATTGAATAAATTAAAAGGGTTACAGCTCAACAAACTCTTTGATAACCTTGAAAAACACATTTATATGTGCTTTCAATGCAGCATACTTAATGATTTCCTTTGGGCTGTAGTACATGGGGAGGTTTGGAAACAGTGCTGTAGGTAACAGTCCAAGTACTACATGAGGTCTCTTCCATAGGAAGGGCAGGAGATGGGTGAGAAAGGGAAAGAAGTCATTTTTCTGATACTGCCCCTGGGCACACAAGATAGTTGTGTTATACATAAAAGCAGACCAGTTAACTTGCATATTCATGTATGATAAAGCTACAGTTGTTATTATTCCCATTCTGATATCCTGTTTTCAGTTATAACTCTAATTTTACAAATCCAAAGGTGTTTGAACTAAGATTTTCCATCATTTCCCCTGCTATGTGGAGAAGTGTTGTTGTTATTCCCATTGCTAGGAAAATGCACTTTGTTTTCTGACTTAAAATGTTCCTGAAGACCTTTGTCAAGCTATGTCAGCTCTGAAATTGGGACTTTGAAATTTAGCAGGTAGTTGCCCATTACTTGAACAGACCTTTGGACTCCCCTTTAAAATCTGCTAAAATTTGTCCACAATTGTAAATCTTTGAAACTGTAGTTCACAAAACCACAGTATAAATTGTCACCATTTTATTGTTAAATTCCCTTTGTTCAAAGGTTGGAATGCAAGGAAGCCAAGGATGCACAGGATTTTGTCAGTGGTAGGCTGCACACAGGCAACCTGAACTGAAGTAGGGAGTAAAATCTAGGTAAGATGAAGGAAAGATCTTCCAAAATTAAATGCTCCAGGGACAAGAGCCAAACTGGTTAAAGTAGAAGTTTGAGAATCGGAAGTTGGAAGACAACAGGAAGACACTGAAAAAACTAATCAACAGTAAAAAGAACCTGGATTAGAAAATGTTAAATAGAAACCCTGCAGGAAAGCTTAGAAATAGATTTTTAAAATAGGATCTAAATTAGATTCCAGCTCCAGAACAGTTTTGGCCTGTGAACTGAAAAGAAATCATGTGAAAATTGACTTTACATCCTAATTATACCAATCATTCAAGTATTTGAGTCATCTTATATTAAGCCAGGTTTTATGCATTTATGCTTATCTGTATCTCTGTTGAGAAAAGAAAAATTTTGGCTCTGAAAAAGAATCTTTCTTCAAGTCCTTTAACACAAATAGGCTATACTGTGAGGCTGTACTGACTTCCTGATTCCAGATGGACTGAACAACAAACTACACAGACTTTTGCAGTCCCTAGTCCAGTATAAGTAAACAGTCAAAAGTACATAAGTAATAAATAAAGAATCCATTTTAAATTAGATCTTACTTTTTTCTGTGTTAGGTTTCTTACTCTTTGTATTAGGAAATATTACAGAGGATGTAAGAGCAATCTAATATTTCATATTCTACTCAAATTAGTGAAAATTTGATGTGGATTAAATTTGTCAGAGAGCCAAACCTAATTTTTCACCATTCTTATCTGTATTTTCAGGCTGTTAGAAATCCCCAACAGAGACAACTTTGAATAACAGACCAGCTGACCAAACACTGCTTCTCTATGAGTGCTATACTATATATAACACCTTCCTTTGCAGAAAAAAGTACACATTTTGCTTTTTTTTCATTTTTCAGCCACAGTAAAAAATACATACTTAAAATTTTTAAATGTCAATCTAAATTTAAGAATTTAAAGAATTAACTTGCTTAGAGTATACCTGTCAAACCAAAATCTATGCAGAAGCACTAAGAAAAAAATTAAACATGAAAGAATTTACAAGTGCATGAAAAGTAAAACTGAAAATAGTTATCCCTCCAAATCTTGCCCAAGTGATTATCCATTGCAAGTTCTTTTATTAATAAGTAGTTATTCACATTGAAAAGTTGTTTTTTTTTTAAAAAGGAAAGAGGTGGTTTGAAACTAATTTCTAAAGAAGGGGTGGGGTTTTTTTCCCCCAATAAGGAAAAATAAGGAAAAATTATTCCACATCTGGCTTACTCTCTACTTGGTTTTGTAGTTATTGTGGGAAGCTCCCCACAACATGTACAAAGACAAAATGTGCATTTTTCCTTGAAGAGCTTGAGTTTCATGGCCTTTCAAGGGTTTTGGCCCATCAAACTGAGAATGTCAGGAAAAAGCTTAGCATCCCAAATGATCATTTCTTTGGCTGGAAGAATTCCACTGCTCCAGGGACAAGTGGTTTCCATGGAGGTTTTGCTGTCCTAAGTTGCTAACACTGGTTAATCTCATTGTTTGCTTTGGTAAACCAAACCCATAAAGATAGCTGGGCATTTAGCAGCCAGGCAGTAAATATAACAGCAGAACAATTTTTGCTGAGCATTTGAACTACTATGGACTGAATGCACAGATGAAGAATTATAGTCAGCAAAGCCAGGAAACACAAATCAATAGTTACAGTTACAACATGCAGAAATTTCTGGAACCTTCTCCAAATAGCCTGGTGCTGTGTCATGCAGAAACTATAAGCAAATTCCTTCAAAAACGATTGATGCTGCTGAACAGGAGCAGAAGTGCTTCACTTTTCTTTCCTTATATGCTAACCTTCATGGAATATATTTTTGCTACGTGCAATAACCAATTAATTTATACAACACATTAGTCAAGTATGAGAAACATCCATTTGAGGGGGATTACTGTAGAGAAATCAGCACAGCAAGAATTTACTTTTCTAAAATCTGTAAAAGCTAAGAGATCCAAAATGATTCTTGCAAGTCTTTACCTGATATTTCTAGCATTTTTTTATTATTTTTTTTTGCCTCTACACATATTTCAGACTATATTAAAGTTTAGCTTTCTGGTAGTCTGAAATGGGAACTGGTTTATACGGCCTTGCAATGCTGTATTCAGCAGCACTTGACACTCACTTTCCACCTTTAGGCCTCATTTTTAAAAGCATGAAGGCAAGCGTGAAAATATTAATGTTAATTAAGGTGCATTTTAGGAGGAGGATGGAGAAGGAATTGTAAAGTACAAATTCTGTTTGCATTACTGGAGACGACTGACAGAGGAATGGAAAACGGTTAAAAGAGCTAAGCAGACAACGGGAGTCAAGTCAGTTGAAAGAGTCCAAATTTGTAACAGAGCTTGATGGAAAAACGAGCAACGTCTTCCACAGAGAGGCAGGGAGTAAGATTCAATTATTCACCAGACGGGCTGTCTGCGGCCAGGCCCCATGTAAGGCAGTTCTCCAGGCCATTCCTCCCCTGGGAATGGAGCTGCTGGAAGAGAGGGTCCCACGGAGGGTTCGGCGGGGCCGTGCCCTCCTGGGTGGCCCAGCTCTGACAGCCTGCCGCCGACTCCTGGAAGAGCTAGAGCCTGTGTTTGCCCACCGTGCTCTCTGCAAACTTGCACTCTGGCAGCTTAGGGGGAGGATGATGTCCAGCCTGTCCCGCCAAGGGGGACTGACAGCTGCTGCTCTTGGACCGCGGTGCTCGGAGGCCCACGCTCTGCATGGCTGACAGCCTGGGTGACAGCCTCTGTGTTCCAGCTGGCAGTCTAGCAAAACCAATTACCTTTGCTGAGCTATTTTTCTCTGCTAGCCTGTGACCCAGGAAGGATTAAAGGTTGCAGCAGAAGCCAAGAGGTGATTTTACTACAAATGAATTGCCCAGAAAGGTGGATGACTTCACAGCTATTATAATGGTCGGCCATTGTGACATAGCAGTCTGCCTAAGGGTTTAGCTTAAACCAAAGATGTCTTTCAATTACTATATACGTGCTAGTAAGAAACAAACCAGAATGAAAACCAAAATCAAAACCAAAAGGCAATTAATATTTAACAGCAATAAAGGTCTCATTTTCAGAATGCAATTTTGCGCATCATCTGAAAAGGAGACGGAAAACCCTTTGACATTTCATTATTTTTCTCCTCACAAAGAAGTTTTTCATTATTAATAGGTCTTATTAAACTAACAGTCGCAAGTGGACACTTTCACACTGTAAAAACCAGACAGGTAGAAGCTGACCTTTATACTCTTTGAAAACCAGTCATTTATTCATATTATCTGAAGATTATTGTTTTGCTGATAACAATAAGAAGGACTTATTCTGCATTTCTTCTGTATTTTAAACTCCTGGTGACTTTAACAATGAAAATTATCATCAAAGGTTCTTCATGGGGAAATGGGAACTGGCAGAAAATGCAGGACAGGCCCCAAGCTGCTATACATCATGAATGTATGCTGTGAACTATCACAACTGTGCTTTCTTGTTGAAAATACCTTTTACATGAAATAGCTATTCAGAAAAATAACCAGCATATGGTTCACTGCCTTGATTTGAATGTGACAGGTAAAATGCCTCAGTGTGTATTAACCTAATTTAAAATAATGTTGCAGAAGGAATAATAAGCGATAGGTTTTTTAACTTAAAGTTCATTTTGATTACACTGAAAATATTATTCCTAACAGTCTGTGCTGTCTGAAATTTGCTTTGGTGCTGAAGTGTTATATGGTGTTGAATATATTTTATTTTAAATGCACATACGAAAAGAGGAGTAAAGAGGTTATCTTTCTCCAGAGCAACATATCCCACACACCTCCCGGGCATTGTTGTACCCCCAGCTCACTGGTCAGTGGCCTGGTTGGCTGTTCGTCATATGGAAGCAGTATTAGACTAAAGGTTAGGGTGTGGTAAGATATAGCTTAAAATGGGTACAAAGATGCCTTGTAGATCCAGCCAGTAAATAGCTATAGGAAGATGAGGCAGCAGCACTCTGCAGTAAGCAATGCTTAGAGAAAACAGAAACGTCTAATCCAAAAAATATTGACAGAAGTTGTAGCTTTTCAGTTTGACAATGACCTTTATTCTTCAACTAATTAAATCAACTTAGGTCTGGAGATTCATAATTAGTCATAGTTTCTCTTCTCCTTTTTATGTTATACTTTTTAATTAGAGTCCCTAGTGGCATTTCAGGAATTTGTGGACAAATATTGCCTTGGTGGCTAACATTTACATTACTTAGATCATCCTTGCTTCAGGAAGCTTTTGTTATTCTTTATTACAATGTACAACAACAAAATAAATCACCATTAAAGGATTCTGCAAACAATCTTCAGATTGTTTTGACTCAACTTCTACATTTTAAATAGATCACTGAAATACAGTCATAAACTATGGGACTGTCACATGATGTCTTTGACATATATGCACTTACTTTGATATACATGCACTTTGACATACATGCACTTTGACATACATGTACTTTCCTCCTTTAAGCCTATTACACTTGCACTACATACCACACCTTCATGCCTTCATAATCCAGTATCTTATCATATAGGCATAATTTTGAAGGAGAATCACTTCAGTTAATCCCAGCCCAGCCTTTCTCATGAATCTGTCCCTTCCAGGAACAGCTGTAAATCACAAACCTCTGAATTCATTTTTGCTATTTAATTTTTAATGTCCTACTATTTTTAAGGAGAGTAAAGAAACACATTAAAATATGTAGCATCAAAAAATGCTGGTTCCATTTATTGATTAAATTAAAACACTATCTGCTATCCTGACATCAAGAAATTCATTTTTTTAAAAATTAATTTTAACTCTCACTTAGTATAACAACGTAACATTTAATGTGTTGCTTTACATAGAGGACAAGAAATAAGTTATCACCAAGCTACTCAGAGGTTGTTTCCACCATCCTCTCATTTGCAATTGACAAACATGGCATTTCTGAGAATCACAGGATGACAGCTGTAGTGATTGAAGAAAAATACCTAAGCTTTCAATTCTAATTTAAAATAGCACTTTCAAATATACTTTCTATCTTTTATCCTGCTGTTGAATGACAAACACCTGATTGGTGTCAAACATAAGAAGAACTGACAGACATTATATGGAATATAGTTATTAAGCATTTAGTGTCAGCTGATCTTCCACAAAACAAGCTAAAGCAGCTGATTGCTAGCTGAAGCTATGATGACATACTAACATTTTGGGGGTGGGAGAAATTTGCAACTAAAATAAAATATTATCTGCAGAAATAGATAGTTTCTTAGAAAATACCAACATCTATTGCAAGAACATAAGCGTAGTACTATGGAAAGTAAATATGCAGTACATTTGCATTCTTCATTACTCATAGAATATGCCCCTGTTAATTTGTTAAAAATATCACGTTACATGATTCATTTCATGTACCTGATGGACATTTACACATTTAAACATATGGTAATTCAAGGAATATTAATGAATTCCCCAAAGCATACCAGCCAGGAACTCATTTTAATTGTAATGAAATTACTATACATCCAAATTACTTGGGTTGCTCTCTGTTGTCATCATAAAGCAATGTTTCAGAAATGGGAAGTTTATTAACTGGAAAAAAAATGTGTGAGGAGTCATACGTATATAGAGCTATAAAAACAATCAGAGTGCAGTTCAGGTCTTTACAGAAGAATGTGAAGTTCAGGCACTACAGACATCCAATTCTTTATTTACTCTGAGGTCTTAAACAGTTATCTGTGGCTTAACTTCTGTACAAGCTTAGTATAATTATTTTCAAAGAGCCTTCCTCCCTACTATTATATTTAGGCAGACAGATATGGGTGAAAATTGCAGAAGAGGTGAGTTCTCACATAAATGTTCTCCATTAGGAACTGCCCACTACTGAGTTTTTCTGGTACACAGCTTAAAAAGAGTTTGGTAATTCCGTCTGCTTTTAAGTGTTCATCATCTTGTCTTGAAAAGTGCTAACTACTTAGGATGACTAGAGGATAAATTTATATTAAAGGAATACATTTGGGATAGGAATCTAGAGATTTGAAATTAATTCCTTTCATTTTCTCCTTTTTTATTCTTCTGCTATTCTTGCAAGGTTTGGGAATGAAAAACATGATTTAAATATAAAGTATTTATCAAATATTAAAGCAGATCTTATTTAAGATAATCACTAAACATTAAATCAGGTGAAATTACCATATTCTGTCAATAAAACATTCCTACCACCTCCATGAATGCCTGAGTTTTAGTTCTGCACCAAGTTTGCATTTTCAGTTTCTCTCCATAACTGCTAAAGGAAAATAAACAAACCCTCAGTTCTAACTTACTAATGTACTCTTCCTTCCTCCTTTTCATAATGAGCCAGAAAGACTTATAGAAAAAATCATCTATATAATTTTTTTAGGAACTAAGCTTTCAACTCAGGGAAATATTTTGCAAGAAGACCACAACTGCAAAGAAAGGAATAGAAAATATGAATGATATTATTTATCTTTTAAAATATCCAAGTTGAGACTGATATTATTTATCTTTTAAAATATCCAAGTTGAGACAACACAGGGTTTTTTTCCATTAATTTTTAGAATTAGACTCTCTTAACCATTCTCAAATGCATTCCAAAGCAGGAGCAATGCTCTAATTTATGAATTCAATTATAATAGGATTAAAGTAATAAAACTACTATTAAGTTCATTTTTTCTCAGAAATGTGCAACTGTGTAGTACAGTAGTAATACATTGTGAATCACTTGGTTTTAAATAATGCTTCTTGCTGCCTGCAGGGTAAGATTAGTCTTTACTGAAATAAGAATGAGGGAGATTATTCAAAAAACAAGTCTATAAAAAGTGTTTTCTCAGTGTGAAGTACTTTAATGCAATATCCAGGCAGCTTCTTGGCCACCTGAGCCTGCTACACTCCCCACCAAAGCACCGAAACCTGGATAAGTTAAGTACCAGGGCACACTTCAGACCTGCCTTGATTCATCTCACTGAAGACATTGATCATACAACTTAAAAGTCCTAAAAACAATCAAAACCGAAAAAGATTTTTCTGGTGAGGGTAAATAGCATGTGAAGAACCACCCATGCTTAAACCACATTTTCAAATGTAGGTGTCTAAACTGGGTCACAAAGATCAATATCTAGGAATTTGAATTGAGGTGGCCTGATTTGCAGAAAAATTTCTTCTGAAATCTGCCACAATTCTCATGGCTCAACAGTTCTAAAAACAAGAGCACCTTTATTTATATTCCTGCATTGCCAACTATAGGCTACTTTGTTTGGAAGCAGTTGTTTTCCAAATGTGCACTTACCATCCAATACAGTAAATTACAGTAACTATAATTCTCTGGGAAAATGGCAACAAGAGAAAATCCTAGACAGTTTAATTTTTTTGGTGTTGTTCCATCTACCCCCACCCCCAAGTTCTTTCTGGTATTTGTCTGCATGGCCATATATACTTGTGCACAGGTACATACATAGACATTTAGTAGAAGAGCAAAAATTAACAAGAGCTATAGCTTGCTTGCCCTGAGGGGGTGAAGTCTGTTGTAATTGTCCTTCAACCTTATCTACTCTTAAAAGACTGCTGAAGTCATCAGGTCCTTAACAAACCTTGCTGTGATTCCTTCCTTGCAGTTCCTTAGGTGTTTAACTCTCTTAATGAATTAACTCATAATAGTTCTAAGTCCTCCTTAAGCACTGCATTCAAAACGTGCTTCCATTACAATGTCTCTGGGTCTGTCTGTGACCTATGTATATAGCACACACAAAATCTCCACTTGCCTTTGCATGTTGTTAAATACAAATGTTAGGTTGTTCCCCACCTCCTCACCTCTGGAGAAGAGTTGGGGACCCACTCTGTCCTGCTTTCGATTCATGTAAGCGTTGCATTGAATCTCCTCTCTCTCCACTACCCCCCACCCCCCATCAGATGCCCCTGATTAGGATGCCATGCAGAGTGAAGAAAAGGTGAGCTGCTATAAATATTGACCTGCTGCTACTTGTCCCTTCGCAGCAGCAGAGAACTAGGATTGAGATTGCAGCTCCCTGAGTCACCAGCCTTCTCTCGGCTGCTTCTGAAGCAGCGCAAATAGAAACAGTCCTTGAACTGTAAAGCCTTTGGGCAGAAACTCTCTTATTTTTCAAATAATAACCAACAGAATGGATGCGACTACTGTCTCTGGTTATACAAATAATACAAAATTGCACAATTCGGTAAAATTCATAAAAGTAAGAATTTGTTACTAAGTATTTTACTTAATTATGACTTTTCAGACGCTTCTATTCAAGCATTTGTCCATGAGATATGTGTTTGACCTGGCACAGATAAAAGAGATCTGAATAAAAGCTTTTATTAACACTATTCTCAGCAATTTCATCTCCATTTGGAAAAAAAGCTACAAGCGCAAATTCATGGTAATAAAGGGTACACAGTGAAGCAGCCATTTACTGGTATTACTTTGAAGTTCACTACTTTTATAAAAAGTCTATACTTTTGCGTTGATTGCTATATTAGGAATGTGCTGGTTTATGCACAATATTCTGCTGAGAGAATAAAGTGATGGACACATATAACCTCTGTTATATAGTACAACACACTAGACTTGCTTATCTGATAAAACCAAGTAGAAAAGTTACAGTTTTCTGATATACCTGAGGATCAGGGGCTGAATCCAATCCCAAAATAATTATTGCGAGTTAATTGATTTCGCTTCATTTAGTGACTTCAGTAACAAGGATGAAAAATTGCCCAGAGGGAGAAAGAACTGAAAACAGGGGTTTTTTTTAGCGATGTAAATCATATTACTTATTATTGAAATATAACAAAGAAACATTTATTTGCAGTGCACCGTTATTGAAATATATCAAGGAGGAGTCTATCTGCAATGTTAAATTATAAAACATTTCCTTTGAGTTATTATTTATAATTTATTTTGCAAGTTTAAATTAAAATGAATTCTATTTCTTATGTTTGGGAAAACAGAACCCTGTAGAAAATCTCCATACTTTAATAACAAGATAGCATCTTGTGCTGAAATTAAAAGTGCATTCATATTACAAATGTGTTGTATTAAAAGACTATTCACGTGAATAAGAGGTTGAGAAATAAGGCCTGTATTTTGAAATATTTCAAAGGAAATACAAAACAGCAAAGAATTTTTTTTAAATTTGCAGCCTGTGCAATACTGTAAATCCATCTACTTTCACTCAGTACACCACAAATTGAAATCTAAAACTATTTTCCATATACATTTCATTGCATATGTGTATATATGTATTCTATGTGCTATATATCTCATAAAGGAGTGTATTCCTCTCTATACATATATGCATGAGTTCAAATAAATTACATTGCTCATAATAAACAAAGAAGAAATAGCAAGGTTTGTTTTAAAAAGAATAGGTAACACATTTATAACTGAAGAAAGTATATAGGAGTACAGCAAAAGATACTTGCTATGCTACAGTAAAAATCTGACTTCCATTCATTTTACAACAGCTTTTTATTGGAATCTGAGATGAGACTACCTGCTTTCTCAACAAGACAGTATATACTATTCATAGTAAAATATAAAGTCTTGGGTACTGACTGATGCCAACACATTTCTGGTTGGATTCAGAGTGCCTTTTTTGTTTAAAAAGTCTCAACAGGTCGAAGCTATTTATAACTCTATTGCTCATTATTATCAAGTTTCAAACTTGGGCTCCTAGTTTTGACAGTGAGATTAAAAGAGATGTGTCTATGTGTGTCTCACAATACTCAAACGTCCTCACTACTCTAGCAGCTGATGCAATTCTCATCTACTTACTCTCACAACAGCCAGTGAGTTAACTAGTACAATTTTCACCATTTTCTAGATTTCCTAAGGTCACATTGGAAAGGAATCATAATGGGGGTTCCTGAATGCCAACCTAGCTTTCCTACTATTTAATTCTGACTCTTTTAATTATGTAATTGTAGTTGCTGATAATTGGTACCCATCTGAACATTGACAAAGAAATAACGAAGCACCTTATAAACAACTCAAACTACAGAAGAAATATAGGGAGAGGCTGAATGCAGGTTAGCCAATGATCTAAATAATCACACATATTCTTGTAAAAAATAACTAACACTACATATTTCAATGTAAACAATACCACTGCTCTACTGCTTGTTGAAGGTGATTATCTTTCACCAGAACTCATATTTCACAATAAGTGGAATACTCTTCTGTTGCCATCTCAGAGGGAGAAATTCAAATTATTGCTTCATAAGTATCACTTTGCAAGACAAATGCTGACCCACACGGTTTGCCTTAGCTCTAATTTCATGATGATGTGTAGAACCTAGAACTCCATCTTTTATTGAGAAACAAAGGAATCTAAAGAATTTACAGTGCAAGAAGGATATAAATCAAACTGCTAGTACACAAGTTAAACATTATGTCTGCATTTTTCAGATATATCTAGGCTGAAACCAGTCCTGTCACTGTGGGTATCTGGATAATCACAACTCAGTAAGGTGTTCCACCTTCCCCATTAGGTTACAGGGAAATATAATACTCTTTTTTTGAGCATGGAATGCTACATTTACTCTCCTTATACAGAAGTACATGCTCAAATATAACATGACTGACACAACATATAAAAATCTAATTTACTGAAACTCATAAACCTTTCTATTTACTTTTCTAATTATTCTACTTTATTTTAAATTTTTTTTGAGGACCTCTTTACCTCGCTACTTATTCATTTGGTGATAGATCACTAAGCAAACTAGATTTCTTTTCCCCCATGCTTCTCAACCATCTCTTCTCCCTCTAATTCCTCTAATTTCACTTTCCCACTCCAAACCCAGCAGTTTTATCAGCAAGGAACAAACCACCTTTGGGAGTATCATGAAACAGTCACTGAACTGTTGCACTTCATTTTGGTTTGACTCATTTAGTGAACTTTGATCAATATCTCTTCTTCTAACTTTCAAAAGCCCTGTTGTCTGAACAATTATTTGATTTATATGACATAACTCATTCTTTCTTAAGTGATTAGTGGAAGGCTAAAAATGTACCCAAACTATGGGCAGATATCTATCAGAAGTATTCAAGGTCTCTATCTATGCACATATCCAAAAATGAGGCAAATGCACATACGGAATCCATTCATCTACTTACAAGCAAATATAAAATAATTAAACTGCACAATAGCCTGCCATTTTAATATGGAAATACAGACTATTCAGCAGTAACACATTTACAGACAAATAATGAATTGATAAGTAATGACAACTTTTTTTAAAAAAAAACATTAAATGTGACCTACTTGCAGCTATGTTAGACCTTCCATTATACAGTTGTCCCCTTGGGATACCATAACCATTAAAAGTTACTTCATTTTAAAATTTGGTACACAAATTCTTAATCTTAGATTATTTCTCTCTCCTAAACAAATGTACACACATGCACTCAATCTACTGTTAGGGTTTTTCTAGAAGTTCATGGACTACAGACTTTGGAAGGGCATATTACATCTCTGTAAACGGAACAGTCTGTTTTGTGCTTCTTTATACTGCTATAGTAACATGAAGGAGTTATACAGCATTAAGTGTCCAGATGAGACTGCAAAACCAGCTTTATGGCTGCTTTAACAATTTTTCCGAAAGGTAATTACATAAGAATTTTTATTATAAGCTAAAATGCGTACTAGACAATTAAATTATAGCATAATGTCTTTAAATTATGCTATTATTTTCACATTACATGGAACAGATTCAACTGCTTTGTAAGTCTTGATGTTCCATATAGGTCTGCATGTAATAAGATACATAAATCCCTACAAAATTCACTGTGTATCTCCCATGTCTCATTAATATCAAAGGTCAAAGAATTTTGCTCAAAAACTGCGTCAATCATGGAACAAATAATTTAAGAAGTGAAGAGACCAAAGGTGACTATGTTATTTCTACATCAGTGCACTATTATGGATGGGTTTATTCCATCATTGTGCATATTTCATCTTGTTCTATAATGTCACTTTAGGCAATGATTATTTATGTCTTTGCAAATATCATATTCTAACAGTAAAGCCTTCCAGATTATCAGCTCTAGAGTACATTAACAGTCAGGCAATGCTTTTCTCTCCTCACCTATACTCAGCTGACCAAGTACAGTTATTTTTCAGAAGCACACTTTGTCATACCAAATCTCTGTCATCTTAGAATGAATTATTTTATGTGGAACTACATTTTAAAAGCAGCCTGAGCCTGAAGCAGTGGCAGAGTGCAGAAAGAAAACACCTAAGGAGGCATTCTGTAGGAAGCTCCCAGTATCCATGTCCTGGGATGCACACTGGCTAGACGCAGGCTTTGCTACGAGTATCAAATATATGTTACCTACCTTTATTTTGGGTGGTTGTCTCTAAATTCTGTGAGAAAATACCTCACTCCCTTTCAAAAGGTATGCAATTTTGGCCAGCAATTGCTGTTACGATTAAGTACTGACTGTTTTCTGTGTGATCTTTCCTTTTTCTTCTGATTCCCTTTGTTGGTAAAGAATAAATTTATTTTAGTATTCTGCAACAGTCAGATGGAGGGTTGGTCACAGTTCATACATGGAGTACTTCCTGATAAAATCTAGTACTCTGTTTTTCTTCTCTGAGTGCTAATTCAAATACATTTTACTCCGTTCACTTTTCAAATGTGTTTGTACTCAACACAGATATTTATAATGTACTTGAACAATGACAGTAAAATGATCCTGAGAAAGGGCCATCTGATCTAGTATGGAGGCAAAAATGGTAAAAACCCAGATATCTTCAGATGAATGATCTGCTTAAGATGAATACTCAGCATCTCTTGAAATTTCAAATGATGCTCAAAAGTAGCTATATCTTTGCAAGGATGAATAGAAGAAGCTGCCCTACCTGCTTGCAAATAGTCAGTCCCTCAGGCTAAAATGACTAAGAACGTTTTCTTAAAAAAAAAAAAAAATCAAGACTAGGAAGATAAAAGTCCAAGTGGAGTATCCAATGATTGAGGGGAAGGGCTCTCGCAGAGGAACATGGCCAAAAGGAGCCCCCCCCAAGTCAGGATGCCTGTCAGCCTGACCTCGGTACCAAGGAAGATTATGGAACAGTTCGTCTCAAGAGCACTCACATGACAAGTCCAGGACAAACAGGGGATCAGGCCCAGTCAGCATGGGTTTACGAAGGGCAGGTCCTGCCTGACCAACCTGATCTCCTTCTATGACCAGGTGACCCACCTAGCAGATGAGGGAAAGGCTGTGGATGTTACCTACCTCGACTTCAGCAAAGCCTTTGACACTGTTCTCATGGTACACTCCTCCAGAAACTGGCATCTCATGGCTTGGACAAATGTACTCTACGCTGGGTGAAAAACTAGCTGGGTGGACAAGCCCAGAGGATTGCGGTGAATGGAGTTAAATCCAGCTGGTGGCTGGTCACAAGTGGTGTTCCCCAGGGCTCAGTGCTGGGGCCGGTTCTGTTTAAAATCTTTATCAATGATCTGGATGAGGGGACTGAGTGCACCCTCAGCAAGTTTGCAGATAACACCAAGCTGGGCGGGAGGGTTGATCTGCTCAAGGGTAGGAGGGCTCTACAGAGAGATCTGGACAGGCTGGATCGATGGGCTGAGGCCAGTTGTATGATGCTCAACAAGGCCAAGTGCCAGGTCCTGCACTTGGGTCACAGCAACCCCATGCAGCACTACCGGCTTGGGGAAGAGTGGCTGGAAAGCTGCCCGGCAGAGAAAGACCTGGGGGTGCTGATTGACAGCTGGCGGAATATGAGCTGGCAGTGTGCCCAGGTGGCCAAGAAGGCCAACAGCATCCTGGCCTGCATCAGAAATTCTGTGGCCGGCAGGAGCAGGGAGGTGATTGCTCCCCTGTACTGGGCACTGGTGAGGCCCCACCTCGAGTACTGTGTTCAGTTTTGGGCCCCTCACTACAGGAAAGACATTGAGGTGCTGG
>JANZLQ010000056.1:28945745-28967479 GCA_026212715.1 Elanus axillaris | reverse complement strand
TTGGGAGGGGACACAGCCAGGGCAGCTGACCCAAACTGGCCAAAGGGGTATTCCATACCATGGGATGTCACATCCAGGGAATAACTGGGGGGACTGGGGGTGGAGGATCACTGCTCAGGGACTAACTGGGTGTCAGTTGGCGGGTGGTGAGCAACTGCACTGTGCATCATTTGTATATTCCAATCCTTTTATTATTACTATTGTCATTTTATCAGTGTTATCATTATCATTATTAGTTTCTTCTTTTCTGTTCTCTTAAACCGTTCTTATCTCAACGTGCGAGTTTTACTTCTTTTCCTGATTTTCTCCCCCATCCCACTGGGTGGGGGCGGGGGAGTGAGTGAGCGGCTGCGTGGTGTTTAGTTGCTCGCTGGGGTTAAACCACGACACATGTTAACACAGATGGTTACAGACAGACCTAACCTTACCCTCTCTGCACTTTTAAGTATCCAAGCTACAAAAAAGGCCACATTTTAGCATGTCAGTGTGACAGAACAAATCAACTCAAATGCATTAACATGACTTCTGGACTGGAGGTGACTTCTGCCCATCCAAATAAGGTTAGAAAGAAAAAAAAAAAAAGGTCTTTGTGTACCTGCACAGAGTAGATACATCCTAAGACAGAAAACTACCTCTATTTAAAGAAAATACCCCCCCCTCCTCAATTTCCAAATTCTAGCCAAAGCAACAAATCACTCTATTTACTCTCAAGGCTGACTTTACAGCCAAATGTTTATTGATAACTGCTCTTTGCTTTGCATCACAGTAAGAGAAACTAAGGATCAAATATTCCTACAATAGCCTTGATGGCCTACAGAGTTGAAAGACATGGAAGGACCAGTGGGTCCTACTAGCTGAAAGATTTTGAGTTCGTGGGACATTCCTATATCAGCATGAAATTTACATCTGAATAAGCATTTGAAAGATAATAGCAAGTTTAGAAACTATTAAAAATTAGTGGAAGGAAAATGGGAGGAATAGGAGGGTCTAGAATAGATTGGAACACTGGTTGGTTATATTCGCAAGCAAAAGAAAAAAACTTCTGTATGAGGTGTTATACTTCAAAACATAATCAATGCATGATGAAGGAAGAGGCACAAAGTTTGTCATTTTAAAGACTTTGATTTATGCAAGTCCCCTGATCTTTACAAAATTGCTCACACATATTTACATAATGTCTCCATATAGCTACCACTTGACAGATGTTCTGGAGACACAGATGCAAAGTGTATCCTTCATTTTGTCAGTGTCTCCCCTCCGTTTCTGGTGGATGAATTCCCTCTAAGCCTGGCGTTGCTACTTCATTGCTCTGATCCTTTGCTTCAGTTTTGATCATCCTACTCTCCTCCCCTTCCAGCTGAGTAACAGAAGAAAAGCTTTGGAGGGAAGCTGCCCAGCAGTGAAAGTTTCAGGCAAGGAAGCTGGAGGGAAGATATTGATCAGCTTCAAACCACTTTCAAAGTAATGGAAGAGAGGGAAAGGAGAGTTTCATTCTCTTCTAGTAAAAGTGGTATTGATTCAATTCTATCCTTATAACTGAAATAGCTCGCTGGCTCCAGTGGAGCCAACTTTCTCCTCATTCTGGTCTCTCTTTCCTGCTTATTGGAAGGTGGAGGATGGATGAAGCAGAACATAGTCCCTAGTCTGAGACACAGGATCAAATCACATTCTCTGTCCTGCCAAATGTTGAACACTGTAATAAAAGTAAACAGATTGCATGGATTCTCCTACTTTCCCATGGAGGAGTGAAGGCAAGTCAAGCTCTTCTTCATGGTAACTCCTTTGCCATGTAAAGTAAAGGAGGGCGGTTGTCCATCATAGCACAGTAAGTGACTCATCTTTTTGCTTGTTCAACTGCAAGTCCATTTTTGCATGAGAAATGACTGCATGTGGCAAGACAGCTGTACTGGGTAGAACACGTCCAGTAGATATGTTAAAGAAGAAATTTTTGTGTAAGTGTACCATTGTTTTATCTTTGTTCTTTTTAACAATACTACTGAAAGTGCCTGGAATGCAAGCTATAAAGTATTTTATATCTCCTTATAAATAACTACAAAAATAAACAAGCTGTTGCATTTTCACAGTACAAACAGATTGACGAGTAATGAAGCTGAAGCTACCTCTACACTTCTCTGGACAGCGAGGAAAAGTGAACTGGAAGGATGGAAACACTCCAGTTACTCAGTTCATTATGCTTTTGTGGATCACTTTAATTCTGCTCCCATTTCTGCTGCTGACTCATGGTTTAGACAAGTCACTCTGCTGACAGAAACTGCCATAGTGCATTGCCACAACCTCACTAAAATCAGTGGAGTTGTAACAAGTTTGCAACTGAGGATTTGTCATTTAGCTGTCTTCTCTGTCCTGTATTGGCAAACACTGGGACAAGCACACTGCCCTATCTTTCAGTAATATTTTCAGAATAAGTCAATATATCAGGGATCTTAAGACAAGCATGTTACGGCATCAGAAAGCCTAATTATGGGAACAGATTTGTTTCAGCGTATGGCTCATGTGCTGCCTCCATGGGGTAGATGGGAAGGGCTCATTGCTCATTTTGGTTTCAGGATCAACACTGGCCATTCAAATATGGTCCTCCTTGTATATCAACCTGAAAAACCTGTCCTTGCATTCAGTAGAACAAAAACCCCATTAGTTCTGAATACCCTGTAAAATATTCATTAATCATTTGGGGCAGAATTCTTGTTTAATAGTAATGGCAGTACCCAAACATGGAACAGTTAAATAGCACAGATCAGCCTTAGGGGAACTGGAAATCCCCCAAGTCACTGGAGGTATTCACACTGTGGATGTTATAAACATAGCCACTATATGTTATAATGTTTAATCTTTTTACATTTAGAGATCAGTTTTATGTTGCTAGGTACTTTAGAGTGAATTATTACATTATCATGTGAGGAAATGCCATGGCACTAACCGGTGCATTGAAACAAAACATTACACTTCAACTGAAACATTGTCTTGAACTTATTATTTATATTAAAATCAGTATAATTTCTACCAGGGGGATTTTTTTTAAAAGGTGATTTAATATAGTTAAAATTACATGAAGCATTTTTGCACAGATGTAATGGCAGTATCATGCTGTGAGAAATCAAGAGAGGGATGTAACTGTACCTCTGTTAAAACACCAATACTGCATTTTAATCTTTTTTTTTCCTGTTACCATGTGTTATAAAGTTGAAGCTAACACATACCTATCTAGTAAGAGGATTTTTTAGATGTTAAAAATGCTACACCTCCAGAGCATAAAAAAAACCCCCAAAAGTAAGCACTGTTATGAAAGAAAAATTACTCATTCGTTTAGAGTTCAAAAAGTATTTTTACAATTCCATAACCAATGCATTATATAGTAACACAGCACATATTATACATTCTCACCACATACAGTTTTAAGGATGAAGTATTTCAATAGTTCAGGAACTATAAAAGTGCTGTGTTAAAGATTTCACATTTTATCAGCTGAACAATTTTATGAGGTTATGATGTGAATCTACATCAAACAAAGATCCTATTCCATGATGAAAAGTTAATGTTTCAGAAAACTGGAGTGGTCTCCTTGGCTGTGTGATTCTGACTGAAAATAGAGAGCAAAAAGGATTGGTTTGGGCTCACATATACAAACATACTGACAAAACCAGTATGTTTTGAGCAAGGGCTTCAGTGAGTGAATAGCTTTTGTTTACTACAGCAGTCCACAGAAGAAATTTTGTTAAAAAGTTGAAGAGTTGACAGCAAAAGATCTCATTAATAACTGAAATAGCCTATTTCTATTAAATGCACAAACCCCTCACTTTGTAGAGAAATAAAAATCCTACTAAAATTGATGTGAAGCCCTCTCTGAGAGTAGATGAAATATGACCCATATAGTAGAGAGCAGACAGGAATCTGAGTAAGCAAACAGGAATTTAAAAAATTATATTCATTATATATATTTAAAATACCCACATTTAATGTTGCCATCTATGCCTTTTTTGAAAGGTGTCAAGCAGACTCGATCCTAAAGCTTATACCTACAGTAACAGTGTTTTGCATTTATGTATGAAATGATTTTTAACACACAAATACTGATACAGAAGAAAACTCTAAATGCATCATATATCAGAAGAGCAAAGTGTGTTATAAACGTGAACTGAACTAAGATCCACTTAATCTATCAAGTTTTGTAGCAGTGAACAGCTTTCAAAGGCAACTGACAGGTGTTATATTCGCAGTTTTCAGTCTTTCTAATAAACACCCACTCACAGACACTCAGCAATTCATTGTAAAATACAAATCTTATGCTAGCATCTACTTCTGTTTTCAATAACATACTAAAACCAGCAGAAACAAACTACGATTTTTAGCCTGAATGTTATTTTCACTTTTCAAGCCTTTTCGTTTCACAGCTTTTATACCTGATGCTCTCTAAGTCTATTTTAGCAGATCAGACACCACACCTACAAACAGCACAAACTGCAAGTGACCACTTTACCTTCTGAAAAATCAATCAGTCCCAGCAAATGAAGCAGCTTCAGAGACGCAAATATAATCACAACAATACCCACTGTTTGCAGTCCCTCTGACTCCCACTCGAGAGTCAACATTCTTCCAACAGGTAAATCATTCCAGTCTTCACACCAGTTTGCAAGCAGAGGGAAATTAGAAGATTTTACCAAGAGTTTGCTATGAAGAAAGTTGCAGTGGTGTAAAGCAGCGCTGTACGGAGCTGTGGCAATTCACCAGCCACTCTGCTGAGATAAAATATCAGACAAAGCCCCGCATCTCATGCTTCTTTAAGCATTCGATTTCATCAGTAGCGAGTCCTCTTAGATGGCTGAGGTGGACCATGAACCCCTGGGTATGACATTGTATCCGGTGAGCAGCCTTACTTCAGAGCTGCTGGAGGAACATCTGTCTCGGAGCCGGAGACTTGGCTGTGTCAGTGCCAAGAAGAAACGCTCCCTGGAAACTTGCACGAGGGAGCACGCTGCTAACGGCACTCTGCACTCCAGCCCTTCCAGACCAGGGCTTTGCGTTCCCCCCCCCCCAGCTTCGCAGACCTTCCCCAGCTTCTCTTAGCGCAATTTTCGTTAAGTTTGATAAAAGACAGTTTGCTACAGCCAGACATCTGTTTTCACGTGTGCTAAATGCTGCACGTCAGAAAACTACTGCCCTCTGCATTAGAAAGAATAATGTTCAGAGAAACACTGTCCCTTCCTCTTCTTAAGCATCACCAGAATCTAATTAGAATCTTCAGTGGAAATGAGAATGGAAATTAAAGAAATACACATCAGCATAATCGGTGCCTCCAGCTAGCAAATTATGGTGCTGTCAAGGAGACATGCACTGCCCAAACCCCCATTCCATAGCCAGGAAGAATGTATTATTTATTGACTGAGAAACAAAACAGTGCTTTTCTGTCTAAGGATGTGAGGCTAGAAGTGCTGAACCCCAAACTCTGATATATATGAGTGGGAATTAGGCATTTTCCATGGCTCCTGGGAACATCTTGCCCAGGCTACCCATCAGGGGCAAAAAAAAAAAAAGGGGGCTTATCATCCCAGCTGATTTATTGGACAGTCTGTATAAACTAATTGGCTTGTGCTTATTAATGTGATTACCAAGAGGATACTCAGTGTGAAGAATGGGCTCTGAACAATATTTATGCAGCACATGCATATATATTATAAGGTTAGGCCTAAATGCTTATTCTTGTGCCCATCCTAATAATTTAACTAAACCCTGCCCACTGGTATACAAGGCACTAGAACAAAGTGAGGTATCAGATAAATAATTTTAGACACCCTTATTACTAAAGAAACACATATGATCTAACACTAAAAACAATCTCATAAGTGATGCCCAGTATCAACCACTCATCTTAGGCTGCTTAACTCTTCCTATTAGAAACAACTTTTACTAACTTTTTAAAAGCTCAGAAACTTTTAGTTTTGTTCAGAAAGCCATTATAATTTTAAATCAGCATAATATCAAATTGAACTGTTAACAATCTACTGCTTATGGACTTCCAGGTAGAGAAAGAAAAAAGTAATCTCCATCTTACTATCAGCATTTTTGTTTTTCTCTGAAGGCTGCCTGTATTGAATTAAAATAAGTAATAGGAGTCACAGAGGTTTCCATATAGGCAGGACTCTAGAATCTGCCAATCTTTGTTCATTTGAATAAACACATGCATACTTCAGTTAATTTTCACTATATCCAGGCAATATATAAGCAATAATATTCTTTGATTTTGCTCTTCTCGGTATTTACTTCTAGAATGTCATGAGTTCTGTATTATTTACATATGCTCTTAATCTGAACATCAGTTCCTTTCCCTATTAACCTGTAGAGCTAAAATGGTGTTTAAGAGGAAGGCACAATGAAAATAAATCAAACCAAATCAAACCTTACAAAAGAAAACACCATCCTTTACATGAAGCACCGAAACAGGGGGCCAACAGCTTGTAAGATACAAGCATTGCTCTGGCTCATTGTCTCTTCCTAATCCCTGCTTTCATTTTTGACATTGTGATGCATTCTGGAGGTGATTTAGTAATGTATCTAAGTTTGCATAAACTTTCTTGTGATTCTTCCATATGTTGCATGGGGGAAAAAAAAGTGGTAGCATTGTTAGGAAACTATCCCATTTAAGCTGTGCATCCTTCACTGGCCATAAATTCCTCTCCACAAAGATTTGAAGCAGAACCTTTGCTGTTTGCTGGAAACTCAAGTGCTATCATGCTGTGGGTTTGCTGAAGCTTAATTATGGGAGAGCATAACCACGTTAATACTAAATTCCAATACAGAGCACTCCTGAATTAGCAATAAACATGCACACAAAAAAAACCAGCATTAGGCTGATTTGCCCCTCCGCAGAGTAAGGGGAGTACATGCTGCAGTGGGTGGGGATGCAAGGCAAGGCATGGCATTCCTCAAAGGATGGAGTGAAGGAGTTCATGGCCACGGATTTCCTCCTGCTAATTCCTTCCCCCTGGTTATTAGCTGTGCAAGCATAAAAAGAAGTACAAGTTTTTCTCTCCTAAGTAAATAGACAACAGAACCTGTGTTGAAGTACTGTAGTAGATACATCTTATCTCTAGAAGCACAGATCCTAAGTGAGTTCTGAACTGGACAGAGCAGATCTGCCAAAATTAGAGGGGTCTATAAGAACAAACCCACTCTGGAGTCCCTTAATTTTTTCCACAAACAATCCCAAGTAATTACTGGCTACTCTAACCACTGTAAATAGAATGATTTATGTATGGAATTCAATTAATGTAAAAAAGACACCTTAAATATGACAGTGTATTATGTATAAAGTAAATTTTAAATCTGATTGCTGTACGTTTGTAGAATACCTGTAATTTTCCCCTACTTCTTGGAAGAAGAAAAAAACACTCAGAAATATTATTTATAAAGTTCAGATATGGGCAACTGAATTTTAATAATTTCAAAGCTGACTAAAAGCAGAGAAGATCTGCCATTTCAAACCAAACAATATTCCACCTAATTTAACACATCACAAGAAGTAGCAAGACTTGAGAGTAACATGTACGATGCTATGAATTGAACAATTAAGGAATAAACAGTTCTGAAATCCTAAAAATAGCTAAATAATAATTCTGTGATTAGTGTATTAGGATATAAAATTTCCCTATAATTTTATATAATTACACAGTTCTTTCAAAATTATCTGGTATTATCATACTTCTTTTATATACCTTGATAAACGAGCTTAATTCCAGTAAAATCTTAGTTTTTACCTATAACCTGTCACTGTAATTAGCACAGTAAAATGAAGTGTGTATTTTTCTTTTAATTGCTTTGTTTTCATAAAGAATTTTTATTTTACTTATTTCATTTCTATTTTAATGTTTGCAAGAAGTTTTTGCTGTAATTTATAAACTCTTCCCCTTTACAATTTCTTCTGACTTTTGTACATGAGAGTAGAGAAATATGAATACCTACCTGATCCCAAATACACTGGTGTGTTTTATGTCTTTCTACTATATTTTGGTTTTAACATCTACTTGTAAACAGTATGAGTCTTCTCAGGCTTTTCTCAAAGAGAAACCTCTTCATATTTATAATGATTTTCATTTCTCTTCTGTGCAGACTTTCTGGATTTGCTGTTGCTAATGTGGAATGGGGCTGATGAAAACTGAACAGTTTTCAAGGCAAGGATGTATTATTATTCATTAATTGACTTGAATTACACTGCTTTCCTATGTGATGAAATCTGCCCAGTGTTGTAACTACTTTGGGGGGGAGGGAGGGAGTCTTAATTGGCTAGCAGTAATCGTTCATTAGACTCTATTTGATATTTTCCCCCAATGTAGCTGAAAAGGGAAACTGCTGATGAGTTAGAAATAGAAACAAAATTTGGAAGTATTAATTAGCTCCCCTTCTTTCTGTACTCTCTTCTTCCAGAGGGAAGTGTCAGTCAGCCAGAAGAGAAAGAAACTGTCAAACACAGAAAGGGCACCTATGTACAGGTCAGATGAAATACTAAGCTTCAGCTTCTTGTTCATGCCAGATCCAAGCTTATTAGAAAAGTTACCTGATGGATAATGAACTTAATCCTCCTATTAGTTAGCCAGTAAGAAATCTGTTCACAGGCAATAATCTACCATTTTCTATGCAGAAAAGTTTCTATCTTAGATCTGCAGAAGAAAACTATGTCCACTAGAAAGCATTTAGAGAACCAGGAGAAGCAATTAATTTTCACACATCCTTTCAAGAATTATTCTCAGGGTAGAACAATTCTTATTTTCTGAGTGCAACATCTCCCATGTAGGTTGCTACAGCTAACCACAGAACATCATGTAATTTTCACGAAATGCTTAGAAAAATGAGACTAATGTATGGAATCACTTTGTTTGTCTTGTCAGTGCTGCAGCTACTGAAGAGCACAATATTGCACTAGCAGATTTTTTATCCAACCAAAATTGCAGTGAAAATTTTGCTAGTTAGAAGAGCTAGGTAGAGTGTAATTACCCAAGATTAAATTTGTCAGGCTTCATATATCATCTTTAATATTTACACTAAGTGCCCTAGATCTTTAATGACTGTAAGCGAATATAGGCCGAGAAAGAAAAAATTCAACACCTGTACAGGAAAGATAAGATTCACTGGTTTGTAATCAAGGGAGAAAATGTGATATCCAAGCTTCTGAAGGTTTGGTCTCAGAAGTAAATTACACTAAAATAATATTGCAGCTACAGCTGTATAAAGTTGATTTCCTTGTTTTAGTAGTCTGGTTCTAGGCTATAGTATGGGATTTTATTACTTTTTTTCTTCTTTATTTCACCTTCTGACTCTCACTTGCTCCTAAGACGCTTTTGTTCTTGCTTAGATCTAAATCAAAGGACTGCTGCCATCACTGATCTGAAAACAAGAGTTGAAAAGAATCCCACAAGACATCCATTACCAACTCCCCCATGACATAACAGCTACAGGTAGTTTCATTTTTCTATAAAATTAACAGATATAGCATGCTATACAATTATGCTTAAAACAGCTAGTGTGCAAGCAGATTGTAAATTAAATGGCATGGCCATGGGAGTAACAGCAGCATTTTAATTTATTTAGCTTTAGCAAAGCATTACAGAGAGGCTATCTCTTTCCTAAACATGGTTATGTTACATTTAGTAATAGTAAGTAATCAAATTCTGGTTTGGTTTACTGCAAAGCCCACTGGCTTGTTTGACAAATGAAATTATCTCTAAATTATGTGACTATGTCTTCAGCCTACAGACTTGTTTTTGTATTAAATCACACTTGATCTTGCAGCAGCAGGAATTGCCACTACCAAGCCTGTAAGCATAAATGTATGTCTACACAGAAGTGCAGTGTAATGGAACTACTAGGGGCCAATCAAACCCAACAACTTCATTAGCTCTAATACAGCTGTGTTATCATAAATCTCAGACTAGGTTAACCAAAACAGCAGAGAATCATCAGTAAAAGTAAACTTGCCCCCCAAAAGCTTGCTGTAGATTGGTTCTAAAATTAAATGATTGTTGTTTCTCTGGCCGTTGAACTACTTGAATGGGAGTGCAAAGAGTGTTCTTCAGAAAGCTCAAGCCCAAGGCATGTCTCATCTGTACATCTTTAATTCCCACCCCTTCTTTTGAAGTATAGTCTGAGTAAATCTTTGACCTACCTTCCTCTGACTAACATTACATAAGACATGCTTTTCCTGCTTATAACAAAACATAATTTTTTTCCTGTATGACCCTCTTCTTCTTCAGTCTTTTCACATTTGGAAAGAACACAGTAATAGCAGTGTCTGACCTGCTGATATTCTTCTTTCACTACTATTTTTTAATTATACATTGAAGCAAGAGGAAACCATTACCAACCATTTTATTTATGCAAACAAGGAACTAGTGGGAGGCCTACATATCAAGATGGTAGAAATGTTGGGACAGAGTAGCAGCATTCACAGTTCCATATTCAGTCATTTTCTGTTAGCCAAATTATGAATATAGCCCCTTACGCTTGCCCATACACCTAGGAATCTATTTTTTTATGGACTGTGCAGTTAGATGACCTCAGATGAGTTCCTAAAGAAAGGGATGGGTGTTTTCTGCTATGATGAATGAGAAAACAAATAAACTGTGTAAGCTAGCAATAAAAGCTAACATTCTAGCAACCAACAGGAATATTCACCATCCCAACTCCAAAGCAATCATCAATTTAAAATCCTCAACCTATCCTTTCTTTCAAAACACCTCTCTTTCAAAACTGGAGTGTCGGGCTCCCTACAGTTAGTTCAATGAATGGTTAGCAACAAAACTGAAGAAAAATTGTATTATTAAACCCAATTGTAAGAACATCGCTACCATGCAGCTCTCTTCTTGTGATGTACCTGTCTTTCTCTGATATAAAATAACCCATGTGGAATATTTCTCTCCTTGCCTTTTAGAAAGGTGAAGCACTGTCTTTTTCCATAGCAACAGGAAAATATTATAAATCACAGTCTGAAGTAGCTGACATATTTCTACATTTGATGTACTTGTTAAAAGATTAGTGTATCTGTCCTATAAAGATGAGCTACAATAAATTAACCTATATTACATGGCTGCAGCACATTCAAGAAACATAACTAAACAACCTTGTAATCACGAACTTGTACCTTAGGTGTATATAATAAGACTTGCACTATATATAACACCTGCACAGATTTGACTACAGATCTGCAACATGTGATTACTATTCAGAATTATGCAATATTCAGAATTAGTCCACAGCTTCTGCTTATATATTATTGTTTGATTTATTAACACCTTCTGAAGCATATAATTGTTTTTTTTTTTTATCCCCGATAAAAAAAAAGATGCTTCATCAGATGAGGCCACACCTGGATTACTGTGCCCAGTTCCCAGTCCAAAGGAGACATGGGCATACTGGACAGAGTCCAGTGAAAAGCCACGAGGATGTCCAAGGGACTGGAACATGTCATCTCTGAGGAAAGGCTGAAAGAGCTGGGCCTGTTCAGCCTGGAGAAGAGAAGGCTCAGGGGGGATTTCATCAATGTATATCAATACCTGAAGGGGAGCTGCAAAGAAGATGGAGCCAGGCTCCACATATAAATGCATATAATCCTTACACTGAAAAGAAAAGGAGCTTTTTTTTTTCCTCTTCTTTTTCTTTTTTTGTTTTGTTTTGTTGTTGTTGAGTGTTTTGGGTTTTTTATTCTATTGGGAATTTAAGAGGCTTCTAAAGCCTTCTAATTCCCCCATCAAAATTATAAGTTAGGCAGAGTACTAATAGTTCAGGAAATTTAAAGGTTTTGTGAGCTAGACTCCCATTCTCCCACAAAAGAGAGAGAGGGGAAAAAAATATGGGGAAGGTGTTAGAAGAAATAGCATAACTTCATGTTTCTCAGCTCCTAATGTGGTTTTTTTCCTTGGCTTACAGCCCTATCCCAATGTAGGAACCTACAGTGATATTTGAGGATCCATTTCATGCAACACAGTGAAAAATTTTCTGCTCCAGCAATTTTGCTGTCCTAGCACTCTGGAAAGCAGCAGCAGTGTAAAGCCAAACCCTGAAGGGACCAATGAGCTTACAATGCCTTATCACTTAAGTAAGTAAAAGCAAGGTTACAGCTTTTCCCCGAGGAAGCATTATAATGTCCAACTAACTGCAGCATCATGAGGCTCTTGTAGATGCTGAAATGAGGGAAGGTACAAAACATAGAAGCACACTACCTTGAAACTTCAACAAAACTTTAGACACCACTTTTGATTGTGTTATGCTACTACAGAGATCAAATCTTTTCTTCTTTAGTAGCTTTGCAGGGTTTACCACAGCCTCTGTAGTATCCATGCTTACAGCTTAGATAAGCAGATACCCCATGAGGCACAGCAGGTTTGTGGGTCATGAGAAGTTCATTTTCACATGCTTCTTGACATACATATGGCCATACCCAAGTTCCATAAATGAGATACCTGCATGCCCTTCTCCTGTTAAACCAACTGATTTGGAGCTGGTTGGGTTTTTAAGCCATTTTCAGCCATTTTTAAGACCAAGATTATTTTTGCTGCCATTAATACTTCAGGAATCATTTCCCCCCAGTAATCATCTGTGCACGAGGCTATGAATTTTAATTTCTCTAACCTTCTCAGAAGCAACTTCCCTAGCTTTCCAATCATGCTGCTCTTTTCTGAACTCACTCTAATTAGGCAAAACAGTTATATGGAAAAAATTTAGTAACTAGCTTTTAGGTAGAGTTCAATTAGTCATGAACAAGACTGTAGGATGAGACAGCCAGTCATAGCCTTAGCATTTCATTAATATCCTCCTCATAAAAATAACATAAAACATTTAATGAAATTGTCTTGTTTATTACTCAAAAGCAAATAAATTTCAGCACCCCTTTCCCCCCCAACATTAGATGCCTATGTATGCCCTCAGTTTTCAGGAACTTGCATTTCAGTTGAGCTACCCCAAGAGTGTGCCAAGACTTCAGCTCATTCCCTCACTGCAACTGATGCTCATTTTGGTAATGTGGGTTTTTTTCAAACTTATTCTTAGAGACCTTTCTTTGCTAACACCGACAATAACACACACTGTCTTTCACTGAAGTGACTTTGCGGTACACTGGAGAATAATTAGGCTGTTCCAAGGATACCTGAACAGGTCTGACAGTTTGTTGCTCTGTCCCTAGCATGTTGTCCTTTTGCACTTGCTTTGGTGCTTGTCTGACACAGTGTGAGCTTTCACAGATTGCAAAGTCAGACAAAAAAAAAATTTGACAAAAACAAACAAAATAGAAGAAAGTGGAGTCTTTGTCCTCGAGATACTTTGCAGACAGTGCTCATTTCACTTTTGAGTACTGATCTCATGGTTGTAGTCCAAGACTAGCAATCCTGTGCAGGCTCAGAAGGACAAAAGCCTGACTCTAATGGTGAAAGAGCAAGCAAGCAAGCAAACAAATCCTGGGTGGGTTTTAACTGACATAGCCAGCACAAAGATATTGCAAGACAAAGTCAAAACTTGCTGTCATACTAGATGTACGCGAAGAAAGGCAGTAGCCAAGCAGCAACAGCAATCCTTACTTTGGGATTCAATGAGATATACAGCTCGTATGCTCATGTGCAGTAGCAGAAAAACAGAGTTCAGTCCAACTATGTATTTTTAACATGTTTTATGATGAATCCCAATTTACACTTCTTAATATAATTATACAGGACACATTTATAAAACTAGCACCTGAGAGGTGTTCCTTAAATTTTCTGATTTGGATCCTGGCTGTAGGAAGAACTTAAGTTAAGTTTATATAACATGGTATTCAGCCAGCTGGTAAATTCTCTTGGTGAATTCAAGACTAATACATTTTTAGTTCCTAATGAATTACGCTGTCTAGCATACCAAAAGAGATACATATGATATCAGCTCTGAGTCACAAGCTAGCAGAATGTAGTGTCTGTCTTGTTCCTTCACCGCCAGAAGGTTATTTTCTTTCACTTCTAATTGTTTGGGGTGAAAGGGAATGCAACTGCAGTAAAGGCTAGAGCAATACCTGCTGCCTTATTTGTTGAACTGAGGCTCACATTTAGCAGAGTGAGGGAATTTCTGATCCCCAAAGAAGTTTCTCAGTGGTATCAATGAATGAATAAGCATAAAGCTTTTTAGTGTAGATGGGAGAAAAATGCAAAAATAGTTAAAACAATTTGAACAAATACAATAATTTCTCCCCATCCCAAACCCCAGTACATACTCAATTATTTGGAAAGACATTCTCTATGGATCACTAAGTTTAAAAAACATGTATCTATCAAGATTTTTCTTTAAAATTTAATTTCTCAAAAAATAAATAATTCAAGCTATTTTTTTTCCCAAGGTACTACTTACACAGGATGCCTCTGAAGGAGGTTAAGAATAAAAGGATGGGTTTACCAAAACTAAGGTGGTTTTACACTCTTCAGGAACACATATCAGCAAAAGGCAAGTTTCAAAAAAGCAACACGCAAAAGTGAAGGAATAGTCCAAAGAACCTCACCCTCTCTGCAACTGTCACTCTCCAGTGAAAACAAAATCAATATACTCTAGGTGTGGAAGAGCAGCGTTCAGCTCACTTATGCATTTCCAAGCTTTCTGGTGGTTAAATCAGTATTTTGTAAAGCATGCCCTGTGCTGACAAGCAGTAAGGGTCAGTAGTTCTCAGACCATATTTGACAGGAGTGGCAATTTTAGCCCACCTGTGGGAAGAGGAAAAGGGTCGTGGACACCCTCAAGAGTATCAGATCCAGATGCCAGACACCAGCTGCAGCCCTATCCACAGTCTTAATGATCAGTTCAATGACCTGTGCAATACGGCTTTCCTGAAGCAAAAGAAGAAAAAGCCGGTACCACCACACACCACAGGGGGTAACTGTCCAATGTTTTAGGAATATCTGCAGCATTTTGAAATACATCAAGAGCTGGTTTGCAAAGAATAAAGAGATTGAAACTAGACGCATGGTCCCAGGCAAAGCTGCATGCTGCTCTGTGAAGCAATTTTGGCCAGTGACCCTAGTGATTTAATATAGCATACTCTTTTGAGTTCAAAAGTGACTCACACTTTGAGGGAGAGTTTAGCTTTCACCTTACCATTATTTTCATTTTGTGCCCTGAGCTATCTACTGCCCAGCAGTAAAATAAATGTTGGAAATAATTTTTCAGCCAGAATCATGACCTGATGTACAAAAGGATGTAAAAACAGCAGTAAGAGAACGAGTAATACTAAGAAAAGCTTTTCAAGTTTGTGTGTGTTGTTATTTTTTAAAGGAGACTTTGTCTGAGGAATTTCTTGGTTCAAATTTGGAGGGGTTTTGTTGTTTATCTTTTTCTCACCCTGTATAACTCAAATAACATTTCTGTGCGAGTGTTTGAATTTTAACATGTAGAAAAGTCAATCTTTAAACAGACACTGCTTTTATACATAATATAGCATGAATTATACTTCAGAAAACTCAGACACTGCATATACCAGAATGCATCAACATATATGAATCTCTATCCTATATAGTTCACTGCAAAGTTGGTGATTTCTGTTAGAAGATACAGGATTTTCATATTTGTAATACTTACTTTGTTAAAACCAGCATTTTGCCCTAGGCCAAAATTACTAATACCCTTAAATCACAGCACTGTAACCTAGTATTAGAATTCAGAAGTTTAAAGTTTGAAAACATCATTGTTAACATGGTGAGTGAGGGAAAGATTGTGTGGATTTTGGTTTTGCTTAAGAAAATCAACAAAAAGTAACATATGTTAACAGACTGCTAAGTCCATTAGACTCAAGACATAGAAAAAACCCAAACTATTAATGAATTATAAATTTTTACTCCTTTTAGACAGGGATGAATTGGATAACCCATGTAGACCCTTTACATTTCTTTCTCTACTTCTGTACTTCAACTAAACCCCTCTAGGATACATATAAGCAATACTTTTTTTCACCAGTGGAAGTACTTATTAAAGATGTAGACTGACAAGTAAGTAAATATAGATCTGGCAATTAAAGCCTACTTTGAGAGGCTCAGGAAGAACATGTATAAAAAAATGCATCCACCTATGCTAAAGTACTTTTTTAGAAGTTGTAGAATAAACTGATTGGATCACAATATCATAGCAAACAAACAGTTAGGAGACAAACCAGTTAGGAAAGCTAGAAAAAATATGTGTCAAGGTGAACACTTAAAAATTTGTGGAAGAAAATATCAGGTCCTTCTGATTCAAGGATGCACGTGTCACAGTGCCTCCCCCAGCCCAGGAGTTTAGCTGCCTGTGCTGAAGTCCAGCGCCCTGGGGAGCAAGAGCTGCTTGAGGAGCTGCGGCTGGCCATGAAGCCATTCAAGAAAGAGCTGGAAGAAATCACACTCTTTCTCTTGGAACCTGCATTTACACAGAGGCTGTTGCTCTTGCTCCCTTCCAAGGCTATGTTACAGTCATACCTGTAAGTAAAAAAGATACATCTTCTACATCAGCAAAGTTTGCACATGGACTACTGATAAATTTAATAGGAGAGTCAAGGAAAAGATTTTCTATTTCACAATAACCTTTAATATATAAGTAAATATGCTATAAATGCTTGAGAAGAGAGACCTAAGCCTTATTAACCAGCAACTATGCTTATAAGATGAACACAAAATACTTGCTGTGCACCACTGGCAATCTGTTTGTACACACTATAACAGAGAGAAGTTAATACATTTTTTCATTTCTGGAACGCTAGCCAATTTCAGAATAAATGCTAAAGAAGATTTATATTGTTGCTGCACTGAAATATTTCAGGAACTTAGGTCCATAAAATATTATGCCACTTTCATCCATCTGCCATCTTTTATCTGTTGTTTTCATTTTCTTTGAGAACTAAGAGCAGCCTTTCTCACACAGCTGTAATCATTCTAGCTGTGCCTCCAGCACTCTCTAAAAGAGTGACTATCTACATCTGTTAAATCTCTTTATCCCCCGCCAAGTTGCAAACCAATTTATAATAGCAAGTATCAATCTGCTTCTACAATTTAACAGAAGAGATACATTCATTGTGCTTGCTGATCAGCTGCTTCTTCCTTCCACCACCACTGTATTTTTATCTGTTAGCAGATCATGATCCCCCCAGTTAAAGCCTTTTTCTGCTAACAGATAAAACCACTTCAGTTTCCAATTTTGTACATTTGTGGACACGTCAGACTCACCAGATACCACCGCTAACACATCAACAGTTCTGCTTGTACTTTGTTTAATTCTGTGGTCCACTTCTGTTGCTTAGCAAAGACAAACCGGTTATGTTTTACAAAACTGGACTGAAGGAAAGGAAAAGAAAAACAACAGAATTGAGGTAGAAAACCAGATTCAAGTAGTTTAGCTGTTAAAATCTTTGGAAGATAAGCTCAAACCAAGGAAGACCATGCCACTTTATCCTATTTGGTGATCCTACCTTTTTTAAAAAATGTTGGTGGTGCTCACCCTTCTGGAATTACTAGGTACAACTGAAGTAAACCCTTTCCAATAGTCACTGCTCCTTTGTCAGTAGCTGCAGTGATGGACAGTTGACTAAAAGTAAAAAAACAAAATTAAAAGAGAAAGTCCTTGCTTCTAAGTTAGCAAAGTTACTAAGTTTCTGCTCTATACAACTAGCTCACCAAGCCCCCAAATTTAATACTTAATCAGACTAATTAAATCCAGGTGTATATATGTGACCATATGTACAGTCAAAAATGAGTCAACCATGTTGACTAGCAGTGCAGATGTAGGGGCCAAGAAGCCCCTGGTGAAATTCAGGATCCACCTTTATAAGGAGAGTTATCTCCATCCCCACATCCCTCCCTTGGTAATGTGCTACCATTTTTCTTCTGAATAAAGACTGACTCCAGAATGTATCATTTGCCAGTGAGGACAATTATTGACTCTCCTATAACATTAAGCCTGTTTTTTTTTTTTTTTTTAACGTGTCTTTGCAATAAAGAAGAACCAATCTGCCTAAAAAGACAAGACAAAAATCTGTTAGTTTCTTCAGACATATTTTATCCGTCACTGCTTTGGTTTGTGTCCATAGCTCTGTATGGAGGAGACAGCAGTACAGAGCTTGAAAATCTTACTTCAAATGGAAAAATTCCTGCATGAAATAGAAGAAAGTAAGGTTTTCTCTTTGCTTGGAAGCTGGAAAATCTTTAATGAAGTTACAAAATTCTAAGAAACTTTATCCTAGCCTCATTTATTTCACATTAATAAAACAAAGTAAGCAAAACTAAAGCATGGTTTTACATCTTATTCTATACATGTTAATCTCTACTAAGTTAGCTGCAGTGCAGTTGTGTCATAATATTATGCCATTTCCATTTCATATATTCTGCTAGATAAGTAATGCAACTGCAAATGATTTTTGATCAGTACTGCCACCTGCTAATAAGGAAAGCTACTTCCGCATATAGCAAGCCGTTATGCTGAATACTAGTCCTGAGAATGGTATTTCTGCTAATAATCACTAAGATAACTGATAGGAAAAATAAATGCTTTTTTTTTTCTTCTCTTTAACTCTTGCATAGAGAATATCCTAATGAGGTTATATCCAATGTATCCTTTGAGGCTACCCTGTTTTAAGCATTAAATACAAATTAGGAAATACTAGCTTCAGGTTTGCAAACATATTGCTAATATATGAGGAGTGAATCAGGCAGTCAGTAATAGATGAGTGAAGACATGTAGTTAGAAAATGCAAAAAATAAATGAGATATTAAAAAATGAGCTCATAGGAAGGAAAAGGGAAAATACAGCAGCAGTAGGAGCTATAATCTGGCTTCTGGCATGACTTGGGTATTGCAAGATTTGTTTAAATAGCATAAATAGAATGTAAAAGTTAATTATTTCTCATTCACTATAACAATTGAACAATACGTGCTCAATAAAGGCAACAAACAATATTATATGAATGAGCCAAGAGCAATGCACAGTAGAGGAAGATAGCATCAATGGATAGAACATTCACAGAGACAAAATGTTTGTAGTACTCCTGGATGTAAAGAATGGCACCAAGTGATGTGTGGGGTCAAAGTCATTCATACTGGAATAACAAATCCAGTCTCACATTCTACTTACTATTCATAAAAATAAGTAAATCCAATAGTGCTATAGCCTTGTTGAGAATTTTAAAATACATACTTTCTAATAATGTATTAAACCTATTCTCTCAAAGGTTGTTTTTTTTCTGTTTTCCAAGTGAATATGAAATATAACCCAAAATATATTAAGAAAACATATGAAGAAATATATATGTTAAATGAAGAAATATATATGTTAAAATCTCTTTTGGTGATACGTTGCACTTTCTACTTATAATTTTTGAAATTTTGTAGATTTAAAATACAAAAGTAGCAGATTTCTATTGATGCTAAAAGGGGCATCTATCCATAAGACTTTAATGTCTTTGTTAAGATTTTAAAAACTAGCACAATTTAGACTTTTATTCTAGATCAAGAACACTAAGAGGTACAATGACTCAGTCTAATGCACTGAAACTTGCTTATGCTATCTCTGCCTTAAAGTAAAAAATGAAATATAACTTATTAGACTGCCCTGACAGTAAATCAGGTAGGTGGAGCATACTGATGCCTACACATTTCCAGTGCTTTCCTCAATTTAAAGTGCTACACTGTATCAGCTAAAATAAGCAAATTCACAGTTACCTCAAAAAATTTAAAAAAAAAATAATTGCTGTGTGACAGAAGTTCCTCTACTTCTCATGCTAGGAAATATGTCTTCGGGTGTTTAATTTGTTTCAGGATTTTGATATTTTAGATATTATGTGACCAAATGACCATGGACTTTAGTACTTCTGACAGTCCATTGTGTGATATTGCCGTGTCTTAACAGTAGAACTGCAAAGGCAAGTTATACCAACACTGATTAATACATACTCTACATAATCCTTGTCCCCACTGATTTACTACTATACTAGATAAATGGAATTACTGAGTATTTTAACACTACAAGAACCTAAAGATTCAGAAATTGGCTTCAAATTAGAGTATTTAATATTCATCACTCTACTGATAATAATGAGACTAATTCTGCTTCAGGACACCATATTTATCCAGGATAGCACTGAAACAGCATGTCCTCGAGATGTACTGAAGACAGTGAAACTTGAACATACACATAAACTTACAAAAAGGAATTACATTTCTGTATTCACTGCTTGTGTAAGTAATGTGCGGCACTGATGTTACAGAAGGAAGTAGAATTAAAGGGCATTGCTAAAATTTTTTGAAAAGTTTCATCCCTCTGAAGTTCAAGAGCAGGGTTACTTGATTCGAAGTAAATCAACAGCAAGCCTCATCAGTCTGACATTAACTTGATAGATAGTTTCTGCACATTTTAAGAATTGCATTAAAAGTTTTAAAGAGAAAAAAAAAGTGGAAGAAAAGCCACATCCATTGGCATGTGACATGACAGACAGACAGGAGTGGAACCTAAGCTGAGCTACATCCATTAGGAGATGCTGCTAATGAAAAGAAAGAAGCTGCACACCCTGACAGGAATTCTGTTATTTACAAATACTATTCCATTTAGAGTTATTAACAATAATAATTTCACATCAGTATTGAAGAAAAGCACAGTTGAAGAATACTCCTACACTGACAGTTTGTAATGGCTGTGAATGTGGTACAAAACAAAAATGACACAGCCTCCTTATACAGAGGATAATGCTTTTATTTTACGAATTTTATGTTGCTATGATCATTCCAAGACAAAGAATGTAAAGTATGGAAAGATAAATGTTGTTGTAAAACTAGTTTCAAATGCTACATCTTTCCTTTGTAGCTTTTTTGACTCAGCTATGCTCAATCAGCAATACACTGTGGATGATGTAAGCATGAAAATATCTACGCATTTGAAGTAATATTTTCCACTTACAGAGATTTCACATACAATAAAAATCTGCAGTAAGTTCTTGTTCAAATGCTGCATGGTCCAGGACTGAGAGCAGGAGCTCTTGTGCTACCTTCAGAAAACTAAAACCCACCTTCACCAAAATACCATTATGGTGGTGGTGAACTGTTTCAGGGGTCAGTTTTTTTAGTCATCTTCTTTCTCTCAGAATAATATTCAATTGTAAGGCTTATTGTGTTAATATTTGAAAAATTATTTCAGATCCTATTATGATAGCTATTGAAATGTGAGTTATTATTTTGTCATCCCCATCGCTACCTGCTAATGCTTACAGTTCCATCGCCAACATCCAACACCATTTTTATTTTGCTTTTGTTTGTTGAGCTTTTTTTCATCTCTGCTCATGATTTTGTCACCTTATTAGCTCAACCCATTGCTCCACACAGAAATTAAACAAAAGAATGAAAGGTATGCTGCTTTTAATTTAAAGGATTTCATTCCATATGCTTAATCATATTAAATAGATTTTCAAGTTAGTGACTAAAGCAAATGGAGAAAAATCTGTACAATAAAGAGATTTTTCTTTTTGTATATTACTCATACACAACAGAAAATTAATTTGTTTTACTTGTTACATACCTGTTGAGGATAAAATTAAACATAAATAAATTTGTTCTATAAAAGTAATGAAAAATAGAATGAATGAATGTATTTAATATTTCTTAAACCCCTAATTGTTTAAAATATTGAATAACACAATAATTATTTGTGATGGGTTGACCCTGGCTGGACACCAGGTGCCCACCAAAGCCGCTCTATCACTCCCCCTCCTCAGCTGGACA
>JANZLQ010000056.1:28926394-28939176 GCA_026212715.1 Elanus axillaris | reverse complement strand
GAGCCTGCTGTCAACCAGCACCCCCAGATCCCTTTCTGCAGGGCTGCTCTCCAGCCACTCCTCTCCCAGTTTATACTCCTGCCCAGCATTACTCTGCCCAGGTCCAGAATGTGGCACTTGGACTTGTTAAACTTCATGCCACTGACGACTGCCCAATGCTCCCCCCTATCTAGAACCCTCTACAGGGACTCTCATCCCTCAAGAGAGTCAACAGCACCTCCTAGCTGGGTACCATCAGCAAACTTGCTAATGGTGCTTTCAACTCGGCATCCAGATCATTGATAAAAGTATTGAGCAGAACTGGCTGCAGGATTGAGCCCTGAGGAACACTGCTGGTGACCGATTGCCAGCCAGATGTAGCCCCATTCACTACAATTCACTACTGAATTTTTAGGCTTTAAAAAAATGCATGCCCTTAGGAAAGAAGAATAATGAAGACAGGGCAGGCTTTGGTTGCTTAATGAGAGGAGTGCTTAAAATGTGCTCAAAGACTCAGGCTCTTGTCCACATTTGTGCTCCAGGATTTCTGGCTATCTCTGAGCAAGGTATTTCACTTTTTGCCTTAGTTTGCTGGTCTGTGTACCGAAGCTATGCTGCTTTACGGGAAAAGGTAACATTCTGGAATGTAGTTTGATCACAAAATGAAAGAAGTTTGAATTACTGAGATTATTATCTTTCTCCCAATGATCTAACTTATGCTCTCAGAGAGGTCACTTTATCCTCTTTAGTTTCCCCCATATATCACTGTAGGGCCTGAGGAAGACATGTGAATTAAAACAAGAAAAGAGGTGGATTTTGATCAGATCTCAAAAATACTTTTAGAAATGTTTACACAGCCTACTACAATAAAGCTTTCTTACTAGTACCCTTGTGTGTTAACAGGCAAAACAAAAACCACAAAATATCAATATATTAACTTTTAAATTATTACTAGACTGTCAGAAAAAAAAGCACACCTTGTTTCCCACAGTCAATTGTACACATCCAAAACATCACAGTGAAATTAGTGGAGAAGTTGGCAATGAGGTAGTAATGATACCCTTAGGACTAAATATCTAGTTCTGGTAAATTACTGCAGGTTTTGTTCTACCCAGACTGTATACAATTTTTCAAACACAATAGGTTATAGCTACGATAGCCATGAGTAAAGTTCATATTGAAAAAATTCTGCATGAGCTGTTTCATACCAGCCTTTTTAATAAATCTCTTGAACAGTAAAGATGCAGAGGTCATAGTGAGACAGTATTCTGCAGATACAGATCTTTGGAACAAGTAAATCAATAGACTTTTTCTTTTACTGGGTATCACAGTAGTCAAACAGTCTAGCTGAAAATGATGAAAATACACTATATATGTTGCTTAGAGTTTTTAAAAAGCATCTATTAACTAATCAATGAACAAAAAAAGTTGCTGGTGTAGTTTTAGACTTATTTTATCTTAATCTCAAAGATATTTTTATCACATTTCCCTTGGGAAAGGGAAAGCGCAATACACTTCTACTGGCATAACTTCATATATTGAAAAAACATGAAAAATGGGGTCTGACTGTGCCCACAATAATTGTGGGACCTCTGAAGAACAGGAATACATTCCATTGGTAATATTATGTACATAAGAAATTATGAATTGCAAATCATGTTGTACAGCATGTTAAATATTGGCTTCTTTGTGAAAATAATCTTCCAAGTTTTCAATAATCAGACCTTAGGAGGCATTCACAGAATATTTCATAGCAGGTTTGAATGTACATGGTCTGTTTACATTGCGTTTTCAGATTATGGATTAAGTTAAGGACTGAATTCCACCAGCAGTAAGTAGAAATGAAAGAAGTTACCCTGAAGTCTCAGAGTCATTGTGAGGCGGAGACCAAAGGTGTAAACACAGGCTCAGAAACATTTGGATCACAAAATCAAATAACAGGAAAGCCGTAAGTAGAGGCCAGATCTGGTTTCCATTCTTGGGTTTTAATCATAAATTTATTTTTTACATTCCTAGTGACTTATTGGATTTCCAGAATAGTGAGGGATTTACAGGACCCAGTTCATGAGAAGAAAGCAAGCAGTATTTAGGTGACTACTCAAGACTTCTTTCAGTAAATGAGAAGAAAATATTGCTCTTTTGGGTTTTTTTCAGTGAAATCTCTCAGCTGAAGTCACTTTCAAAATGGCAACCATTTGAATGATTAATACCTTTTGTTCTTCTTCCTAAGTATTCCCACATTACAATGCACCAGGAGATTAGTTTTTACTTAAGTCAACCTTTGAAAGTAGAAAGAAGCAGGTATGTTTCTACCTACATTTTCCAAAACCAGCAAGAAAGAACTGACCCAAAAGAACCTATCTTTCCATAAAGGATTTTGTCCAACTAAAGCTGGGCAAGGCATAGGTTATAATGTTCATTTGACAACAAAGACTATGCAGGAAGGAAATTAATCTGAGAATTAACCCAAATCTGTTTTTCATTACTTCTCTTGTTCAAGCCTCTATGATGTATTCTAAACCAGCTATTAGAGCCTGAAAAGCAAAACTGAATCAAAATTTGCTAAAATTTCATTTATTCATTACATTAATAAATGCACTAATATAGCACTGTATAATGTCATGTATTTAAAGACTTTTTAATCCTTACATACATCAACCCAAGAGGAAGGTGACTCAAGTTAGTGAGCAATCTAATGTGCAGATACATAACATTAACTGCTCTGAAATCAGCCACTTAATTTTTATCATGGATTATGTACCTACATGCCACCATTCAGTGCAGAGTATTTAACGGGTCATAAATCTCCCTAGCTTGTCTGTGTTCATTTACAAGTGCAGCATAAGCAGTATATGCTGCTTACAAAGGGCCAGACAAGGCATTGTCAAGTGACTCACGGGAGACAATGTCACAAGTCACAGGCTGAGCAGAACATCCCGGTTCCTCATCTGTACTCCTTCACCCAACGTAACACAACTTGTACCAATGCATTTAATGCAAACCAGGATGGATGTAGTATTTACACTGCCAAGGAAGTAGGCAGCTAGGAACTGATGAGGGACTTTTTAGTTAATCTTTCAAAATAGTTTATTTTGAATTTACCTATTATACCTAATCTGGACTTGGACTTATTCTTAACATATCTTATTAAAAGTATTGACTACTAGCGTTACCTTTTTCCTCAAAAAAAATGAACTGTGAAGTAATATTTACCAAAACCATTTAAAATGAGCTCATGAAAAGCACATATTCTTTCCATCTGACACTGGAGACAAGAACATTTATTGAAACAAGAAAGTGGTTTTGACTAAATTTCACAAAGGGGAAGGTGTTCAATGCAGTTTTGAGGATATATTTGAGAAAAGATTCTCAAGGAGTCTGAAACATGATTTCTTATTACTACAGGCTACCACAAATAATCACTGCTCTGTTATATTATACTATAGTGCTTATCAAAGATTTATGCATTTTTTTAAATCTTTGTGGGTAAAAAGAAAGCATTTTTAAAAAATCCTGAAAAATTAGTGTTACAGATTTTCAGAACTTTGATATGGTTCATTTACAGAATACTGTAAACTACCTATAAAACATAACAGAGAATAATACCTAGAAGTACAGTACCACTGACATGACAGTGCATTAAAAACACACAAAAAACCCATCCACAGATGGGGAAACAAGTCAATGCGCATTGTCAGAGATTTCTGTATGTCAAAACTATAGCTAAATAAGTTAATTACAGCCAAAAGAAAAAATAAAGAGAATGAGTGGTGATATAATGTTCCTGTTCTTATAAGAAAAGCCATACCCCCTGGATTACACAACACTGAGGGAAAAAAATCTCGAAAAGCTTAGGAGAATGAAAAAATTGCATTCTACAAATACTTTTCAAAGGACTGCTATCTAACTTAATAAAACATATTGCTGATTTGGCATTAAAAGCTCCTTTGACATTGCTTCACCGGTGTCCTTGCAAAAACAGAATTTGAAGAGAGTCCTTGAACATCCACCATTTAAAAAATGAATAGAAATAGAATAGAAATGAATAATGCTATAATTTCACAGATATCAAAGGGTAATTACTGGACTAAAAACTGACAACAGTAACATTTTGCATAAAATTGGATTATTTTAAAATTCAGATTCCAGGTGCTCATTTGCAACATTAATTGCAAATTTATTATATTTTGACTAAGCTCCTTCAAACTCACCTATGTACTATAATTTGATGTGTTCTCCACACACATACAGCATCAAACCTACTACAAGATTCCTGTTTTCACATAGTTTTAATGTAGTAGGAAAAAATACAACCCCCCAAAATCCACCTCCATCAATATTAAGTGTCTTCAGAATAGTCCTTAATAATTATGCTTGTTGGGAAGCAGGAAGTTCTCTAGCTGCGATGAAATGTTACATTTTAGAAGCTCTTTTGAATTTGTTCCTTTGGGGTTCAAGGCCCCACATTCCCACACCTGAGAGGTATTCCCATTTACCTCTGTGAAGCAGATGACAGCCATTTATACTTTTAATGGTATATGGAAAAATTAATGCTAATTCTCTGCGATCAAGTCAAAATGGAGCACAGCATGTTGGTTTCAGCGGGTGACAGAATCACTCACAGCTTAAAGCAGGCCTGCTCTGACATTTTAAAAAAAGATAAAAACTTTGCAAGAAGCTTTTCACCTGCTAACATGACTTTAAATATGCTTTTGAATCTCTCTGCTCTGAGGTTACTTGGATTTCTTTTGCTTCAGTCCTTTCTGCAGCTATTTCTAGGTTTACTAGTTCAGTTAATGAGGGGTTACATACCACCACATCACATCTAATACGCTAATGGGGAACTGAAAACACACAGCCAACTGTGCCTCTGAGGAAAAAAAAAATACAGCAAAGATGCTGAGAAAAAGAAAGGCTTTTGACAAATCACATACAATGTGAAGAGTTTCATTTGAGAAAAACCAAGGAGAATTTTCTTAAAAACTGCATGTGAGGAAGGAAAATGTTAGGAAACACTATTAAGGCCCAGAAGTAGAAACTAGAGTGGGTGCAATTCCTCCTCGGATGCACACTTTCCTGAGAGGAAATTTTTCTTTCATTTTTAATTCAAGTCACACAACTCTGTGGAAAAATTTAAAACAGTGACTTAATCACCCAATGAAAACAGACACAACCGAGTAGAAACCTACCAAGACTATATAGTAGCAAAACTCCTCAGCCAATTTATTTGTTATTTGTAAATTCTACCTGATCTGCATTGCAAGAACTAAGACACACTCAGCAAAGACATCAGTGATTAGCGAAACCACCACCAAAATAATTTACATATACATTTTCTACAAAATGGCGGGGGGGGGGGGGGCAACACAAAAAAAACCCAAACCAAATCTGTTATTCAAGAGAAGCTGTCAGAGCAGAAACAAGATGATAACTACTAGTGGTATAAAAATACTTAATTTTACTACATGTGTCTGATAATTACTTGATAGTTCTTAATAGTCATACGTGAAAGTTACCTACAAATGCAATCTCATGAAGATTTGTTCCTTCCCAACAGAATTGAAAATTACTACAATATCTGTCTTCAGAGAACAATTAAAATTTTTACTCTAACTTGTTTTAGAACTAGTCACTTTTAATCTAAGAATGTGCAATTCATACATGCTCAATTTTCCTTTTACATTAAGGGATGAGTAATTGTATCTTAGGATAGAGCTGGGAAATCACATCTTTTATGAAGATGACAACAAGAATTGCAAATGTTTCCTCCAACAGTTTAGTTATTAAATAATTCGGTATCACTCAAGAGTAAGTTTCCACTTCTAAGAACTATGTTGTCTTAGTAATACAAACTTTTAGTTCTGATATACCTGAATTCTTAATCATTGTGTATCTTGAACAACAAACACAGGATTGTTTTCTGCAGATCATTTTTGTGATCTGCTTATCAATAAAACCAATTGACAGTTCTATGCTCCAGTTTGTTACTATTACATTTACCAGTAAGCAAATGTAACTGGTGAATCAAGACATAAATGTACATCAAAAACGTCCATTATGCCTATACCTGTAAGACATATTTTTCACATTAGTAGCATTTATTTCTACACTGGTTTTCTTTCACCAAGATTAAAGGCAAGTGCAGGGATGTCTCGCTGAGAAGCCAAGCCAAATTATCTAATGATCAAAATGTAAAATTCAGTTTGTGAAAGTACATTATACTCCTCTATGTTCAATATTCATTCATAAATAGCATAGCCTTAGTCTGAGTTACCTTAATGGAGTGCATCATGCCTTAATTTCTTCAAGGCAATGGCAGTGTTTGCTACGTATCCAGCTACTGAACCTTTCCACTGTATTGTAAACTAAAAGAAGTCCTTCAAAACAAAAAAAGTAAGTAACATGACAGGGAGGGGTATAAGGTAATTTTTTGGGGAAGTTCAAGGTGGTTCTGTCAAATGATCCCAAGATAAAAAACACTGCAGGCCAATCTATGGCCACCCTGTGTTGATGATCAGTTTTCTGCACCTAAGCATGCCCAATAAATTAAAAAGACAATCAAAGTAGACACAAATGATCCATTTTCTTAAAATACGTATTTTTCCTGTCACTAAGAGTTATGACTAGCGGTCAGAAGTTTTCACACCTGCAGTCCGTACTCTGGCCTTAGAAACTGCCCTGTTAACTAACACATGTTCCTTGCTGAACCTTGCTGGGCCCCTTCACTGGTGCGGCGGCGGGAGCCCCGCAGGACAGGGGAGCGTTGCCCACCTCAGGCCCCTCCTGCCAACCACCCCAGCCTTTTGCTTGGGTACGGGCATGAAACCAGCACCCTGCAGAGCTCTGCACCTACCGCACAGCATGCCTAGGATTCCCCATTTAACAAAATTAAACAGCCCAAACACATGAACTGATCAGGGTGGCATTAATGGCACACAGCCAGGACCCGGAGGGCACTGCTAGGCTTTGATGGCCTTGAACAGCCTCACCTGGGATCTCTGACCCACCTCTTCCCTCCATGGGCCCACGGGCTCCAGTTCAGCTCAGACCTGGGCACCCTGCCTGAGCTCTGTCATGGTTGTACCCATTTCTGGCCCCGTTTCCTTGGCGAACATTGAACCTGTGTTAGAATTATCTGCGGCTGTCTCCCCTCTGTTCCTGACTGGACTTTCTGGACTGACCTCCCAGACCCGAGTTGTTACATCATATTCTCTGATGAAATCTGGATGGCTGACAGTGACTCTTTCTATTGGTACCCCTGCCCTGGTCCGGGAGGGCAATGCCCATGCTGGGAACAGCAGCAGCTCCCAACTCATCTCCTTTATGGAAGCAGCCCCTCCCTTTTGATACCCGATGCTTGTTTGATCTTCCTTTTCCTCTCCATACTTCCACAACTGCCCCCCCCCGCCTTTTTTTTTTTTAAAGGGGGTGGCAGAATCCACCTACAAAAAGACCCAGACATCTCTGGCAAGCCAGTGGGCTCAAAACTAGAGAATGATGGAGACTGAAAAACTTAAAAGGCCATTAATGAAAAGAAGTAGTGCAAAGGCAATACTTCCTACAGTCACGCAGCAGTTAAGTGAATCTTTTTTTCTGTAGGGGATATGAGATATGAGGAGACATGCCCTGAAAATAAGCAGGAAAAAGGGAGGCTTAAAAGCACACATGTAGTTTCTTGCTGTTATGATACAGAGCTGAGACATAGGAACATTAATCCTGCATCAAATCTCTTTATACTGTGATTTTATTTTAGGCCACAAAAAAATTTACACTTGCATGGTCAGGATCATTAACTGCCCTCAGGAGATGCCATCTCATTTATAAATAAATGGCTGCCTGATAACACTATCCTTTCTTCTCTTCAGTTCACTGGTATTCTCTTCCACCCACACTCCACTCTTCTGCTCAGGCAAAGCTGCTTCTGCATATTCCTGCTCTCATACACAGCTCTTCAGCTTGCACTCAATCAAACAAAAGCACATTAACAGCTGCGTACACTCAGGTTGCAGGAATACACATTTACATGCTTCAAACTAATGTATTACGCTGCCTGAGAGAAGGAAGGGGATTTTGACTATGGTTTCTGCGCAATCTCTCTCCACACTTGGCTTTTGGCTATGAAAGATCCCTCAGTGCCATGGGTGGTATGAAGACAGTGGGCTGTTAAAAACAACTCTGATCTAGCTGAAGAAATATTTGCTTTCTCCTAGCAGAGAGAATATAGGTAACAGCAAGAGGTAGTAGTAATGGTTGGAGATCAGCTTCTGCTACAGAATTAATGGCAGTTTCCAGTGCTGTTGATCTTAGAAGCTCAAAAAGCAGCTGTTAAACTAACTGCCAAACTGGTACAAGCATCAGATCAAACTCAACTAGAGTAGTTATGTTTTGTTACTTTCCTACAGCCACAGAGAAAATCATCATCTAAACTAATACAAGAGAATTAATTAATGATGGAATTAATTTTATCCAGCAAAAAGCAGAATCTTCTCTCTCATTTACAGCATAAATGTAATTAAGTTTAAACAGAACTTTCAAAATTAATTCTTACATAACTAGACGCTAAGAGTGATATTGGCTGCTGCGAAGAACGGGGCTACATGTGTTCCTGTTTTGTTCTAGCAAAATGAGTCTAGATTCTACCAGAAGTTTGCATGTTAAGTGCAAATATTAAGAAACAAAACATTCTCAGCAGTTACATTTTGTACTTCTAAAAAAAATCCCAGAATAAGTAAGGTTGGAAGGGACCTCAGGAATTGTCTAGTCCAAGCTCCTGTTCAAAGCTGGGCCACCCATGAGATTAGGCCAGGGTGCTCAGGGATTGACCCACTCGCCTTGTGAAAACCTCCAAAGATGGAGGCTGCACCTCTCTGGGCAGCCAGTCCCACTGCTTGACTGTGTTTTTAAAAAGTCAGAACCTCTCTTATTTCAATGTGTGACCATTATCTCTTGTCCTTCTGCCATGAAGCCCTACGAAGAGGCTGGCTGTCTTCTCCATGATCATCTTCTAGGTGCTGGGGTGCTGCTGTTTGGTCCCCCTGAAAATGTCTCCTCTTGAGTCTGAAGTCAGCTCCCTCAGCCTCTCCTCAGTGGACACATGCTCCAGCCTCCATCAGTTTCAGGGTCTCCACTGAACTCACTTCAGTTTACCAGTACTTTGTATTAGAGGACCCAAAACTGGATGCAGCATTCTAGATGCAGTCTAATGAGGGTAATAATCACTTTCCTCAATCTACTGGCTGTGATCCTTCCTCTTAATACAGCCTGGGATGCTCCTAGCCCAGCCTTGCTCAAGACAGCAACATGCCAGGCAGCACATTCAGCTTGCTGTCTACCAGGTCCCCCAGATGCTTTCCAGCAGAGCTGCTCCCCAGCACATATTCCTTCCCGAGTGTGGGATTTGGCATTTGTCCTTACTATATTTCATGAGACTCCTGCTGACCATTCCTCCAATCTCTCTAGGTCTCTAGTGGCTCAGCCAGTTTTGGCATCACCTGCAAACCTGTTGACAGCACACTTCTTTGCACTTTTGAGGTCACTGATAAAGCTGTATAACAGGGTAGGTCTCAGGCTAGATAGTCGTGGTACTCATCAACCTCCAGACAGAGTATGACCCACTATCCACTAAGCCTAGTCACCCAAACAGGGCTTTTTTTTTTTTTTTTAATCCACCTCATTGTCCACCAATCCAAACTGTAATTTCCTTGGTATAATACTTCAAGTGCATGCACACTTCAAGATGCCTTTAACCACAGACAGAAAAGAACAAGTACAGAGCTGCAGGCTGAAACCTATGCCTGGCTGCATTGCTAGACCTTTAAGTGCAGCTTGAAGAGTACAATTGTGATGTATTGCTGCCTGAACCAAAGAGCTGCAGGATCAAAGGTCTATCCAAATAATTTGACAGAATACTTCAGTCCAAAGTGTGGCCTTCTAAAGTTTCTAAGACCCACTCCCAATCTGCATTTCTGCAGTCTACAAAAGAGGATAGGTCGTAGTCCAAGACGCACATTTCATTAGAGAACTTCAAATTTTCAAAGAAAATCACAATCACTGGGTTTTGTTTTTTTTTCATTACAGTGGTCTTATTGACATGTTTTACAATGATCTTTAGAGATCATCTAGATTACAGGATTACAACAGAGCAGCAGGACCAAATGTTTGATTATATTTAAAGTACTTGTTGAGGATCAAGATGGACATGCAAGATAATTTTCATTCCAGAAAGTAGCAAGATGAAGTGATTTGGTGCTGAGTAAATTCAGTTTGTGACTGAAAACCCCTAATATTAAACAGGAGTCCTGATCAAAACAGAGTAGAATCAAAACCACATATTCACGAGACAAGACATTTATATATTTGAAAACATTACAGAGGGTGCTAGCTAATTATGTTTATTACACAAAATCTTAAAGAGAAATATGAAAGCAAAGAAGTTCTTTTCAATGCATGTAAAGATGACTCTCTAATTGCCACTCCCTCAAATCATCAATAGTTGATAAAAAAATAATTAAATCGACGTTAGAAAATGAAAACAGCTACAGGAAAGCATGTATTTTTCACTTGTTAAAAGCATATTACCTAAACATAATTTTGTTGTTCTAACTTGTTTTGAACAATGTTTGCCATCCAGTGGGGGGAAAGAAGGAGGAATGGGAGCTCTCCTGTTCACTGCCTTCAAAGGCTCTGTTGGTACCTCACAGACTCTTGCTTTTTGCCTATCTATTTTAACAAAAATAAAATTTTAAAAAAGAGTCTGTTTCTTCCACAGTTGTTTTCTCAATCTGAGTCCCTCCTCTGCACTCAGAAGTACTGAAGTACTCTATGTCTGAAATTTTTAACACAAGAATCTGCTTTTCTCCAGTAGCATTTCTTCTGTCTGCTCTTGCTTTGTTTGTTGACTCTTCTCAGAATCTCCAGAACAGTATGTTGAAGACCTATGGTCTTGGACTGGTAGCTTCTTGTTCCACTTTTTTTTTTCTCCCCACAAATTTCCACATTATTTTTATATAGCCTGCTTAACACTATATTGCTTACCTATTAATCATAGGATGTGTGAGCACATATGCCACTTCTAACCAGCAATGCAGAAGCACTTGCTTTTGCTATTGCTAAGCAAAAAGTAAAGAGTACCATGCATGTTAATTTACTCTGTATTAGGTTCCTCCAAAAACATGTGCCTTTAGAAAAATAACCAAGTCTACCTTTAGACTCTACAAGGATTTCTGCCAAGATTGTCCCCTGGAAAAAAACAAACAAACAAACAAAAAACCAAACAACAAAAAACCAACACAGCCCCCGCAACCAAAAAAATCCCTCCAAACATTTTGGTTGTGTTGTTCTGCTCTTAATTCTTAGTGCATTCCTAATGTCACATAAGTAAGAAAAATGGACACACATTCTACAAAACTGATGAATTGAATGAATAAATCAAGTCCTTTATTGATATAGTAGATTTATTGATTTTCACTGTGTTTACCAAGAGAAGATCGTGGCTCAGGCTCTTCCTCATTCTTCATTTTCTGAGGAACACATAGCAAAACAGAGACAAGTGTGGGGTAGAGACTCAAATTCAAAAGTATGATTTGCTTTTGTAAGTAGCTCAGCTGGTCATAGTTTTAGAAGCTATAAATAACACCATAAGGGGATCAAATCTATTGATCCCAGAAGGCCATTTACATGTGAGCATTACTCATACAATGGGACACTCACACTCTATTTAAGTGGCTTTTTTCCCTTAAGTCTGCAAGATATACAATGCAAGACAGCAATTAAGATTAAAAAAAAGAAAGAAAACCATTTTATATTTCAACATTACAACGTCTTAATGCAATTGATCTAAATTTTGATCTAAGAATAAAATTGCAGAAGTTAAGGCAAACACACATATATAAAAAGTATTTTCATCTTGCAATGGTTGAAGAGTTTTTAAATAGCAGTATCAAATAACTGCATTCCTTGTTTGCTTGTTTTACATTGCCACTAAAAATAGACACTGTCTTACCCAAAAGATCATCCAAAGGACATAAGAATAGTAATATTTTGCATTCACTGTTTCAGAACATACTCCAGTACACTTCCATTCAGATCCATGGATTGCCTATAGCATCTGTTTATTATTTTTAAAATTCTATTCCTAGCTGTACTACAAAAAAAAAGTGAGTTTTCCCTTAATGCCAGGAAACTTTTACCATTTACAAGCTTAGAAAAAGCATACAGCTGATGCTGCAGCTTTATCATTTATCTCAAGTGCTGAATTAACTGTACAGTAAATAAACAGTAAGAAATATATTGAGGAAAACATGGTCCCAACTGACTCAAACCTCACAGTACATTGAAAAATGAATTCAAGTACAGTCTTAGCCTTTCAACACACAAAGAGCCTCCAATTTCTTTATCAATTTTAGCTAGAGCTAAGGTTCCACTTCAGTGCATTGTTGGATCAGGAACAGATTATTTAGAAGCTTTCAGAATTAGATTCCAAGCTACTTTGTATTTATAAGCCCATGCATATGTCTAAAATTGTGTGTTCTTTATTCAGGTGTGTCATGGTTTAACCCCAGCTGGCAACTAAGCACCACACAGCTGCTCGCTCACTCCCCCCACTGAGATGAGGGAGAGCATCAGAAAAGTAAAAGTGAGAACACTCACTGGTTGAGATAAGGACAGTTTAACAGGTAAAGCAAAAGCTGTGCACACAAGCAAAGCAAAACAAGGAATTAATTCACTGCTTCCCATGGGCAGGCAGGTGTTCAGCCATCTCCAGGACAGCAGGGCCCCATCACACCTGACGGTGACTTGGGAAG
>JANZLQ010000056.1:28908149-28921059 GCA_026212715.1 Elanus axillaris | reverse complement strand
AGTTGGGAGGGGACACAGCCAGGGCAGCTGACCCAAACTGGCCAAAAGGGTATTCCATACCATGGGACGTCATGCCCAGTATATAAACTGGGGGGACTGGGGGTGGAGGATCACTGCTCAGGGACTAACTGGGTGTCAGTTGGCGGGTGGTGAGCAATAGCATTGAGCATCACCTGTTTTGTATATTCCAATTCTATTATTGTTACTATTATCATTTTATTATGCTTCCTTTCTATCCTATTAAACTGTTCTTATCTCAACTCATTAGTTTTACTTCCTCCCCCCCGACTCTCTCCCCTATCCCACTGAGTGAGGCAGGGAGTGAGTAAGCAGCTGCGTGTTGCTTGGCTGGCTGGGGTTAAACCACAACACCCTACAAAACTATCCTAAACAACTTAGAACCCTTTCTCTAAAAGTTGAGCAGGATTTGCTACCCATAGAGTTGCATCCCCTTCATGACCTCTCCCTTTTGTTCATGAGCAATCGTAACTGCGTAGGTTCTATTAATCTTCATCCAATGCACTTCTCAAGTCTTCCTCCACTCCTCTATTTTGCTCTCATCCTGTTACTGGGTTTTGGGAAAACTTTTTTAATAATAGCAAGTAAGTTTAACAGCAAGAAACTATTATAAGCATAGGAATTGTTGTTTGTAACCCAGTTAATACTTCCCATTTTATCACAAAACAATTAAAATGGATTTAGTAACTTTCAGAGTTCCCTGTCTGTTTGAATGCATAGAAACCATTTTAGCACTAGCCTTGTGTTGTACTAAATGACTTTTTATTAACTCATAAACAATAATTCCTTGAAAAGCTTGAGTACCATCAAGCTTCTCCTTTTGAGTCTTAAAGCAACTTCAAATAGGGGAATACATTTACAGAAAAACGTGTTAGCTAACTATTTAAGAAAATATTAGGCTCTGAGTTTAAATGCGAATTTTATTTTCAAAATGCTTACTAGTTGCTTCATGATATGTTCCAGTTTGATTCATCTTAGAGGACATGAACAAACACCACCACCAAATCAGGTATACATGCGGTATTTAGAATGATAACCATTTCCAGAAAGATTCTTGATGTACGTGAGATGAGTCTTTTTAGACTGCAGTAGCAGTAAGCCAAGAACTTAGCATTTAAGTAAACAATATTTGCAGGCATTTACACAGACTTTCAGACTACTGGACTAATCCAAGTAGCAACTAACAGCTACAATTAGCAACAGTTGCTGTAACAACTGTTCACAGAAGCGTGACAAATATTTTATAGAAATGTATTCAGAAAGCAAAAAAGTATATTTTGGGTTGCCACTGCCTTCATTATTATAAAACAACATAGCTTAATAATTATTACTCTCCAGTGGCTTTTCATCAATTTTTGTGAAACTAGCTGATCGAAGTCTAGTTATTAATTAAAAAATAACCATCCAGTTTAAAAAAAAAAAGACACTAATCAAATCAGAATTAATGAGTTTGGAGACTTAAGTGCCACTTCATTCCAAACCCTGTCCAGGGCCTATTAAACTGAGGAGTAGCTCTCCTTTGTCCTCAAAAGATTTTGAATCAGAGTATCTATCATTGCTCCTTTCTATCATAGCTGGCCTGCTCTATCAAGGTCTGAGAAAGGAAGCTTAGGCTGTTTGCTTCTGCTCTTCAATTTTTCAGAAAATGAACAGATTTCAGTTCCATCTTCTTCGTGAGGAAATCCTGATGATTAAATCTGGAATGTGTAAACACCCAGGACCCTTCCTTCCATTTTAGTGGCATGTTCACTAGACTAGAACCATGTCTTTGTTGATACTCCTTTTTCTTGTCTACCGAGTCTGGCAATTTGGGTTGCACAGACCTACTGCTTTACTGGCAGCCCTTGAGTTTAAAATTTTTCTCTAAGGTAGATTATACAGTTTATAATTCTCTCAAATCAGGGATGGACTTGCAAAGCTGCTAATATCTGTAGGATCAAGGAGACTTCACGGCATACACAGTACAACTGGGCAGTATATTATTTGTATGGATTTATCTATAACCTGAAGTAATAAGAATGCCAGGTCTTAATTTGAACTGTCTCCTGTTTTCCAACTGACACTCCAAAGCATCTAATGGGTAGCATTATGGATACCAAATGAGATCCATGAACATTCTACATGTTAACTTAAATAAAAAAATTGTGTGTGCCTGTGTGCTTATCCACATGTATCTGGTCTCCTTGTCTAAGAAGGCATGTAGAGCCCACACATAAGGTATACTTAAAAGCTGAGGTTTGCACAGACTAACCTGTATATGCCCAGGTCTTTTGCTGGATTAGAGTTACTACTGATCTTATTATTTCCCCACCCCTACATTTCAGTTGTTAGACAACTGTCTAAATACCACATCATGTAGCTACAATTTCACAAAAAGAAATACCTAAGAGGAAAGTTATTATCATTAGCAAGCTCACTGAAATCTTTTGTAAGAGAGTATGGAATTAGAGAAGAGAAAATTAAATATTTCTTACTTCAGGTGTCTAAGCTGCAATAATAAACTAACCTTGTTTCTGCCAACATTCATTGTGCTTCTTTCACATACTACCATTTATTTAAAAACTGTGACTGTTGGGTATATCAACAGTGCAATCTGTTTTTTTAAGAGCTATTCCTAAGCATATCCAGAAATCTTCTGGTTAGCATACAAGAGCACAAAATAATTACAGCAATTTCACCTAGAAAAAGATAGACTTCCTATCTTCCCCAAAGTCTACCATGTAGTACAGATTTGCACACTATTGTAATTTGAAACGTCATTTCTATAAGTTATTTGGAGTCCCACAAATGTTTTTCTTCTCCAGATATAGACAGCATTAAGGAGCTGATTTTCAGAAGTGCTCAGCATTCAGATCTGAACAATCAGACTTCTTTAAAAAGGGGTCATGTTTAGAACAAGAAAAGACAAAGCACTTCCTTTTGTTTGTTGCTAAGCCTTGGTTTGTGTGTGTGCAGAATACCTAGTATTCCTCATTAGTATCAGTTACAAGTCACATGAGTCCATGAATATTCAGAGGACTTCAACAAAGTCACTCACCTGAGTTATCCAGAGAGCTCAGTATGAAATTAAAGAGTGAACATCTTAAACCAACTTAAAATATACAATTACAAAAATGAAATGGCAATTTCCTCACTTTCAGTGCCATTTATAAACAGAACATTGGCTCTGTGCAATAAGCATGCACTTGCCTTATTTCTTTTTAACTTAAGGAAGAGCTTTAGTAAAAAGATAATGTTTTAATTTAAAATTGTTCAGTGGGGCATCATCCTGATTAAAAAAAAAATCCTCAGATAGCTAACTTAATATTTGGGAAAGAATACCTACAGAAACTGAGCCCAGGCTTTGAGCTTAGAAGAGCTGAATGAAGGCAGTTGCAGTTGTTTGATTCCCCTCTACTCCACTTTCAAGTGGACACTTTTTATTTTTTTTGTTCTTTTTGTTTCTAATCCTAGAAAGAAAAAGAATTCTGAATGGAAACCCAATTCCGTTCCCAGCCTTTAGCTCCTTATTTTGCAACCAGAAAATTTGTATTTTTCCACGTTTTTTTGTTATATCCCTCAAATGAAAAATGGGATGTTGGAGCCCTCCTGCCTCTCATTTCCCATCAGAATACTCCTCTTTCTAGTTGTCTGTAGCACTCTCTGCAGTAGCCAGCATCTTCTATTGATAGCTATAAATTTTAACTGGAAATATTTAGTTTTAAACAAAGTCATATCAAATGGCTTTTGCATAATTAGACTTCCTAAGGCACACATCCAAATAAGGAAATGGGAATAAGTCAAATCATTCAGTGTTCCCCAAACTGAAACAGAATCAACTTTTTCATAAACTGAAGTTATTACATCCCTCCTTGGATCTTAATGCAATAATATAAAATTTAATTTTAGTCATTTGCAATTGTTGCAAGTGTAGATTATCTCTTTACTACTACAGAATGAATGAGATCCGTTTAATCTTCATTGTTATAATCAGAAGTCATTAACCTAAACTAGAAAGCTGTGAAATTAATGTTGCAACAGCTTCAAACTTCTGCATGTTTGCTGAGGGATTTTTTTTTTTAAAAGCAGCAGAGCATAGGTTAATTACTTCAAGAGAGTTGAAGAATAATATATTTTCTCCAGATTACTCAACAATCTTTTTATTTATTGCTCTTAAACAAGAGTGTAATTTAATCCAGCTATTCAACTTTTTCCAGCAATTTCAGTTTAGCATAACATTTGCAATTTAATTAAATGCTAATAAAATACACCACTCGTATCACCTGCAGACCAGGATGTGGGTGGCTCAATTACTTCACTGTTTACAGCTCAGTGAGTTGTGAAGGGCAAATGGAAACTTTTTCACATTACTAAATAGCAGTTATTTGAGAACTAGCACTGGAGGAAGATATGAATGTTTTGTCTCCGATTCCAAAAATAGAAAAATAAACAGAGAGGCAGAATGGCTCTATCAATGTTCCCTTATGATAAAGAGAAAGAAAAAACAGAACTCAACTCTGATTAGTAATTAGGTTGTCTTTTAAAAAAAGAGAGAGGTAACCTTTCAAGAAAAAGAAAACCTGATTTTTGTTGTGCTATTTATCAGTCCATGTCTGTACAGATCTTAGTCTCATATTTCTTCTGATTTATATATATATTTGTAAGGCAACCTTTAGGTGGTTTGCTAGAATTATTAATTGTTTATTTTTTCCCACCTTGTTGGTAACTGCTTTTTTTTTTTTTGTCATTAAAATATACAATAACTCATAATGGCCTGGTGAAGTTCACAGGTTTCCTTGGAATTTTCCTCCAAGTTCTGAGCAGGTATGAGAAAAGTCTGTTCTACCCCAAAACGTGTTTAGTGTCCACTAAGCTAAGGAAAAAACCAGGAAAGCTTCAGTGCAAGATTCACACTTTCCTATGTAATCTTCCTTCTCTTGGTCTGATGCTAATATTAGATACTATAGCCACAGATACCAATATCCACATTCAACTGTAGTCATTTGGGAAAATACTTCATTCAGTCTGCGTTCATCATGCATATCCTGGGCATCACTTTTCTTTATTCTCTCTGTCTTTCAGTAGACAACTACTTTTCTTAAACAGCTACCACTTCAGAAAACTGAGTTTAAGCTTTCTTGTTCTCCAGCTGCAAGGACCAGATGTTGGTCATTGGTGTGGTAAGCACAGGGCAGCAGGACCCCACAGAAAGGGTCTGAGCCTGCTGCCAGGCTGCCTCTGCTGTCCCAGTGCCCCTCTAACGGGGCACAAGCACGGCTGAAGGAGACCAAGAACATGAGGTGACACAGCCGAAGATGACTGGCATCATCCTCATTCTCAGTTGCTATTCAAGTGGCCAACAGCGTGAAGGAACTTAAGTACGCTTTGAATCAGTATCCCTGCTTCCCTGGTACACAGGACTTACTATAACAACAGGCAAGCTTAGTCCTTTGCATGTCTAAAGAAGAGGAGGTCAATCTCTGGGGTATTCAGAGCAGTCAATGGGTTGCATGCAAATAGGCACAGGAACTGCGGGACAGTTTTGACAGGAATGATAGAAAATGGCTTAGCATACTGCTAATCGTCAACATGGGGCTGGGGAGCAGCTTCAGAAGAAGTGCCGAATAAAGAAATCGTAAACCAGAAAGACAACAATAACACTGTAGGTATTTCTGGATGTTTTTCCAAAGTGTGAAGACAACAAAGGGGGAAAATACTGATATGCTTATGTGAAGAAAAAAAAAAAAGTAGAGAAGTAAAATTAGCATCACTCAATTTGAAAAAAACAAGCAAGCAAAACCCACTGATCTCTCTTCAAAAGGAAGAAAAAGATCTTTGCTTTCATGTGAGCACAAGTGAGGCGTTATTTGTGTGTCTATCTGATTTGCATCAAGCCTGGGACCCAGGATGTGACCAAAGTCAAAGTGGATTAGCCTCCAGTTCTTTGTACCAATGACCAGTGTACTTGGGTTCATGGTTGAAGAGCAGGTGTTGGCAAGACTGTGGAACAGAGATTTGAGCTTTTATCTAGAAAAATCCTTAAACATCAGCTTCTTTGTATACACTGTGGGATCTACCTAAAACTTACCAGTTACCTTCTGTTGTTGACTCATTATCCAAGAAATTTGCACTTACCTGAAACAGTGGTGTCTATTGCATAGTTAATGCTTTATCTACCAGGCTATCGTCTCAGCTGCTATCTTCACTCAATTTTGAAGCCTATCTTGACCAATAAACTACTCTTCTCTGGTATTTTTCTCCCTGCTATACTTCCTCCATCTATATATTCCCTACTTGAACAAGCTTGTCAACCTCTCTTCTGATAAGAGCCCATTCTCAAGACCCATATCTACTGTAGTATCTATTACAAATTGTTCAGTAGATCAGAATTGCACATACTGGATTTTGGCACAAGGAAATCCTAGGAAATAAAGCTATTATTTTTTCATTCTTAATATAAGAGTTTGAAACTTCATCTGATCCAGATCTAATAATCTCAGTGGAATTAAATAATTCTCTAAACTAAGCAAGAGGTGAAAATGAGAACTACAAAATTTTAGAGCTACATCTTCAGAATGGAAATTTCTGACACAATTAGGCAGAAAAAGACACCACCTCATTGTTCTGCAAAATAGCTCCTTTTTTGAAATTTGTGCTACCATCTTTAGTTATAATGCATTTTCACCCAATAATGGGAAAAACCAACAAACCATCATTAGTTAAGGCAAAAAAATAATGTATTTATGGATTATTATTTTTTTAAAGACTGTGATATAAAAATGACTGTTTAACAGTAATCAACCAACAAACTTCACTTTGCAATATCTACTGCTCCTCCTACTAATCTGGGTACTAAGTATTCTTCAGATTTATGGCAAAGCAACTAGTTAGATTTTCAGTATATGATGGCACACAGAAGGCACAAGTTGAAACTTTATCCCTGAGAAAGAAAATAGTCCTGTATGTGAACATCAGTCAGATCACTGAAAGAAAATACTAAGGAAATGGCTGCTGGGAAACTTACAGGAAAACAGGGAAAAAATACTTTATGTACGATCACAGATAAAACCACATATGCTGGACAGAGAAAGAGCAAGCACTTTGATTAGCAGATTAAGCATTCAGAAATGTTATGCTAAGAGAATGGAGACTAGAACAGGGCATTTTAGGGGAAGCTTTAAAGGAGAAACATAGAAACAAATGCAGAAGAAATACGCTAAAGAGTAAACTAGCAAGATACCACACAAGAAAATACAAAATAAATAGCTCTAAAACGAGCTCTAAATTTGTTCTAAAAACCTGACAGTATTGATTTTGATTTTATGTTTTATTTTTACCTAGTCTAGTTAATCATAACCAGGTTGGGTTTTTTTATTCTTTTCCTCTTCTATTCCTTCCCTTTCCCCTTGTTTTGTCATCAAACGAGTGCATGAACAAAATCTGATGTGGCTACATACTTTTAATTTTGTGGAAAATGAGGAAAAAATATGTATTTTCCTTACAGGTTTTTATATGGTTTGTCAAAACTGGGAAGCATGGACTAGCAGAATTGGATCCATTTTTAATGGAGACTATCACTTTACACATAGGAAAGAAGAATTAGAAAACACGTCATCATTAAAAATTGATGTACAACATCACCACCCCCACCCCTTTTCTTTTTCCACTGCATTTTTCAGCTTCCAGGTTAAACTGTATTTGGAGGCACAGTACTGTCATGCTGCACAAATTTTGTCACCATACATACACAGTCTATGACATCCCATAATACAGATATTACAGATATTCATCCCACCATAGTACATGAGAATGGATGACAAAGAATGGATGACAAAGGAGAAAGCCAAACACTTTGGAGGGTGATGCTTCCCGCTTCAGAGCAAGTTCCAGTAAGTAAACACATCAATCTGTAACAACTGCAACATTAGGAACAATGGACTGTGATAAACAGGTTGATTTTATTCCTTGCATCATTATTAATATAAACCATGATTCAGACAGTTTTTGATTAAATACTTGTAAAATAAATTATTTTCAAGGGCTTATTCTGATTGTATCATTCCAAAAAGCTTAGAGGGCCATCAATATTGCTTGACAGTGACTCAAAGTGCTCATACATATGTTTTCACTAGTTAATTGAGCTTATCGCCAGGGAGCAAATATTAAAATTTGATAGAAGCTACAGCATGGGAAAGTCAAAGCAGAGTAGAAAGTGTTATGGCTACGTATTCAAGCATTTTCAGAATGATTGTGGGTTTGCCTATCAAAAAAAAAAAAAGATATTAAAAGCAATCTGTACGCTTTAAAAACATGTAAGACGCAGAGAAATCTTTTACCTTGAGGAGTTCTTACTGTAGAGAGTCAATAAGCCTGAAGATGGAGCATGCCAAGACTTGCAAGGGAAATTTTACGGACTGTGCTGTGTAGAGGTAGGAAGACATAATAATCTCCAAATAAGGTCAAACCAGGATATTTCTGTGACGTAAAAAATTATGCCCCACTAATCTCTTGAAGAGTCAATAAAACAGTGGCACAGGGACAGAAAAGAGGCAATTAAACTAAAATCACAGCCTTAGGTAGTCTTTAATATTTCAGATTAATCAGATGAGGATCAACTATTTAAAAATTGAGAAGAATTAGTTATCAATTCCAAGATTTTCACATATAACATAGCAGTACTTATGATTGGGAGTATATCTGAAGTTACTATATCCTTTAACATCAGTTAAGTTAAAATGTCCTATTCAGAAGTGAGAAGAGGCTAAAGTGAAATTTAGGGGATTTTTTTCTTTGTTAAGATCTCCAGACACGAAGCCTTTGAGGTCAGTTAGAATTTTCTTGGCTTTATTGTTTTAAATTTTTGAAGTTACTGACCTATTTTGCAATCACCAATAATAAATCAGTTTTGTCTTAATGGATTTTCTGAAAATTAATGAGTGAGCAAATATCAACATTAAAAAAGCTACTATAAAATTATTATAAACCAATTAAAATAGAATAATAAAGGTCACAATAGGAGAGATACTTGATAAATCATCTTATTAACAAATTATTATTTTACATCCCAAATTAACACAATACATTATAAATCAATCTTGGGGTCAACAGAATAATTAATTACATAATGTTAATTCAGTATCAGAAAACTGAAGCACTGTTCTCCTTTAATCTAAAACCCCAGATGGTATTCTATCCAGAACAGTAAACCTGACCTAAGTGGTAGAGGACCCAAACAGCCTTTCTGGTTCTTTTGCTCAAGAGAAGTTTCCCAGAGGAAGCAGTGAAATCAATTTAGCTGGTCTTAAAGCACCAAAAATAGCTATTCCAGCTCAGCACTTCAGCCCTCTCTCCTCAAATTTCTGCTCAGGAGTGAGTATTCTTGCTTCCCCTCATACACCGCAACACTAAGCATGTACAAGGACCTTGCCTGGGGTGACAAATAAACTACTCTTGCAGTCTAATGTATCAAATTCCAGTAATCCTTTTTTAACCTTGATGGCAATTAATGACTTCCAGATGTCAGTTTTGAGGTTTCAGAGAGGTATTCAAGGTGCAACATAAACTGTGTGCCTATATTTCCATAGTTGGTTGTAACACTGAAGACACTCTCGCCCATAAAACCAACCCCAAACCCTAAATGAACTAGGTGATACCTTTCATGGGCCCCTGCCCTGACACACAGAAGTTATAGTTCTGAAGTAACCTCAAGGGTTAATCAGGTAGCAGTACTATTTATTTCTTCTCAGTAGCTTCATGAATGTTGCAATAAATGCATGCAGTGGCTATTGAGGGCTGCCTTGGTTTTGGACAGAATTTAAAAAAAATTTAAAAAAAGAACCTGGGGAAATAGCCACAGGACATCATCTACTTTTAAGTTTGTTGCAACGTAAGACATGTTATTCTGGGGTCTTGACTTCTTCCATTACCAGTAAAAGTAGTATTTCACTAAAGTGGACTGTGTTGCAAGATGCCATTCCCTTTGGGTCATTCTCAGCTTTTGCAGTAAGAATTCCTCAGTCTCATGAACATTTGCAGCAGCAGTAGGTAAACGCGAAGGTTTACAGAGACTACTAAGGGAAAAAAAAAAGTGTATGTTTAGGCAAGAAGAGGAAGGACATCAGTCGGCATGATTTCTGGTCCAAAGAGTTTACAATTTCGATGTTACACTTGACCTACCAGAACAGTTTCACTCATGCAGCTGTGTGATGCACAGCATGGACAAAGTACTGCTAATCCTGCCACAGCAGGGCAGTTGCAGTGCTTCAGTTGTGCTAGAGCAGGCAATCTCAGTCATGGTGAGAAATGTATGCAGATTAAAAAAAAACAGAAGGAAATGGTGAAAGGATTATAAAAGCAGAATAATACAGCAGAGGTTACATTAGACTTGCTACCCAGTCACTCAAACATTACGCAGTCATGACACAGAAAATAAGCCTTCCTTCCTGAAGGATAGCTCTGAAGATGTTTTGCAGAGTGTCTTCAAAGCAGGAGTTGGAATATTCAGTAAAATAAAAAATACATAGGAAATCAACTCCTACACTCTTTTACTTCAGTTTTCAACAAAAGTTGCAGTATATGTAGTTGGTTTAGCTACTGTGTGCCTGCACAGTCTGTAATGCTTCTGACTTTGCAAGAAAACAAACAAAAACCACTCTAGACATTTTCTCAGAACATGAAATAGATTCATTTCTTTCTGATCTAAAACATCTAAGCTATGGAAAACATTTCGAGACTCAAAAGGCACTATTTGAAACTATTAGCTTTTCCTTAAAATCTTGTTTGTTAAAAAGAAATAAAGAACTGTCAGAACAAAGAATTTTAAACACAGTTTTGAAGAAATAAGGTTTTTGGCAGTTTGCAACCCCCTAGCAAGCAAGCTTAGTTTTCAGTGTTAACAGATTGTTCACACACCCTTCAAAGGAGTACTATATGCCTGAAACTTAGATTTCTTTATGGAGATTACAATACTTGTCAGAGCCAAGAACCAGAGTTTTCAACAGAAATTGACAGTGGACTTACATTCTGGATGGTTGTAGAGAGAACATTTTGTTAGAAAGTACTCATTAGCACAAGTTCCAAGTGTAGCGCTTCTAGATATTTTCCATATAAACATCCTTCCCACTGGAAAACAGGTTGGATTGGAAACTTAAGATTCACTGGGAGCAACATTTAGGTTTAAAAAAAAACAACAAAAAAAACCCAAAAAACAAAGAGCAGTGAAGCCTGTGAAACTGGTTATGAAGCTTCATGTGCTAAACTGGTAAAAAGTTCAAAACAAACAGAAAATTGTACATCTTTACACATTAGTTAGACAGTTATGTTGTGGAACTCCTTGCCAAAAGACAGTCATACAGATAAAAAGTTACAAGACAACATAAGAAAAAAGAAATCCCTGCAGACATATTAAATGCAGAGAGGTGATATCTTCTGACTTTAGAAGTCCCCAAGATACACATTGTTTGGGACTGGAATACTGGGGAAGTGCCAGTGACAATTTTTATGTTCTTTCACACCTTGCTTAAACATTGTCAATGCCCCTCACAAAGAGTGGATTCAAAGTGAGAGGAATCTTTGACGTTAACCCCTATAATAGCCCCTATATTTCTAAATCAAAACAAAGTTAAAACCAGGACTGAAAGACATATATAATCATCCATTTCTACTAATTATGTGGTCACAATAGGGTGGTAAATGTTAAAGAAAGATTCAGAGGGTGAAATTGTGAGATTTCCTTTACTAACCTCGTAATGGGTTGCCCCAAGAAATAAGTAAGCATGATATTGAGAGATTATATTAAATCAGAAATTTGTGAATTAGAAATTTGATCTATTAATCCTTCTGCTGAATATAGTAATAATGCACATAAAAAAGCCAATGCAGCTACTTTCAAAGTATAGACCCTTTTCAAATAGCTTGATAAAAGGCAGCACAAGAAGAAATAACTTGCATAATCTAGGTAAATCCTGAAGTGCTGACAGACAATTTATTGAGATTATATTTTTAGGTTTATTTGCTGTAAGTTATTTTCTTTGAAGTTTTCTCTCTCCACAAATGCATTACCTGTGCTAAATCGACAGAAATGAGGTGGCATCTCATTTATCGCTATGGGGGAACTCTTGATAATGTAAGCACTTTTATAACACCACATTATGTATCGTATAATAGGAGCCGAGAATGATTTTATTCATACTATCCTTAAATAAAAAATAAGAAAGCAGTAAGAAACATGGTTCTTCTGAAATCCTGATAATAAATAGCATTTTTGTTCATGTTGCTAGTACAGAATAATTCAAAAAGTAATTTCAGGGATACTTGCAAGTCTAATTTCAAGGAGCAGGAAAGATACATTTTAGTTACCTGAGAAAACTAGCATCCACTTGTGGAAGAGACAGATTAACACTTGCAGTTAGGTAATATTTATAATCACAGTCTAACTTGAACTACTTCCTTGCGCTTCCCCCCAAATTTGCATATTTTTAGACCAACTCTCTACGAGCTCCAAATTTCTTAGAGTACAGAGGGAAAACAGCCAAGCTTCCACTTGGTTTATGACATCATTTTTCTAATCCGATCTTCTCCCTCGGTATTGTCTGTTGAAAAAGTATTCTGAAGGCTTAAGCAATTTTCAAAATACAAAACCTCTCTCCTTATACTTGGAAATAGATGTGCCAAGTCAAAAATAAGACAGAATGAAAATACACTAGTGATCTATAGGACAGTATTAAGACTGCCTATTCAAGATGCTAATTAGTCTCTACATTGCAAAAGTGCTGATTAAGTAGTTCAATGCTGCAAGAAGGGTAATACCATTCCTCCCCCTCTCCTCACTGTGTGACCCTGCCTGCTCTCTGTTATTAGCTCTAGTACTTGCCTGATTGCACAGTAAACCTATTCAACACAAAAGGCCGGGGGG
>JANZLQ010000056.1:28856728-28880494 GCA_026212715.1 Elanus axillaris | reverse complement strand
AAAAATGTTATCACAGAGGCGTTACCACTATCGCTGATTGGCTCGGCCTTGGCTGGCGGCGGGTCCATCTTAGAGCCAGCTGGTATTGGCTCTGTCGGACATGGGGAAGCTTCCAGCAGCTTCTCACAGAAGCCGCCTCTGTAACACCCCCCACTACCAAAACCTTGCCACAGAAACCCCATACACAGAAACACAAAGACAATAGACACCAGACAGTGGCAGAGTAGGGATCAAATGCTAGAGTATTTAGACATCATTACCTATCAGGAAACTATTCAATTATCCACTGCAATAATACCTGTTGCAGCTTGAGTTTTTGCATGAATTATAATATCTGTAGAAAGAATGGCGTGCAAGTGACATTAGCGGAGTTTTGTCAAAAAGCATCAGTTCCTAAAACAATTCCTTTTGAAATAAAAATCCTCTTAAGTTTTGTGAGTCAGATGCTTAGATGGCACAAATCAGTGCAGCTGTACTTTAGCAGAGCTATGGTGGAACAACTAACTGAGGACTTCCTGACATAGAAAACTTCCCACAAATACTAGTACGTTGAAAACATGATGTTTAAGGCCAATGTCGTAAGGGGGAACTAATTTTGCAGTGCAGGTTTACCTTTTTGATACTGGCTTTAACAAAACCTATTGGCAAAATTTTGGTATTTGTGGTAACTCCCCTCTTTCTGCAGTGCAGATCTACATGAACAACGCTTTAGGTTGAATACATGCAAAAGTATGCCAGGTTTTTTACTGATGTCAGAATTCATAAATCTTCATGTTAGAAACAGATTTAAGTACTGATTCTTCCTCAAACTAAACTGAAATTTATTGATGAACAAGACTTTATAGAATAAGAAGGCTGGCTTTCTAAATACTAACTTCATTTGGGGAACTTGATTCAAACAATTTTATTTCTCTGTGCTTTCTGTATTCAGATTGAAGTCAATAATCCTGCTTCCGCTTCACAAGAGTATTGTAAAGAATAATGTCCATAAAGTAAACTGACAACATTTTCATCAATTTCCAACCATAAAATTGATCTTTGTGGTAAACCTGAAACCTTGTGAGATGATCCATATGACTGAAAACTTGCTGGCCTTTCCTTCCTATGGATGAACTTAGATGTCAGCAAGGAGAGCTGCAGAAGCATCATCAACCTCAAAGTTACTGGCAGCTTGGAAGGCAAAGACTTTGGATGCTCTGAACTAGTCTTCCATAAGACATACAAGCACAAAGGGAGTCCTAGTCTGGTACAAGCTACCATGACTTCTCAGGTGTCACATGGAAGCAAAACAAAAGCAAAGCTAGTAACATTTATCTTTCATGCACTGAAATGTCACAACCTCACAAAGCTGAAGCCAATAATGCTGCTAAGCAGTTAGGAGTAGAACTGAAATTAAAAAGTGAAAATGATGCTGGGAACTGACAACACACATCTCAGTGCTGGAAAAGCCACAGTTTCACAATTGTGAAAGGACACTATAGAAAAAATTTGCATAAAGGGGAAGCCAAAACAACTCTACATACACAGCAGATGAAATATAAACTAGTTGAGGATGAAAGCTTCACTGGCGATATCAGTAACACAGCCTTGAAGCAATGCTAAGCAAGACCTGCATGCAGAATTGTTAAAGGAATCCCTGCCAAAGACCAAATTCCAATTTCCAATTGCAGTCCAAATTCTGTGAATTATGGCTGAACATCAGGCTGAAACAGTTCTAAGCAGGTTTTCTACTGTTTGGCCACTGCCACTCAATATAGGAGTAGAATACTTCATATTTGCTTCACTAGTTTTGTTCAAAAGATATTCCCAGTATATCCAAGGCTAAGAACTCATCCTGTCCCTCAGTATCTGTAAGTACCAGTGCCCAAAATAGATTGCTTGAGCCAAGTAGAAAGGTTTTTTTCTTTAATCATTACTTGACTTACTAAAATAGTACTATAAGTTTTACAAGAGTTAAGTCATAGTGTAAAGTGCCTCAAGGCTTTTTTGTTGTGCCTATAATGTGGAAAAACAAAAAAAAAGTAGTGGAACAAGTTACAATAAGTTCTTTTTTCACTCCCTACTTTAAAAATGTTTTCACCTTCTAGGAACAGTGCCCTGTCCCACAGGTTTTGTCCCTCTCCTTTTTCACCATTTCAGTTTTCTACAGCTGCTTTTTATTTTAACTTAAAAGCAACAGAAGTTTTCCCCGTGTTTCTTTGCTTTTTAGGGGTTTACATAAACGTGTAAGTCTTCTCCCACAAAATTTTCTGGTTTTAAAAAACACTCATTCTTTCTAAGCCAAACTGCATTGCTTGGGACTTTACACAGACAGGTACTTGTTCTTGGATCCATTCTGACGTTCCATGAGGCTGCAGTGACTGTCATTATACAGAAAAAACAGCAGAACCCCTTGCTTCACTTCTTTGAGAGACAGAGGGGTAACACCACTGGTGTTTTTTAACCTGCTTTCCCCTCCCAGTCCTCTAAGAGGCAAAAGCACCTCCTTTCCAATCAACAGGAGGCCAGGATCATCAGCAGTACCCATTGCTCCTCACTCCCTACCTCAGCCTCTTGCTTTTATTACACATTGCCATTAAAACAGCAGTTCTCAAATTAAAAACCTGCTATGGAATAGCAGAGGAGAGAGCTTGGGCATGGAATGGGGTGGGGAAATTAGTGACAAAGAACTTGGAAAGGCTGAGGTCCTGAATACCTTCTTTGTCTTGGTCTTTCCTGACCACATCTGCTCAATGGCCTCTCTGGTTCCTGGTACCAGTGCTGAAGTGGAGTACAGCTCATGGCAGAAGGATGGGTAGTCCTGAGAGAAGCTAGGGACCACTGAATGCAAACTGGACGTACACCAGTCCATGGAACTGGGTGGGATGTTTCCAAAGTGGAGCTAAGGAGAAGCTGAGAGCACTGCTTTTTTTTCAGCCTGAGGCAGAAAAGGTCAAGGAGAGTGTAACAGATGTCTTCCATCGCCTAGTGGGTGGCTGGCGAGAAGCTGAAGGCAGACTCTCCTCAGAAGCATGCAGGGAAAGGAGAAGAGACAACAAACAAGGTGCACAAAGGAAATTCTGATCACATGAAAAATTGTCTACTCTGAAGCTGGTCAGACCCTGAGACAGGCTGCCCAGAGGGGTGTGCAGATACTCAGACCTTCACTGAACAAGGCCCTGTTTAAGAAGTTGGCCCAGTTTTGAGCAGCAGGCTGGACAAAGTGATCTCCAGAGGCTCCTTCCATGCAAAATTGTACTATGATTCTCTGATTTTATGAAATGCAAGCCTAGCTACAGCCCCATTTTTCTAGGACAAAAGGTTATATAAAAATCCGGTATTTTTTTCTATGATATGTTGGTTTCAGTTGAATAACAGTTGTGCCTTCTGTGTAAAAATTCATATGCAAATTTTCAGTTTGTGAAGCTATTAATTCATCTGGGAGAGAGCTTTTATTCTAAAGCTGTAGGTCAGGAAGTTCTGCTCCTGAAGCACTGCACATATGGCCAGCTGTTGCAATATTCAAAGAAATGTGATCTCTTTCACCGTATGTGTTTATTATTCGCACTGCCTTTACCCAGAGTATACATATATAAGTAAACAGAAGAAACCAAGGTCTGGTAGGGGCAAGCAAAAGATCTGATGAAAACAAGAAACAGTCAATAAATTAAAAAAATCTGAAAGAGCAAGCTGTCGCAATGCGCTCATTCATAATGGGAAGAGGAAAATAGCTCCTGGTAACTGTAGAGCATATCTAATTAAAGCCTTTGGATAGTTCAGTTGGCAGCTCAAGTGGGCCCTGACACCTTAAGGACCAAAAGAAGGTGCCGCACTGTAAATGGATCATGTGTGTAATTATCTCAGAGGGCTAAAATAACACTGCAATTCCATTACTTCAGAGATGATCTCAACATCACTCATTTTTACATTCTGTTGAACTGACCGTGCCAGTTTGGCATCTCTGTGCTTCAGCAGGCACAGTCCTAACTTTATTTACTCTGAAACCTGTAGGAATTCAAACTAAATATCTATGGTTGTATTCTGATTAGTGGCATAAAAAAGGCACAAGGGCCTGGACTGTACTTCAGTGTAAAAACCACACTGTGAGGCCTTTTGCTTTGACTAAGGACAAAAGGAAAAGCTTTTAGTGACTGGTAATGAAACCATTTTAAGAGTATAAAGTTACCTTTACAGCTTCTTGGTGGAAGACATTTCTGGCTGTTTTTTACACTCCCCCAGAACATAAAACAACTTGTTCTTCTATGTGCTATTTGCATGGTTCCCTTTTACTAGAGCTGCATATATTTGGGTTCCTCAGGATATTGTCTTTTCACTCTGGCTAGAATTTTTATCTATGTACATATTTAGGATACTGTTCCTATGTTCCGCAAAGACTGGTAAGCCTGCTGGAGAAGGAAAAGCGGCTCTAACCATCTAGGACTGTTGGATACCTTACAGTCCTGCACACAGCTACTGCATGGGCTTGTGTCAGCTTGGCAGAGCACTCACAGTAGGTTCAGTGCTTTATAAAAATGCGGATGATACAGAAAATGCATGTAAAGTTCTTTCCAGAAGAGGTCAGAAAGAAATACAGACTTTGCAGCTTCACTTAGCTAACAGTTTTCCACTTACCTTTTTATGAGGTACTGTATCAGGTCATATGACTACCAAGAGGGTGGAAACATACTTTGAACTGGTCAATCAATGTAGTAATAAAAAGCATGAAAAACACGATGGAACTTAAAGAACTACTTAATAGCAATAAAATTATTGGGAATGGTCTGAAGGGGAAGCTGAGTCAATCCAGAATGCTGTTTACAAAATTAAGTCCTGATCTCTTAGGTCAATTGATTGCACCGAAGCTTAAGTACAAGGAAGCTCCATGAAAGGAGAATGACACAGACTAACAGTATATGATATAATTTAAAAATCTCTGGCTTCCTCATCCATGAGAAATTCCATCAGTAACTATGAATAATTTTAGCAAGAATATTAAAATCTAATTTCAGGCCTATTCTATATTGATGTTGCACAAACAAGTCACAAATCAATCATTAATGGCAATACTATTAAAACAGCACTTCCCTTTTCGGTTTTAAAGCACTAACAATCACACACGTGTGTGAAAAGCAAATTCATCAGTGCTCAGAAACACATTCTTGGAGTTTGAACTGTACAAGGAAAGTACCAGAATACCATAAAATCCCATAAGGACTTTACAATTACTATATGCTCTTAGGGTTGGACATCATGGTGCCACATTTGAATATTGTGAGGTGAGTAAAATGTGAAGGGGTCTCAGAGCACTCAGATATTCACTGTTGTCTACACACACTTCAGCTCAATAGATCATAAGAGTATATGTGTGTTTTTCACCTGTCAGCAGATGAATGGGACATTTTATCTCAAATCTACCAGAATTAAATGAATACTTTAACAGTATAAAGAAGGACAAATGAATGTTAAGTTGTAACTAAGGTCCAGGAAACAAAAAATAAGTCAAAGCGTGTGTCAATGTCAGAATAAACAGAGCAATATCCTTGATTTAGACTCTTTATTGGAAAGACCCCAGTCACGAATGACTTAAATTGATCAAAAGTATTCCATCAAACAGAGGTCAGCCACCGAGCTAGCTAATTCTATTTATCTATTTTTGCCACTAAGATAAAGTGTTTACTCTATCTAACATGCTTTAAGTGAAAGTCTGTGTATGCCAACTGTAAAGCAAGCTGGACAATTGAAAAGGCCAAGTGATACAGGTAAACTATTGTGGGTGGAGGGACTGTATGGAACAAAAATCTTACTGCACTAAGACTAGTCATTCCAAATGCTAGAGCTGGATATACATAATGTGAGTATAATAAAAAAGACCAATGTGATATCCAGTTATACGTAACAGGAAGGATTTAAAACTTAGAACATTCACCTCTTTGAACTAAAGAAAATGCTTGGTGTGAAAATACTTGATGTTGCAAATACATGAGTAATTTTAAAGTTTGGAGAATGAAACAAACGAAGTGGTGAGGAGTAAGAGCAATGTAGAATAGGACAAATATAGAAAGAAATAAGACAAGCAAACCAGGTAGCTGCAATATGAGTGGATGTTACAAAACAGAGAGATGACTTTAAGAGACCAAAGCAGAAAAATGTGACAATATCTGAAAAAAGTCAAGTAAACTTCTTTTAAGAGGAGTACAAATAATAACTTCCTTAGAGTAAACTGAGGAAAGACAGTTATCCATAGAGATGTCACAGCTACAATTTCAATAATGAAGTGAAGAACAAAGAAACAAATCACATTCTTCTGTTTTCAGTTGTGTCCCAGAATACAGACACATTCAGGGATGGATTCCCATACTAATGCCTTCAGGGAAAGCAAGCTGTGGGAATAGTTCAGATGAAGCAGTAGAAACTCAGAGTTTCAGTGTATGTTTCTTGCCTCAGAATACACACGAGAGGATGACACTTGCCATGGCAGTTAAACAACAGCACAAAAGCCAGCTGCACTTCTGTCCCACCAAGACTACATATTCTTTATTTATGTATAGTCAATTGATACTACTCCATGTGATTTAATTTCTTCTGACTGACTCATCAGAAGTGAGTCACACACTTGTCAGGTGTGTGACTTTTCACCAACTCTGGAAGAGGCAGGTGAGCCTCCTGTGAGCACTGGTATATCTGCTTCTCCAATTTAATGATCAGTGTGCCTAGAGTTACTTACAGAAGGAGAGCCATGGGTGAGAAAACTACTCAGTCTTATATTCCTTACCTGGGCCCATGAAATCCAGGGTATTTAACAAATAAATAAGGACCAGGGATGGGTCAAGGAAGGAAATTATATTCTTGACTCAAACATTTTTAGAAGTTTTACTGTTTATGCTTAATCCTCATCTTCAATTCAGTATCATGCTATATTGTAACTAAAGAATAAAAAAAAAAAAAACCCAAACCCACCAAAACTTTTATTAAAAAGAATAACCAAAAAATCCTATGGGCTTTTAATAGAATTATCTCTCTCTTACAAACTATATTAATGGAAGAAGTGCACATTTCACAATTAAAAACATGGGATTGCAGAATGGGACAATTGGGCTCTATGTCTCAAGGCTTTCTGTGCTGCAATTTCTGTCTTCAAAATGAAATACTGAGGTTGTCGTGATTTACTCATAACTGGCTTGTGGTTGGCATGATCAGCCAAAGAAAAAAATTATAACTTAATGGCTAATATGGGCCATGTGCCTACAGAGAAGGAGCAAAACATTAAAAACGAACTAAAACTTATGGGTCCTAACTCTTTGTAATGTCTTCCCCCCCAAAACTGATGCAATTATCAGTTTATAATCTCCACATTGATTTCTTGACTTTTTTATTCAATATGCCTAACTGATATATTGAAAAACTACAGTGACCTCAAAATTACCTATAAGGGTTTAAGTTTTTGCTTCAATTCCATAAACTATTAATCTACATTAGTTATAAAATCTCCAGATTAGCTGGAATTAAGTTTAGGTTTTAAATGTCACATGAACTTCTGTCATACATTTTGGTATTTGACTCTTCAGCTTTCGTTCCTGTACACTGTAAGGGACATGCTGTGCAAACATTAACTGCTGTGAGTGTTTGGTGTTTTTTTTGTTTTGTTTTGTTTTGGTTTGGTTTGGTTTGGTTTTAAGAAAAAAAGACTGGTACAATACTATATTGAAACCCAGGGCCAAACCCCTTGTATTTCAAAATCAAAGTAAAAGGTGAAGTGCAAGTCATGAATATGTGCATTTTTTGTCTTCTTCCTGACAGTCAATAAGCACACTTCAAACATGTGCTTTAAGACAGCAGTCAGATGTTCATAAAGGATTTTGCACTTTGCTTGTTTTCTTCTTTTACTCATATGAGCTTCTTCAGCTGTTGCCCATGGAAACACATGCTGCACAGCTGACCACTTTTCTCAGTGCATGTGTCAGATCAAGAGCTGGGAAGGCAGTATTAGTTATTAATATATTCACCAGAATTAAAATTGTTTTAAAATTTAACTACACTAGCTCAAAATAAAGGCTCAGAGTTATAACCACATTTCTAAAAGCAGATCAAATCTCTGAACATCCTCCTTACACTGACTAGGTAGAGCAAGTCCCAACAGAGGCAAATTTTCCTGAGCTTTGAGAAAGTTTGGCTCAGATCGAATCTGAATGACATGATGCCTTATAAGATGCTGTGCATAGAAATAAATTGTTCACAGTGACGCAGATATAACCTACATATTTCTTTAGAATTTGACCCAGATGCACTAAAAAGTTATTAGGTACACAGCTGCAGAGACTGATCATTTCAGTTCCATGGATTTTCTGTAAAGACACTCTCTGGCTAATAGATCTGCCTAATTAACCACTGCCAAATCTGCTACGGGTCAAGGACACAATTGTAAATACTTCCTAAGCTAGAACCATATAGATTAATCTATTCATTTATTCTAATGCACATTAGGTCAGTAACATTTTGTTAACATATTTTAAAATCATCTATGAACTGAGTATAACCACAGGATGTAAAGATTTAAACAGATGGTTAACAATGGATTGCTGGTCACCAAATGCAATAGCTTGACAGATGACAGACTGTATATGCCCTGCCAACTTGGAAATATTACCTGGACTGGTGCTGAAACTGTTCATGGCTCGGGATTTTTTATTTGTTTTGTTTTGCTTTCTCCTTTCTTTTCACCTGGAAGCTGACTGAAATTATTGATGTAGACCAAACACAAGCACAAGTAAAATAGATATACAGAATATCTTCAGTGCAAAATCATCATACTGTCAACAATACTCTACCATTTACAAGAACTTTAGTAATCCCAAAATTCTTTTAGAGGAAATACATCATGAGGAATAGTTTCATGGTCAAAGACACAGTCTGAATTTAAGGGGTACATGAAACAAGAGCTACTATTAAGTTAAGATACTGATTTCTGAAAATCAGAAAGAGTTATCTCCTCTTTTTTTCTGATGACTATTTTTTAATTTTGTTGTTGATGTTAAAGAGCAGCAGGCAACATTATTTCAGTCTAACCTCCCACAGAATATTTTTCTTGCACAGCTCTCAATGTGCTGTTTAACCTAGGAAAGTTTAGACTGCATTTCAGGTACACTGGCACAAAATATGGCTTTTCCAATTATAGGCTGTTTGAATTTTATTAGTGAAAACCACTGTACAATACAATGATAATTATCACTTTCAGAATTATCACAAAAGCAAAATAAAAGTATATCTGCCTGTCAGTTTTAAGAGAAACTGGGTGAAATCCGGATTCAGTTTACAAAGGAGCAAAAGGAAGTCCTATTCATCCATCCAATTTCTGCCAGATTTAGAAAGTAATCAGTTTGTCCATCACAGTACTGTATATTTAGCTACATTTTCCCCAATCTCATACTAGACACTTCATGGATTCTGTTACGAGTACAGATAAAAGAATAGAAAAATTAAAACCTAGCTGGTTGTTACTGGCTGCAAAATGATGCTGTTTATAAACAGCAAAATCTCAATCCTGTATAAGTAAAAATATGTTTCCAGTTCGGCTTTCTAGCAGCTCATCACTGGAATTTTAATTCTACCTTAACATTGACTGTCTCTGAATCTAAAAATAGCCCCTTTCACGTGCCATGTGATAATCAGGTTCAGGTTTATTTGAGTTGATTAACAGATAATCAACATTTGGTACAAATGCCTGATAAAAACCCACATCCAAAGCTGTATGTGCAGAGCTGAATGTTCACTCCTGCCATCAGATTCTAGATAATACAAACCAAATGCTGTGGTTCATAAATAACGCATACGTATGCACTTGATATTGTCTCTGTAAAACAAGCTCAACATTCAAATGAGAGGGGCTAATGTAAAAATTTTAATGGAAAATTGTGCATCAGAAATTAGTATACCATAGAAAAAACACACCAAAATAAACCTAAATAAGTCATGTGGAATGTGCTGTATCTAATGCTAACCTTAAAGAGAGACAAAACCTTACTGGTTGTTTTCCAAATATTTCAAGAAATTATCTTTCCTTCCCCCATGCATGTATGATTTCACACACTTTCCAATAAGGAGGGGAAAAAAAGATAAAGCAAAACATCATTTTTTTAATAAACTGAATTCTAAACCATTTATAGTTAGGATGTTATTTTAAAGCATTAATTATTAGCCTATGCAGGAAACTGAACAGCGTATGTTTTTCCTTCAATACCTCACTGTATTTTCTTTGTTTTATATTACCCCCATTTTACAATATTATGTAAAGCTGACTTCACCACCAAGTTAAAATCTTCAATTCCATACTTAAAAAAAAAAAGACCAAAACCTAACAACAAATAATTATGCATTCTGCTACTGTGCTTTATTGCAGATCCCGTATTTGGATGACTGGACCCAGATTTTATTAATAAAATTATCAAGTATTGATCTTTGGCCAGCTGGCTCTCATTTCTCTTTTCTCCAAAAACTAATATAAATTAGAAGAAAACTCAGGAAAACATAATAAACATAATAAAACCTCATCTTCTTAGGCAATATTTGGTATTCACAAAACATTCTTAAAAATAGCTCAGTAAGGGTTGTGTTTGTTGGAACCATCTATGTACATACTCATAGAGAGCTCCCTGCTAAACTACCTAAAAATAGCAAAGCAGATAGCCTTTCAGCAAGGCATTATTAACTCTTGCTCACTTCTTTCTAAAATCTATAACTTTTGAATTGAAAAGGGCACAACAAACGTGTCACCTTTTTCTTTCCTCCTTTTCCCTCCCTATGAGTGTTGACATTCATTTCCAAACCAGCAACTTCATTCAAATGAAAGAAGCAATTTCCTTCAATTTCTTGCATGTTTCCAATTTTCAGTAATTTCCTTCAGCTTTATCCAAACCCATATGAAACAAACACTGAGTTAAGCCTTAAGCTGCATTTTCTTAATTATTTGTGGAATAAATGTTCTATTCAATATCTCACATAAAAGACCCATGGAGAACTGCGTAACAGCAATTAATAATACAGGTTTTTCTTGATATGACTCAGCAGCCCCTGGGACTTAGTATTTTTTCTAGACTCAGTATAATAGTTTCTGCTTCAGACTACAGCTCCAAAATAGTAACTTGCATTATTTCAGTAATAAATCACAAAATGTCAAACTGACATGAACTATAATAATGCTTTACTCTGTCTTTTAATGAAATATATTTCATTTAGCAAATACAGACACTACAGTAGTAAATACACATCTTACAACATATTAGGAGTCAATGATGTACAAAGATCTCAGTTTTACAAGTACTTTGTTGAACAGCTTTAACAGCCAGGAATATGTACCTCCTACCAAATAACTGTTAAATGGCTATAATATTTAGAAAATCTTTTATTTTGTCATCTGAATATTGAAAAGCTTTGTAAACAAAGCTTTCTCTGAAGGAATTCTGTAGGGTCATAAGTAGAAATTGTTCTCCTATTTGCAGTGAAATATATGTTTATTTTATACGTCATTATTGAATGTATGAGATTAAGAAACAAAGGAAAATATGACCTATAACATATAGAAATTTTGCTGTGCTGAAAAAAGTAACCTACTATGTAAAGAATTAACATGTATTCATTCAAACTATGGGACCGTTACATGTAATTTCTTTTATATGATCAGGTCTCTTTTTTCTAGCTTTATTCTGTTCTGACAACACAGGTATAAACACTTGTGCTTACCAAAGTAAGACCTTCTTTTGTACACATTTTGCCACTCCAGTATATCATATTGTCATGTTAAAACATATGCTTTTCTCCTTTCAGATTAAATCTCAAACTGCTTACATTGCTTTTTGTTTTAAACTTCAAGTCACTATTAAAGCACAAGGGGGAAATAATCACAGGATATACTAAATATCAGACTAAATTTACCAAAGGATTTTGCCTGACTCTGCTTTTTACTTCAGAAAATACGCATTTAGACACAGAAAATTCAAGACAGTGAAATGTCTGCTTTTCAGCCTCTCAATTTCTTACTCTTCTCTTTCTATCCTGTCCTTTTTAAATATGCAAAGTAATTCCAGGTTGACAAGAACAAATACTGAAGGAATTCCCAATTTCAGAATGGTGCTATTACTGCTACTGAGAACACAGCGACTTTTCCTACAGCCTAGAATGGAAATATTTAAGAAAGAAGAAAAAATGCTGTGCTTGCTTTAATTATATATAATAAGGCCAAAATACACATTTTATCTGAAGATACTAATTATTATATTACTTAGAACCAAAATTATGCTGCACATTAAAAATCACTTTTGGAAGGGTCCAATCTGCATGATACATGCAACTTGAAACTTGCTAGAAAGTCAGAGACGTCTTTTCACAATTACAATGACCATGAAAATAAAAGACAGGTTACAACCTATTTTGCTGTACAAGCTTGCTGAATCTTCATAAAACTGTATAAAAGAGAAAGACACTAATTATCAGTTACACTAAACTGCTGAAAAAAATTATATGTGCTTTAAGGTAGAAAACAGCCCAAAATGGGATGATGAGAACAAGAAATATAACGGTTATGCCAAGAGAAGACAGAAGAATATTACCAATTAAAAACCAAATGTGATTGTTGAGTAACAGAGGAGGACTGAAATATGCAGTCCAGCAATTGCATTTCAATTTCTGTAATGGATAATTACATGTTAGACTCTAATGTGGAGGAGATTCCTTTATAAAGCAATCCCTTTATTGTGCATTATACATCACTTGCTAGACACACCAGGAAAAATTCTCCTTTTTCTTGCAAACACTGAGCATTTACTTCTATATAGATATAATGGAAATAAAGTACTGCTGCATACAGTAGAGCCCTTACAAGTTTTTATTGCAAAAAATCAACTTACTATGAATCTACGAAACCTTCATGAGCTTTACATAACAATCACATGTGTTGAGATTTTAATTAGAATGCTGCATTTTGGAGTCAAACTAGTAACTCCAAAGATATAACTAGTTACTGTGTAATTTTTGGTAGCCTTTTCATATTTGCAGCATACATTCCCTGTTCCTTAAATATAACTGCCAGCAACAGAACATCAGTGGAGATCTTTTTATTTGTCAGAAAGACTGTTTATAGGGTATGAAATTACAGGGAAAGTCCTGGTTTTATCTTTTTATTGATGGTAGTAAATCAGAACGTCTGGAGATCTGCTGCTCCAAAGACCACCCTATTCCGCAGACACTCTTCCTAGGATCTCCAGTTCTGCTCTATTCATTTGCTTAATGCAAAGCTCTGCCTTTGAGGAGCTTTAAAGAAACTGGCTAACTAGCTAAAGGGTTGTAATCAGATAGAGGCATAAAAAAGGAAGTTTTCCAAAGAGTATGGTTACACCTGTTACTCCAAGAGAACCAGATCCTGTTACGGTGTGTAACAATTTATTGGGAAATCACAATGTCGGAATTTGCTAATACAAATTCCTCAGGGGACAAACCTACCATTATTTACTCTTACCATAAAGAAAATTCTTCCTATCAGAAATAATTGACTATTGCAGCTGGTTTAGTCCCACTGTCCCAGGTGATCTATTAAAGAGCCCCAAAAGCCAGTATGAAAACTGCATACATTTCTACACCAGAAGAGAGCAGGCAGTTATAAATTCCTCCCAGATTCTGCTTTGGATAATAGTTCTGAGCTGCTCCAACAAAAATTAATTAATCCCAGTGACTAATACTGAGAACAAACAACAGTAGTGCTGCTGTTGTAAAATACTGTCCAAAAACATAACTAAAGAAGATATAAAACAGAGATGGGAGTAAAAGATACTTGCTAGCCATGTGTAGATGAACTGAATGTGGTACTGTAGCCTTGTTGCTGGACAGCGGAGTGTCATCTGTGAGAAACGGAAAGTGGAGACCCTGTGGCATGGATTGACTTGTCAGGATGTTTGGTCTGCACTTTTGGTTTGCCAGATCAGCAGCCTTGTTTTCCTGGTATTACGTCTACTGTTGCTTTGTACAGATGGATAAAACATTTCACACAGGACACTCTTTAAGAAAACATTATTACAAGGGGTTACAATAATTCAGAACAGAAGAGGTTAAGAAATATCCTATGCTGAAGTTTCTGCATAAAAAGGATGAGCCTGAGAGACTGCATATTCAAGGAAGGCACAGTTTGAATTCAGATGAAGCATCAGTAAAAAAGATACTATAACAATACAATGAATGAGTAGTAGCAAGTTGTAGCAAGCAGGATTATATCCCTTTAGTTGGGGATATAGTGGGAACTCTAGTACAAAACTACAAAATCTATACTGTCTATAGCATATTTCTTATGCCAGACAAATGGCAAACACAAAGACTTAAGACGAGCCTGGAGAATTAGTAAGACTAGCATACACTGCTTCTCTGGACTCTGTACACCATTGTTGGAGACCAGCTCCCAGCCGAGATGGTCCTTTGGAGTGACCCAAATATGTATTAACTTTGAGTATAACTGTTTTGTTCATTGAAAGCCCAACCTAATACTTGCTTGGGGTAGCTTGAAAGTTATGTTTTCTCCAATCAATTCTGATAAACAGAATTTTCCTTTCTGTGGAAAGGAAAACTGTTCTGCCATGCACTCCATCACTGGTTTGTGTTCTACACACATTTTCTCCCAGATGATGAACTGTGGGCTATATTCCTGTTGTTAAGCAATTATTGACAAATTGTTGGAAATTATGGCCCACAATAAATGTTATAGGTAAACACAAGATGAATCAAAGAAAAAGGCCATTACCTCCCTAAGATGTCCAGTGATCATATTCATGTGACTATGGCTGCAAAAGTACAGCAGATAAAACCATCTGAGGTCATCTCAGAATAAAATTAAACCCTGTATGAGAGAATTATTTGTGCTTTACCATATGTGGTGCTGCAAAAGGTTGTAGCCATTGTGAGTTGGACTAGGTCAACTGCAGGATATGAAAACTGGTAAATCAGGTTACAGAAGTGCTGTTTAAACTGGGCAGCCAGTACAGACGTGATGGAAGGTACAAGCCATCAAGATTTATACTACAGCAAACACAAAGCTAGGATCTCAATGGAAAGCACAGGAAAAATATCAATGCCCATAGATCTAAACAAAACAAATGCAAATTGGAGTAGAGAAACCACAAAAGAGGCTCAGAGGAGACTGGATTTTGCAAAGGTGTTAACTCTAAGTTACTTAGTTAGTCTAAGCAGCAAGTATACAAAGCCACTATACCAAATGTAACTAGTCTGGATGTAGATAAAAGCATTCCCAAATGCATTATGGATGTCATTATCTATATTGTTAATGTCTTCGCCACATCAAGCTGACAGCCATATGTTAATGGATTAATACTGGACAGTGATTTAGCAAGCTCTGCTCCCTAAATCCATCTACTTGTTACATTTTGGAAGATTTCTAACTGAACCTCAATTACACCTTCAGATGTTTGAGGGACAAAAATTTTTTACTTGCTTCCTTGTACTTTCCATTTACTGCTAAATAACCTTCCTTTCTCTTTGAAGTGATTGTCAGGACACAAATTCACTACAGGGTTATTGCTATCATTGTTCCACCACATCCACCAGACTGGAGCAAGCTAGGGGAGTATAGGGTGTGAATTCCTTAAGGAAACATTGTGGAACTGCCTTGCCAAGAGCTACTCAGTAAACAGAAACATCTGCAATTCCACAGTGTTTGGAGAAGGCATGGCTGGAAGTTCTAAGAGATGTCAGGAATCTCTGAGGCTGCCTGGAGTGCACTAGGATCACATCTTGTGGCTCTTCCCTATCAGTGTCAGTAGATTCTAATGCAATCTGCTGCTCTCTGTGAAAACCTTTTAAAATAAATAATTTAAAATAGCCAATCACTTTATGGTAAAGAATACTAGCAAGATTACTGACCAGAAGACAAGAAAATAATTTGGTTTACTTGGATATGCACTTTTGCTCAATGTCCCTGTTGTGTAGAAGACGCTTAAATACTGAAAGTTATTCTCTATGTGTGATGAAATGTGAGAATCACTATGCAGAGCTGTGTGAGAGCAGACTTGGAACAGAGACAAAGACTGAAGCATCTTCAATGGAAGGCAAAGCAGATTCCTGGAACCAAAAGCCAGGCTAGCACTTAGTGATTGTATTTATTTTTTGAGGACTTCGGTAAAAGTAAGGCTGGAAGAAAGGCATAGACTGGGAATCTTAATCAGAAAGGCATTCTGCTGGTATCCTCGGGACAACTCAGTTTTCAGGCTAAAGGACTGACACTTCTGGCCTGCTCTCAAGCAAACGAACTGGTCAGAGTCTGAAAGAAAGAGAAATAGTTCATCACTATGAATGAACTTCCCACTCATGACCTCTCTGTTTTCAAAATAAAAATATTGATCCTCTTTATGCTCAAGGTGGAATCTGTTTGTCACCTGAAGGTGTCTGCTGTAAATGTCCTTCCTCCTGAAGTGAGAGAGGATTTGGTTCCTAAGACTGGAATATTAACTACTTCCTGCTTGTGGAAACATCCCTGGAGAGAGATCCGGTAAGTGGTGGAGAAGAAAAAGAAATAATAATCACATACACTCAATGGCACAGATGTTCATTTTCCTAGAGTCTGACATTATTCCCACTCTTTTGTACAGAGACATGAAAGCCAGTTGCCAAAAGGTGAGAGCATCCAATCTTTCTATTTCACAGATGTCTTCAATTTCCCAAAGAAACTGATCTTTAATAGAAAAAGAAAAAAAAAAGAATAATAAAAAGAAGAAAAAAAACAACTGGTGGGTTTGTTTACTGCACAGTATCAGTACAACCCTCTTCTGCTGCTCTTGAGACCATTGGGTATCCGTACAGAGGTAGCAAAAATGAAAGTCAGAGGACTTGATTCCTGAATGCAACTGCAAATGCATTTTCATTCTGAAATTCAAATGAAAATTACAGGTGGATGTACAGTGGCTCTGGAGTCATTAGGGACGCTCAAGATGTTATGAGAGTGTGGCAGTAAAAAACAAACAACATGATTTTTGAGTGTTAAGAGTGAAATGGACAAGAGCGGAAGGTAGGACTGAATGGATCTTTGCATTACCAATGTTAAGTGATGTCTGATGATACAATCTTTATGAAGGCCTTTTTTCAATTAGAGAGGAACACTCTCACAGCTTCTATTGAGTCAGGAAAATCCCATCATTTCTACAGATGCTGAAGAAGTTTGTGAGTATAACCAGCATTTAACTCCTGATGGGTCACGGCATGATGGAATGCCAAAGTGTACGCTTTTATTTCTGTGGCACTATTGCACACACTTCCCTTATCCTTAAAGCAAGATGTCACAGGACTAGAAAAGAAACGTGTTTCTTGTATGAGCATGAGGGCTCAATAACACGATCTATCCTTAAGATTATGGCACTACAAAACACAGTTGCAAAACAGACTGATTCACCACCTGTTGAATTTTGCCATTCTCTCGGATAGCCACTCACACCTATGTCCACTGTTGAAAAACAGGTATCTGAGAGTCCAAACCAGGTCAGGCTGAACCTGTGGTTGACTCAGAGAGAGGTAATCATTCCCTTCAGTGATTGAGAAAAGACCTTGTACTGACAAACTATCTGATGGATGAGTGGGGATGTTTTTCACCTTGTATCTGCCTGGCAAGGGCAGTTCTCGAGGTCATGAATTACTTGCCAATTACAGCTCACTTCCAAGAAACAGGCTGAGGTCAAGACTGTAATCAGCTTCAACTAGATCCAAATAAGCGTGTACTTGGTTACTGACACCATCATATTTTCAACAACGGAAAACATTTAATACTATGATAACAAAAGTTTACAGTTTCACTACTGTTCTTCAATTATAATAGAAAAAGCTCCCACCCTCCAAGAAAAAAATAAATCTGCTTTAGTCTGAGTAGTGATACTGATAGCACAAGGTGTTGAACATGATACTTGGAACTATACTTCTATACTTCCCGATTCTATACATCCACATAACACAGTGATGTCTAAAAATGTCAATGAATATAGAAAATATACCAATATTGAATTTGTTACTTCACCACTGCAATAAATATTCACTACAGAACTTCAGAAAAATAAAAATCTGTGCATGAAAAGTTACATTTTATATCTCTCTATAAATTAAGAGTAGTGATACTGCAGGTTTATAATCAGAAGGAAAATTCCCAGAGTAATAAATCTTTAAGAAGGAAAAAAAAGGTAAAAATGGGAGCAATGGGGAACTTCCAAAGAGGAAAAAATACATCCTTACACTCAACTATATTCATAAAGACAAATAAATGCAAATAATTTTTTTTTAAATTTAGTTTGATAACTGAGTAACAAATGGAACAGTTCTGAAGCAGCACTCCTAGTTCAACACGTTATTTCATTTTTTATGGTAGGCTAATTTAAGAAGAACAAAACCAAAGGAGGTGGTACACTTGTTGTATTCTGTATCAGGCCTCACAAGAGAAAGCCACACCTTTAATATGCTTATTTCAAAGGAAAAAAATAAAATTACCGAAGATTTTCTAATGATCTCTTCTAATGAAAATGACAGGAATGCACCCTTGTCGTTAGTTCTGTGCAGAATCAGTAATGTGAATATCTCTATTTTACATGAAAGTATAAGATGAGCTATTGCTTAGATGCATTAGTGGTAAATTACCTCTTACCTCTGACCTGTCTGAGACCAGTTTTGAATCCTGTGTCCAGTTAGAGTATCAGTCCCCTAAGAAGTTTATTAAAAACTGAAAAAGGTTCAAAAAAGAACCACAAAATTTATTTTGAATTTGGAAAGCAAATGGTACAAGTGCTGGAGTAGTTTTACTTACTTAGTTTCTAAGAAAAAAGGTGAAGTTCCTAAACACAGATCAAAAAATAATCTGCAAAGATTAAAGATATCTGCTGCTACATAGTATTTTACATCTAGCAAAGAATAGGCAAAGGTATTACATAGCTAAACAGTCTTGAGCTAAACAGCAACAAAAGCCAGAGGCAGATAAACATTTCTAGCACTGAAAGTAATTAAATGCTGGGCCAGCTTGTCAAAGGATGTCGTGATGAATCTTTAACCTGTGTTTTTACAGTAAGATTACTTTTTAAACAGGAATATTTTAGGTCTATTAATTATTGGCTCAGTCAAAAAATTCTAACATCCAGAAGGCAACTGCTTCGTAAAAGAGTCCTGTAAGTGAATGGGAAGGAAGCAAAGAGAAGAGCAATCAAGCGGGTGAGGGGCCTGGAGCACAAGTCTTATGAGGAGCGGCTGAGGGAACTGGGGCTGTTTAGTCTGGAGAAAAGGAGGCTGAGGGGAGACCTTATCGCTCTCTACAACTGCCTGAAAGGAGTCTGTAGTGAGGTGGGGGCTGGTCTCTTCTGTCTGGTGGCTGGTGATAGGATGAGAGGTAATGGCCTCAAGTTGCAGCAGGGGAGATTTAGTTTGGATAGTAGGAAAAATTTCTTTACTGAAAGGAATGTCAGGCATTGGAACAGGCTGCCCAGGGAAGTGGTGGAGTCACCATCCCTGGAGGTGTTGAAAAAGCTCATAGACAAGGCACTTCAGAACATGGTTCACTGGGCGTGGCTGATGGCTGGACTCGATGGTCTTGAAGGTCTTTTCCAACCTAATTGATTCTATGATTCTATGAGAAAAATAAGTAACATTTAAAGTACGACTTAGCAGATTATTATGATTTTTGCAGTGGTAATTCAAAGGTGACGTCTTCTCACTGAATGGGTCAGCATTTGAGCTGATTGAGAATTCCTTCCTGTCTTAATGACATTTTTATTATTGCTGAACTATTATATCTATTTTGATTGTGGTTGAATGAACTACATTTAAATATATATAAATAGCAAACTCGCTAAACAACAATTTCAGCACCATATTCTGCCTTCAGTTATACCTTTTTACTTCTGAAAAAAATCATGCATGCTTTGGTAACCTGATTCATCTCAGATTACTTATCCAGCCTTAGAACTGGCCAGAATGTGAACTCTTGCGCTTTGTGATGATGACTAAGAGGGAGAGAGCTCTAACTTGTCTTCAAATACCAAATGGTTTTCAAGCATGGCATTTACATTGTCACCGTTGTATAAGAGCAGGACTTTTATTTGTAGAATAAGTCTTAGAAGTCTTAAATTTAATGTTAATTAAGAAAATCTAGATTGATGTTGCATAAAATATACATAATGAACACATTAAGGTAATTTTTGTTCAAATATATTAAAAATTTAGAAAGCTCAAACTGTGTTAAATTCCCTTTATCACCAGCTGCAAGTTACAAATGAAGCAAGGCAGACCTCCAATGCACCTCCTGTCCATAGGATTTTGCTAGGTGTTCAGTGGCAAACATTTTTTTGAGGGTACAGGTACTTTTGCTGTCTTGCGAATATAAATTTAAATCTCTGGCTTCAAAGGAGGTAACTCAGATGTTAATGAGTTGTTAATGTATGAGCAGGTTAATGTATTTTAATGTATTTTAAATATTTAACACGTATATCCTAAGGCTAAATAAAATCTGACTCAGTGTGAAAAAAAGTTCCTTCTGATGAAAAAGTAGTCAAGGACTTTACTCAGATAATAGATTACTTTCCAGACTACACCCTCCTATAGGAGCAGAATATCATCTCATCCTCCCACAGAACAGAGTTACTGCACACGAGCATTATGGAATATCTACACAAATCTGGGCTTTCCAGAAATACCAGGTTCACTATATATACAGTACAAGACAAATCTCTGCCTCTGTTTCAGGCACAACAGATAAGCATGTGCTGCCATCATCAGAGAAATTTACGCAGGCTGTGCCTTGTTTCTGTTGTTCCTGAAAGCTCCTCAGAAACAGGCAAGGGGTGGCTGTATATAGATGATTTTTTCCACCAGCAGCAATTGTCTTTCCTGGTGACCTACAGCCACCCTATCACTTGTCAAAGGAACACTTAGAAAAAACACTGATTGCATATGAGCTTCTGCTACCAAAAGAAGAAATCAACTTCTAGATGGCTTGTTTGCTGCATTTGAAATCCTCAACCAGGTGTTTTCCAAGAAAATGGGTCTGCTGAGCAACAAATAACATGTGAGCTGCAACATGACTGGTTGATCTTCTGAAAAGACTTTCTGAAAAGCAGGGTGGGGTTAGAGAATAGTTAATTTCTGGGCCTCACTGATGTGACATGCTGTCTCACCTTATCAGTCAAGGTGTTAAAGTTTTGGATAAAATTACTCCAATACTCCTAATGTATACAGCAGATATACACACATACTTGCATAATACTTTATCTTTAATACAAGACAGGGCATAAGGTTTTCTAAATGGAGATAACAGTAACAATTAACCTTGAAATGTATTACATGAGCTTTGAAATATTTGTAAACTCAGTAATAACCATGTTTTAACATGCATCTTCATAATGCACTAGAGGACTCAGACTCTTTTTCAAGAAAATGCTAATCTTGGTAACAACAGGGTTTTGATGATACTGTAATATAGGCACAACGTTAACCTATGGGTTGAAGTATTCAAAAGTATAGGTATTGCTTACAACTACTTATGTATACTGGATAGTTTAGGTAGAAAAATGGCATTCTTGAGGACTCAACTAGAAGAGTAGTTTCTACAAGACAAGATCTCTTATCAGTTATTCATTTGTGCTAAGCCAGAGAGACAGTGAGTATGAATAATGTAAGGGGTCCAAAAGGCGTCTCTTTTCATAAGTGTCCCAGCAAATATTCATGCAACTGTGAGGTGTGACACTCCTTGCATACTGCACATACGTCATCTTTTTCTTCACCCTGAAAGTAATGTATCTTACAGTTTGGCGTTGTAGGTCACTAGGACTTTATCCAGAACTTTTTCTCTCCCTTCTCATCACATGCTTGCCAAGAAACTCCTATCTTTATATTTGGACAATCCCATCAATGATTTCAACACAAGATTATGTAACTTCTTAGCTGTGTATGTAACACCATGATTGCCTTTGCAACAGCAAGCCATCACTGAACACAAAACGTTGTCAGCCTGACAGAAAAGGGTAATAGGGGGACCAAAAAAAAGTGTCAGGTGGATTTCATGTAACTCAGTCTGCTGCCCTCCAACAGGGATATTTAAATAAAGCTATTTATACAAAATGTAATTTGGAAATTAAGTTTGTCATAAAAAGTGAAACCAAATGAGATTTACTCAAAGTATAGGGAAATAGAAGGTGAATCAGGTCTGTGCTGATACCTCCCTATCAAACCCTCCTGATGTAGGGGTAGACCCTGGGGTACAAGAGTCTATTCTGATGTGCCTACAACATTTGGTGAGTGTTATGCATTACCATAATGCGTATGTCCAGTGAAGATATCTTCCTTCATGTCTTAAACAGTTCACTTCTCTAATAATCCTTTCTGTTTTCTGTTTCAGGTGTACAGGTCTATTTTGCTGGAGTTTTCTGTATTAGAGTTTGTTGTTAGTAATGAGTGTTAAACTTACAGTCATATTTCTTCTCTGTAAAAGTACACAATACTTCCTACAATAACTTTGACATAACTACTGGAAAAAATATCTAAATAATAACCAGGTATTCACCTGATTTAATCTCTTTTTCTTTCATTATCTCACATTAACAACAATGACAAGATAGCTGTTGTAGCCTTCTTTGGATGATCCAAGATTTCCTCTGTCTGAAGATAATTTTTTGGATCCAAAAAAGAAAATATGGCTAAGGAAGTGTATATATTAATGCTTCTGTAGTGTTATCAGAAAATGACAGTAAGGGCTATCAGAAATAAAGATTGGACAACTACAATCAGAAATTACTTCTAGAGATACCAATGGTGAAAATGACTGCAGAAAGTAAAAACAGAGATGTTGTATCAGATTAAATCATCTGCCTCATTAGATTTAGGCAGCATTCAGTCTGGCTGGACTGAATTTTCTACCAGGTGCTGAACAATTCATCAATAGCTACCAGAGAAATAGGTCAAACAACTAAAGGAAGAACTCTCCTATAAAAAAAATGAAACCAAACAATAACTGGAACACAAGTTCTTCTTTAAAAACCAATAACTAGAACCTGAGATCTTCTTTATATATTTAAGAAGATATACAGTAATTTGTAATTTTATATGAAGGAATTTGGGCAGAGAATTCAGGAAGGGGCCACAGGGCAATGTGAAAATACAAACTATAATACTAATATTAAGGTTGTCTAGCACACTTCTAGTGACGCAGCTTAATCCTTCACCTTTGATACAAGAACACACAGGACTAAAATGATTTAGAAAATTTAACTGACCTAATCAGGCAACAGAAAAAAACAAGAAAATTCAGCTAATTTTTCTTACTTCACGAGTGAGAGCATGAGAAGGTAAAATAATTGGAAATAAGCCATTTTTAATGTGATTATTGTGATGCTGATCCACATGGGTCTACCTGAATCGGATCATGGAATCCTACAGTGGAGTGCCGAAGATAGTATATTGGTCAGGTATTGGCCAAAGCAACTGGCAGACTGAGTTAATCCTAATGTAAAACTCACAATCATGACAATGCAAGAACATACCAAAAGCTAGCAAGGGTCTTCACAGGGATCGTATCAAACCACAGAATGCAATGACATATGTACTCTATGATACTAGGGAGACACCAGCTTGAAACCACATGAAATAAAGTTCCTAAAATTTGGAGTTACTATTTTCTAACAAAAGAGACATGGAGCCAAATATTAGATAAGTGTATTGGGTTTCTGTGGCAAGGTTTTGGTAGCGGGGGGGGGGTTACAGGGGTGGCTTCTGTGAGAAGCTGCTGGA
>JANZLQ010000056.1:28826758-28847997 GCA_026212715.1 Elanus axillaris | reverse complement strand
CGCTGAGGGACTGCGCGGGTCCGGCCGCCACCGCGCGGGGGGAAGGGGGGGCGGGGAGGGCTGTGTCTGTCTGTCTGTCTGTCTGTGTCTGTCTGTCTGTGTGAGAGGTGGGGGGGTGGCAGTGACGGTGGCCAGTGGCCGGGGGAGGATCTGGGGCGAAAGCGGCGGCCGGAGGAAGGCGTGTTCGCGGGGGAGCCGGGGCCGGAGTCCCCCCCCCGCCGGGCCTCGCCGGGGCTCTCCGCAACTGGGCTGGCCCTAAGGGTTTGCCAGCCTGTGACCTGCCAACTTCTCCCTTAGTTGCTCCCGGTAAAAAAAGCGGCCTCGGCGCTGCGAGATACAGACCGTTGCAGGTGGCAAGTACTGCACAGCATTGTATACATAGCGGCAGGCTCCGAATCCTTTTTGTGATGGAAACAAAAAACCAACGGGGCTGTCTCGAGTTCTTACTCTGTATGTGGGCTTTCTGGGAAAAGAAAATTTGGAAAGGACAGACTGAGAAGGAGAAGGAAAAGCAAGTGCGTTATTTTTTAAGGCTTCTCACTCCTGTAATATTTGCTAAACAAAGTACTTTCCGTGGAAAACATTATCGGTGAAGGACATGAATACTAACCCCAGGACCAAACTGGTATCTTAGACCAGGAACAGCCACTGGCCTATCTACAACAGTTTGCAATGCTGGCGTTGTCACATGCAGCGCACAATGCTATTCATGGCTAAGGATTTACTCTTTAAATCCCTTAATAATTTAGCATCTAAGATGGAATTTACATTAGAAAAACAGCACCTCTGTTGCACCAAAAATGAGCAGGGGAACAATTGCAATAAATTTCATCCTCTCTGGTAGAGTACCACCAGACCGGTGGAGTACCTCCACATGGCTGAAATCAATTACTACCAAGGGCTCGGTTTTCTTTCTTTCCTTGGATAAGATTTAAAAAAAAATAAAATTGCATCATGTGAGAACTGGCAGCAACTTCTAAATCCCCCAGGTATACTTGCATTATAATGGGTGTTATTGTTACTGAAAACAGTGGAATGAAGTGGCAATAAAGGGGCTTACAGATACAATATAGGTACCCTTTTTTCTACAGTGGATAGATAAATCCATACAGTGTAATGTTCACATGTCACTGATCTGTGCTTTTTTGCTTGTGGTTGGACTCCCTGAAGCTGCTCTGACTTTTTCTGTCAGAAAACCCAAGGTTTAACACTCCATCCTAAATACTGTATTCATTTCACTTCTGCAGGCCACTTTTCCTTGGGTATCTTTGCCTTCGTTTGCTGCAGACTTTCTCCTTACATTTTTCTTCTTTCTCTCATTTAAACTCTGTTCCAAACAATATCTTCTTCCTCTAAGCTATCTTATCAATGGCTTTAAGGACAGTAGGTCCAGCTCTCCTTCAATGTGGGACTGAAATGGGCTATTTTATCAGCCACAGCAACATAACCTCTGCAATCTGTATGCCTTTACCCAGTAGGTTGATACGAGTTGTGTTTGGGTACATGCAACGTTGCCACCTGAACTGGCATATTCATTTTCATTAATACCTTTCATTAATATTTGTCTGCTGAAAATTTAACATGAAAAAGCTTTTTTAAAAGACACAATATTTATTACTTTTGTGGCAGTCGCACTTACTCAGAGGCACGAGCAGAAAGGAGGAAAGCAGAGGTTGTGGTGGTGGTGCTGCAAAGAAGGCAGCTGCCATTGCTCCCCAAACATGGACCCCACTGCTGGCAGTGACTAGACAAATAAGCACGTGGGGATTCGCTGTCTGGCATCTGCCTCCTCAAGTACGGGCAAAGTAAACAGTCTTTCCCAGAGGGGTAGGTCTACTGTACCTATGGCTAATTGTAACTCTTCTTCCAAGGCACAGCAGGGAAGTACAGAAGACAGGAAGGAATTAGTATTACTCCAGGTTTACAGATGGGTGCCAAAGCGCAGTAAGGATAATCATCTCCAGGGAAGGCTAGGACTTTGCAAGAAATCTGTGACTAAAGTCAGGTTTCTCAAGTGCTGTGAACCAGCCATGTGAATCTCTCTTTTTTTTTTTCTTCTCCTTTTGATATACATACAGGTAATCCAATACGCAATTAAATATACCTTCCCTCATTAGGTCATTGCTCTTTAGCAAAACTTTATAAAACCTTACAAAAGATATTTCTTCTGTAGGAATGCAAAATAGCACAAACATATCTCTGATCCTCACACTCCTACCTGCTTAAAAATGGAGTTGACTCTATTGACAGGTAGGGTTACAAACTGCATAACATAACTATTTCTCTCTCCAAATACCTTGCCAAAACCAGTGAAGTGGCCTGTGGTTTTTTTCTTTTCCTTCCATTAAGAAAAATAAAGTGATCTTCATTTACCTATACAGTTTTATCAAAACATGACAGGAAGAATGTAGCTAACATACTCGCAAATACCGAAACACTATTTTCTCTCTTGTCTAACTACCCAAGCCTTAAAATATTGTGGAATTAAACTTGGAAAAGGTCTCCAAGTAGGAAGGCAGGAAATAGGAATGGGAGGAAAGATATTAATGCATAAATTACCATGCCATATAGGCGTTTCATACACAACAGCACCTAGCTGTGTTTTTCTTATGTATAACTGCAGATAAAAGGTTTCAGCCTAAAAAGTGCTATAGATGCTGTCTTCTTTTCATCAAAGCTTTCTGCAGGTTCTTAGTTTTTATCAGGAGAGTAAATATATTAAACTGAAGTCACTGGTTACATTTTGAGCTAGGGACATATATAAATGGCCACTCCCCATCCTGTGGTGGAGCTCTAAACCACGATATACTGACTCTATTTACACTCCTATGACTAAGATCCTTGATAACATTAATCTTACTGCTATTGCTTAATGCTATATATCATGAAATTTTAACGTTAAAAAAACACCAAATCAATTTAAACTGAAAATTGATGAGTGGGTCTATGGATGGGAGTCCCAGCAATGGTTATATTTCTTCCTTATACTTTGTTTTCTTATGCGTTCATATTCATCTGGATGCTATTATGCCACTCTCAGGTTTTCGTCATGGATTCTATGAGGATGATGACTATCCTCTGATGTTCCTTACCACCTAGTGAAATAATTTATGGGAGCCTGGCCTGCATAAGTTGAAATCAGTTGGATTTGTTTTAAAAGTTCAGATTAGTGATCTGAGCTAACCTTGATGACTTTGCATAAAGCAAACTGGGATGCACACATGTACTGCTGCACTAACAGATATTGGGGAAGGCTATCATTGGCAGGAGGGTGGTTAGTGGGAGAGCTAACTGGCAGATTTGGGTGCAAACAGCACAACTATCCACAGCAAGAGAAAGCTGAAATAGAATAGCACCAGTGAGAATCCCGTGTCATAAAATCTGAGAACAGAACCTTTAATAGAAGCTACAATTTCTTGATATTGAATGAGAATAACCTAAATGATATTTTTAAGCATGCATACGATGAGGGTAAAAATCATGCTGTAAAGCTACAGAAATCTAATTGTTGCTTTAGAAGTGATGGTTCTGCAACTTATTACAAAGATAAATAATATTTCTCCTACCTTTAATAAGAACAGCTTTGAATAAATATTCCAACATCCAATAAAATCATTACAATATTATTTCTGTGTAGCTATTTAAAATGAATTTATTTTTTTTAATCTTAAAAGGGCATAAACTACTCTTTCTAGAGAAGAAAATGGGCCAGAAAATCTTGATGTATTGTAAGTGCAAATAGTTCATTATCTCAGCAGCTAACTGTTATTACACTTTAGTCTCCATTTTTCTCTCTAATTTACCACTAGCATAAGAAATTAAAAGAATAAAATAAAACATTAATTTTTTTTAGTATAAAACCTAGTAAATCTTCTAGCTTATTGAATCACTGAGCAAAACCAGCAAAAAGATAGAAACTTTTCTCTTTTAGCTTTAATGGAACCCTCTTTCTCAGTAAATATTTAATGATCCAAAGAAAAGATACAAAATGCTATGATGCATTCAGCCATTATAAATATTAAATCTTATAATGGCCCACACCTTGCAACTCTCCTCTAGGCATTGAGCCAATGTGGCTTGACTTTGGTAGGATCTTTCCCAGATTAAGCACTGGTAAAAAACCAAAGAATACAGCAATCTGACCTCACAGTGCCTTATTTCTACCTTTTCACAACTTTTATTTAAGTTTACATCCTGAACTGGTTCCAATGTTTTTCACTTGCCACAACTGAAGGGGTTGCCACAGTTCAGACATGATGATGCTTAAGTCATGTCAGAAGACTACTTCCCAGTCCCACCCAAAAGGCCATACTACTGATATGCATGATGATTGCCTAAACAGGCATTTCAGGCCCATGTCAGCAGGCAGCAATAATTTTATGGGCTGACATGGAGGTTGTATCTAACCTACACTGACTCTGGTCGTGGAAGGGGGGCAAGATGTAGTCATGAAGAAGTTCTAGCTCTTCAGAGCCGGCGTATATTTAGATGGCAATGCATAAACCCCATGCTTTTACAGAACTGATTAAAATAGAAGAAGTTCTGTACTACAATATTCATAAGCAGGCTTTTCGAAGACTCTGATGTAAAACATCCTCACCAGCCAACTGAAACATAGTCCCAGTTGAAAAGATACCTGAAGATCTGGATAATATTATAACATTGGTCTTCAGAAGTTTTGTGTTGCTATAAATGTCAGAAGCAGCACAAAATCTGTCAATATGTCAGTTATTTTAAATAGTCTTCTGAACACTATGTGGATATTCTGGAGCCCTTAAAATGGAATTATACACACAGTGAAAATATGGCTCCCTAAATCTGGTAGTGTATATTTCTGGAAAGTGATGCAGTTAATATGATAACTGTGACCATGAACTATATGTCACTAGAAGACCAAAATTTTCTCATCACATGGAAAACCACCATTCAGATAACTCCATCTTTACTGGAGGTCCTTAAACAGCATTAAAAAGAAAAAAATCTTTTAAAAAGTTCAATGTCTGAAAAATGTCAGACAACTGTATTTTAAAACTCTCTGTGGAAACTGAAGCTGAAAAATACTTGGCTGTTGTAATTCCACAGACTAAGCTCAACTGTTCTCATGATTTGTTTGTGCCACCTATTTATTAGCAAGGATTTATCTCCTGAGAAACTTAATGATTTTTCAAGTGTTTGCACTTGAGGTAACATATTGATCATTTTCCAAACTACAGAGAAAATCCAGTCACATAGCATTTCAAGAGAGTTATTAACTTTCAATTGTAAAACTCCTATGCATCTTCAGCAATGAACAGCTAATGTAGCAAGCTTCACTTCAAATTTTGAGATAGTCAGAATGTGTCAAGGGATGGTGTTTTATGATATTTGCTTTAATTTGCTCTGACTGACACATGGCCTCAAATAGTTCATGTCAATGCCTCACGCAGCTGTGGGAAACCTACCACAGGTGGTACCAGGTGTCCAGCAGCTTATCTCACAATGCCTCCTCAGTCCTATTAGTACAATGTGACCCACACCTCCATGCAATCAGTATTGTTCAAGAGACTGTGTTATTCTGACAAAATATAAGTGCATGAGCTAATGCTTGAGACACAAGTAGTTTCACTGAAACTTTCCTAGCCATGTCAGTCCTGCAGCCCTTTAACCTAGGTATCACCTCTTATTTATTTCTCCCATTATGCTCTCGAATCTAGGGTGTATTCAATGCATTCAGTGCAACAGCTCTAAGATGCAATGTTTTTTCCTTGTCAGACAACTAAAATTTTATTTTAGACTTCCATGGTTTTGCTCCTCAACTATCATGACCTTCTCTTTTCTGTCCCTGTTAAGTGCAAGCTTTTTATCCACTCAGGATACTGCTGCAAAGATCATCATTCTGGCTTACCACTCCAACTGTCTCAGGCCTCCTTTTACATTTCTAATAAATCCACTTCATCACATGCAAAACATTTGCCATCACGTTCAAGGTCAATCCTAACATACTGCCATGCCTAGTCACTGCTGACTTTTAGAGAATATTGAGCTGTTAACCCACTCAAGAATAATGCTAGCTTTAGCTGTTCATAAATTAGACTTTATTCATAAGAAATGCTGCTGGCTCCAATACAGCCCCTTAATATTCTGAAGTATTACTATATCTGTTTTCTCTGTGCTACAAATTTTCTGTGATACACAGCATGTGGATGCTGACATTTTTGAACGGATAACTATGGACAGAGTGAGAATTTTATGATACAATGTGGTAAAATTTTCATCCAGATAGCAAAAGGAGAAGATATATCATTAATAATTAGAAATAACATTAATAATTTGAAATACAGTCTGCTTTTTGCTACATTTTTTGCTGCATATTATTGGAAAACTGTCAAACTTCCTGTGGACGTTAGCTGTGAACATTGTATTAAGTAACTTTATCATAAATATGATTAGGAAACTTATCTACAGCCTCAAAATAAGAGACTGACAGAAGTGTTCCCCCAGTTCAGCTGATGCAGCATGTGGATGTTCGCCAGACTCTTCCTCCTAATCCCTTGCTGGTTCATTAGTAGCTCACTGCAGACAACAAGAGACTGTTATGCCAATCAACAGTAAAAAGTCACAGAAAAGATTAGCTCATATGCGTATGGAAAGCACCTTGAAAGACTGCAGCAAGACAGCATCTTTCATAGCTCTGCTTAAATCAACCACAAAATAAAACAGAACCAAAAAGCTAGGGAAATCTGAAGCCAGTGTCTACTGAACCTTACAGTCTAACTTAAGCACAAGCATGCTGTTAGGGTGTGTTTCTAGTCCAAAGGGTGAGTTTCTACTTTGCCCAGAGGTTTTTATTAAGACAAACGACAGAACAGAAGAGTGACAAGTTCAATGTTTTTTTTTCAGACTAGTTATACAAAGCTAACCCACATATGTGAAGGAAATAAAGCAAGCTGACAGATATACTCAGTTTCCAACTCTGCCCAATTAACCTTCTTGGAGCACTGTGAAGAAGCCCAACAAGTTTCTTCCTAACAATTTGACAATGCCTCTTAATTTCTTTCCTGCAGACCTCTACCATATATGAACCTGAAACAAAGAAATCCATGTGCCTAAGCAAAGCTCTTTGTAGGTTCAAACGTTAGTCTTACTTTTGCTAGAAGTTTTGTTCTGGTAGGGTAATGCTAAGCTATCTTATTACAGAAACTGTAATGCACTGAAGGGTACATTAGGCTGCCTGAAGAATCAAGGGGGATGGTGTCATCTTGCTCATGGTGAAAAAACACCCTACAAATAACTTATACCAGCCATATATTCAATAGTAGTATTTATCTCATTGATAGTCAATGATTGTTAATGGTTTTTTCAAACCCGCTGACAAGGATAGGTGGCCCTTTTATGTGAACAACTGTACAGAAACAAACACTTGGGTTAGCAGTCTCAGCAGACAGTCCTAACTAGTTCAGTTGTGTGTATGGCCTTTACAGCATAGGTTTGAAGAACATGAGTGTAGTAACAGTCCAGAGAGACATAAAGCACTGACATTTGCTATTTAAATGAACAGAAGATTTCTGTGTGTTGAGCACCAAGACTTGGAGACTTTCAACATCGCTAAACTCAGCAGAGCTACTCTTACATCGACACACAGGAAATTCTTCTTGTTATCTAAATTCTCTCTCCCTCTCCTGTCTTTATGTAATATAAATGCCTGTATTACCACTTCCTTCCTCTATTATTACACTCTTTGGTGTCTGGTGAATATTTTTCTTTATAAAGTGGTCATTTGCATACCAAAAATATGACTTCTTTTTAAACAGATTAGTAATTCTATTGGTTCTTTAGTCCTCATCACTCTATGCTTTTTGAAAGATGCTTTTATTTAAATTCAGATTTGCTGCACTGGAAAGATTAGGTCTTGATTTATACCTTCTCCACTTGGGTCTGTAAGGTGAAAATGTTTCTTTGTGAGCTGGTAACCTTCCAAAATTGTGTGGAAATTTCAGGAGCAAAGACAAACACAAAGAACAAACAAGACACTGAAATTTGTTTACATATTAATCTTTAAATGTGTCAAAAGAGTGTTGCTCTTTCATTTTAATATCTTACAAGAATTTCTACAAGAGGCCAGATAATATTTGCTTTGCTTTTATATTCACTAGCAATATAGGATGAAGAGAGGTCTGAATGTTCCAGGGAGTTCAGAAATGTAAGCCAATATGAAATATGAGATTTAATGCACCTCACATGTTGAAACAAACAAAAAAACAAGTGGGATGCCTGAAAAGCCTCCCTACAGTTAGGTATTTATTTTGTGTTTCCTATTGCTTTCTCTGAATACCTCATCAGTTTTTTGATTGATGGTCAATCCCTACATTCTCTTCCACCACAAAAATGATACTAGGATCTGTGCAAATCCTTTACTTTATTGTGGATAAACTTGTCTGGGAGGCAACCATCTGGTTTGTGCAATTTACATGAGAAAGTAGAGTTAAGGGGTAGATGACCATCAGAATGTGTCTGTTCCTCAGGAATAAAAGAACAAAGAGTGAAAACACTATACTAGAGTTATGGTAATTAAAAGGGAGACAACAATAAAAGAGAGCAGGTACCCATAGATATGATATGGTCACTTCCGGGCTCTGAATGGCCCAGGTCTGCCAGGATTAAAGGATAGGCTGTCATGAGACAAAGAAAGATCAAGCTTTTTCCATGAGACTTGTTGCTACCACTATTAGCACCGCTAGTGTTACAGATACAATTGAGTAAGAGCAACCATATTTTCTCCACATCTGTTGAAAACATAAAAGGGCCTACTCAAGGAGCAATGTTGAGCGCTGTAAGGACAGGCATCAGAGGATGCACATGGTGCATGATGGCCCAGTATAACTCTTTCACCCAGCTGTCTGTTTACATGACAGAGAAAGGATTAATTTCCACAGACTGTCAGGTGATTAAAATATTCTGCAGAGTAAAACAAACAAACAAAAAAATTGAATGCTCCCCTTTAAATGGAAGGACTTAAAAATATATTTGAAGACAGTAGATTGTGTCTGTGCTCTGTTCGCAAAAAAAATGCTGAAATTGTGCTAGATAGGTTAAAAAGAAAGTCATTTAAAGAGCTCCAGACCAATATTTTGATACTGCCTGTGAAAACAGTAAAGTCTAAAACTGAACAGAGCTGAAGAAAGACCAGTATGGAAGAAGGAAAAGAGCTTCTGAAACACCTTCTTATCCCCAAGCTGGGAACCAGGTAGGGTTCACATGGCATCCTAAGACTGCTACCTAGAAACTGATTTTAGAATGTAATTTAGATTCAGCCATGAATATATCCTTATCAGAGGACAGCTGAACTGTGAAATTAAAAATATACATACCTATATAAACAACATGGGAGTGGCTGGAGGTAACAGTGAATCACATCTTACATTCTTTAGCATTATCAATATGCTTCAAACACAAAATTCCTTATTCGTACCTTCAGCCATTCTTTGGGTTTTCTTCCCTCGGAGGAATATCCCTCTGACACATTTGCAGTGTTTTGCATCTGAAGAGAAAACCTGAGCTTTGTATGCAAAGCAAACAGCAGGGTCTGGCAGAGGGAGACCACAGAAGCAGAGGTCATTGCCAGTAGAGAGCTCTTCCACAGAAATGTAATGCAGCAGTACTGATGGCTGGAGCAGAGTCCACCATGTCTTTTCAGTCTTGCTGCATAGGAGGAAGGCAGCCCACAGGAAGATGGCAAGATGAGTTTGCTTCTGTTTCCCAATATTCACCTTCTCCACAACATAGGCTCCACTGCTTCCGCAGTGAAAGGATCATGCAGAGCTGAGCTGTGGTACACATCTATCCAAACCCTACGTAGGATCACCATAGATTACTGTATTTTGACAATTTAGTTGTGTGTCAAGTGACAGTGATCTCGGACCAGTTCTTTATTGTTATGACACATTAACCATCTCTTCCTATCCAGTATCTCACTGTCAAAGGGAAACATCAATGTGATCTCTTCTACTCTGCCAAGCAATGGGTGGATCAGAAATACTGGTATGGTAAGACAAAGCATCCTCCTTGAACTCATCAAAATACAGAAACATACAGTCACTCCTCAGTGAGTAACATCTTAGTATAAACTGCATGTGATGTTCTACCCATTCAGTATTAGGATTCTATCCTGTCTATCCTCAACTATGGCTGTGTGTACCACCTTCAATACATTATGAATGACACCCCAAAAAACATCTTTGCTGTGCCTTTTCACCACGATCTTTTTTATAGTTCTGTCATTTCTATATTGGGAGTTTCTCCCTATTTTCAGAAAAAACCATACATGCAGATACAGTATGCTGGTTTTGACTACAGGAAGAATGGAACTTCCATCACATGTTTTTTCACAGATCCATTTATGTTGTATCCTTGCTAGGTGGTCTTAGAGCTTGTTAGTTAAGTAACACTCCAGTAAGCACAGGATAATACGCTACAAAAGAAAGCCCAGGATATAGCTTTTTGGCTTATTAGTAGATTTAACCAAAGTGCTAGCCTCTGTAAAAATAATGGAGTACCTTGTTCTGATAAATATAGGGAAAATACCAAAGAACTATTTGATGCAATATTCAGGAAGTACCTAGAATGTCTTTTAAAACTATGCTATAGTCCCTGTAACTGGTAAACTGTGAATTGTAGGAACAAAAGTCTATGAAATCCTGGCAGTACACTCCTAAGCTGAATATTTGTGTGCTAGCTCTAACAATATTAAGTTTGTGATGTCAGAAAAATGCTGATCCTTCTTCTCAATGAGTTAATTACTGTGCTTAGCAGTTGCTTAGTAATAATGGGTTTGAAAACTCATCAGTATTAGGCATTTCACAGCTTCTCATTAAAAAAAATAAAATCAAGTGGACAGTAAAAGAAGCAAACATTTGGCATACTACAGCCTGATAATTAACTAGGTATGAGAGCTTTTGAGGTATTCCTATAATCAAAGTTCTGCACACAGGGAAGGTTAGTAGACTGGGGTTTTTTTCCCTTTCACATGGGGACAATTTTCAATGATCCAGAATAAATTCAGAGACATTCTGAAAAACTGCACAATTTGCAGGGAGTCATTCCTCATTCTGATGACTTACATCAGCAAAACTTGTTCTATGCATGAAGCTTTGACATCTGTCCTATTCCCAAATTACTATTTCATATTGTTGCAAGAGTAGTAGAAGTGTCAAGTTAAAAATTTAATATAATAATTATCTGAAACCAGAGCAATATTTTAGTGATAACCATTAGAGATGCACCTAGCTCTGCTGAGAGTTAAATACATATAGACCTTACACTTCAAATTTCAAAAACAGGTTCACTGAAGTTGAATGAACTGTTAGAAAACATGACCTATGCAAGGCAACAATAACAAACCAAAAATATTCCTTTGGGAAAGTAGACTTGAAATACAGCTTGCAAAAAATAGCACTGAGAGAAGCATCAACTAAAAATATTTTTCAAAAAAGTCTGCAGAATTACAATTAGAAAGTTGTAGAATTTTAAGGGCTCTCAGGAATTCACCTGTTCCACACTCTTGCACTGTACTTTCCTGACATAGATTTTAAAAAAAAACCCAAACATAAAAAGAATTAGCGCATAACCCCCCTAGGAACTCTAGTACTTTATCACTCTCTGGAAAAATCGATCCCTGACCCCAACTCTGTATTTTCCCCCATCTCTTTTGCTGCTATTTGAGCCCATTTATTCTTGTCTTATTCATACATCTTTGTAAATCTGTCTCTCACAGAAGCAGATCTGGTCTAAAAAATTTAAACTGAAGCTACTAGAATTCTTTGAAGCGGTCAATTAATTTTCACATGTTCTTTCATATACATCCTACTTATGATGCTGTGGTGCATTTTCTTAAATCAGAAAACTGAATATCTAAAATGTTCTGGCTATTTTTAGAACAGTTTTTCAAAAAAGGGAAAAAAGAAGTTTTGGGAAATGCATTTTTCCTAACATACAAATGTAAAAATTTCAGAATCATCCAGAATAGATTCTAAATTATTCCACAGCTGTGGAAAACGTAAGTCTTATTAAAACTGACTACTGACTACTTTGCTTTTACATTGTACTCCTTCCTCTATCTTTCCTTGTTTTGGTTAAAAAGCTTCCCTAGGCATTGACTGTGGTGTTGTATACATTCAGAAAATCATCCCAGGTGTATCACAATCTAAATGATAAATGTTAATAAAATGAAGCAAAGCATCCAAGCTTTCTATTTAAGTGGAACATGACTGAACTGAAAAGTCCGGTGGGGATACACTTTCTATTTTGTTTGGAAACCACTGAATAGCACTGTTTCTATAAGCTCATTTGGCCTCTCAAATTCAGATCAACTGCAGCCATCAAAATTATCTGAGGCATACAGTGTTTAATGGAGGTCAGAATGTATCCCTGACTCATATGAATATGTACTATCATCATGTTCACTGAAAAAAACCATCACATGGAGACTCGCAGTCTGTTTGTCCATTGCATTGGAAAAGACAGTCCTGCCAGAAATCCCGCAAATACAGAGAATGTGTGTGCACAGTGATTCTGCATTTTGAATCCTGCATTATTTGAAAGACAAATGAAGTTAGGGGTAGTCATAGAGTTCCTGACTTGCTAAAGCAATTACATATATTGTATACATTATTTATTCCAGAAAAGCCAGTGTCTGTTCTATGAAATAAATTTAGCATTGATATGGTAGTTTTGGCTGAAGAGACCACTTAATCTGAAGTATATGTTTAAGCCAGCACCCGTTTCAGGGAATTTTGATCAGAAATATGTATTTCTGACCTCATGAACTCTTTTGGAGGAATTCAGTATTCCAGCAGCGGAACTGCCTTTTACTGAGGGAGCTGCTGCCAAATATTCAACATATAAATGATTTTATTCTTGAATGTGTTGATCTCTCAGCAGAGGTGAACCCTAAATAACTATCTCATTGCATGTTAACAGTTTATGTGGCTGGAGTTCAATTCCATGTAATTTACTGAACACTAGAGAGCTTTATTACAAGGTTCAGGATAAATTAAATGAAAATCAAGTACAAATGAAGTATGGGTCATCCATGAGCACAATTCAAAGAGATGCTGGAAAGCAGAACAGCATCTGTTACAGCATCCAAAAAGACAGATGGATTTCCAGTGCATTTGTTATCAGAAAATAAAATGGTTTGGCTGAGGTTGGACCGTGTCTTGTTAGACAAGGAAAAAAATGCCCAAAGAAATTGAGGTAAGAATCATGTGGATACACTTTTGCTTCTGCTTTAGCATAGACCCAATTCCATTTTGAGTACAGAAAAAGAACAGATTTCACAGAGATCAGGGGAATAATAATATGTGAGATAATGTCTCTCTTTCTTCTCCCAGTGAAGGAGCTCAGCTAAAACCAAACAAAAAAACAACTGGCCAAACCCCCTAAGCAATGTGTAACACAACCTGTGAGCAACAAGACCTACATAAGCCAGTGGTTCCAAAGGTACTGGACTTAATTTGCTGCTGGTTTGCAATACAAGGTCCTTTCCAAAAGTAGAAAATGGGTGCAAAATTTTACCAGTTTAAAATGATACATGTCATTTATTTATCACTGGAGTCCTAAATGGCATGCTGGCATGCTCTTATTTAGGATTTAATACAAGCATGCCAGCATAAGAAGATAACCAGGGTCAGCTGAAAACTGCAGAGCAAGACTTCTCTCTTGTTGAAGTTGATGCTTACAGTTCTAACCTCATGATTTATGTTTGACTTTACTAACTGAAAATGAAAAGACAGACTGAAGTATTCTATACTTTTCCTCTCCAGCTGCATTCTGGCCTTGCAGCATGTTGGCCATGCTTTTGGGGAGCATATGTCACAAGGAACTTTTTCCTGTGGAGCAGCCTTGTACTGCTGGAGCCTGAAGGCAGGGCACTGATTCACCTTGTTACAACTACTACATACTCCTATGCAACTAGTTATTAACTTATGCAGGGGACAGCTATGACTTCAAGTTTTCTCTCCCAGACAGGGCAAGAAGCAGTTATGTCACTACACACACCAAGGAGAACAGAGCTGCGTGCAAGCTGGCACCACAAGGAAACTGGCAGGACCCTGTCCTGCAGGGAGGGGATCCACTCCTCCCGTGGGCAGCACTGCTGACTACCCCAGCTGTGGTTCATGGGTGTGCACAGGAGGCCCTCGAGCAGAATTAGCAGAGCTGCATTGCCTTGCGACCAATATAATCATTCACACTTAAATCAAATGCAAGTAAAATGCTGCTTGTCAGAATTCTCTCCTCATGTGGACAGGTAGTCTCATTTTTAATATGGAGACCTGGGCCCAGCTTGTGCCGTGAGGGGAGGAATAGGACCATTCCTTGCTGCTAGCACCTGCATGGGGCAGCACTAAGCCTAATGGAAAGCCTGCTTGCTGTAACTCATTTTTCTGCAAAGACAGAGGAGCAAGGGACATAAGCCTTTAGTCACTCTGAAAACAGGCACCTTGTATTTTGGATAATGGTAGTCAAATAAAAAGTTTATCATATTAAAGTATGATTCAGTTCTTTAAAAAAAAAAAAAAAAACAACCCACCCCTCCTATACTCCTTCCAAAAAACCCCCAAAAAACAATTTTGATTTGTGTGCCTTATTTAGGCTGGGCTTTTTAAATGCAGCAGATAATACCAAATAAAGGATATTCACAAACAGAATTCAGGTCTATATTTCTGCTTGAACACAGGCTGATGGAGTGCCTTAGAGTGCTGTTACATTTTTAAAAATAGAAGGTACATGAATAGGAATGCACCTCAGTTTTTAAAAGAAATGAATCACAGCTCTCCAATTATGTTTCTTTTTTTTGCTCCTTTATTTTAAATTTAAGAAAAGACCTTATTTGTACATCCTATTGCATCCTTATCGAAATCCTGTGAACATAGTTAATTTCAATTCATGTGATCAGGACAACAGCAATAATAACACTTTGAAAAGCAATAGATCTCATTGTTAATGTGGTTTATTGAAGCAGATAATGAGATCTGGTATTTTACCTTCAGAGAAGTATTGACAAGTAGCACTTTACTGGGTAAATTTTCCTGACTACAACTTGGATTCTATGCAAAGAAAAATTCAATTTCCACTACAAATTCAACTTCAGCAATGTATTCTTAGTGTATTCTGAAAATTGCTTCATTTCTGCATATATCTACTGTTCATATAATGTAACCAGATAGTACGTAAGACTTGACACCTACCCCAAAATCTCAAAGTATTTCTCAAAAGTGTTCTGCAGAAGTATTTGTTGCTCACCTTTAGAAAGGGAAGCAAACTAAAAGGTAATGAGCTGCTTTTTATAACACACTTATAGAGCCAAATGTATAACCTTCATATCCTCTTGTCCATCCTGGTACTCAGTCAGTCTGCTATAATAAAACTTAAAGTATCTATGACAACACTCTAATTTTGTTGTTGCAATTTCTGTAATTGCTTTAAGTGTGTTAGTCTGCTGTGAAAGACTGAAAAAGAGAAGGTAGAGTACAGCTCTTGCTGAGAAAAAAGTACAATTTCAGAAAGGCAGAAGCGGGTTTTTACTTTATAGAATAACAGCTGACTATGGGGTTAAGATTAAATAGTCTCCAAAACTCTTTGAAATTTCTCATCTTGAACAGTTTCTTCATAAGGAGTCTCAACTATAATGGTTTAATCAACTGTTGAAACTCACAAACTGTTTAAAATCAAATGTGTGAAAAAACTCACTACATAGATTGATGATTGTGCATTTATTTCTACCTGCTGTGTTGTCTCGCATAGTATCAATTAGGTAAAGAATTTAACATTTCATTTTTTTAAAAAAAACAATTCTTCCCTGAATTCTTTTCAGTCTGAAAATGAGATCTTCACCCTCACTTGAATCCTTTCATATCAAATAAAAAGGACAGAAAAGAACAAAACATTCTTAAATTCCCAGTTCATGCTGAAGAACCATTCTCCCTTTTACATTAAAGGAAATATTCTGGCTGAAATGGCATAGGATAACATAAAGGCTTATATCATAGGATGACATAGAGGCTTCTGGTAATCCTGCAGCTAAAAATAATCAAGAAGGCAAGAACTCAGCTTAGCACTGCCTTAGTTCCAGCCTCTTTCCAAAGTGGTATCAAATCTTGATCCAAGCATTGTGAGGCACAACTGCAAGACATCCCAGAACAAAGGAGCAGAATTCACTGTCTGTTATTAACCATCTCTCCTCATTTTGGACTGCAATAGTTGGGCAAGATAAAGCACTGGAGTTGACAAACTTTAGATTTTTATATTCCAGGAATGAAAAATGTACATTTTAGTAAGACAATTTCTGAACTCATACTAACAGCAGAATCCAAAACTCTTAGTTCATAGCTCTCTGCTGATGTTGGATGTGAGGAAGGAAAGCCTGGAAGCACTTCAAAATAACAGGCTGATAAGCTTTTGAAGTCATGTACACGATCCATAGCTATGGCGAGTTTTGATTTGACCACACATGCTACTGGAACACCTTCTGGCAAATGCATAATATAAATGCATAAAACGCATACAAGCTAATAAAAACCCCTGGATTTTGTCATCCGCTAAAACTGACCCATTACTACACATACAGTGAGAGCATTGAGCTAGGACAATGTCCTACCTGCTAGGTCTGTACAATCACATGGGGCCTAGTGAGGACCAGCGGCTGAAAAACTGACCTGAGCGTGGTCTGGTGACCATATATCCAGATTTCAGCTTGACTGGAGCTACATCTTTAAATGAGTTTTCCAATGCTTAGGAGGTTCCAACAATTTGCTGTATCCCTCTTTTCCATCCTTGCTGAAACTTTCAGATTATCCATGGCACTCTGTCAAGTCTGGCAGCTCCAAACAAATCCCACATTTGTGAATTTGTATTCAGGCAAGGACATACCCCTTAAGCCATGGAAGAAACAGATCTTGTGACAATGCATTCAACTCAGAGAAAGACAAGACCATTCTAGCTGGATCTGGTAGTCATATTTCAGTTAAAATTATGGCACTGCTTGCCCTGAGCACCAGTTATAACCACTACAAATGTGAAACATTCAGACAGAATGCATATTTATTTTGTAGGTCCAAATCAAAATGCAGCAGATATTTCTGAGATTGAAGCTAGTGAAAAATTAAGTACGTTTGCTTTTCTCAACTTAAGCATTTACTTGAAACCTCTAGTGATTGTGCATGAGAGAGCAAGAGGCTGAAATATGGCAGAAGAAAATTCCAAGGCAGAGAGAGAGACTGTGATGGATTTATCTGTGTATTATCAGAGATGTCAAAGGGAATCTGACTGAAAGTTTCACCTCTCTTACTCGGGTTGCAGTCAACAGAAGTAAAGAGAAAAGGAATATTCCTTTGGGGCTTTAGTGCTGAGAAAAGGAGGAAAATTATTTGTCCCAGAAATGAGACACCAACTACTGCCATTTACCTACCTGCTGATATGCAAAATTGTTTTTATCTTTAATCTGAAGCTAGTAAAGTAAAAGAACTGGAAAGAGGGCAGGCTCACTACAGTCCTTGTCAGACTTCTCTGTTACTCGGTTAAGAAAATAGTAAGTTAAGAAGGAAAAAGGTTCCTGTCACTTTATCTACGCTGGGTATCAACAGGTGGGAAAGTGCAGTATTTTAAGGAAGTCTTAAAAGCCATTATTTCCACCACACACTCTCTGTGAAGATGAAAAGGTAGAATACAATGTTTGTGTTTGGATGAAACTGAGGAGTGGTTAGTGGAAGGAGCTGTGGGATGCTTGCATTAAACAAGGAGGTACTCTAAATTAAACAGTGTATGTGGCCAAGGGAGAAAAATAATTGAAATGACAGAAAAGGAAAAAAGTTCAGAATTATAAGGATACTATGAGGACAGGTTGAACTGAAGGGTGGGTGAGAAGTGGAACGCTTATAGACCACAAAGAACCTGGCTGAAGGGATTTGAGTTAAGAGATTTCACTTTTCCTTATTTTCTCTGCCTTTACTTTTTCTTTCCTTTTTCCTTCCTCACTGGGGATCTTTTTGTTAAATTCTCAGGATGTAAATATATTTACATTTACACAAACGAGCATTTATTTACATTTTGACTTTGAGGCAAAAAAGCAGTAAGCATGCAAATACCTTGGCAGAGGTACCTCCATTTTCCTCTGAGAATTTATGGAATATACATAGCTACCTAAATCATGTCTGACAGCTTCCGTTAATGTGGGCAGGTAGATTTTACACTATGAAATACACTTCATCCATAACAATTAAAGTGTACTGCACAAGTTACGTGAGCAAGTCAGATGAACGGAGTGTAAAGTGTTAAAGCTTCCATGGTAACCTCAGCAGTGAGGATGCAATTGGCTCACCCTGTCACGTCTTGATTCCATGCCAACAAATCATGAACTGTCCATCATTTCACATATCTATTTTTAGCGCATCTTCAGCTGCTTCCAATAAAATGATAAATGATACATGTTCACAGAGAGCTAATACCGGTCATAGAAAGGGCTGTTTCCATCTGAAACGCAAGCTGGAGCTTTGGAGCAAAAGAGTATGACAAAGGTACTGACCTTCAGTAAAAGCAGATTAGAGGTTTTGGTCAAACTGCCCTTTGCTTTTCTTAGCAGCAACCTATTCCTAACTAAAGGCAAACAAAATCTATGCCAAAAATGACCAGATATGCTGGGAGCTATGAAGGGAGTTGTTCCACAGGGCTAGTATATCTGTAGAGCCACTCTCAAGTGAGAGACATTTAGTTATTGCCTCATCTATACTGGAGTAGCTCCTCTTTTGTGCTTTAAACAGGAAGATAATGCTAAACACGTTTAAATAATGATATATGACCACTGCAAACATGGAATCTTTAATAATGCATTTCTCTGGGAGACAGCTCTATTCATACAGGATGCCCAATGAATATTAGTCAAAACAATGAACAGAAATTGCTTATGTTGTACAAGCAATTCATAGCAGTGTCTGCACTACAAAAAAAAAAAAAAAAAAAAGCAAAATATATGTAGACGAATGGGGGAGACATGCTTTGTGGAAGGAGAAACCTGAAAATAAGTCCTTGGGTGGTCAGATCTACACCAGCAGTTGCATCATACCATGGCACGGAAACTCAACACAAAACTTTCCACCTATAGTGCCCTCAGTGCTTACAGATGATAATGCCTTAAAGAAGTCAGGCAATACCTCAGTGTCAGCACTCTTCATAATTCTGCTTCTCTCTCTTTGTTTGACCTTTGTCACTTTTCTCCTTACTCTGAATGCCCTGCACTTAGTTTGCCTTGCCCCAGCATCACTTGCTAGACTTAATAAAATATCTCCTAGGCTTCCAAGCCAACTTTTATATACAACCTCAGCTTTCTGTATTATTTCATTATATATCCTATAGACACACAGCTCCGTAATTCCTCAGCACAGAGTATTAACTCAATATTTTACAAGTTACAGATACTGATCAGCAAATAACTTTGAACTACTGTTTATTCCCATTAACTTCATATAATTTAAAATATGGACTGAAAGGTCTTTGGAGAAGAGACTGTAGATTCTCAAAACTGTAATCAGTCCCCAAACTACTGAAATTTCCCTCTTAATTTAAAGTTTTTTTCAAAATAAAGTTAACTTGCTTTTAGTGTTCAAGCATTTTTGTACACAGTGCACTTCTTATTACACCCAGGATAGCAAACTGCAGTTTTCAGATGGTTTTCCTGACAGACAGAATATATTCTGAAAAATCAGAACAGTGATATTATTTCAATTCCTCTATTTCATTTGCTAATCTGCCCGTTTATGTGATAACAGAGAGCTTTTTCATACAAACAGGTAAATTCTTATTTTAATGCATTGTATTTGCTTCAGAAACAGAAAAAAAGCTTATTTTTAATATTCCCTTTTCTATATATTCCCTGTCTGAAAGCAATAAAAATACTGATAATTAAGGTATTATATACTTTTTAAATTACAGATATTTTTTTTTACAAAAGGATAGATGAAACTCTACAGTACTCATTTTGTCTGAAGTGCCAAAGAAAACTTTGTAAGTGTTGCTTCACCAATGTCACTCTCCTGTTTTTCTACAAAAGAGGAAGTCTTCCTCTGCTAGGAACAGGGCTCATTTTAGCATTTAAGAAAAGATATATTTTGTTTCAGTGCTACTGGGAAACACTGGAATTAGACATGCTGGAGACTTTTCATTAGAATGGTTCACTTGCAGCTACCTTAAGAGATGTTGCATGTACTTAGTAATGAAAATCATTCATAAGCTTCTCATTAACTGTTTAAAAACAATTTTAAAAAAATCACAAAAAAAATCAGAAAGTACCTTTCAAAAAACAACCAAATGATTTTACAAAATCAGCTTTGTTACAAATCTAATTATAACTGTGTTCAAATGCAATATTCTATTAGTTCATAAATGAGGAGAATTATGTCCAGTTACTTTTCTCTCAGTCATTCCACATACTGTTTTGGCACCAGTAAGAATTAATTTTCAAAGCTCATTAAAAAGTTTGTATTTTATCAGTCTTGCAAAGCCACTCAGGCCTTTAGTATTAAGCTGACATAACGGCATAGCAAAATAAGCATCCTGCTCATTAGCAAGATCAGCAAGGACAGAGGCGCTTTCACTGTACTTATAAACACAAGGTTTATACATCAGAGAGTCACCTCCATTGGGGAAACCACAGAACCCAGACAGGCATAAAAGGGGCATCTCCTGGGAAATGCCATGGCATGAGGCAGAAAAAAATGTATCCCTGCAACTCCTCATTAGAGTATGTTGAATTACACTGAGTGGGTGCTTTGACTGCATGACATCTTCCTTCACAAAATTTTGGTTAGCTGTTCTCACCGTCACTGCCAAAGCTATAGACAGACACAAGTGAAAGAAAGGAGGAAGGAGGAAAACAGAGAGTTGTCCTCCAGTTCACAGGGGTTGTGGTTTAAGCCCAGCCAGCAACTAAGCACCATGAAACCACTCGCTCACTCCCCTGCTCCCAGTTGGGATGGGGAGGAGAATTGAAAAAAAGAAGTAAAACTCATGGGTTGAGATAAGAACAGTTAAATAACTAAAGTAAAATAAAATATAATAATAACAAGAATAATAAAAATATAATGATAACACTAATTAAAAGGAATATAACCAAAAAAAGAGGGAGAGAAAAATAAGCCCCAAGAAAAGACAAGTGATGCACAGTGCCGTTGCTCACCACCCGCTGACTGATGCCCAAGCAGTGATCTGCCCCT
>JANZLQ010000056.1:28797887-28819839 GCA_026212715.1 Elanus axillaris | reverse complement strand
TCCCCTGTCTAGCGAAGAGGGGGGGAGTGATAGAACGACTTGGTGGGCACCTGGCATCCAGCCATGGTCAACCCATCTCAAGCCTGAACTGCAGTCTTTCTTGCAAACTTCCTACCTTTGATTGATAGCTATTAAATTAGGTTTTACCCCTTTGGTTCTGTCCAGATTAAATACATTTGTAGCACAGCATGACACAATGAGACAAAGGAAAAAGTGGGAATTACTTTTGTCTATTTTTGTCTCCTACATGGTTAACCATCATTTAAACACTGAAAAGGGGGTAAAGAGATCCGTGTGAGTTTGAAAAATGGCACATTGAGAGAATAGGATCAGGCAAACAGATGCTGTTTAATCTACAATAGTTTGCAAATTAACTTCTTAGAAAGATTATGGTTTTTTTCTAAATCCCAGGAATGTTTTTTCAATGAAGAGCCAAAGAAAGAGGTACTAAACAAGACATTGCCAAGCTAAAACATATTGCTATCAAAAGAGTAATAAGGAGGATATAAACAACTTGTTGTACATGACTTGCAGAGTGTTTTTTATTTAAAGCACATGGTTTTAATACTGACAGGAGTTCACAGCTCCTTCATGGCACCAGAATAATGAATAAACATAGTAATGGTTTAAATAACATTTCCACTGCCATGCTCCTGCAAAGCACAGAAATCTCTTTGCTCCTTGTTAGTAACAGTATCCCTTATTGGCACGTACCCAGTAGGACATACGTGAGAGGACCACAAGACCTTTAGGCAGAAGTCCTTGGGAGACACAGCCAATTCCCATGCAATAGATGTTTTCAGAAGCTTGTACAAAGGCTTTAATTAATGCACTTGCTGAGGACTGAAAGGGCTTATGAAAAGACAGATGAACGTACATATCTTTGCAGATGTAAAACCTAAACCACTGGACAGAAACCTTATGTTCACATCCATCCTGACGGAGTCATGGCACTCATACAATTAAGCCAAAAAGAGATATACAGGCTTTAAAAATATGGCAGTACGTACACATTCTACTTTATGGTATGTGTGTTATAAAACTGATTAGATAAATGGAAAACCTAGCTTTTCTTTTCTCAGACAGCAGAAGGATGAATATTTGTATGGACGGAAACGGTTATCTGAGGTGATGATGGGAAACATTTAAAAAATACAACAGACCTGTAATCTCATTCCTTCCCTTGCTCTTCTGTTGGGATCTTCCCTCTTGTGAAGAGATCCAAAGCCTGCCTCACTTTGTCAGAAAGTTTAGATGAGAAGCTTTTATTAGTGTGATTTGTGGCACTGATGGCAGACTGCATGGAGATAACTCTCTGACTTGTTTCTCTCTACCGAATGATACACACACACAAAAACTTCAAAAGCCATTTAAATGCTTTCCTGATAATTGTCCCATGTACACTGTTAGACCCGGATTTGCTTGCCTGGCAGTGCTTTTATGGATCTAAGACTTACTGTTAGTTAACTTTTTGACATAGACACCAAGAGGGCATTCCTCTCTCACAATAAAGCTGTGGTGATTTTAGGTATTTGCTGTGGACAAGTCAGAATTGCTTTTATTTTCAATCCCAAAGACATTGTTCACTTGAAAGAAAAGTCACAGGGCAAGTCAAACTTTGATAGGAAGCATGTCATGAGTTGCTGTTGACAGTGTGTCACAAATACATCTCTACTCTGTAATTTTAAAGTTTGTTATTTTCCCACTAGTTCCACTGGCTTTCATAGTTACTGCTTTTAACAACTAAGGCAGCTACTGAACAGCTGGGAGGCTATAGGGGTGTGCATTGAATCACAGCAGGGCGTTCAAGCAAATTGGTCATACGGGTGTTCGCTGAAAGTGGGAATCATCTCTTTAAAAGTTTAGGTGTGATGTGCATTATTTTGAGAGGAACTATCATAACAATGTGCAATTCCTACCTTAGTGGTGTAGGGGACAATTTAAAGAAACAATGGGTGTTTTTTATTTCGCTGGGAGTTTTGCCAGTCTTCCTCCTGCCAGCTAAAATCGCAGGCTGCTTGCTGAGGCTATCTGCCAGGCAATTTCACCCAAAAGAAAGGAGAAACATTTTACCTTACCCTGCACCGCGCTGTGCCACTGATACTGGTGTCCACCACCCCTGTGCCTGTTAGCTCCATGTATTAGAACGTGTGCTGAGTGGCCCAGAAACCATACCTATCCTCAGTTACCTCTGTTTTATAGCCAAATTTCTTTGTGCTCGAAGCCCTCTGGTAAGAAGCTGAGAGTGTGCACTGTCTGGAGGAGCTTTTAACCCCTTCTGTTATGTCCCAGCACTGAATCCCCCAGTGATGCTACAGAAGCAGGAGGAAAGGACCTGAAGTTTAGCTCTCCAGATTTGAAAGTTACATTTTCTGCACGCCAGGCGTACATATTGTAAGACCCCTTCAGCACTGAGCACAGACCTTCAGCTGTGCCTGACAGCATTCAGTACAAAATGCACTTGGTAAAAAGGCTAAATAAAGACTCCCTGCCCCTTTTTTTAAAGCTACTTTTGAACTCAAAATCTGACTTCTAATGAAAAATAATGAGACGCATAGAGTACCACTTCCCTAATTCCTAAATTATTGCTCTGAATGGCACTATTCCTGGTAGCTCACATGCAGGAGGAGAAAGCACATGCCAGTAAGCCAGATTTTCAGGCAATATAAATGAGGAGTCCAGTAGGTTGACTATTAAACAAGAGACAAGTTCCCCTGCAATACTCCCATTCAAAATGCAGTAGTTTAGAACTTGAGCTTCTTCCCATTTTTCTTCAGGTATATTTAGACAGATACATGAATCAATACATCAATGCTGAAACAATTTCAGAGTATCAAAAGCTGCTAATTGATAGTTAAATGTAAGCTTATTTTTCACGTGAAACCGCTGTACTATATTCATTGTTGAAATAATGGTAATCATTTTCTTTGTGACATTCTCTTGAGGAATTTTAAACAAAGCCTTCAGTAATTGCTTAGTTATTTCAGACCTGCCTGGTAATTTTCCACTGTATTAAAAGGCATTTGTTACTGAGAGTGATGGAAAAAATGTCTACTGGATGGAGCTTTTACTTATTTTCAGTCAACATAATTACCTTTTATTAACACACCTGGTATCTGAACAATAGCCTACTTTTTATTTATTTGACTAATACTTTCCTAGGTTCATATCTGTAGGATATCTATACACTTCAAACTGTAATGAACAAACAAGATTGGTTATGTTTTCAGGGGTTTTTTTTTTGAAAAAAAAAAAAAAAAGTTTAACCTTAATCACAATAAAACAATTTTGATTATATCCAGTTTTTAGAGGAAAACCTAATCCAACAAACTGAACTTTTAAGCAACATTTAGAAGAACAAAAATAAAGGTATTAGTACCAGAAAAGCAATTTTTATAGAATATGTATTATACTCTGGTGACTTTGTAAGGTAAACAATATTATGAAAGGTATTTACTATCCAGATATTTGAGTATTAAACAACAGATATTATCTACCTAAAGGTCATCTAGATCACTAAATATTATGTGATGTAATTTATTGTTTATCAAACTGATTTTATTACTAGATCCAACACTGCGATGAAAAATAATACCCCTTCAATACCGTCAGTAACCTGCACCCCGTGTAGGAATTACAGCGAGGTCTGATGGGAGAGCTCAGAGCAGCGGCCGTGACCCAGGACCCCACCAGCGCAAGCTCCAACGAACGTAAAGCGGGCCCTCGTGCTTTCAGCCATCCATGGCTTCATTTACTCTATAAAACAAGTCCTGTTCTGAGGCTTCACCACAGTAGAGGGCTTTTGTTACTTGTGACCCGCTTTTACGAGCAGCTGCCATGCTTACATTGATCGAAGATGCCCTGAGCACCACCTCCTCCTCCCTTCTGCCCCCAACACAGACCCAGGCCCACACCTACAAGAACACACTGCAGCGCTCCTGCTTTTCTCTCCGCTTCTCATCTGCTTTTGTGCAATGGGAGAAGCTTTGTCTGCAAAGGACTCAGGGTCTCCTTTAAGGTACCCATTACCCCCAGGTGGGAGGAGTGTGTAAAGCTGCCAGACTGCCTGCTAGCAGGTGCCTGGAGTCGGTGGTGGGTCTGTCAACATCTCCTTCAACAAGTTTTTAGGCACTGTGAGTATGAACACCACCCTCACATAGGTTTAGGTAAGTGTGTATATTCCAGCTCTAGCAGCCTAGCTCCAGCTCTTTCAACCTTAACCACTGTTCCTTCAGCACCTTGCTGTGGTCTGGACCAAAGAAACAGTCTCACCTCCCTCAGTCAGCAGATATGCTCTAGCTGGAACAATGTGGGGAGCAGAATGCCATTTAATTACATTTATTGAATGCTCAAACACTGTTCCCTTGACACATTACTTAGTTAGGAATATTATAGCACATTTTAAAATTAGTTATTTAGGAACATTACAACACATTTTCAAATGACAAACTACTATTACAGCAGGAACATAAAAAAAATGGATTCAAATTGATGTCAGATGATTTCTTTTGCTTGGTAATTTAACTGAAAAAAATACAGTCATTTTATTCCTGAATTTTAATGCAACCTATATAGGCTCATTTATCATTTTCCTCATAACTTTGGAGTTATAGATAACTTTGGTTTTTTTATATTATTAAAAAAATATACAACAACAACAACTAGAAAGACCTAAACTAACAACGAACCAAGAGGATTTTTCAGTCAATATGACTAGAAGCAATTATTTACCATAGGGTTCATTTGTATAATTGATGTGTGACACTTCTCATATTCAACATCTCATTTACAGTACACGCGTTTTTTGAGGAGATGCAAAACATATTCCAGAAAAGTTGACTCCTTACTTCTCAACATAAGTATCTTTTGTTTTCCAACTGTGAGCTCAGATTTTAGAATTCCCATGCTTTTTTACTTTGTACAAGAAAAACCTGAATTTGTGGTTGAAGACCAGAAGTTAGTGAACAAAAATTCTAGTCTAGTCTAGTCTAGTCTAACTATTTTTTGGGTTGGTGTCTCTTCCTCTAGACTCTTTTTCTTTTTTCCCTCCTTACTGTTACTTAAGATGAACAAAAGTTTCCAGAAGCTGCACTGAAAAGCAAGGTCCCTCTTACTGCAGAGCTGTTCTAGAAATAACAGCATCAAGACTGTGGTACATGAACAGCATCAGAAGAGAAAGCAGAGATGAATTTTCACCAAAGTGTTGCCTAAAGCTGGAAGTAGTTTAAAAACTTTAGAAGCAGTTAGAAAGTAAAAAAAAAAAAAAAAATCTTTCAGGTGCTAATTTGCCACATGTGTCTCTCAGTCTAATCACTAATATTAAGTTGAATCTACTTGGTGACTTTAAGAATACAATCAATGGTTTAAGGAAGATAAAGCAAGAAGTTCTCAGCTACTCCGATAAAAGACTGAAGCAAGGGTGTGTTGTTAAGGTTGGCACCAAAGGAGACGGGAAGCGGAGGGAGCACTTCACTGAGCCAACTCAAGTCTGACAGGTTGCTCTCCTACGGTGCAGCATTTTATAGGGCTACAGTCTCTAAAGGCTCTTTCCTAATAGTAAACCAACATCTTAGAGTACCTTCTCTTGTTTCAAAATAAACTAACGTGTCAGTCTTGGTAATCATAAAGTTTGATTCACCTACATTCTGGGCATAGCACAGATACCAGACAAACAAGCTTTCCTATATATAATTTTCACAGAGAAAAATGTGGCCTAATGCTATAAGCACTACCTCTCTCCAGAGAGAGAGCTGTGTTCAAACCCTGCTTAGCCACAAATACTTCCACGACTCAGAGACATACTCAAAGTACCAAAACCCAGTTTAGATAGGAGATGCCCCTGTTTCCAAAAAGCAATTTGATTGCCCCAGCCAAGAGGCACTTTAAACCCGCTGGATTCCTCATTTGGGACCCAGTGGGCTCAGCTGCGGTGCAGAGGGGTGCGGGGAAAGCCTCACCCACTCGTACCTGGGGACAGCATCCAGCACTGTACTCCGCTTGCACCTGACTCTCCAGAAATAGGATGGAGGGAGAAGAAAAGGAGGCAGGTTTGGTTTGCACAATAACTGAGTAGATCAAGCAGCGATCCAAGAAAAGACGGTGCTGAAAACCATTTCCAGCTCGTAGCTCCTTTACCGTGGGACCCTCTAATGGCCAGGCTAAGGATGGGACTCTGGCAGAGCACTCCTCACCCGCCTGTTGAATCGGACCTCAATTTCGGGCAGCAAGAGTCACCCTCTCAAAGAGCAGAGAGCACAGTGTCCAAAAGAGCCGGGCGGACTTCCTGGGATTGGGGACTTGGGGGGTCAGGTCTGTCTTCACAGGATTACTTACACATTTTATTCAACAAGTCTTCAGTGATGCTGCAAGCCATATCATTTTTCAATCAGCATGACTATAAGGCAAACAGTACTATTTGACTGTACGCCAATAATCCTATTAGCGGTCATATAAATATGCAGCAGGAAGATGACTGGCTGTAGAAAAACACATTTTCAGGAATGTTCTATCTATTAGCTTCACAATCATTATTTCTCAGTCACTTTATAATTTCAGTCTTTCCACTGAAAATGGTTATTAGTTTATACTTCTTTCCTAATAAAAGCATTTTTAGTTCTAGGAGCTTCTTTGCTGCCCTCTTAAGCACTTTGCTAGAACAGCAGAGCTGAATGAAAAAAATGTATTATGTTCAGTAACAAGGTGTTTGAAATAGTTTCTGCTTTGACTCTAACTACTTCCGATAACATAAATATTTTCTGATTTCGTAACAAAAATACCCAACGAGAAGTGCCTTAGCTTTCCAAATCATATTGTAAATCAGTATCATATTACATCAGTATTATATTAGATATCTATTATTATATATCAGTATTATAATCTTTCTAGTATTAACTATTATAAAGTACAACAGAGTTAGAAAATGAGGAAATTAACAATATGGACAAAAAGACAATTTTTGTGGGCCTATGTTGTTATTTTTGTAATACCCTCTCCATATATATAGCAAGATTGTGTGTCAATTTTAATTTTTGTCCTCTTTTTTAATTTCTTCCACATATTTCTCTCCTAATATGTCTTCCTGCAGTAAAACAGTCACATAACTTTTTAAATCCCAGGAAAGACAAAAATTATGGATCCACTGATCTGCCATTTTTTAATGCCATGAAAAGCTATACTTGCTACTAGCACAGAGGAAAAGAACATTGCAAATACTGGCCAAAAGTTTAGAAGCTGGTTTTATCCTAAAATTGAAAAAAATGTCAATTGATTCATATAATTTTTTTTATATTAACTAGACATTATTATTAATTTGCCATAACCTGAAGCCTTTTAGAAGAAAAACTAAAACTACTTATTTAAACATGCAACTTTCCTTGCTTGCTTTCAAATAGTCACTTCGGATGACAAACCAAAGATCAATGGGAGAGGGAACAGAAAGGGAAATTCCTATCTTCTTTTTCCTCATACTTCTTCCAGCTGAATACTCTCAGGGCTTACAACCAACGGTATACTCTCTGTCAAAAATCATTATCACCCTAATCTGTCTTTTCCAACCTAAATGATTCTATGAGTCTATGATTTACAGCTACACTTGTTGCTGCTGAGAAATCTTAAACTGCCCAGTGTACTTCACCATGCATGCAGGTAGAGGGAGCTATCAAGGCAGATTTGTATAAATACAAATATCGCTTTAACCTGAGACAGCTAGTAAGTCATTGCAATCCAACAGTCCAAAGGCCTTATCTCTGGCACTCTCACTGCTGAGGAAATTACTCTTGAAGAAATTACCAGGGAGTGAAACAGTGGAGATATAATTCTTTATTCTTAAATTATGCTTTCAACCTATCTATCTCCCTACAGGCAGAGAAACAGAAAAAGCAGGTGCTGAATACCAGAATAACTCAGTCAAGATCATGGAGCAACCCAGGCTTCTAATACCGCCTTTTGAGGTTTAGACTGAGAAAGTGGCAGATGATGCACCAGCATGAAACCCACAACTTCTTGAATTGCTCCAGGCTAACTCGTGGGACACACAACACAAGAGCAGGTCTGATCCATGTCTCCCTCAAAACATAAAACAAATGCATCCCAATACAAAGCAAGTTTAGCTTTCTCATCCCCCTTTTCACAGTAGGGAATTCCCAACACAAAAAAATAAGTTTTATCACTTAGAAGTGTACTGTTGCATCTGAAATCTGTTTTTATTAAGAAAGTACATGCGATGCAGTTTAAAACTAAGATACAAAAAATAATACAGGAATGCTTAATGAAGCTATGGAAGACTCTTAATTAAGAACAAATATTGCCCAAAACATCAGATCTTTCGGAATACTAGGTATTTTTGAAGGAAGTGTTTTATTCAATTCACAACTCTGCATCCAAAAGGCTGATCCAATGGTATGTGATTATACCCAGTCTGAGGAGATTTCAAAGTTCAGTTTCAAAAACCTAAAATCTTCTTGTTAGCAGTGCATTTTGATTGATGCTAACTTTCTTTGGTGGCACAGGTACTATAGGAGGCTACATAAATATGCTATGAGTCCATAGGATAATTCTGAATTTTACTTACGTGTTTTGCTTGAATGACCAAATCAAGTAAGCATGCTGTATCAGCCAAAAGAAATCCACTTTGCATGACAGAATGTGTCTTTTGAAAAGTTAAACAGTGACACACTAGAAAGTTAGAGAAACAAAAGGAAGAACTGTGTTTATACAATCAGAAGGATAGGGAGAGATGGGCCTTATTGACATGCCAGTAAGCCTATTACCATGGGGTAAACAGAATTCAATCTGGATCAAGGTAAGAAACACTAACGATGTGCTCTGGGAAGAGAAGCTAAAGCACATGTGCAAGGAGCATCAGCTGCAGAGGAAAGCCTGTTTCCTAGAGGGAATACAAATGAAGAATTTCAAAGGTGAGTTGCCTTAAATGCTGCTGGTTTCCTTCATTATTGGAATGATTAATAGCAGAGTGATTGTTATCCTCTATCTCTGGAGACAGAATTATTCACTGCAACATAAGGGATCTCTGTCACACTGATAGGAAAAAAAAAAAAAAGCCCTTCAAGGAAAAGTTGTGCGGAAGTGAAGCTTTTAAGATGGGAACAGTAAGAGAGTGTGCATGATGTGGCCACTTTGCTGGACCTCTGGCAAAATTTCTGGACATCCTAGTTACTAGTTAGAGCTCTCCTGAATGAGAGAAACGGAAAGTGGCAGTCCTAAGAGCACTCCTTTAGGGCCGTCCAGAAACCCTGAAAATGTATGTTGGTTATATATTTAAGTCTAAATGGTACTTGAGTTTCTCTGCTATTCTACTATATAATCAGTGTTATGATTTTATGCTTTTGCTGTTCAGTCAAAAATTTGAGAACGAGATGGAACAAAAACTCCTGAAGTCATAGATCAAATGAATTTAATTTATCTTATCACTTACTAATTTTTATGAAACTCAGAGTAATTTATGATGTTTACACTTAATCAAAGCTTTACTTATCTATTTTTGGTGACACTGTAAGAGCACTTTATGATTTTTCATAAAGCTTCAGGAAGTGGTATGTTTCAGAGAGTATAGTAGCTACGCTGTAACAATATAGTATATATTGGATTAATTTTAAGTAAATACATTTAAATTTAAAGTTCTTAATTAAAATAAAGCAATTATTAAATAAAGTGGAAAATAATAAACGTAAATCGATTGTATCTTTAATGCTATACAAAAGATTAAATCCAGTGTTTTAAAATCACATTAGAGAGGATGTGAAAATTATGCTCCCTTTTCCAGGCTTTAATATCCCTCACTTAAACACTTTAATTAAAATGCAAATTCATTTATAGAGCAGATGTAAAGACAAAAGCTTTGGTGAATATGGAATATCTGAGAAACTGTTAGCCAGCATCACAGCACATTAGATTACTGCTACTGAATTGGAAATATAATGTTCACCGTGATGAAAAGATTATAAATTAAATCAGATGGCTGTACCACCTAGTGTTTTAATTTCCGCAGACTTCACTCTGAAACACTTTCTTCTCTGAATAATAACTTTAATCATCATCAAAGGCCTATTAAATCCTTAGCTTAAAACACTGACTGCTCTTTGTATTATTTTTTCACCAAAAGAGACTTTCTTATGCAGTGTTCTGTCATCTGGCAAGCAGTGGAATGTAATGCAGTTGATGTGTCATATATATGTATGCTTATAAATAAATTAACAACAGAAAAGTAAAACTGCTTCCTGGGAATGTGAGAGCTTAGCAAGGGGACAAAGTGATGCACTCAGGGATGCATTAGCTTTCAACAGATTTCATTAACTAAATAGTTTGTAGCCATGAATAAGAGGTCCATAAACCAAATGCACGCATGTTATTTCCGCACAGACGGATCAGCACCCACTGCTGCCCACAGCTGCGGAGGCACCCGTAGCTGTGCTCACGCGGCTCGACGGCACAGCCCCGCCGACGAGGTGCTGAGGTGCTCACAGCAACCGGCGCTTTGCCACATTGCTTTGTTTTGTTCTCTCAACAGGCACCTGAAATGTTAGTTAGCTGTGGATATTCCTGTGCTTTCCTCCACATTCGTGAAGCCAACGTAACTAGGTGACATGGCTGTGCTTCCACAGATGTCATCTAAGCAATACCTCCTACCTCTCGCCCACCCACCTGTATCTGCCCACCAACACATCTCTCTCATTCATGCGAGCACAGCTGCTTCGGAGCTGCAGTTAACCAAGCTGTGAACCGATCCGGCTTAAAATACAAACTGCTGTTCCGCGAAAAGTGAGGGGACAGCCCAGGCTGGAAGTCAAGGTGTGATTCCCAAGGCACCTGAGCCTGCTTAATAGTCCTCCCCAGGGAGGGGGGGGCACAAGGCCCGCTCCCCCTCCACTTTGTGGAACATCCCCCGCGACTCAGTTTTGACTTTGAGGCTCCATGCAATAACAAGTGCAGCCAGACTTTCCAGGTTATTTGCAAAGCTTAGGCGCTTTACTGCGGAAGTTTATATTAATGCAATATCAAAGCCTGCAATAACTTTGCTAAATACGTGACCACAAGCATGGGCGTGATTTTTTAGTGTTTGGGTCACGCTGAGTGTTGACTTGAGTGTTTAGTTCCTATTATCGAACTCTTGAGTGCTCAGTAATTCACACCATTCTTTAGAGCTTAGATGTGCAACATAACACGTAGTCTGGTGTAGGCAAACACAGCCACGTGGTACACCCCACACATGGGATGCGCAATTTAAGTGTAAATGCCAAGATCCCCTGGGTTTCTTCTCACAAATGAGCATGCCAATCTCAATTAACCACACAGTGCTTATTTAGAAAGTTGAGATCTCACGTTCTGATGGCAGCTTTGGATGTGAGCCACTTTATTCAAATACAGACAACTGCAGTTCAAATTCCCTTATATCACTTTTCCAGACTCAAAACTGATAGGTGAAAATACATCTAAAGGGAGTGGTCCTAGTTCTTATGGTCCACTCCGTCTTTGCTGACAAGGGCGGATCGTGTCATCATTTGTGACAATTCTAGCTGCGTACTGCAGTAAGATTTCAAAGGGTTCTCTTTAGTCATACTAAATTGTTTAATAAAATATTAGATACACTACTGACATCAGCTGGATGGAAGGAGACTTTATGCTTATGATCTATGGTAGAGTAAAATTAATTCCTTAATTCAACAGCCTAGGTTGTTGTCCCCACCATAATCTAAACACAGCTGCCATCCCCACACAAATTTGACCTATCATAAAGCAACTGACCATAGCCTTTTTACTCCTAAAGCTCTACTGGTAGAAGCACCTTTTGATTCCCTACCTTCTTGTCCTGGATCTCTTCCCAGCCTCTCCTCCTCCCTGTCCACTCTGCTGGCACAAGAGTTCATGCAACTGGATGGCTCAGGGAGGGTCCAGATGAAAAACAACTTCTCCCCCCCCCACCTCCTTATTTTTCAGAAGGATTAGTTGTCTGATCTAGACCACCATGTGTACTGCATGTGGTAGTGCAATAGAGTATGAGTGCAGAAAAGCTGGGGGCTTGCTGCTGTTGGAGAAATTGAAGAGCCTAGTCTGAACTTCCTTTGGTTGTCTGGATTTCACCCCTTCAGCTCTAAAGCAGCCTGGGCTGCTGGGTACATATTCCCTCCCATCTGCTGTGCAGCAACAGTGGCTGGTGTGGCTGCATGATGAAGCAGAACAGAGGACTGATTCAGCCAAAAAAATAATGGCTGTGCCAAAGAGCTGTAAGAAACTTTGATATCTTTTATGGATGCAGTAAAGCCAACCACAGCCAGGTAAAGCAAAGAGTCCAAAAAGAAAAGAAAAAAAAAAGACATTAAAATTGTAGGAAAGAGGTTTCCCTGCCATAAACATAGGTAACAAGACTACTACTTACAAGCCTATCATTTTCTAAAAGAGACCCTGAAGAACCAAAAATTATGTTAAATATTTAAAGGGAATATAAAAGAATAGTTACCAATGAAAAAAAAAGGATAGCTACTTTATTTTCCAAGCAATTATCCTCTATTTGTACAGATAAGATTGGATTATTATTATTATTACCTTACAAAGAGAAAGGATGTTGAAAAACATTACCCTGCTATTTGGTACCAACAATGTTAAATGAAAAAGTAAAGGAAAGAAAATCTTAAAAGCCTTAATTCATACAAAATCTTTAGTGGAATGCTTAGAATTTTCTAACAGTGATGGAGCACTGACAATTATTTTACTGACTACTTGGGTGATTTATACATTTATATATATTTATATATATATATATATACATTTATACAAATACAGTTCTTGTAGGTCTGTTACAAAGCAATTGTATATATTGGAGTAAAGCCACAGACTCCTATACCAGTTATTGACTTGGCTATGAAAAAATTCTCAGTTAAAGGTGCTAAACTATGTTCAGCTGGAATGTAAATAAATGTGTACTAATCAAGACAAACACAGCTCTAGATACTTAGCAAAACATTAACAAATATGAGACTCTTGCTTGGGTTGCTATTTGCAGCTGTCTGGACACTCCTAGGTGATATTTTATCGATCCTCTTTCTCGTGGCTTTTCCCTCTATACAGCCACTAACAAGCTTCTTTCCTCCCCCAGTCATGAACTTTCATGAAGGAGGGGGAAATGTAATACCTTTGAGGAATCCACCCTCTGCCAAACCTGAAGGAAATTTGATTTTTTCAAATGCTATCAAGTCAAAGATAGGCCCCACACAATACATGCATGCATGCACCCAATTAAACACACACAGCGTATTAATACTAGATACTTCATTTCCATAGGAAACAAAGTTAACTGGATTTCACTTAAAAGCTCGACCACAGCTGGTGAGCACCATCACACAAGGTATGACCAGAAAAATGACAACTGCAAATTTCAAAATCATCTACCCCTCATTTTATTTTTTTTCAATATAAAGTGTGAAGCCTGTTAAAATTTCCCTTTGTGGGTATGCTAACTATTCTAGGACATCTTTATTTTCATTTGCACACAGTCCCCGTGAACTTTGCTGAATTATTATGCCTTATAAACTTCCTATTTCTCTTTAAACTGACAAGCAGATGATAGAAAACATACTGATGCTCCATATGGCTTGAAAGCTCATAAGAAATCTTGTTCCTAAAATTGGCATATTTCAGTGCTTTTAGAGCTGTGAAAAGATTTTATGTCTGCCAGTTTTCTATACCATTACTACAGTCCTGAAGCAGTGTTTATCACTGGAGGATACCACCTGGTTCCAGGATCCTGTATGCTATTCTTCCACGTTTCCCTCCATGGATCACCTGCCAATGAATCACCAAGGAAACTCATTACCAAAAACACAAACTACGCTGAATGGGACAGCTGACTGCCAGCAGATAGTGTTATTCTCTGGACCACTCAAGCGTGTTACTTCTTCAAATGCTGCCCTGCTGTCATGTCGAATGGCTGTGCTATGTTGTTTCTCATTCTCATTTGTTATTTAATTTTCATCTCATCTGACTCACTAGTGTGGGTACGATGTCTGAGCTGCTGTCAGAAAGTCTGTGTGAGGCTATTTTAACAGCTATGAAAAGACAAAATGTGGTTCTAGTTCTTTTCATTTGTCTTTTACATTGAAGCATTTGCTTTTTCATTAGCTCAGCTTAGGCATATCATGTTCTGGATGAATGAAGAAGAAAGTGAATCCTTCTTTCCCACTGTTTAATGTTTACCTCCAGTTCACGTCAGGCTGCAATCTTCCTATTTCTGCACTGCCAGTCTCCCAGAAGGTTCAGGGACTACTACACATAAAACACAAGGATCGTGACTCATCCAGACCTCATCCTAAGGTTTAAGCTGTGACCTGAATGCTTCATACCCTCTTCAGGATGCCTGCCAACACCAAGTAAATATTTTCAGCGACAGCTTGAAGACTTCCAGAATACAACCTTTTAATGCTTGGGTCAGCTTCTGCCTTTCCCACCTACTGTCTGTAAACTCCAGTTTTCAATCCCTGTGTTTCGGACACCCATTTGTGTGGATTTTCCCAGGGACCTGCTGGCACCGCAGCAGTTTGTCAGGTGTCCTGGCCAGCTGTCTGCACTGTCCCACTGTGGCTCATTTCTTTTTATTGAACTTGAGGAATGAGGAATATCTCATTTTGTCCTGGATACCCACTCACAGATTGAAGGCAGAGGCTTCTTCTCATTAAAAGCACTGTACCCATTAGCCAGTGTTCCCTCACTCACTGCTGCTCACAGTTCATCAGTTCAAAGCTGATCCCACCAGGTATTTTAAACCACCAAATGTCACTGCTCCCTAACTTTACTGAGCACAGAGTCCTCCACAGACAGCTTGGTTACCTTTCATCCTGATGAAGCTCTGAAGGGTTTTACGAACTCTTTTCCTACTGAAGTGAATCTATCGTATTAGTACAATAACTTAATACTGGTTATAGTTTCAAGATTCCACAATCTAAATTAAAGAGATTTTCTTTTTTTGTTATAGCTACCTTTCTACTAGTCCCAAACCAACCACTACTTTTTGTCTGAAAACCTCAAACTTAGATATTAATGGTACTTGCTATTTTTCACATTTTGCCTTTCTCCACTTCTACACTTATGTAGGGCAATTTACTACATCTTTGCTTAATGATGCCACTTTATCATTTTTTGCAAAAATCCAGCAGTTGTGGACAGTGATGGAAACAATTTAAATGAGGATAAAATTGGAGTGAAAAATGGAGGCTAAAATGGCTCAGGGATACTTTGATTAATCTGAGATACTCACTGACCTGAAAAGCATGGAAAAGTTATGGAGATAAAAATCTATTTAATCTATTGATAGATTAAAAACTTAGATGATAGTTATCATCTAACCCAACACCATAGATTTTTAATAATTGTGAAGAAATGAAGGGTGATTTTACATTATGATGACAATAAAAATAACAGTATCCCTATTTGGGGTGTGCATTGTATGCCAGCAGTAATCTTAGAAGATACAGAGATTCTGATGAAAGTCATCTCACCATGTCATCTTTTCAAAATGTCATCATTTTATTCAGAGACTGTCCTTGATGAATACTTAAATTCAGGATAAAATTAAACAACTGTTTGTTATTCTTCCTATTATTGATAATAAAGGTAGTTAAGAAGTGTATTTAAATCTATTGTGAATCAGACATCACTGTAACAATAACGTAAGGCTTAGATTCTTTCCCAGTACAAGATTTGGTGGTAAATGTACTGCTTCCAGTTAAAAAAATTGAGAAAATAGTTGTTTTCACTCTTTGATCAGGCACTGAGTTTGAGGTTGGGAAGAATGGTCCTCAGGACTAAGGTCTTAAGGATTGCTTAGGACCTTCTGGCTGGTAAAGGATATAATAGAGCCTTATTAAAGCAAACTGCCAAACTTCTGCTGACTTCTTTTCTCACAGAGCTCATAAAATACTGCCTTCCCACACATGTAGCCCCATTCATTTCTGTAGGTCTGTTCAGGTGTATAAATTTTGATTCTGCTGTCTGCTTAACAGAAATAATAATAATGACAAATGAGCAGTGTGACAGTGTCCCTGCTGCAGGCCAGATCTAAAGCACTTATTTTGAGTGGAATATCCTCACAGGATTGAAAGTTTTGAATTGCATGTGAGGAGTAAGAATTGACACATGCTCAAGAAATAGACTGAAGTCCTGGCACAAAGTGCTTGTTTGGAACAAAGAGGAAAACTATTATTATAAGGCTGGGAACATTGTATGAGAGCTTACTTTAAGTTGGAGGAGTCTGGAAAAATTTTGAATAGTTTGGAAGGATCATGAGTTACTTCAATGATAATGAGTGTTGTGCAGAAGCAGCATTATCCTTTAATCTTTGCCATTTTTTCTTTTTTTTTTCCATTAGGGAAAAAAAGATCCTTACACTTTACCTTTTTTGTCAGTGATCTACTTTCCTTCCTCATAGATGTTTCAATGGGTTTGCATTGACTTGAGTGTATTTTAAGACAATAAGACTGATGCAAAACATGGTATAATGTTGACAATCTCTTGACAATTCTCAAGACTGTCTTTCTTGATAATCCATTTTTTTGAAAATAAAATAAAATTAAAATGCTGGCAGATTGATTTTACATTAGCAGCTGTAATGTTGGATCATATACCCCCATCACTCCAGGGTTTCATAACAACCGACATTGTTCATCCTCCCATGTAGCACAAAGGTGACTAAGAAAACAGTACTTATCTAAATCCAGATTGTGCCTCTGGCTAAACTGACATAATATGATTATGAACCCAGGTTTGATCAAGATCTGGTACTGCTGAGTAACACAGGAGGGCTGATACTGCTATCATAGAACCATGCCTGTCAGCAGCTGAGCCTAGATGCCATTAAAGACCTAAAAGTGTAACATCCAAAATCCTTTGGAAGTTATATTTAATCTTGTAGACATAGGCAAAGTTTAATTTTTAATACAAAGTTTGTATTGCTATATATTATAAAGCAAGGAAATGCTCCTTTCTTGCCCTTTCTCCCCTTTTGCTTTTAGCCATGCATTTACAAGATGTGGTATTACAGAGGTATTACAGAGAATTGAATATCAGCTATTTTAGGATTCATTCCTTCAGTGCCCATACCACTATTCAGTGAACATGTTCTCCTGTACTTCAATTACTCGAGCCAAAGCTCCCTGTATTTAATTATTACTAAGAAACCTAACTTAGATTCCTTTTCATTTTAATGTGATTTATGTCACTGTGACAGCTTTCTGCTAACAAGTCATTAGTGATCAATTCTGAAACACCAAGTTCTAAATGGCAGCAATGTTGCTTAGACAAGAAAAGAGAACATTCTGACAGTTTGTCTTTCATTTAACCTAAATTTTCCAGGAGTGCATGATACTGAAACCTAATTTATCACATGACAACCTTTTCATCTCTGAAGTAAGAAATTCCCAAAATGCTTTAGTAGTTTTTGATCCACTTAGCCGTACAGTAGCAAAGATTTTAAATGTGAAAACAACTGTTAGAAGCAGCAATACTGGGCTAAAAGTACTAAAATGGACAGAAATCTTTAAAGTCCATTTTGATAAAGACGCTGAAAGCAAGGGGAAGACAACACCTGCTCTCAGCTATCACTAGAAGGCACTAGAGGCATCCGAGCACCCTCTTCAATAGACAGGACAGTATCCAATGTGACCTTAATGCAGTTGTTGCACATATTTTGAAAACCAAGGTTTTATTTACTCTTTAAAAAATAAATGTATTTGGGAAAGCTGTGCCTTTGGGGGGGGGGGGGTCCTAAAGCACAACAGAATCTTTCCTTTTACACGCAGTAATTATTTTCACATTCTGTGATAGCTGCTGAGCTACTTACTATAAATCAGAAAAATAAGAGAAGTCCTACATACTCTCCTCACACTCTCTCCATTTCTTCCTGAATCATCCCCTCTTTGGCTGCATACATATATGCTCATGTACATCCATATCTGCATATATATCTATGAGATACACTTGGAAACATTTCAGTGTCTGGCCTGGAAAACTCTCTTGAATGACTTCATTTTAAGGTTTTCTTTTCTTCTTCACTTTACCTTGTGTTTTTTTAATGAAAGGTTTGCCATCTTTCTGTGATATTGCAGTTAACATTTACTGCTGCTGGCATGATGAATAGCCCAACCTGAACTGCTGGTCATCAAGCACAGGATGTGACAAGGACATCTGATTGCCTGCAACCAGAGCCCTGGCAGCCGTGACTGTAACACCCTGCTAGAGTGTCCTTGCTGAAGTCAGTTTTGCTGTTATTTCCTATTTGTTATGACTTTATAAATGGTGAAGTCAAAACTGAAGAAAACTTTTTACTCGGTTAGAAACCCTAAACCCACAACCATAGCTTCCTAAAACTTCAAGCAAAATGTAAACAGCATCATGGAATCAACTTTCACTATGCTGGAGCTTGACTGATAGGAGAAGAATTATTGTGAATAATTTACTTAAGATAATGGAGTCTTTAAGTCTAAGTAGTTGGCATTTCAATTTCCTCTGCAGATACTTAGTTTTTTTCCCATCCTCAAAAAAACCCACAATAAAACCAAAACAATAATTTCATTTAAATTAATGCTTAATATGGCTCATTCTATGTCACAGAGACTTATTCGAAGTCTAACTTGATATAGTAATCACATATGTACATGCATGTACATCTATTAAAATAATCTGCAAACTTGCAGACAATGCTTATATGCTTCCATCTGTGAAATGGAAACAGGTCGACACCACTACATCTCCCCTATTTTATAAACAAGAAAAAGTCATCATCGTAATACCCGCCTTCACCTTCTGTCCCACATCTCTATTTTGTGATAATGATTTCCCGCATTAGGGATCCTCTATGGCACAGTGTATGGAAAATGAGCTAGGATGTGAAAACAAAAACAAAGAAGATAACACTTGTTACCACCTGCCTTCTCATGAGCATACACCTCTTTACAATCTAAGTATTAATATGCTTGGCTCTCCAGATTTTCTATCTTGATATTCACAGTCAGAAGAAACACATTTTAGTGGAAGAGCTTGAATATGACACAATATAGCATCCTCAGTATCTGTAATAATTGACCTTCCTGCTGCTCATGCACCATTACAGTATTTAGTTGTATACCTCTTCAAATACGAGTTCAAGTGCTCCTAAGATATAAACAGAAAAAAGTTGTTTATATCATAGTAGCCTGGATAGAGTGTAGCATGTGGTAAAATTAAAGTACTGGATAGATAAATGTAGAATCAGTTCCTTCTTGCTAAAAGTTTCTAGGAAAAAAATAAAGTTAAAAAAAAAGTAGTATTTCCTAACCTTTACTCAGAAATTTTTCTGAATGTCATATGGGCCCACAAAGACTGATTATTTCACCCAGATACGATCATCAAATTCTTGTCCTTTGATGCTTCTTAAAAAGAAAATCCAGCAACTGTCAGATTCCTTTGCTGTAACCTCAGTGGACTAAGCGCTCATTAACTCCCAGGAAAACTAACAGAACTACATCATTTCTAAGAAGTAAAACCGTTAGAAATAATGAAACTTAATCAAATACTTAATAAAAGGAGTCAGCAGATGTTAAATCCACAGGTCCCATCACTGTTGCAGAAACAAACACTTTATCTCCAGATAGCTGAATTTGCTGTAGTTATCACTGCTGTAGCGTGTATTTTTCAGGTGAGTGTGAGAATGACAACAGAAGAATTAAGGAAAAAAAAGTCAGAAAATTTCCTCATCAGGACCCTATTTTTAAATACAGTAGTGCAAGGCAAGGTCTAAGCATTTCTGGCTGTAATCTCTAATAGTATTACTCTATAATGCACATAATGGTTACAATTACTCCACAGAAAAATATTTTCACCGTCAAATCATAGACCAGAGGAGAGAAATGTTCGATGATTTCTAACTGCTTTAGAGCATCATAGAACAACAGCTATTTTTAAGACAAAATTAATTACACTCCATGATTTTGAAGCTGCACCTTTACCTTGCTCCCAGTGATTTTAACGCTCTTGATTTAGAGACAGAGCGTATGTTCAACATGCTTGCTCCACAGAGCTCATGTACAATAGACTTTGTATAACTCTGTTCTCATAAAGAAACTTTAGTGTGAGGCTGGTCATGCATTGCAACTATATGAAATGCAAACAGGGACATGGAGAAACAGCTGTTTTCCCAATATAGCAAATTCTTTTGGGAAATTTGTGCAGAAGGAAGCAATAAATGCATCAGCAACCACTGACACACTCTGATAATTACTGCAAAGCAAAAGAACATCTGCATGCAAGAAAGAGTAAAAACAACACTACAGCTAATGAAAAGAAAAATGAAAGAAAAAACACCCCAACCCTATGATGGGGAGTGGAAGAAAAATATCCTCTTTTTCCTGAAGAGATCACTAGCATATTACTCAAGAATATAATTCTGACACATACTTTTGTTGCTTGATTGCTTCTGCTTTTTTTTAATTGAAAAAATTTGTGCTTCATTCAGAAACAGAAGATTCCCTACTCCTTCAAAAAAACCTAACCAGGACCTGAGAAAGCCAGCTGGGATATGCAGCAGAGTTATTTACTACCCAGGACCCATTCTTGTGCAAGCCCCTAGCAAGTCAAATTCACTTTACTCTTTATTTAAATCTAATGAGCATTCTACATTCACCCTGAAACAGGACATTAAAACATTATATAAAACAGCAAGTCAAGATATACTACCATGTCATATTATCTGCCTGAATAACTTTGCAAAAGTTCACAGGGGAAGGTAAAGTAGTATGTTAAAGACCATGTTGGAAGGCTTGAATAAACCAGCTGGTTGGCAATCTTACAATGTTTTCCTCAGAACAATAATTAAACTTTCCAGTTGTAAGTTGGTTAATGGAAAAAATGTCCAACTAACTTCTCTGATACGTTTCTGGTTTGTCTTTCCCAAAGAAAATGGAGCCAAGGGACACAAAATGGATTATTCTGGATGTGAGCTTCTGTTGTGGAAACTCTGTTTTTTCATCATTTCCAACTGTTGTTAGCCACCCAACCCACCACAAAATAGTTATTCTTAGTTTTTCTAAGCTGTTTTTACCTAATTATTATTATTATTATTATTATTATTATTATTATTATTATTATTATTATTATTATTATTATTATTAATTCATAAAGAGGAATTAAGTACTTCTGGAGGGGGGGTAAAAATCAGCAGTACTTTTTCATATTTTACGTCACTGTGAACTTTACAGAATCAGACTGTGCCTTGAACTCACCCTACATCTACTTTGGGCCTTCTAGGATTCTCTTCCATGCAGATGTTTTTTCCACTTCTAAAATGTTATAAAATCAAAACGTTATACTGGACACATTTTAGAAAGTAGATATAGCTAATATTTATGATCCAGATAAAATCAACCATTACTACTAATAATTTGTGAAGTGCAGAAATAAGTCACACAAAGAGAAAAAGAAGAAACAATCATGTTCATAGCTATAACATAAATTCTGTGTTCTGCAAATGTGATTCAGAGTGAATGGTGACGATAGTAGCAATTTTACCAGCGAATTAAATGCTATTACTTCAGAAGTGTCATGCTCTATGTGCTGGTTTTGGCTGAGATAAACTTAATTCCCTTCATAGGAGCATTCAATCATTTGGATTTGCGCTGAAAACAGTGTTGATAACCCAGGGATGTTTCCGTACCACTGAGCAGTGCTCACACAGAGCTCAGGCCTCTTCTGCTCCTCACCCCACCCCAGTGGGGAGCAGCTGGGGGGACACAAGGAGCTGGGAGGGGACACAGCTGGGACAGCTGAGCCCAGCTGACCAAAGGGATATCCCAGACCATAGGATGTCATGGTCAGCAATAAAAAGCTGGGGGAAGAAGAAAGAAGAGGGGACATTCAGAGTGATGGTGTTTGTCTTCCCAAGTCACCATTACACATGATGGAGCCCTGCTTTCCTGGA
>JANZLQ010000056.1:28757004-28782455 GCA_026212715.1 Elanus axillaris | reverse complement strand
AAGCCGACGTGCAGAAAGAAAGGTGTTTCTGGAGCCTAACCTTCCCTTTTGCCAGCCATAGTAAGGAGTTGTTCTGAAGAAGCACCTTTTAAATTCAAAAGAAATAGGGAGCCCTGAAGAAAATAAAGGAAAGAAGACTGAGCTGACAGAGGCATTTGTAAGATCCAACATTTTTAGCTCCAGCTCCCTGCTCTGGGTGGTTCCGCTACCAGCCACTTTGGAAAAATAGGTCTGACAAGGCAAATCTGAGCATTACTTGACATGAAAACACCATTTTCATGTGTGTTGATCACATTTTATTCACTGAAAAGTTAAAAAGTTCTGGCTAAGTAATCACCCAGAATGAAGTAATTCAAAATTAGGAGACGTTTTTAGAAATGCAGGGCCAAAAATGTGCTTAGACTTATCCAGCAAAATTAGTGCTTTTAGTCCTGAATAACAAAATATTTATGTACATCTGTAGTTACAGAGCTGCTACTGTACAGTAAACTAGAACATGACCTTCAAATGCATCAGTTTATTCATGGAAGTACCTTTTTCCTACGCAGTTAAAAACTTCCCACCTTCTTATGAATGTTTAAACTAATGCACATTTATTTTCTAAACTAATTTTTTTAAACTGATTCACACTTATAAAGGGGATAAGAGCACATGAATGGGAAATTACTATGTTTGCTAACGTTATGGTATCTTACCTCTTAAAGCCCTGTCCTTGTCTCTGTAACAGCAAATGAGCAGCGAACGCTTCAAAAAATGAAGGTGTATGTTCATCTTTGATTAATAGAACAATTAAGTTCTTGGAAGCCAGGAATAGGCATGGGTTTTGCAAATATACAGGGGAAAAAAGGTCCTACCAGTATACTGGAAAACGAAGGAATGAATGCATGCCAAGCATCAGTGCCTTCATGAAGCTCAAAGAGGAAATAAAGTATAGAAGAAATTAAGTACTGTGCTACAGCTGTGCCAAGGCTTTTGAAGGATTCACAGGCCCTCTGAAGTTTGAAAAAAACGTCCAGTTTTGGCAGAAGACAATTTGGGGCTGAAGTGTGGTCCCCAGCTGAGGTGAAGCGATGCTTATCCCTTGGCACAGAAGCGCCACATGGCCAGGATGAACTGCACAGGGCAGACGCTACAATTTCTCCATGTCACGTTACAGGACAGTTACAAACTTCCAGGGTTTTCTTAGAAAACCAGTATTCATCCCAACATGGGCTGCGACATGCAAACACCACTGGGACATCACCGTGACAAAAGTGTCTGTGTTTTGATCCCATGGCAGACATGCTTCCAGCCACGTGAAGAAAGGCCCCCCCTTCCCAGGAAAAAGGGCAGCAAGAAGGGATCTGCAGGTCATTGGAGTGACTCATCCAGCCCCATCACTCACCTCCATCTTCTCCAATGCTGAGCAAACCTGACCTGGACAACCCCATCTGTCTTCTCTCAAGTGTAATAGACAAGCTACTTTTATTCTGTGTTAAGAAAGAATACCAAAGGGGAGGTATATTTATAAAGTATTTGCAGCTACAAAACCAGAAGTGTTTCACCAAAAGTGACATATTCACCTATTCTGTTTTTTATTCTAGGTTAAGAGGATTTAGCTCCCAGATACCTGTATTCCTTTATGAATACTACTGCGTATTTGTGAAAATAACTAAGCAGCTGTTGTCCTTAAATTTTCCCTCTTGGAGAATCATGGATTTTTCTGCAGAAATTCACAGCTAACCCACATTTACTTTCTTCTTCCCAACTCCTTCTGACACTCGGAGCAGAAGACCATTTGACACAGGCTCCTGAAAGCACAGACTCAATCACACTGCCTTCGTTTGAGGCAAGGAGTGCAGAGCCCTCCATTCCTTTACCGCGTTGCTGTCTACTGCTGATCACAGTGCTGTCAAAAAAGTGCTTTATTTATAGCAGGCTGCTGAGTCTGTCTGAAATTATTTGTATCTCACAAATTATGCTCCATGACTGCCTTTGTTATGGGAAAACATGTCTGCATAATTGATAGCAGAATACAGGAAGGTGCTAACAACTATAAATTTCTGTTGCCAAAAAGCAGCTAGCTGAGCCTGAAATGTCCTGCTTAATGTACTGGCAAGATTATCTGATACATATATATAAAATTGTCTAAAATCCTATCATTTGGAACCAATTTTATACTTCCCTTCTTTTTTTTCTTTTTTTAAAGTATGGAATAAAAATCTATCTACAATACATATTGGACTAACCCCCAAAGTTTCAGAATTTTATTAAGAGGGAAGATAAAAGACACTTCAAATGTAAAAATTTACCAAATAAAGGATATAGTTAGAAATATAATTCCCTATTATAGGTGGTAGAATAAATTAAAATAAAACTATTTGTTATTTGCTCCAATGAAGGTTTAAATACTGGATATTTCAAACTCAGTCTTTCGCATACTGAATACTTCTTTAATAATAGGGACTAACCAGTCACTTCACCTTTTGCTGCAAAGACACAGGAAACTTCCTTTTTGAATTATTAAACACTCTTTGAATGCAGCTAGGGTTCACAAACCTGACAGTCTGATGAATCTCATGACTATGTTGCATTACCAGAAGACTAAAGATCCCTGGCAGCTTGATAAAAAATTAATTGCTCTCTCTACCAAGCAGAAGGATAAAATCTGGCAAAAAATTAGATAAATGAGTATTTGTTAATGTTCCCATTTTTTCACATGGCTTTTTGCTATTCTGCAACAATCAGCAACCTCTAAAATCTAAACTAAAAATCTGGCTTTCACTCTGGATTATGAATTTAGAAACTAATCTACATTAATGACACTAAATTATCTCTAAACTCATATAAAAGAAAAGCATATGATAAAAAAGCCCTAATTTCATAATTCCAACAACTTAAAAAAATGTTTTGACACTTAATACCAGAGAGGATTTTTCTGACAATTTTTAATGAGAGAATTACTGTTCTTCCCAAAATAACAATAATTTATTTTAGTGGAAGTATGGTAAATGTAGTTTCTACAATGCAGATAGACACGCCAGTACAGCTACAAACTGCTCAAAACATTCTGATGTGGAATTTGGAATTGTCCTTAAATGTGTACTTTCTCTGTTTTGAAGTAAAATTCTGTTTAATGGGCTTAAGAAACTTCTGTGATATGTGTGTCTGTGACTGAAACAACATGTAGGTCTTTCTGTGATTTTGTAGCATTATCCAAGCGCCACTCACTATAATCTTGCCACCTATGGTACAAGGGGTTCTCTGGCAGAGGGCTCTGGCCTCATTTCTCCAGTCTCTTCAGGGTTTCTTTTCTGCAATGAGATGGAGAAGAGTTTCCAATTCCTCTGCCTCTCCATGCAGGATTACAGCTGCTGCTGTTCACTTCATTTTTCACTCACCAGGTAAAGTTTTTTATTTACCTGGAAAGTTCTTTGTTCATTTAGCTAATCTTAACAGAATAAAAAGCCTTACTTACCAAAACTAGGGTGTTTCAAGGGGCATAGACAACATTATAGTGGACAATGAGTGGATCAGCAGCCCAGAAAAATATGGGCACTTGCCTATTTTAAATTGGATGTGAGGTCACAAGTCAAGGTAGTATAAGAGTCAATGAGAGTATCATTGAAAAAAAAAAAAAGAAAAATAAGAAAAAAAGTAAAATTAAATAAAAGAAACATAAAATCAAGAAAACTCAAGTGTTTGAAATGCAGAGCTTACTGTCCAGGTTTTATTTTCATAGAGTATTGGATACATTTTTACCAATATGTGATAGAAGTTCATGGTATTAGTACCACACTAAATTTTGGTCTTACCCAAAGCACGTACTTATTAGGAAAGGACGAAACAGCTGAGGAAACATTTGTAGATGCCTTATAGCTTTGGAAGGAGCTTTTGTACAAGCTGAGGTGAAGGCACCCAAGCATTTCCCAGTTGACACTCCTAGAAACATTGCTGCCACCTGAAGGAAATACTGAAATAACTCTGAGAAGGTCAGGTGTTTACATGTGCAAGACACAGAAGAGAAGAAGAAAGAACAGAAAAAAGAATAAACCAACCAGTCAACTGACCATTTGTTCAGGTAGAGACCCAAAAGATTGAAAGAAGCAGCTAAGAATGGAGAAATTTCTTCCTCTGCAAGGGGAAACCTTGTTGGGAGGACAGCTGAAGAACCATGCCTGATGCATTAAAGGAGATCTGGCAGCTTCCTTCAGATGAACAGCATATTTGTGTACATATGACATTCCCTTTGGGACAACACTCCTCCAGATTACCAATTAGGTTCTGTTCAGTTTTCAGACTGAAAATTTCCAGGAAACTGTAAGTTTTTGATAGATAGAAGGGTACAAAGATCTACAAAAATTACTTTTTGGTCAGGAAAGGAAAGTCAAAAAGCACAACCAGAGGTTGTGATCAGAAGGCCAGAGCCCTCTGGCTACAGCTAAATGCACACAAATAATACATTGTGTTCAAAAGAAAAAGCTGCTTTGCAAAAAGTTAACCATGCACCCTACGGCCCAGTAACAGGAATAGCAGAACAAAGATCCTACTTTAGCTAAATTAGATGCCACCCGTTACCTGACAGTAGTACAGGGATGGCCTAATGGCTGCAAAGGTTACTGAAGACTCTGAGAATTGGTCAGAGTTTTAAACCACAATGACTAGTTTCCTTGGGCATGCAGAAAGAATGGCATGACAGCCTGGTGAACGTAAGAAGGAAAAAAGCAAAAAGAACGAGACCTTAATTGACACGTGAAGACATAACGAGCGCAGCAGAGTGTTGTGAAGCAAATCACAGGACTGGAATATTGGTGTGGAAGAGTCCACAAGCAAGCTCTTTCAATAGAAAAAAAGTGCAGATGTTGTCTTTAGTTTCAAGAATATACATAAATGCTATAAAGTAAGAGAAACAGATTAAATTAGAAGAGTTTGTAGAAAATCTTGCGGAGAGTGAGTGCAAAGAAAAAAAGTAAACAGCAGACATGTTAAACTGAGCCAGAAAGTGAGGACTACACCTTTTTCTTTGGGGTGAGGGAGTTTTGGGGTTTGTGAATGAGATACTTCAAAAGCATCTAAAGGAGATGTGACAGAGACTTTGAAGACTTAGTTACCACATGCAAAAACTAAGGCTCAACTTGTCAGGATGCTACATTGGGAGGCAAATTGTCATTTCAGAGTAAGATGATACCATGGGAGTGTTTTGTTTTTTTGTGTTTTTTTTTTTAGTTTTGGTGCTTTCTAATAGGAAAGAATGGAATAACAATATAAAGAGAGGTCTTCTGGGGAAAGCGGTCACAAACTGATTTTCTAGGAAAAATGAGATATGACAGCTACAGATATAAAACAGGAACACCCTCCCATCGCACCACCACCATCAAAACCAACAGATTTCAGGAAACTCTGGAAACTAGTTAAAGGTGGTTTTGAAAGATGAGTTGAGGATAAACATGTGCAGGAAGGTTACATTAAATGCACAAACTGTCCCAAAGAAAGGAAAGAATATGCCATTGCACTTGGAAGTCTTCAGTGATTGGCTGTCAAAAACTAACCACACAAAAAAGAAAAGCAAGGTCATATAACAAAGGAAGAATATAGAGGAAAAAGTATTTAAAACAGAAAAATCTGAAGTACAAAATGAGTTTCAAGTTGCAAGAGACAAAAGCAACAGAAAGAAGAATTTTAAAATAACTGTTAAATAAAAAAAGAAAACAAGCAAGTCACTGGTAACAGAAAAGGAGAGAAAACAATGGAGAGAAAGGTGAAACTTAAAATACCTAATACCTCCTTCACTCCAGCCTTTGAAAATGGTAAATCTTGACAAGACATTCAAGACCACTTGAAGAAGAAAATGGATTGCAAGCCAAAGTATGCAAAGAATACATTAATGAATATTTAGATAAGATAGATATGTCCAAATTGGCTGGGCCTTATTAAATTCACCTTAGAGGAACTAGACAGTGATTTCTGAATCATTAACAATTATTTTTATGAGCTTCTGGAGGACAGGGGAGGTCCCAGAGGACTGGAGAAGGGCAAATACAGCATTTGTCTCTTAAGGAGGACTAAAGGGAAGACTGATGGAATGACAGGCCAATCAGCCTACTTTTGATTCCTGGAAAGATCCTGCAATAAACTACTACAGAAATCTTTTGCCAGTGCCCACAAAATTTTCAGAACAGACCCCTCTTATTGCAAACTGTAATCCTGAAGAGAAACAATAAAATCCAGACAAACCAGAAATACCCCAAACGCGTGTGTCTGTCAAACCAGTATAAAAAAAAGGGGTTTTTTATAGGGTAAGTGGCCTGGTAGAGTACAGAACGTATGCCAGCTCACAAAATACACAAGTAAAACAAGTATTTCTGGCATTTATGTGCCAAGAGAGATAAACAGGTTCAATATTCTTCAACAGACAGTACTGTCCACAAGAATATAGTAATAATTTATGGGAAGCCACTTCTAAAACCGACCCAAGTGAATTACTGTAATTGCCAAGGAGAGGCAGAACGTACAGAATAATGGGGTTTTCCCCAATAATAAATGAAGTTTTGTAAACTGATTTCAAGTCCACGAGTAATATGGCAGTTGCATATTCTCTGCAGGCCATGTAGGACTAGATTACACAGGCTCATGCACTCACACAGTTGTAAAGGTTGTACAGAAACCTTTGGAATCAAACTGGTCCAGCCTCCTGCTGGAAGCAGGGCCAACTTCAAAGATAGATCCATCTTCAAAGGTAGGTCAGGCTGCTCAGGGCTTGTCCTGCCAAGTTCTGAAAATCTCCCAGGATGGAGATTTCAATTTCTCTGGGCAACTTGCTCCAGCATTTGATCACCCTCAGAGCTGAGAAGTTTTTCTTATGATCACACAGAATTTCCCTTGCTGCAGTTTGGTCGCATCCACAAGCCTTGTTCCATCTTCTCTATAACCAGCCCTTAGGTAGTGCAAGTTCCCCTTTAGCCTTCTCTTGTTCAGGCTGAAAAAGGCCAGCTCTCTCAGCTGCTCCTCAGTATCATATAATCCAGCCCCTTAAACATCTGGTTAGTCTCAGCTGGACCTGTTCTTGTTTGCCAGCCTCCCTGTTGTACTGCAAAATGCAAAGCTGGGCACAGTCATCTGCAGCTCTCGTCCTCTGCTATAACAGAGCAGAGCAGAAGAAGCTCTGCTACAGGACAAAAAAACCTGAAAGACAGAAAAAGCTAAGTCCTTCTCTTATTAAACCTGACTGCAAGTGCTCTACAGATGAACTTGTTTCTTACCCCATATTCACTGGTAGGCTGCAAGGTGGGAAATCACTCCCAGTCCTACTATAAGTTCCCCTGAGGTGAATTACAGCTAAAGGACCAATATCATGAATGTTTATTAATTCAACAAATGTATTTTTAACTGGTGAAGAAAATCAATATGAGCTTTAATCACCTTATTGTCCAATGTTTCTCTAGACTAGTATAGGAGAAGCCATCTCAGGTAAACTGCTGATTCTATTTTTTCCTCTTTTTCATGTTCACAAACATAAAAATAACTCAAAATAAAAATAGCCTCTCACTTGTACTGCCTCAAACAACACTCAGACAAAACAGTGCAGAAAATATCTAGCAAATTCCCAGGTCGGTGCAAAGAAGTCAAGCAAGACAAGTTCCACTTGCGAAGTTTCTCCCACAGTAGGTCTGTTGAGAGGCAGTGAGCCTTCAGTTGCCCAAGGACTGAATTCACAGTAACCTTTATATGTATATGGTTGAAGTATTAAAGCTCATGGTGCATGACTAAAGAAAAACCAACTAGTCCTTATTTTTATAATCTGTCTCAGAGGTTCTGTCTATATTCTTCCACCTACATTTTAAGCTCTTTTGTCTCTAAAATGCATGATTTTTGGCAAAGAAACAAGCCAAGGTGAAAACACTTCTAAATATTAGCCAATCATGCATCTTCCTAAGTCATGATCCATGTAAGCACTCCTAATACCGCACAAACCGTCGGCACGAGCTATTTGCAATCCCTTTGCAAATGCCAAGAAAAAAATGCAGCAAAAGCCACAGGGATTTGGAACCTGTGTGGTCTGAAAAATGCACAAAAGCAGTCAGCTCCACGGATTCTCTAAAACAGTTTCAAGCTGGAGCATTCAGTACAATAGTATTTTATAGTGGAACAGTATTTCCTTCAAGATATCCTTGAAGTTTCCAGCTACAGCTTTCTGAGCCAAAGGTAAATTTCCTGCATAGTTGCCTTGTTGGATTTCTCTTCCATGAATTTATAAACTTGGTTTTTTGAATCCTTCTAAGCTTTGGCCAAAATCAGTATCATTTAGAAGTTGACTACGTGCACTCTGATAGGTACCTCCCTGGTACATTCTGAATCTGCCACCTGATAATTTCACTGCTCATACTTTAAATATGAAAAACAATGAACCTCTTTATGTCGCTCCATGCCACTCACTTTTTATAACCTCCTATCTCATCTCCCACCTTCCCCCTCATTAATCATTTTTTTTTTCAAGGCTGAATTGCCCTGATCTACTTAGACATGTCCTTGTACTAACCCCCTTCCATATCTTTGATCATCTATGCTGCCTTTCTCTGTACTCCTTCTAGCTCTGTTTTGTCCTTTTTGAGACACCAGAACAGCATAGAGGATTCAAGATAAAGGCAATAGATTCATACAGTGATATAATGATATTTGCTTTTGTTCTTTTTTTCTTTCCTAATAATTCTTAATGTCGTATTTGCTTTTTTGATAGCTACTCAACACTGAGGTGACATTTTCAGAGCACAACCTATTATAATTCACAGATCTCATTCTTGAGTGATAAAACCAAGAACACAGCACACCACTGTGGATGTAATGGGAGGACTGTTTTTAACATGTACATTACATTTATGAGTATTGACATTTTATCACCCATTCGTTCCACATTGCTCTGCAATTCTTCAGTTTGGGCCTTTTGCTGAAGAGGAACTTCTTCCTGCCCTGCTGTCCCCTTTTGCTGACATTGTGATAGCAGCAATGAGGATGAGATTTAGATTTAAGGAGGTCACTGTGAAAAAAATAAAGTTGTTATACTTTTTATGTATAAAGCCTGGAAACTACTTTAGTTTTTCTGCTAATATGAACTATTTTTCACCATTTGCAATTATGAATCAAAGGGTTAAAAAACTTTTTTTTTTTAAATTAAAGGCAGAAAGAAATCTCTGAAAAGATACATAAACAGGGTAATAAGAGACATCCATAAGTATAACTACAGCACAGGCTTTTCCTTTGAAGAGTCAATTCTATGCGAACTGTTTTCTACTACTGTAGAATGTTTTAATCAATGTTTAAGTCATACTGGGTAGCAAAGCACTTTAAAGATCATTTGATCCATTAGTTTAACTTTGTATGAGCTAAGTCCCCTCTGCCTGCCACTCCTGCCAGCCCTACCTTGCACCTCTCCCTCCTCTAACAATTCCTCCTGCTAGTCATGCTTTGAGCTGTGATTTGCTTTGATAATCTCTCCCATCTAGTTAATTCCAGCACCTCTGCCAAATGTTGCCATTTCAGTTCTTTGAATACAGTGTGTAATCTAAAGAATCAAAGTTTCTCATTTCACAGGAGCCATTAAGATGGTTTTACTGTTCCTCTGGAGAAGACTATGGTGCAGGTCTTCTTTTCAGCCTTTTCACTACCATGCTAGATGATACTGCCTAGGTTTAGGGAGACTGAAGATGTACTGATATTTTTTTTTGCATCGTATTTTAAGTACAAAATTTCCTGATGACATAACTTCATTTAAAAAAAAAAACCAACAAAAATCAACCAGCTCTCTGTGTTGAGGCCACATACACAATACAAAAGTGTTTGAGGCCTCTCATTAACAATCTCCATTTATTTTCTTTTTTACTTCAGAAAAATCAAATAATTTCTGAGGCATGATTTCCCCTTAGAAAAAGCTCTGTTGACTCCGCTTAGCTGAGTACCTGCAGACCTAACAGCCTACCCACTTTACAAATTGTTATGATTCATATGATTGGTTTGTTCTTCTTGCCCTGTAATTTGACTCCTATCTTCTAACACACAGCCTGTACTAAGAGTGTCCTTGTATGGGGAGATACCCTAATCTATTCCCTTGTGCTCAACATGAATGTGGAGACATGGATTCATTTAGTCTTTCCACTCACTCATATATAAGTACTCAGTGATTATCTATTGGTCCTGTAGACCCCCGCTAAGGCTTTCTGTTGTTTATACATAGTGAACAATATTTCTGATAGTTTTTTATGCCTTTAGCAAGTTGTTTTTCAAGATTTTATTGGAATGTCATAATATTTGTATAGTTAAGCACAGTGTGTAGATTTTTCTAGTTTCCTTTCTTGGACCTTCTGAATATCAATTTCCTAGTTAGTAATTTCTTGGACCCTTCTATTTAATGACACCTTTTATTTCCCCACTAAAATCTGTTTTGATATGGTAATGTGGATTTTTACTGAGCCACTAGTTTGATATTTTAAAATTAAAATTATCCCCATTACATCTGAATGTACTTTACCCTTGTGAATGGTCCTTTCAATTTCCTTTCAATGAGCTCCTCATTTTAACACAGATTTTTTTTTTTTAAAGTTAGGCAGTAGTATAATGAATTGTGCTGTTCCTGTCAGAATATTGAATCTAATTACATTACAGTGACCTAAAGAACTGGAGAGTAGCTCTTTGACAGTAACATTTTGAACTGGATCTTGTGTACTCTTTCAGATCAACTCAAAAATTTCTTTTTTTTCTTCTTGTTCCCTGAGTAGCTGTTACATGGGACAGTCATTTGTGGGTTTTAAAAATTTACATTTGGAATGACGTTTAACCTGTCTTCAAAAGGGATAATGACATTTTTCCATTATAGCCGTATTTTTAAAGTGGCATGTTCTATGGCATACTTCACTGATTACATTTCTTAGATTCAAATACTGAATTCTTACATCTATGGCAGAAAACTAAAAATAAAAAAATTACCCTTAATTACTATTTAAAGTTATTCTTCAATATGCAACATATCCCTCAAAAGTGCATGGAAGGGGAAAAAGCATAATGAAACAGTAGCAACATGTTTTCCTCAAAGTTAAAAAAAATCTCATTTACAACTTTGACGGTACAATTGAATTTTTTTTACTCCGATCTTTTCTTTCTTTATCCCATTCTGTCTCTGCCTTTTTCAGCTGCCATTGTACTTTAAATTCTGTAGTTAGTCTTGAAGCTTGATTTTCATATTCCCATTGATTGAATCAGGAGTAAAGAAAGATGATTCGTAGAAGTACGAAGCACTAAGCAGCCTATATCCACAAACAGCTAGCACCACTAGGGGTGGCCATATTACAAAAGAATTTCTATAAAAAGACTTAGCTTGAAAGAGTTGGCTGATACACCGTAGTGGTCTGTTTAAGAATGTTCTTTGAGAGACTGCCACTTTCCTATTAAAAAAAAAACATACCTAGAGGACAAAACTCAAATTTTTAAAAGAACACGGAGGACCTCTTTTCTCATGCTCAGTTCTTCATCCTTCTTTAGGGCAAGAGTCATAATTTTACCCAAGTAGGTCATTATCCTATACATTGAGAGCCGTGGCATCAGAAAAAACATCTATACAAAATCATCCCAGAGTCTGATTCCTATTTGTCAGTTTTTATGCACACAGAAAGGGAAGTTTCGATTTAGCAATTACATTATTTGTTAAAAATCATTTTACCTGTATGAAAGACTTTAAAGGTTAGTAACTTAAGACATTTTTCATTAAAAGCCCCATGACACAAATTGCTTTGTAAACAAGAAAATGTACAGAGTATTGAAAATTATATGAACACTGTTAAAATGTGGCAAACCAGAATACAATTTTGCTTAAAGTATGGTTTGCATACTTCAGTAACACAAAATCTCAAAAATTGTTACAGAAAAGTAAAAATACTGACTCCTAGTTGTAATGGTCTCATATTCTCCTATAAATTTTCATTCAAATAGTTTTATATAGGGTGGTGAATGAAGGGTTAGTTTTACCTGTCAGTGGGACTGAGTAATATACCCAGGGATAGGAGAAGCAGAGGTTCAGATCTCCAACGTTCTGAGATTTCAGCCCCTGCCATTCTGAGGCAAGTCATTTCCACCTCCTATTACACAAGGGTTAAGAAACTGATGCCAGTGATTTGCACTTAAATCTCTCTGGCAGATAAAAATAGTGAATGCACATTCCTCATCCTGGGATATGGTTCAGTCACTGTTGGGGAAAAATGACCCCAACAGCAGCTCCTCATTCTCTAAAAGGCTTGTGAATTTAGGCCAGTTTTTTTACTGAATGTATAAAAGAGAAGCCTTGCTATTTGAACACACACTCATTCCTTGAAAAGTCTAAAACATTTTTACTTTTGCTTGATTTGATTCAGTTGCTGACCAAACTGAAAATATAGTTAAAAAAAACCCCATTCTCTATATCCCCAAACTCTTTTATCACAGGAATGAAGACTAGAGATGTGGCTGTAAACGATGTGATGGATTTATAGAGCCTTAGAAGCCTTTCTGTCAATGTTCACCTGGTATATTGATGACTGATGCCTTAAAAGAACAAAGCATAGTCCTTCATTAAACTCCAAAAAGCCATAGGCCCACGTGTCTATGTGAGCCCACAGGAAGGAGGAAGGCAAAAATAAACAAATACCATTTTAGTTTAATAAAAATGTTGAAATGTTCAGCTTAATAAAAAAGATTTAAAAGCTATGTCTGTTGTCTTGTGTGCATACCCTCAGAAAATATGTAAATAATCTCTGTGGCAGGCAAAAACTACATAAAACATTAACCCACAAAGGATAATAAATCTCAATTTTTTGTGTGTCAGAGAACCCTTATGTGTAATGAAAATCTGTACTTCTGTTCCATCTCAACATGTCTCTGAACATTTATTGAAAAGGTAAAATAGCCTAAGCTCATTCAAAATAAATAAATAGATCATACTACTCAAATGCTCTCAAGGGATAAAGCAATCAATAACATCATTGAAGAGTCAACTAAACACTGTAAACCAAGTTACAAACAGGACTTATTCTTTACCCTTAATAATAACTGAAAAAAAGAGGAAATCTTTATGAAGATAATCTGCTCTTCAGCACACCTTTTTCTTGCAAAAGATACCTACAGTACACAATAAGTAAGTATATTTATTTTAAAAGTATAGAAGGATAGTTTCAAATTCAGACAGCCATTTTCTTTTACAAGGGAAATGAGTTTGAGAAATGTAAAAACAGCTACAAATTTTTCAAAGGATGGTCCTAAGTTCCAGATATCCTGAAATAAGTAAAAAAACGCCAAGGCAAATCATTTGTTCAGTTTCAATTTATAGCAGAAATATAAGAGGGACAGAGAAGGGCAAGGAGCATGATCAAAGGTAAGGAATGGACTTCCGTACAAAATATGACAAAATATAAAAAGAACATTTGCTTAATAGCTGAAATACTAGATGACACCCCATGAAAGAAATATCTTCACATACTGCACAGTTAAGGTACAAAGCTCTTTTTCACAGAATGCTGCAGATTCTAAATAGATTCATCAAAAAACAGCTTTAAAAATTCATGAATGAAAAAAATGTCAAGAACTATTAAATACAATAACATTATCCCCTTATCAGGAAGTCCCTGAATTGTAAATTGCTGGGAATCAGAGAGTGTGTCTAGGACATCTCAATATATGTTTTTCTTACTTTTTACCTTCTCTAAACATCTTGACCCTTGACAAAGCTAAGACATAGAGCTAAATGAACATCAGTCTGACCTACATGAGATTTTTGTATTCCCTATTGTCACTTATATGCCAAACTGGAATCTTATTTATATGCCCATAAACCCTCGTGAACTCTTCAAAGGGTATAGTAACTCTCATTGCAGGCAAAACAGCTACATAAAGGTATATTGCCTAACAAAATTAATAATACTTGACAGGAAAGTTTGGAACCAACTATAACCTACTCTAGGGTGAAGTTATACATGTTTATCATATTTTACCACCTGTACTTTATCAGTACCATGCAAGACTACACAGACACGTACTACACTTTGATTTTAAGTATCTATATAACATATAACGTATTTTGCATTATAAAAAGTTCAGACTACTATGCACAATACTGATATCTCTGCGAACATGACATAGGTTGACATGAAACTGGGAGAGGGCCTTACTGTTTCTGGAGGCATTTTCTATCAGCCCAACAAACAAATAAATTTAACACAGCCTCTCAGAAAAGTAGGTCACTTCATTTTCAAGGAAGTAATGTAAATAAAGGGAGAAACCACCTAAGATACAGATAGACATCCTTGCAACCTGGGTAAGAATAGAGGCTAAAACACTGGATAACTTAGTCTCTCTCCATCACTTACTGAAAATATCTCGTATAGTTTACAATTGGGTTGATCTTGCTTGCTTGTAAAAAGAGTTTATACATTCCATAGTACTTAATAATAAATTGTGGTGCATTTATCAACCTTATTTCTTTATCTACTGCTAGTAAATTATGTCTTTGTTTAACACTTCTCACCCATGCCGTGTCTCGACTGTGCCAACACAGCAAGAGACAGTTCCTTCATCACCACGTCAGAGAGCTTATTCTCAAAAAGGATTCACCAGTGTTTGCTGGATTTGTTAGCAGAAACTTATTGAACACAGCAGAAAAATTCCTGTCATAATATTCCAAGTTTATCATTGCATATTGCTTACAAAATCCCACTGAAATAATTTGCTAAATATGAACCTTAATTTAATCTTTACCAAAGGCAAAGACTGTGTCCTGTAACCTAAAGTTTCTTGGGTTTAGGTTTTCACGTGTACTATGTGCACCCTCTTTCTGATCATAGTTGAAACGTTTTTTGTGACTTTTCCTCTCCAATGAGAAGCAGAGCAAGCCTTTCATGGGTTTTAATCTTAAAAAAATATAGATCATCTTCTTGTTACTCATAAACCTACTGTGAGGTTTGAAGAGTTACCACCACCAAGCCACTCTCATAATTAAGAGTCTGAATGACAAAATGAAGTAACATCACAAAAAAATATTTGAGGAATCAGAATTTGCAGCCAGGAATCCTGCAATTCCTGTCTCAGCTGTTTTTTGTCCAGCAGCGCACACAGGAAAATGCAGGCTAAAATGATAAATCAATAAAATTAAAGCACTTTAATCCATTATTAACATACTGAGCACAAAAAAAATGGTTATTCAGAATGATCTACTCGCATCTGTTCAGAAGAGATTCAGGGGTCAGTTATCGGAAAGTATCCTCACAGTGATTGACAGTGATAAAAAAGCAAATCCAACATTAGCAATTGTTAGGAAAGGACAAAAAAAAGAGAACATTGTCATTGTGACTTTATATACTGGACTCATCTCTTGAACGTTGTGCACAATGCTGATTTTCCAGTCTCCAAATACAGAGCAACAAGAAACTTTCAGAGGAAAGGACAGCAAGGACAGTCAGGTATGCAAAGTGATTTCTGTGTAACAACAGTTCATCCTGGAAAAGAGCTGTCTATGGAGAAATAGACCAAACCCATAGTACACTCCATGAAAATATCAAGTAGCGAGTTTAAAATAAGGGGAAGGGAGTCCTCTTCCTACCTACCATGTAACTAACTGTGGAATTCATAACCACAGGATGTTGTATTTCAAAAGTCTACTGGGGGGGGGAATCCTTAAAATGAAAAGTGCTAAAAAAGTTAGACAAAAGAATGGAATATTCACTGTGATTACTATTGTAAATTAGAGAAAACCTACAGCTCAAGAAGTTCTTAAATGCCTACTAGCTGAAGCCTACAAAGCAATGCCAAGGAAGGATCGTATTATATTTGCACTCAGTTTCTCCTACACTTTCCATGACTAGTCAGTGTATGAATTTCACTGAACAATTAATCTGATACAATATAAATTTTATCACCATTATCTTTTAAAATATTTTTAATCCTTATCTTCATTGCCACATCATTATATTTATTCTGCAAGTTTGGCTGATGTCCTTAGTATATTCTCCTCTTGGCTAAACAGATTTTCTTTTTCCCGATTTAAAAAGCAAGAATCTCTAAAAAACACAGTACTACAAATGAGTATTTCTGAAATCCTGTTCTGACCTTCATCCCACTCACTGCAAGTCCTCCTTTTCTACTTAACACTTTTTCTCTGACAACCTTTCTTTCCTTGAAAATCATTTATCCACAAAATTTAAGTGACAGCTATCCTCCATTAGAAGATTAACTCTGCTCAAAAATTATTCTTTATTAAGAAGTACCATTTCACACTAGAATGAGATGCTTGGATTAACACTGCAAAATTTAGAAACATGATTATTGTATTATTATCATTTAATGATTTTCATTTTACAGCTAACTTTTTTTGTAAGAGAGCCATTTCTCCATTTTACACTCACACTGTGCCTACTGACTCAGAACTATACATCTAACTATTGTGGAACAAAAATAGCATAAAAAAGAGTCTGCTCAGAAAGAGAAATTACCATATTCATGACTTTCCAGATCAACTTTTCAGAAAGCAATAGAAGATAGAATCTGAACCACAAAAATATTATTGTCGAGTTTCCTGATTAAACAGACAGCAAAACTTGTTAAAAAATATAAAAGAACATTTATTTTTTAAAGCAATAGAAACAAATTACAGAACTAATAGGTTTAAAGTCCACATACAACAATGTTAGATAACAGACAGATGTATTTTGTTTGTGCAAATCTAATTCATTAAAGCCTGTAAAAAAGGAATAAAAGGTAAATATGTATATTAGAAAAGCAAAGTAGATAATGAAAAGCAATTTTCCAAAGACACAAACCTAATCGTTAAAAAGATTATTTAAACACAAGTCTGTTGAAGTAATAGGGTATAAAGCAAGCAGCTGAGGAATACAGACTACTTGGTGTTTTGAAGCACCACCTCATTGCCCACCTTTACGTGCCTCTTTGAAAGTGTCTCTATCATAAGAGCTAAATAAAAAGGTATCCTAGAGCTATGTCACAAGAGGCTGAGAAATTTAAATTTATTTTATGGTCAAAAAATCTATTTAGAGTCTGAGCTACTAAGTTCCTGCACAGTAAGGTAATTGCAAGAACATCTTTGTGTATTCAGATCACATTTTCTAAAAACGCTTGGTCAATACCTCTCAGAAAACAGGTTGAGTGAGAAAGCTTGCCCTTTTTTAGTCTGAAATCTTTTTCATAATGAAAGCAATCCAAGGAGTAAGAGCACAAAATAATCCTCTAATAACAATTACAGCAGAGATTTTAAAACCCATTGACAAAATTACTTTCATTTTAACAGCCTAAGCTGCATGATGCACATCTCCAGATTTGTTCAGCTAACTATGGATAAGAAACAGACTGAAGAGAAAGTTTATTCTCCTTGGACTGTAAGCATTGTTACCTATAGGAAACAAAAGAGCTTTTGTGATTAGGAAACAAAAGAAGGGGTTTGCACCAGAGCACTTTTAGTGTGGCACAGGTTCTCACCTACAAGAGTCTCATTTCTTCATAATAAACATCTGATGTTTGGGTACATTTATTCCTGCCAGGCTGGCAATTCATGAGTGCTTCTCAACAACTTAAAAATTAAAACACTTCAGTATTAAGATTAGTTTCTTTTTGTTAAGTTTCTTGAACTCTCTTGATTCCCAGTTTATGTCTGCAGTCCAACAACTGAAAGAGGGAGTGTTTAGACATTTAAGATGCAACAGCATTTTTGAACGAAAACCCTTATGCCTTCCTTCAGAATCTAATGGACCATGACTTACTTGTTTGACAGGGAAAGAAAAAAAGAATACGATCATCCCTATGGAATAAGATCAATTGAAACAGGACCAGGTAGACAGACAGCTATGGAATAAAGACTATTTCTGGAAAGCCTGTGCTTATCCTTAAATCCTTATGCAGAAGTTTGATATATGTGGGCAGCAGACCCTCATTACTTCAGTAAAAAACTGACAGTGAACGTTGCTTTACTTATCCATTCTACACTAGACTTGCTCTTTTTGCCACTGAGAACATCAACATTGACTGAACAGAGAAGTCAACTGCAACGTATCAGTGTCTCAATTTTGGTATTTTATAAAAACTGAAACTGATAAACCATCTTTTAAAAGGGTGCCAGTCATCTCGGAGAATGATTCAATTCACTGAACAAGGTTATTAGTTTAAACAACTAAAGTTGACATTTTCCCAAGCTGAATGTATGTACTATGTCTACAACACATTTTCAATTTATTTTTTTATCTGGCACATTACACTCTGTCACCATACCTGCAGACATATAATATAAACCTGTGGAGCGAATCAAGTTTTATAAATATCTTTTCCCAGGCAGGATTCTAGGTAAAATCTAAAGCCTTTAAATAAAGTGGAAATACTTAATTTTTGCAGAAACATCACATCAGAATCTCTTTGCTAAGTCAACATAGTTCCCTCATATTTTCAGAACGTACGATTACATACATTGTCAGGATACTTCACTGCAATGATGTAATAACTGCTCTACTGGGCTTATGACCTCTCAAGATTCACAAGAAATAAATATGACTGTGGCTGTTGTCCTCACAGTATCACAGCTGAACCAAAGACTGATAAATACCTTAATTATTTTCCTACTGGCACTATTTATTTTGCTCAGCAAATTCACTAACTAGTAAAGCACACCTTAAACTAAAGGCAGGGTAAATATCAGAATGTCCAAAATCAGAATAACAGAAGTGAGTTTTAGCAACACAGAACTATTACTGGGATGCTGATGAGCTGCTGACAGAATCCAAATCCCTCTTCTTCAGCAATCTGCAGCCATCTGTCCACAGTATCTGATTCTTTCCTGTGGAGCCACTTGTGCAATGGTCTGGTGCTTTGAGGTATAAAAATACTCAGATCTTCCTACAAAATCCTTTCTGTACACCTGAGAACAGAGATATCACCTGTCAAACAGTAGCGCGTGTAACATCAAAGATTTCATGAACTAAGTGCGTTAGCATCCTTTGACTGATAAAGGAGAATGTTGGTGGGACTTGGGTGGAAAGACACTGACAGCTACCGTATAGGAAAGTGTTCTACGGAAGCATAGGTACAGTACCTAATGGGGTACCCTCATAGGGTTATTAATTTTTCCTTCTCCTCAGCTTGCTCCAGAACACTGCAGTCACCCAAAGAACTATCCTCAAGTCTTCATACACCCTTTCAAAATTTTGCCCAGATGTTAACCAACAACAGGAAAACCCATTTCTCTTATGTGAAAATTTACTCCAAATCGTATTTGCTATTCAGAATTGTTCTTAAACATCTATAAATGATCATGCTGGTGTTAAAACCCAATAAATATAGCATGCTTTAGAGTAGAAAGCGTCCATGCCATTAGCTAATTCTGTGCATCTTCCATGAAATAACACTTTTGGCTCTTGCATTTCCCTGGTTAAAGCCTGGGGAGGAAAGTGCAGGAAACAACTCCTAGTCAAATAAGATGACTTTTACATTCCTCTGAAACAGTCTTCTAATTAAGAAAGGCCAGACGGCCTTCCACTACAGAGGAGTTAGAGGAGTTTCAGGGTGAAAAATAAAGCAAGCCTACAACAGCTGGGAGCAGAGAGCAGCTACTCTCCTAACAGAGAAATGAAAATTCACACAGTCTAAAATAGAATTACACCTTGCCTTGAGAGAAGTAGAAAGTCATATGAACAAGGGCAACAGGTACCGTGTTTACTACTGCTGTAGTGCAACTTAAGCATAGTTGTACTGCTATACTCGTTTGTAACTGTGTTGTCCACCTGTACTTTAAAGTCAGCTGCAATAGCTCAGTGTGGGTTTAACAAATCAGAAAGCCACACAGTAGGAGCAGGGCAGGCAGGAGCACCACATTACTTTTGGGGGGTACTGTCATGCAGTAAGTTTTCCAGGTATGCATACAAACACCAAGACCATAAAGAAAATACCAGCAGTGTTTGTTAAGAATAAAAGATATTTAGTTGCTGTGGAACTTTTTTCATAGGCCATTATGCTGTGAATACTGATGAAGAACCTACTTAACCACTGAGATGCAATACCAGGCAAATATTTACATGACCAGAATGTGAAAGAGAGATAAAACGCTGCAGGTTGGCTACCTTTGCATTTTTCTAAGCTGTTAGGATGTTTTTTCCTTGACATACTGAACTGGAAACCAAGAATCAGGCTAAGCATAGTTTACCCAATGCATAATTAGCAATGATGACTTGTTTGCACAGTGAGGTGATGGAAGTCTCTTTGGTTATAATAAGAAGCGAAATTTTTCACTGAAATTTTTTAGAAATTTATTTAGTGGTTAGCAAATAGGACTTAATAAAAAATTACATGCATTCACTGATTTATCCTGCCTCATTTATTACTAGCTCCATTCAGAAGGAATTCTCTTTATTCCTTAATAGCTATTCACGTAGTGCTATACATTTTGAAATCCTGTATAAACACTTAAGACTGATTCCCTTCACTAAAGCCCTGAAGAGGGAGAAAAAGAGCTTTTCTTTCTGCTCTTTCACCTACATTTCAACATTTGCAAACATAAATATGCTAAACAAAAAGCCACGTGCAGAACTAGAAGAGCTATGGTGGCAAATTTTTAAATGCATATAGTTTGTACAATGAACCTTAGAGTAATTCAAGCTCTGCTGGCCTAAACAAAAAAAGTAGGCCTTTTCTGGTGTACATATATAGAAGATTTGTTTAGTAGGCTTTTCTCCATACGTATTACCCTTCACTGCACACTCAGTGGGGAGAGGATGGAAGAACAAATAGCAGCTGACAGATGTTAGTCACACCACCCAATGCACCAGCAGCAGGCAGGCAGATAACAGTAGCACAGACGTGAGCACAATATGACACCCTTTGTATACTAAAACACTGTTAATTCACTTCTAAACATGAAGTTGGGCCACTCTTAAGTAATTATATACAATGACAACCTCACTGATAAAATATATTAGTTCTCCTGTTAGTTTCTACTCCCTCTCTATCATACCATAGGGGTCAGAAAAAGTACATTTATGCTAGTAACTGCAATGTGCCTGGGAACACCTCCGAGTACTGACACACTGGCACAGAACAACTCATGGCTCTATTAGCAGAATCTCTTATCCTGCAAGACACCACAGCTGCGCGTAAACTGCCATTTGGGAATGATCTTTAAAAAGTTTTAACTCCTGAATGATGTCCAAGAATTGCTGGGGAGAGAACCAGTTAGCACACGCCAGAAGCTTCCCAGGGACCACGATACCAGTACAGCTGATTAAGTCCCAGTGTCTGGGACATTCCTGGTCAATGTTTAATATATTAATACAGTAGCTGGAAAGTAGTAAAGGGGAAGCCTTGTACTTTGAAGCAGTCTTTTTATTTCTTTGTGTCACAGTGCCTGGACATTCCGCTTGGGCTATGCCCGTGCACCAAACTGGTGCTTCTGGGAGGCGAGTGTCCTTCAGCCAGCGGAAACATCTAAACGCTGGGAGCCACCTGAGAATCATTTCAGTGACAGCATTACAAAGCTGTGAAAGACGCTAGGAAGACCTTCTAAAATATAACCATCCTGGAACAAAAAAGCTGCAAGAACGCTAGTGGCGAGCACCTGAGGTTGTGCATACCACTCTTTATTGCATATAATGGTGGAACAACAGTGAACACTTCTGCCTATATTAATACTTATAAATCTAAGGGAGCAAACAACCTTTAGCTAGGATAATGTGAGCAAGGACATGTGAAAGATGGATGATTTATTATGTCAAACAGACGCAAGAGACTCACTACTAAAAGCAATAGGCCCAGTGAGGATAGACACTTAACAGCTGCAATTCATTGAGTACAGATCCAATAAAGGAAGCAATGTGACATTTTTATTGGTATCCCACTAATGCCAGATTCAAAAGGGGTAATTTAATTTAAGCAACAACTTTAGTTTAAGCAAATAATCTTTGTGGTAACTCAGTCACAAGCCTGGCAAGTTACATAGCACTTGAGCATAAAAGGATGCTTCTTTGATATTATTCTTAACGACATCCTTTTTGGTATTCCAAGTTCTTTATTTTAGCCTGTAATCTGAAAGTAAAAGTTCCTCAGAGTCTTTTGAAAATCAAAGCAACTGCCATCCGTTGAGTTTCTTTGTCCTATCAGTGATACCTTCAAAGTATTACACAAGCTCAGTTAGACATGACCTCCCTTGATTGAATTCATACATTTTCCTTCAACAATTCTTTATTTCCATGTAACTTAAATGACCATCAATTTCCAGTAATCATTACTAGCTGAAAACTAGCTCAATTTATCAGTAACATAAAATTGTTATTTTAGATAGCTGATGGACCATTCTAATGTTGTTTGGCAATGTAAGTTCAATTACTAACGAAAAGCAGAAAAATCAAAGCCATCCCTCTCCCCTTGACACCACGCCTATCAGGCAGCCAAGAAATATAAAGGTGTGACATAATTAATCCATCTTCTTAGTGTATTTGTGATTGAAATAATGCCATTATTCATTCCCATTTTCAAATCCATGGCCTCAAAGCTGCAGCAGGTCATGGATTAGTGTGGATTTGTATCTGCCTTGTGTATACTGATTTTTTCCCAGGAAATGTCAGGTTTCTTTCTGGTACTGACCTTCAGTAGCAGTTGATAAAGTCACTTAAATGAGATCTTCTGGTGCTAACCAATTTAGAGCATCTGTATAGTTTTGGTGTAACCAGGATATCTGAATCCATTGTATTGTGTTCACATAAATGAAATTATTCTGCTTCTCACTCCCTTTTACAGCCTGCAGTGTTGTTCAGGTAATCACAGGGTATCAACACTACTGAACTGCTAAACTTTCATACAAACTTTTGGGGCCTGATCTAATTTCACTGTATCCCGTACAGCTGCATAAAATTATATCTTGTATACAAAAACTGAAGACACTGAAACTATAAATACCTGATTGTCAAAAAAACGGTGTAAAAGAACATGCTTATACTGCAGTTGCTAACACCTCTTTCTTTTCTGCATTGTAAATAAGATCCAACATTAGCTTGTGTCTTGCAATCTTGGTTCAGTTTATGTTTTGAAGCTTAAATAAAACAGTGTTATCTTAAAACCACACTTAGGTTCTTTCTAAAAACAGAAAAGTGCTGGAGGTCATTGTGTAGTGAAGGGAACACAGTAGAAAAGCATAAGTCATTTCAAAGGCTACTTGGAGTCTAGTTTTATCACTAAATTTGCTTCAAATTAGTGATTTCCATCTGCTTCTTTGCCTGTGTCCTTTAAAACATTCTAAAGGATATTTGAGAAACTGAATCTGTTTAAGAAATAAGACAAAACATTTTCTGAAGAGAAGATTTATTAGTACTTGTAAATGATTTTTACAGAGCAAAACTTTAAAATTATTTTTACAAAGCAAAACTGGCACTAGTGTTATGTTATACACATTGCTGCACAAATCTGAAAGATCTGCAAGAAAATGGAGTGAGGAAAGAGGTACAGTGTAAACACTATTAGACTAAATGAAAATGAATTATAGAGGTTTCATTATTTCCCTTCTATACATATACTTCAGTAAAAGTGGTAGAGCTTCTAGAGGAACAAATGAGGGCAGATTAATTGTGCCTAGACAACTACTGCCCAACATTCACACACACACATTTTTCTTTCTGTAGAAAGGTACATGCAAGGTCAGATCCAAACCCATGGCTGGTTTTGTCAGTTGGTTCTTGTCTTTACCATTGATTTACCATTCAGACCTTAATTCAATTTTATTCCTTCTCTTCAGTAAGTGCTATTATCTAATCCAGTTTGTCTGAATTGATTTTGTAAGTTGAAAATGTCAGTATGAATCACAGAACATATGGCATGTTGGAAAATAAATGTAATGAAAACTGAAACATTTGAAAACTAAAGAGCTGGCTAGTGGGTAAATACAAACCAAAGTAGGGTTATATTCACGACGCAGGCTTTTACTCCTAAGAGGATGGTCCTTCTCTGAATGCAAGACATTTGATATCCCTGAAGGACATTACCCTCCAGTTTACTGCCGTCTGTTTTGTTAGAACGAATGTGCCTCTGGGGAAACCATTCACTTGCATCTACATTTGGGGTGGTTTGCTGTTATGATAGGAGCTGGCTTAGAAAAGCTGACAAAGACTGCTGTGGCATGAGAAAATATGTCCTGGAGCATATAACATCCTCCAAAAAGAAGCCAAAACCAGGTCTGATTGCCAAATTATATCACAGTTTTTGTAATTCGCAATTTCTTACAACATAAAATTGGTTTACAAAAATTGAGTAACTTCAATATGTTTAGCTCCTTTTTCCTTTGCCTTAAGGAATTATGACTCTACCATGGAAAAACATTTTCATGATACTTTCAAACCATGAAGATTAATCTGGATTTAGAAACAAAAATTGAGGGGGGATGAGGTATGTTGTGAGGGGGTTGCACAGAAAGAAGTCTTAGGAGGGGAAAAATACCCCGAAAATAAAATTACTCTAGTGGCAGCTAAAATCCAACACCTATGAAGTACAGAAGGTCCTAAGCCCCCACCCACCCACTCTAGTTTGATGCCAGGATTCTGAAACACCACCAGTACTACAAATAAAACTGCCTGGGTCCTGTGAAATGCACCCTGAGAGAACCAAAGTTATGCAACTACTGGGAAGGTAGTATGTAATATCAAGATGGCATCACTGTGAATGGGGAGTTTGAGGAAGCAAAACACTTTCCCTTACTTCTGGGTAAAATAATGGAGCCCTCCTACTCTCCTTACCTCCTGTAAGTGATTGGTGATTGCACTGTTCTTATTAAGCCATTTAGAGACTCTCCACTTTTCAACCCTGCCTTCTCCTTCAGGAAATTCAGCTGATTCCACTGACTACGGTGCCCAAACCTGCACCCTTCACTTGCTGTAAAAGCAATGAATGATTTCCAGAACACTGCTAGATTCACTTTCACATCAAGACAGCTTCATAAACAATTTCAAATGGCAAGGTTATACTCTAGTTACTATTTAGCATCATTGGCCTTGTAAACTAATTACTGATGTCTTTTTAGAGTGGCTGTATTGGGTTTCTGTGGCAAGGTTTTGGTAGCGGGGGGGCTACAGGGATGGCTTCTGTGAGAAGCTGCTGGAAGCTTCTCCTGTGTCCGACAGAGCCAATACCAGCCGGCTCTAAGATGGACCCGCCGCCAGCCAAGGCCGAGCCAATCAACGATACTGTTAACGCCTCTGTGATAACATTTTTAAGGAGGGAAAAAGTTGGGGAATGGGGGGAGAAATGGCAGCTGGGGAGTGAGAACATGTAAGAGAAACAGCCCTGCAGACCCCCACCCAGGTCAGTGCAGAAGGAGGGGGAGGAGATGCTCCAGGCGCTGGAGCAGAGATTCCCCTGCAGCCCGTGAGGAAGACCATGGTGAGGCAGGTTGTCCCCCTGCAGTCCATGGAGGTCCACGGTGGAGCAGATCTCCA
>JANZLQ010000056.1:28740607-28756904 GCA_026212715.1 Elanus axillaris | reverse complement strand
GGTGTTGTGAGATCTGGTTTCATTTCTCATTACCCTACTCTGTTTTGATTTGTAATAAATTGAGTTAATTTTCCCCAGGCTGAGTCTGTTTCGCCCGTGACGGTGATTAGTGAATGATCTCTCCTCTCCTTATCTCGACCCACAAGCCCTTTGTTGTATTTTTTTTCTCTCCCCTGTCCAGTGAAGGAGGGGGGGAGTGATAGAACGGCTTTGGTGGGCACCTGGCGTCCAGCCATGGTCAACCCATCACAGTGGCAAATGTAGGTATGTCCTCAAAACTGTCTTCTAGGTTGATTCATGCTGAAGTCGTTGCCCACTAGTTTCAGTATTTTCTACAATCATTTCATTTAAGCTGTTCTGATCGAGATAGTTATTTCTTATGTCAGACAAACAGTGATAAGCAGATACTTTGTAAAATACAGCCATTAGATTAAGTGCAGAGAATTAAATATATGACTGTATTCATGGAATCCCTCATGCAGTCGAAACAGGATTTTGCATACAAAGTCTCAGGCGGACCAAGAGTGTAGAATTACATTGAATTCAAATATACTTGGAAACTTACAGATAAAAACCTAAATTTTCCCTCCATAACAAAGAGATACGATTGTATTGTGCTGTCCAAGAGCTAAAACCCACAAGGAAAAATAATCCAATGTTTTCACAAAGAATATGAAGAACTTATTCACTAGTCATCTAAATTCCTCTACTAGCACAAATCCCAACAGAATGAAAGAATAAAATGAAATAAAATTAGAATTACCCCAAAAATGTACTGTTGCCATTACTGTTTCTGAAGATACTAGTGTGAAATACCCTAAATCCAGACCCATACTTTGTGTTTGGGTACCTGCAAACCATCAACTAATTGATCAATTTAATAAAAAATGCCATCTGACCAAAGACACTAACATTTAAACCAAAATTACTTTGACAATCTGTAGATTTACTGTGGGAGCACCCCTAGGACTGTAACACACTGAAAGTATCAACTTCTAAGCAGTTAACACAGCATTTTGGAAACACATCCTTCAAGGGCATTCACTATCCTTTCTTAGACATCTTGGACACTAAAAAGATCTTCTTCATCACATATAAAATATGAGATGCCTCCTGCATGATTCCTATTGGCAGAAAGCATAATTTCTTTGAAAGTAGGGCAGTATGTACACTAACATCTCCTATATCAATGAGAAAGGCTTTGTTTACCATAGTGAAAGGGCTGAACCAGATGCATTCAAAATGAAAGCCTAGGACAATTACACAAAAATGTAATACAAACTGACAGATAAATTGTTTCTAACTCTTGTTTGCAGATGATTTTGCTACCATAATTCTGAACGTGATCAAGACTTTCCCACAAAGGGAAAAATGAACAAGAGGCATTTTTTTGTGGTGGAATCTAGGAATACTATTTTCTATCTACCTACATTCACAAGGTGCATGTCGGTGAGGAAACCAGTCCTTAAGTAAGATTCACTTCTGAATCTCTAATAGTTTGAAAATGTGCACCAGCAGACACTGCTGTGTGATGAAACAGTTTATCAGTAGGAGAAACTATTTTTATCTCTAATCAAGCAGGTATAAGTGTATGAAATCTAGTATTTCAACTCTTCCCCCCACCGCCAAAAGCCCATCCAGAGCACATTACCGTAATTGCAAATGTATTTTTCAACTTTGCAGGGGAAAAAAAAAAACAACACCAAAACCCAAGAGCTTTGTCAATGCATCCTACATCTAACTCCAAGGCTTAAAAGGAAAACTTCGTATTTTTACACTTTAAAAAAAATAAAAATGTATTAATCTCAACAGGCAGTTGTCTCCCATGGATTATTAGGTCTCTCAAGAAAGCTTATATAACCCACATAGGTCTTATGATTAGCTTCAAAACCCAAGGAGGCGTATTATCCTCTTAAAAGTAAAGGGCCATCTTTGCACCAGGGGTTTGAAGATAAGTTATTCCAAGTTTTTCTGATTTCAGCATTGCTTTTTACTTAAAAAATTAGACTTTTAACTCTAACATGTGCAGAAAGTTATTAATGGGGGCACAGACAGCACACCCTGCAGTACTAGATAGAAGAGGCTGATCTAGCTGTAGGAACTTCTGCTACGATAAGCCTTCACAGAAAAGTGAAAACCAGTGAAATTTCAACTCATGAGCCCAGGTGAATTAGCAAATAACTAATCTGTTCACCTGCACTACTTATTAAAATAGACACAACAGTTCAAATGGAAAAGATCATTCTTTAGTATGAAGGGCCAAGTCTCTAAAAGTGTGGATTTCTGGGCACAGTCATACAACACCACTGAAAGCTTGAGGTTTTTTTATCTGAAAAATCAGACTGGATCCCCCTTTTCTAACTTGTTTGCTTTCTCCACTTTTATTTCTTTCTAATTTTTTTTTTCTTGTATATTTTTGTCCTTATGAGTTTCAGCATCTGGTGCAGTTTTGCTGCTGTTGCTTTACCCATCTTTTTCCACCCTGAGCTGCTTTACCCTTTGAAAGCTCTCTAACCCTCTCAACTTCTTCTTCTATTGCTGGAATATCAGCTTAGTTAAATCACCCATAACATATAATTCTGACACTGGGAAGCATGTGTGGACCAGCTATATGTGAAGATGGAAGGGCACTCTAAAGTTCCTTAGGAGATGCCAAGAACAGGAGAGCCCAGGGGAATTTGAATCTCCTTTCTCAGTACCCTCTGAGATGCTGCCCCGAGTCCTACCAGATCTTCACAGGACACAGCAAATGCCATAGGTATCATGCTGAAATTACTAACTGCAGAAAAAAAAAAAAAGACATTTTTTGTTTTAGACCATGCTGATCACTAGATGGACAAGGAAGAAAAATGTCTTCGAGTCAAGATGGTAAACAAATGCTGTTTCAGCGAAGTAAGGAAAAAAAAGAAAAACTAAGAGGAAAGCCGAGAGTCAAGTGAAGAGCAGTGGGGAGAGTATCCTCTGTGCTTGTAACACCAAGACAGAGCTGCGACAGCACACCTTCCGCCCCAGAGAGGCAGAGCGACGTCACTGGATCCTCTTCATTGCAGAAAGCCATCGGGGCTGATTCCTTCCCAGAAGGCTGAATTGTTCTTTTGACCAGCTCAGCAGCAATCTGTAGGTCTTGAATACTAGTTTGTAGCTGAGATAGCACCAAAACTTTCTGTACAAAGACTACTCAAATTTATACCTGGAATGGAATAGCCTAAAGCAACCAAGCAGCCTACTTTGCTGAATATTTTGAAGTGTTAACAGGACATACATGTATATCACAAAAGCTCCTGGATGCCTCCTAGATAGCAGGTATAAATTTTGCACCTTATGTAAGTCACACGAGATCAGTGGAGTGATTAGGGATGACATGGTTTTGAAGTCTTGAGGGAAGGAGTATGCCCATAATGAAAAGAAATGCAAAGTAACCCATTTGTGAAATTCAGCTCTCTCATCGCAGGTGAAAACTTGGCCACAGTGAAAACAGTGCAACTGCCTCATTCCTGTAGATGTAGCCTTTAATATTACTCAGAAGCATGCATAGCAAAGTCTATGAAATGTTAAATGCTCTCAAGAAGTGACTGAAGTTATCAGAGGATTTAAAAATGTAATCATTAACACTATTATCTTAGACTTGCTAGACTTGGATAATCCTCAGCAACCCTTGCAACTTCCATAAACAAAAAATATCCTTCTAATTTGAAAAGTAAGTCCATTCATGCAAAACTAATCTACATTTCCCAATCAAAATTGGCTCGAGGGGGTTCTGCAGTTTTCTTCTTCTCCAGGCATTCATCTAGCAGATGCTGTCATTTTATCTCCTGTGAAGTGATTCTTATCCTAACTTGGGTATTGCACATTGTTTCTCTTCCTCTTAACAGAACTTTCTGGGAGTTCTAGTGAGAAGAAATCAGTATTGCTGCCAAACCAGCTGTTAATTGCAAGAAAAGAATTCAGGAAGTCATTTCACAGGATATTTTCTATTACAGCATCTGTGCTTGATTATCTTACCAGCAAGTTTTACAGATGTAAAATGTTCAATATATAAAATCTTGTATCTGTCTGTATGGCTATACAAGCACACATACATTCCTTAGTGCAGCATGAATGAGATTCAGAAATAATGCTACTAAAGGATAAATAAGACAGATTTTTTTTTTATATTAAGTCAGACAAGAATAACATGCTTTTTGAAATAATAACTACACCTGATCTATAAATAAAACCTGATCAGTTTATGAGAGGATTCACCATGGACAAAGTAGCTGCTAAAACAAGACTCAGAAAAAGTTATGTTAAAAGTCACTGATATAAAAAAAAATTGTGGCTTGTAAATTTTTTTGTAAGTCTTGTTTTCTGCTCCAAGGAACACAGTAATCTTACCCTAAAAGCTCCAAAGAGGAGGTGAATTCTGTAGGTCTTTATCTGCTGAACAACTAAACATCAGAAAGGCCAAAATACTGCTTCAGCTGACACTCAGGTTTCTTTTTCCTTATCAATTAAAAAAAAAACTTCCTAGAACAGTGTCATGACTTAACCCCAGCCAGCAACTAAGCACCACGCAGCCACTCACTCACTCCCTCCCCCCCTGCGCCCCAGTAGGATGGGGAGGAGAATCAAAAACAAGTAAAACTTGTGGGTTGAGAGATAACAACAGTTTAAAATAAAAATTAAAAAATATAATATTAATAATAGTGATTAAAAGGCAGATAACAAAAAGAGAGTGAAGTATAACCCAAGACAGACAAGTGATGCACAATGCAATCACTCACCACTCACTGACCAATGGCCAGCCGGTCCCTGAGCAGTGATCCGGCCCTCCTGGCCAACTCCCCCCAGTTTATATACCGGGCATGACGTCCCATGGTATGGAATACCCCTTTGGCCAGTTTGGGTCAGCTGCCCTGGCTGTGTGCCCTCCCCAACTTCTTGTGCCCCTCCAGTCTTGTTTGCTGACTGGGCATGAGAAGTTGAAAAATCTTTGACTTTAGACTAAACATGACTTAGCAACAACTGAAAACATCAGTGTGTTATCAACATTCTTCTCATACTGAATCCAAACCATAGCGCTGTACCAGCTACTAAGAAGAAAATTAACTCAATCCCAGCCAAAACCAGCACAAGTAGAAAATGAATAGGATAGTTCTTCATGATTTTCTAGGAAATGTCTAGAAAGGACAAAGTGCTGCAGTGCTTTCAAAAAAAAAAAAAAAAAAAAAAAAAGTAGAAAACCCAAACCAACCAACCAAACCCTAACAAAAGGTTCCTTGGGTTAATGGAAATTACTGGTTTTGTGAGGTATGCTCTTCTGGAACTCTTTCTCCAGTCTCAGCAGACCAAAGGTGGAAGTGAGTGCATTTATAAGAATTATCCTGTCAGCAGTTCAAACCATAATCAATTCAAGGAGAAAAAAAAAAAAAAAAGAAAACATGAAAGCATAGAGCTGCATTTTTCAATACTTTTCAAACAGAGATCAAGAAAAATCTGCTGAAATTGTTCTGGCCTTTTCTATTAGAAAAAAAATTTAGTTTTTTTCTTTTATAGACTCAAAATGTTCATATATATTCTGAGATTTGTGTTAGTGCGTGTGTTCAAAGCCATCTGTATGTGTATTTTAGTGTTACATACTAGGAGAGTAAAAAGCCTGCCACAACAAATCTGCTAGAACAACTGTTATGAACCACGTAACTCCAGCCACAAAAGCACGAGCTGGCCACAAACTATGAATCTGCCACCAACCTGCTGCAAGTCGATGACCCTCCTTTCTCAAGCAGAGAAAAGTTGCCTACAGAACAACTGCATGTAAAAATGCAAAGCTGTTTCTAGTTTTCTTATGCCAAATGGCAGCCATACATGCAAGGAAGATGAAAAAAATTTAAAAGGCCAGAATATACAGCCTCTATTGCACTACTATACCTGATGCATGTAATTTTGAAACAGATAGTTGAATTCAAGAGGAGACCAACACTTGAATAATTCACTCCAAAAGAAATTGCTGGACAATATAAATATGCATACTATCTGATATTTACACCCCGTTATTTAACTTCTTTATACTTAAAGAAGTGAAGACAGTTACTTGACTGCACTGTGCCATACACTCATAGAGGGCAATACAAGGTCCAAGAAAATGGGAAGCTGAGCTGCTACTCTCTGACATCACTCCATTTCACCAGCTAAAAGAGTAAAACTAGAATCCTTAAAGTAAAAATAAAAAAAACAAACTTAATTACAAAAATATCCTACATACAAGCTACAGCTAGACAGAAATAGTCTAAATACAGATAAACTAGGCCTGACAATTACAGCACTTTCTGTAAAACCACTTTGCAGGGCTTTGTATCTCTATTACTTTAATAGCGGGGGGGGGGGTCCTAAAAGGATCTTTGAGTTGCTCTGACAGGTTTATCTTCATGATATATGGCCCCCCTGCCCTATTTTGCATAGTACAAATGAGACTATAGAGGAAAATTTAAATGAGCAAAAACAGTATTAGCCTGTATTACTGAGCCATTCTTTCACTGTGCTTTATGATATATATTTTAAAATAAAGGCTCTGCAGAGAAGAATGTAGGCACGTAAGAAGTAAACTTAATTTTCCATTAAAGATTAATTAAGAGAAAATCAGATGAGGCTGAAAATTGAAGACTGTATTTATGTAACTGAAGTTAGAAAGAGTGAACCATCTTCTCCATGTCCCTCATCAAAACAACCATGGGTAGTGATTAGGGGAAGGAAAACTCTGCAAGTAAAGCAACAGTCTTCTTTCAAGAAGCTTCCTTCCCCAGCACCTGAGGAGTGCAGGTTTTTAATCCAACTGAACTCAGCACCAAGGAGATCAACTAATAGCAGCAAGCATCTCCGTGGAGGCTGGGTCTCTCTGAACCTGCTCTTATCTACAGCCTCCAGCAGAACCAGACTGTCACCCAGACTCCTGGCTGGCAACCAAAGCTATGCACTCATGCCCTAAGATTCCCTCCGGAACGTCACTGCATAGATTCACATCCATCATAACTGCACCCTCTGCTGAAAAGGAAAAAAGAAACAGTGGTATATGAAGAGTGCCCTAAAATATTCAAAAATTATGAATGCTGGAAAAGTAGATGTTGAGCAATTCTTGACTTTAAAAACAAACTTTACTTTTAAACCAACCTGGAATTGGGACATGGAGTTAAAATAATACTCTACCCCTTACAGACTTGAGATCTGCCCCAGGAAACCTTGCTATTTTTTGCAATTTCTCCTAATATTTATTCAATTTTTCCTGTTCGCAGAGTCATGGCATTAATTGCTTCCCTACTTCAACTAGGACATATAGGATGCTTAATTTATGAGGAAAGTTTAAATGGTCTATCTATTCTTCATACACAACATTTAATATAGGAAGGATGCAGAGAGAAAAATTTTGCTTATGAAAATGCAAGTTAGTATTTCACTCAGGAGCAACGAAGACAAATTATTTTACTTTTTAATTAACAGTATATACAACACCCACTGAGCAGTCAGAACCTGGACAGAAACCTGAAAACATATCAGTGGAAGTAGCAGTAACAAAACAAAACACCTGAGAATCTGTTCCTACGTGGTTTTTACATTCTCAGATATCAGTTCACAAGCAATGGGGCTCACTGTAAATCATCTGCTGTAGCTGACCAAAGCAGTGTTTCCAAAAAAAAAAAAAAGCAGCAATGCACAAGTGCACAAGTTTGGCCATCCTTCAGTCCAAAGCCTTACTTAATATTCAATTCTAGCCTGCAAAGTAACCTTCAACCACAGGGTTACAATTTGCTCCAGAAATATATTAGCATTTAGTTCTTGCTTCCCCATTCAACCCAGCAAGTTTTCGCATGTACTTTCTGACTTCATTCTTGAATGGCCCTTTTCTTCAGATAAGATCCACTTATGTAACTTCAGGGCAGGAACAAAATTTTCTGTTTCCCTTCATCTTAATAAATCCTTGTTCTCCTGGATGTTCCTTCAGTGCACTCTAATGAAAATTCATAGGACATCCATTCATTCATAACTAGAACAATTTCTACCTTGTAATTTTCTTTCTGCTTAAAAAACAGCGCAACAAGCCCATTATATTTAGAAATTCTCCCAGGTATTATACTCAATCATCCACTTCCTTGTGCTTTTTGCTATCACACCTTATTAGTTTCATTTGTTTTCCACGCTTCTGAAAATCTGTTGCCCTTTTTGGTCTCTCCAAAACAAGCCATAAATTCTCCTTTCACAGTTCCCTGACATTTGTCAGGTCAACATGAAGAGCCATCTGTTCTCCTTGGCATATAACTGCTATTCTTTCACTTTAAAATTAATACTATTTACTTATGAGCCTTGAGCTTCAGGACCTTCTTCATGTTTTTCCTTCAAACTTTTATATGATGTCCCATTCATCATCTTTGTCAGACTTACGAGTTTTACCTTATGACAAATTATAACTTACTTATATTAGTCTTGTATTCACAGGTTGTGGTTGAAGTAATCTGTAATGCATATTGTAATGTATGCTCCAACTGAAAATTACTGTCTAGGATACTCAAAAGTCTATTTCTCAAAGAAAGCCTTTTTAAAATTTTCTTAAAATACCTAAGAAATCATATTTTCTGGCTAGTTTCCAGTCATTTTCCTGCCTGCCTTGCTCCCTCTTCCTCTAGATCTCAAGTGAGAAATAAGGAAATGTCACTGGAAAGCTCTTATGGGGGAAAAAAACCCACCATGGGAATAAACAGGTAAGTTTACTGTCAAAAAAAATCGTATCTATTTTCAGCCCCTTCTTAAAGGCAACATAATATCCCTTACCAAGTAGTTCAACATTCCTGAGGAAATGGGGAGAATGATAGCCACACTTCCAAGAAATAAAGACTTGTATTTTTTCTGTACTAGCTAAACATGAAGTTACACTTGAACTGTGTGCCACTAGCCATCTCAAATCTTTATCCTTGCTTGTTTCTACACAACTGTGTATTGATGGCCCAGAGAGAACAAATTAATCCTGTGCCAATCCATTCAAAAATATGCTATGTGGTAGTACCAAGCACGGGCTTTAGAGCAGCAATATCAAAGTTTGAGTTATCCTTAAACTACTGTACAACCAGAACCAATGTCATCACTTCTAGATGCAATTAAATTCCCTTGCAGCACTGTTGATTAATGTATATATTAGCTCAGAAGGCTAAGCAGACAAATGGCATAGGTCCAAACGGCATAAGGGAAGCAAACATTTAGGGGGGAAAGTATGTAAGTGAACCAAAAGTCACAAAAAGCAACAGTAACTTCAAAGTGAAAGGATATGCTAATTCAGGTTACTCTTATAATGACATATTGCTAGCATTTTGGGAACAGATGTACAGTTCACCATATAGAAATGACCACAACATCTACTCAATTAGTTGAATGCCCTCATTAACCATAACATCCTCTGTGGACTTCATGGAGTGCAGAAGACACCTTGACAAATTAAGGTGTCCATTTTCTAAAAAATGTAAATTTGGGTTAAAGTAAGTAGCATTAGAACTACTTAAAGTTCTAATTTAGCAGAGATTTTGAAACATTGTGAAAAAAAATTGAAAATTATTCTGGGTTTTCCCAGGGATTTCCCTCATCCAGGAAGCTCTGTTTAAACACCAGGCAAATAGAAATTTCACAGTTTATTATAGACTTCTCTTTTGGATTGTTTGCTCATTTGGATTTCAGATCCATTAAAAGAAGATTCCATGCAAAAATTAATGTCTTGGTAATAATATGCTAGTTAAATACTGAGACAATTCATTAAACAGCACCATTAGACAGCAGTAACCATGAGCAGGTCACACAAACTTCGGCAACTTTTCTGTGGATTTACACTACTCTGCCTTATTACAGAAAACTGCTTGGAAATATTTTGTTCCCAGTTAATTTTTTCCCTTAAATCCCACAGTCTTACATGTTTGTAAAACTACTATTGCCAAGGCCCATATTAAATTTTATATGACAATCAGTGTCTTGATATGACATGATTCTGCATAGAGTTAGTTAATTTAAGAAAAGGGTATTTGCCTGATAAAATTACTGTATTAATACTGGGGATCTCAACAGCAAGGACATTAAGAGTCATCAAGACAGAAGAACTAGTTTTCTTGTTGCTGAACTAAGCTACAGACAACAATTTCTTGAGACAGGCAGGAGTAACTCTCAGAAGACAACCTGACACCTTTCCTAGGATGCCGTTAAACGTAATAGGTGTCTATATTCCCAGGAGTCTGTAGCAACACCCCGTCTATGAAGCAAGAAGTGCACTTTGTTTACTAGAACAAAGGGTAGGCAGCATTTATTCTCTGAAATTTTCAAACAGAAACATGATGCCAAAAGAAGCTCCTGTTTCAGGTGGCAGTAGGAATGAGACTCCGTATTCTAATTTACTTACAGTTGCTTAAAACTTTCAGAGCTGTTTCCCATCCAGTACACTTTTTTATTCTCTTCTGCCTTCACGCCTTTCATGTAGATTTCCTTCCACACTTGCATGACAGGATGGCTACTGCCAAAGCACTTTTATCAACCTTTCTGCTTTGAAAGCTGCTAGAAGTCCTAATGCATTCTCTCTATCTTGCTTTTTATCATCAGAGAAGCAAGTTCCTTTACCTAAAACTCAGAAGAGTAATTGGCCTCAATTAAAAACTGGCAAAAAGCCCAAAGCTGTTGACTTTCAAAGCATTCACAAAGAGATCAGTTGTTTACACCAGGCTTTTCAGAAAGGTATATGAGGATGGCTTGTAAATTAAAGGATACAAAAAAGCAGGGCAACCAGCCTTTGAGAAATCTGACCTAACCACCTGGAAGCATCTTCTACAGTGTTTCCAATCACCCAGTGCATATTACTCAGAGGCAGAATAGAGGAGGCTATTGCAAAGCTGCTTGGCTCAAAATGATTTCCAAATAGCATTTATTATCAAGAACAAAATTTATGAAGCAAACAAAAATAATTTTCATACATTAAAGAATAAAGTGCAATTTCTATAGAGACAGGGAAGAGAGCTGCAGAGTGCTCAGAAACTTTTTTTTTTCCCCTACAAACACGCTGTGGGAACAAAGAAGCATACTGACAACAGCTGATCCCAAAACTAGGTGGGTCCTATAGTTTCAAGCTAGCTCAGCATGAGAAGGCTATAAGATTTTATCAAAGAAAAACATATAGTATAAGAACTAAACAAGACCATAAATAAGTAACCGAGTTGTCTATGCCTCTTGTAAGTCCAGAGTTAATCTCATAAAATTGAGGACTTAAATTCTCACGACAGATCAGACTGTGATTTAAGACAAAACAAAGACCAGTAGAAGACCCCAAATAAGCTTTTGTACAGGAGAAAGTGTCCCTTAGCTCACAATCAAGCTGTCAGAATGAAAGTGCTCTTTGTACTGAACATGAAAACATAAAAAGCAAGTCTCGAAGCAGAAATGCATGCTTACCGTTAACTCAGTAAGCCAAAACTCAACAGCAATAGGCAAAAAAAGTAATAAAATTAGCAATTTCAGCAACCCCTTTACAACAAAACACCATAGTTTTACCTAGCTAATGCTTCATGCACACCATCTTTCATCACTATTATGTCCAAATTACTACGTTTAGAAGGATCATTCTGCAAGATTCTAACAGGAGAGTCACTGCATGATTGTCATTCCACCCCAGACTATTGAACAGTACTGCTTGGGACATCAACCTAAAAGCAAACAAGACATTTTAAGTGGTCAGAGTTGTACAAGCCCATAGGAGCAAGAGAAAAGGTAAAAGCAGTGGAGTCAGGAGATTACACTCATGGTTTGCCGGCACAAGCTAAGGAATATGTGAACTTAACATACAACTAATAACAAACTGGAAAGACACAAAAATAGCCATTACTCTTTTACAAAGCAAAGCACACCTTTTACTCAGCAAAGTAACTGCTTGCATTGCAGGGGCAAGAGAACAAAAGGATGAGAAATGTGAAGAGCTTTTCAGGTAACAGAGAGCTCTCAAATGAATACAGCAGAGAGCTGCTAAAGTTAAACCACCCAGAAGCAAAGGGCAGAAGGGTGAAGGAGTGAATTCTTCATTTCCTTTTGAACATCAAAAAACCCAACCAACCAAACAATGCAGGAACCAAACAGTCTCTTTAAGAAAAGGTATTTTGTGGGGGAAAGTAGATTAGTATCTTTCTACAATACTCAATACCTCAGCAGAGTCCTTCAAGTCCATTCTGAAAACAGGCTGCTTGTATACCCTCTGAAACTTTTCTTGCAATTTTTTTTTTAATTTCATAGTTCAGTTCTATTTATTAACTGAGTAGCAACAATGAACTGGACATCCAGCACAGGGAAATAAGCTTCTGAGGGTATAGATACCACTAAACAGGACCTGCAGAAATGAAATATATACTTAAGATATTTATTACATGTTTATTAGGTATCTCAAGAAAATAAAGAGCCAGCTACAAAATCCTTGCTATTTGGGCACAGGGAAAGTGAAAGCGAGAGTACTTTGCATCTAATTTTTCTCTTCCCATTGACTTACAGCAGTATTACACAAGAAAATCCCATATATATTGGAACAAAACCTTAATAAAGCTTTTGAGAAATTGATGAGATAATCAAAGAAACCCCAGGCCTGAAGTTTCCCATTGGTAAATACCACAACAAATTCCATGGCCTGTAACATGCTAGAGACATTTCTAATGTAATATTCTAAGTATGCCTTAAAATACATTCTTTATTTTTTCTAATCTGAACTTCATTAAACTCCTTGCATTTTTTTCTAATACAGATTTACCTAATGAAGGCAGAAATAAATTAGCACAAAAGAAAATAAACTTTAATTCAGTAAGTTGAGAAAAAAAAATGAAAGCCAAGTTATACCATTTTCTATCACTGAACCGGTTTTTTCTGTAACATAAAGAAGCTGTTTCTGAGAGCAAGGCCTTGTACATCATAGGAGATACCACACAGAAAAATTATCACCAGCTTTGACAGCTTAAATGTCTTGTGTATTAGTAACTGACATCCATTTGTGGGCCTATTCTTTGGGTTTTGGAAACACTTCTCTTACTTGGTGCTTGCTAATTAGATGTTTGAGAGCAAGAGCAACCAGTCATCTTAATGTCATTCCATGGCTTGACACAGCAAAAAAAACCACAACAAACAACAGAAACCAAGGTCATATTCATACATTCCTAAGAATGCCAAGAAATAAACAAAAAAATGGGATGTATGGCCTTTGTGGGTAAATATATCCCCCTGGAATTTTTTCCCACTGCAGTTTTGTACAGCATATCTATAGAAATGGAAATGCCAAAATGTAGATCTTGAGTTAGGGCCCATGCACTTCACCTTTTCCCCTGTACATGTAGTGCCAAAGCACCTTTGCCTTCTGGAATCCCAATCTACCATGCAACAGTTACCACAACATGAAGCACATTTGTGACCCACTGAAAACCAAAGGAGCATGCTCAGGCACTAGTGTGACAGGTAGATGCCCTTTTGTCAGCAGCACTGTAAAACTAAAAAAAACAAACAAACAAACCTTACTTTACCATCAGTCCTACAGTTGACTAGTTAAAGTCTTAAGGGAGGGCAGAATTCTTCACACTTTTTTTTCTCACAAATTATTTTTCAAACGATGATGCAGTATAATGGAATTGTTCAAAATACAATTTTAAAATAAAAATACAAACCCCAGTAAAAATTATCCTCTTCTAAAAATGATGACCTAAATGTAAATTTTAAAAGAAAACTCCCTTTTAGGACATATAATTTTTTTTTTTAATAGTACAGAGTGAAACAAATTAAATTTTATAGCATCCATCTGGGATTCAGAATGTTTGACTGCATTTTTACAACAGACTGAAATGAAAACGGGTAGTTTACATTAGCAGTTGGTACAGTTCTATGCCTGGAAATTTATAATAGTTTGCCATGTAATTTAAGCACTTAATTTCCAACAGCTACTGCTCTCAGCCTGGGGAGGCAGTGAGAAGAAAAAAAAAAAATCTACAACAAATTACAGACGATGAATTTTTAGTAGCGTCAGTATGGGTTTTTGTGTCACTAGGAGACAGGATACTGTGCAACAGACTGTCCAAGAGAAGAGAAGGTTAACAAACTGGGTAGTAAAAAGAAGAGGCTATGTGAAAGGTGACCTTCTGAGAAGAGGTATTCCAGCCTCTGGCTGGGATTAGGAAAGGCTTTGACTCCTACAGAATTATATTAGAAGTAGCTTATCGTTCACTCTGAGAGTTGGCAACTTTGCTTTGTATTGAGCCATGTGATACTGCACTTATGCATTTATATGCCTTTGACGTATTTTCTTGATTGGACTTTTCAGGAATCCAGTGCTGGGATGCTAAGTCTTTAATCCTACATCATAAGACAGATACCAAGCTACTTAATTCTACCAGAATTACTTCTGCTCCAGGACTGCAAAGGATCAAAGCACAGGAAGCAGTTTTATCAGTGTTTTCTTGGACTTCAGCAGAACATAAGCACCAGAGTCCCAATACACTTACCCATGGGCTGAAATAACTTGTCCTTGTCAGGAATTGTTGGTGGAACAAAAATCTCAAACAAAAGTTTTGCATTCTAGCTAGTCAACCGTGCCTTGTTTTAGAATGACAGAGCTTTATGATTGCCAAGTAGCATTTGTGGAAGAATCTTTGCAAGACAATATTGTGTCTCCCAAAGCATTGGACCAAGAGTTTCATGTTTTCCTCATACTGCGTTCAGAAGAAATTCACAGCAGCTTACATAGATATACTCTGCTTTTTTAATGTGTTTTAATACCTTGTTATTCCAGTAGAAAGCAAGAAGAAAAAATTAAAAATAGCTTTAAATTCATTTAAACAAATGAGTGGCACGCAGCGGACTGGATGTAAGGAGAACACTGATCTCTCAAGGCAGGTTGTGTGGCATCATTTCCCTTCAGGATGTGTATGACCTCTTGATGTGGATTCAGTACTTTAAGGAGACAGACAATCTTTAATATGCCCATTTCACTCTGCTCTCTCTTAGCTGCAACTCTTGACAAGGTAACAGCAAAACAGATGACTTAGGACTTACAGATGGGTAAGAAGAAAAAAAAAAAAGGACAAAGGCAGGTAACATGGTAGAAGTGACTGGTCAGACATCACAGCAGAGGAAGGTTACAATGGAAGAGTCCTTACGGGGTCAATGCTGAAGCTGCTAACATTCAACATGTTCAACATGTTCATAAGTGTTCAGAAAAAAGAGGATAAATAATGAAGCTATCAAAATCTGTTTCTGATACTCAGTGATGGGTTAGTGCAAGAACTGCAGAAGCACCACATACAACTGAGGGACTGCAGGATGGAGTCATGAAAGACAGCAGGTAGATGAAACCACGTAGCCAATTTAACATGAGGCAGGTAGGAAAACCAACTTTATTTCGCACTACGGGGATAAACTCAGTGCAGACTACAAGGACTGAAAAATTTAAACATATCCTCATAATTCATACTTCTAAGAAAACATTATCTTAGCAGCACTTAAAAAACCCAACAAACACAACATCTGGAATAATTTAAAAAGTATTAAAGAATTGAAAAGCAAGCATAAACAACGGTTAAAACAGGGGGTTTGTATATTTTTAAGTACTATGAGACACCCTGGATTCTATAGGCTATAAAGAACTTGGTAGAAAGTAGCAAAAGAAAAAGCACTTAACTGTATGGAAACAGCTGCCTGCACTACCTGAAGAAAGCACTGTGAACTCCAAGAAAAAGAATCTAAAATCTTAGTATACAGTACCAGTTTTGCCAGTTCAAACCTATTCCACTGGAAAGAGCCAAAATAAGTGATGCTTAAATGGACAGAGATAATACAGCCAATTCAGAAAATCTAAGCCGAGCACTACTTGGCTCCTTACCTACTGACCTTCAGGAGTGCTTCCTATACCATATTCAATCTGCAGGGAGCTCTAAGTGTAGTGAAGGTCTTCCATACTGCTTCAGCACGTAAGTGTGCAGAAACATGAAAAAGAATATATTAATGACATATTCCACCAGTCATCACCTTTCCCATGCCCTCTAGACACAATTACATGTGTTTGAAGGCTTTTTCCTTCAAATTCAGCTCCTCTGTGGCCCAGCTTGCTAAAGCACCAGCATTGCACAGCTCCTCTCTCACAGCTCCCAAATGCACAGGCACTCCATGACCTGTATTTCATGTTTCTGATTCACATGGTGCAACCATTTCTGCCTCTTATCCTGTCCTGGTTTCAGCTGGGATAGAGTTAAGTGTCTTCCTAGTAGCTGGTACAGTGCTGTGTTTTGAGTTCAGT
>JANZLQ010000056.1:28728435-28740507 GCA_026212715.1 Elanus axillaris | reverse complement strand
CCCCCCCCCCCCCCGGGGGGGGGGGGGGGGGGTTGAGCGGCTGCGTGGTGTTAGTTGCTCGCTGGCGTTAAACCACGACATATCCTTTGCGCTGTCAGACTTCAAAGTTGGTCAGCGCACCTCCAGGTAGGTAGAGGTAGTTAGTGTCCCAGTACCTACTCAATCTGTTTAAGTGTGGAATGCCTTATCTCCAGGTGTACACTTTGGTGATATTTTTAAGCAGTTGGGTTGCAATACTTTGCAATACTGCTTTGGGACTCCAGATCTGGTACTTGATGCAGATTAACTAAATGTAAAAAACTAGTACTGCAGAATATAACCAAAAATATTGCATTACTTGGAAAAAACAGTGTTGTAAAAAAAAAGTCTCGAACAAATTTTTTGTTTGTACACTCATACATACAACGAGACAGTACCTATTTATCTTAGAGGTAAGGTGTAATAGAAAGAAAATCTGAATTTCCTCACTTGATCAGTAGCAATAAGCTAAAATTGCATGCTTAAATACATGTATTTAAATAAATGTCTTATCTTGTATTGAAGTAAACAGTCAACATAAAAGCACTGAAAATTTTAGATACTACATTTTCTCTTATTACATGGTATTCTCCTTCTCTCTTTACTGATGAGCTCTACCTGGTAAGACAGAAGATATATTATTATTCATACTCTTAAAAAGAAAAGGGGCAGTCACATGACACTGTAAATAGGCATTTTGCTAAGATGAATGTTTAGGAGAATTCTATCACTTTTTGGAGGGCAGTTTTCTCCCTGATGAAAATTAACATCTTTTCCTATAGGGTATGACTTGACTGATAAAAACATTTCAACAAACTAGTCATGAATGAACTGTCCTTATTCCTACACTGTCTCAACAGGATGACATTTCAATTACTAACACAGTATGATACTGTACAGACAAGAGGTAAGTAATTTAATAGATCAGTCCAGAACTTCCTGTAAGCAATACATACAATTCAATTAGTTTCTCACAATAGACTACAGCGGTTATTTGAGGAGCTTCAAGCACTTCATCTGGTAAGTCTTCACAGGGGCAGGAATGCCCTGCTGTCTCCATTCACATCTGTCACTCAGCATTAAAGTTTCAGGGTGCCGTGAACATGGGCACAGTGTACATAGCAGCACTTGGATTCACCTGTGTGGGGCAAGAGGGAGAGGGCCTGAATGGCCATGAAATTTCCAAACCCGGCAATCAGGGTAACAGATGGGTCAAAGTGAAGCGCAGCACAGACTGTCAGCCACCGCCAGCATTTCAGTCTTCCCTGACCTGGATTTTAGTCACTGCTGTAACTCTCTGAGCTGAAGAAACAGTCTGTTTTTGAAGGAATAAATATTTCTACATTGTATTTTAGAAAAATCACAAGTATGATAATTTTGCCTTCAATCTTACAAGCTTCAGAGCGCTGAGAGTTAAGATATGACACTATGCTGTCCCCTAACTATTTCTCTTGGTCCAAACACTTTGTTGGTACGGATTTACCGGTGGCTTTATACCAAGGACAAATCTGGTACACAATAACACTGATGTATCGGTGTCTGTGCATATATGCACATATTTGTGTACTACTGTGACTCGCACTCTTCTTTCCCCTCCATCTTTGCTGCTCACCCTCACTCTGCAGGATATGTGCAACTTTTACTTTACGTAGGTTTTCCTTAAAGTCTTATTTTACATTTTCCCTTCTCTTTGGCATTACTTTGTATTTACTTTTCTTTGTTTGGTAGCATTTTTAAAAGTTATTAGCTGACTGAAGAAATCAAAAAACTCCTTGTCCTCACTAAAACTCCTGCTACCTTTTCAGGGATCCTGAGGTGCTATGCACAGGGGCTACTCAGGAAAGTTAAATATTAATTAATAAGTACGGTAGAATAGTTAAAATTAATTCAGTCTCTGTTGGGACCCTCTCATTCAGAATTAAAATAGTCTTTGGTTTAATCTCCTTGAGAAATGAATTATGCTAAATGAAAATAAGGCCACTTCAGTTACCGTACTTCTGAAATGTAGTAGTTCTACTTAATTTGAATTAGAACTGCACATGAAGACAATTCTTTAGATTTCTCTTATGTTCTAATACCTTTCCTGAATTTACAATGAAAGAAGTTTACAAAAGTCGTGTTAGGCTGCAGTACAGCAATTCAAGAGGAGCTCATCACTGGTGTTTAATATCTGTGTGTCTGGAAAGAAACATACGATATTTTGGGGTAACTGACTAAACATATATAATCATTAGACTCATATTTACAGTAATTCAGTAATTTTGTATGTATTTTCTACAGAAAATTCTACAGATTTTACTGTCATGGATTCCAGAGGCATCATTGCTAGTGAATTAGATGGTTAGAGTACTAACTGTACCTGACATGAGAGATGCCTGAATATGAGCACATTTAAAACTCCTAAGTGAAAACAAAGAAAGGTCTTTTTAAAAGGGGCCCTGCTTAAAAAGAATATACTTACGCATTTTGAATACATATTTTTAGAAATTTAATAGTAATTTTACCATAGTCCAGGATAATCTAAATCATCAACATTAGCAGTTACTATACATGCTCTACCTCATTAAAAACAAACTTGATTTTTTTTGCTCCAAGCTGGATGCATCTGAGTATGTGTGTCAGTACCACATCTGACCAGCAACTCTGCTCTCTCAAGTGCTGCAGAAACCAGAGCCCCCACCTCACATTGCGTCCTCGTTCGAAGGGACTCATCTGAGGAGAAAATCTGACCTGGGATTTTTAAGAAATTCTTCTCCAACTAACATAATGAAATGTAGCCATTAGACTGAAAAGTCTAAAAACAAACTTTAGAGGGATGAGTGACATAAAAGCCTAATTCCTATTTTCAGAGTTGACCAAGGAATCTGCTGACCTTTACAAATATTACCGTAAATCAAAGTGATCACCCACCACTTATTTTTCCTGAAATTAACTGAAGTTTACCACAGCTGTACACAGAAAGGCCTGCACATCACAAGTGCTAAATGCTTTTTTATTTTAATCACATCACTCATAAAAGGGACTTAAAAATTAACAAATCTGCCAATAAAAAGCAGACTAATGGAAACACAAAATTTAGTACCTTATTTCAGATTTATTCAACTTCCTAAATTAACGACGTATGGGTGCTGACGGAAACAGACTTTTTTCCTCCCCATCCCAGACGCTTTTAATTTCTATTTAAATTTAATTACACTGCTTAGATGGGCACTCTATAAAAAGTTCAAGAGGGTAAATCAAATTATTAACAGTTTTAAAAGCTAAAGAGCCTATTTGACACACCCCACCCCCATTAATACTGTATATGCTTATTTTCAGATGATGTAGTCTGAAGACACAGTAATGACAAAATTTCATTTGTAAAATTATGGTATCAATATTATTTGGAATAGAACTTCAAATGCAGAATTAATGACACGTTAGAGTTCAATACTGGAGGGTAGTAATAGGAACACAGGGTCCTTAAGAATATCTGCTGTAGCTTTAAAAAGATGTTTGGAAAATAAAATCTTTAATTTTTTGCAGTATTTTGGTGGAGTGATCACCGTATAAAGGTCAAAGTGTGAGCATACTTGCGCCGTGCTACAGACTTCAGTTAAAAATACAAAGAGGTAAATTAGCACTCAAAAGACTAGTCTAAAGGCAGCATCTTAGTCAATGGTTAAAGAACCAGCTGATTGAATTTGGACAGCTTTTGCTGTGGAAAGCTCAGGATTTCAATTCCAGATGGTTTGTTTATTTTGAAGTAATTTTTTTAAAAAACCCAAGCATTTTAATTTTGGAATTGAGAGAGATATTAAAGTGAATTGCATGCTCTTCCCTGACAGGCTGTCATTATGAAGAGACAAGAGGCAAATTAAGAGTTTGGTGTCAAACTAAGTGTGTCACTCTAGTCAACATCTAAACAAATTCAGAGACACAAAAATCTCCAGGTAGAATTTAAATGAATTAGGTTATACATGGAGACAATAAATGTTAAAAATACATATAATCTTAAAAAAACACCTTAAAGCAAGTAAAGGCCACCACACCATACTGGGAAAGAGAATAGTGGTTTGCTGACAACCGGTGTCACTATTCATTGCACATGAACAGGTGACTGCCAGTGTAATAGGGCATAAGGTTGGCTTTCGCCATGGCCATGAAGCAGCGTTAAGTTTTATCAGTTCTAGCATTTCTACTTTGCTGTATTGGAGCCAGTCACGTAGAACAACCAGTTAAAGACTGAAGTGCTGTTAGCACATAGTTCAGTGCCCACATACATCCAAGGCAACATATTACTGCCATTTTCCAGATTGTCCATTTACTTTATATCCAAACATGGTACTGAATTTGCCATCACCTATCTCTAATGCTCTTACAGAATTCAAAAAATAAACTATTAAATGGGCAAAATATTTTTTTCTTAATGCAGGTTCACATTCAAGATAGCCTTTGTAGACTCTTTGTTAAATATGAACATGTGATTATCCCAGTTTTTTAAGAGACCACCATTCATAAAACTAAAAGTTAAATTACTTACTATTATTGCAGTCATCTAAAAGCATATGCACATATTGACATATCTGGGTGAATGAGATTGTCAGGGTTTCTCAGTTTTATTCCTAGCTTGCATCTTTCACTTAACAGCCACAAATGAAACTGAAGCAGATCCAAAAATACAGAGGTTTTCCTCATATATTTTAATACCTTCATTTGAAGGATCATCTATTGACACTGCTACTGACAGGATGAGTTCATCTGCCCTAGTTATCCCTGCTTTAGCTGTTACATACTCATCTTCTTCCATCAGTAAATTTCTAATCCCTTCTCAGGACATTAAAGAGTACAACTGCTGGAGGGAGTAGGAAAGTATTTAGACTTAAGGCTAGTCTTGCGGATTTGCATTAGGTCTTCAAATGTAATAATTTGTATTCTCATTCACAGCCAACACTATGACAACAGAACAAGAGCATTATTTTCACTCCAGGGTAAAATATATGTATATGTTATGTCCTAAAACTTATGCTAAGGCTATTCCATATGTGAAGCCTAACAAACCCCAGATATTAAAAAAGCACATGCACTGATTCTTATAATTAGGCTGTAAAACACTGTCTGAAAAAAACATTTCAGTTGACTTCATATTTAGTTTATAACTCCATGCAAACCACCTGTTTTGAACTTCTGGTGACTGGAGGAAGGAGCTCAGGAGAAATGATTTAGTCAAGAACACTTTTTAGGAAGAGGTAGGCATTACAACTGTTAAACTGTGATACTCTACCACCCTTTGAAGCAGTGATATTATTCTAGTTGCAGAGAAGTTTATTTCAACATAAAAACGTAAGATTGATTGTATTAGTTCAGACTAAGGATCCAACTAGCACGGTATCTTGTCTTCAGCAGCAGCTTTTAGTGTATGCCCAGAGAAGAGGAGAAGTAGGACAAGCATATTGAATATTTTCCCCTAACACTTTCCCAGCCATGGACTATTTTCACGTTGGGGGATTTCTTACATATACTACAGTTAATCTAGTTAGTGACTCCCAACAGATTTGTTCTCAAAGTGCTTTCCTAGCTGGTCCCTCTGAACTCATGCAGAACTTTTTGCACTTGCAACACCCCTTAGTAAGGAGTTCCACACATTTATCAGCCCCAGGGTTTCGTTCCTGACTGGTAATGCTAAGGTCACCACCTATCCATTTAGACATAAAGCTTATTTTGCCCAGCATGCACCACTTCATGTTAATCTACATTGAGTTTTATCTGCCGTTTTACCCTCTCTTGAGAATCATTGCACAAAAAACGTCTACAGTAGAAAATCCCTGTAAAAAGAATAAAGCCTTAACAACAAAACAGCCTGTATACTCTAAGGTAGTACTTAGTATTGTTTGCACCCAAATTTCTACTCTAGGCATACTCTACTCCTTACTGCTTCTATACTCCAAGTTCATCTGTACAATGGTTCAAGGAAAAGTACACACAGAGTTAAGAACTGCATTATATTGCATAAGGCCCAGACAGTCTTAATGCTCCCATTGCCTAACATTTTGTGTGCATGATTTGGCAACTTCCTAAGAGTTCCCTGAAGAGTATTTTTAAATATAATGTCAAGTGCTGTGTCCTACGTACAGATGAAGTTTTAATATTAACTTTATAAATTATGTCAGTAGTTTGGACTCTTACAAGAATGTTACAGAATGTAGAACTTCCAAAGGAAGATCATTAAGGATGGCTACGGGATACTTTTCAATATGTCATTTGTAAGAGAAGCTAAACTGTATCTTTCATTATAATTAAGATTCAGACTTGGAATAAAAGAATAAAAACTCAAACAATCTTTTCAAAAGAAATAGTATGCAGCATGGTAACTTTATCTGTCCTTTTCCCATTAACATACCACAAGAAACCTTAAGATTTCAAAGAAGACTCTTAGAATGATCTATTTTTGAAATAGATGATATGATGGAGTTAATGCGTTAAAAATATGGGAGGTTTGAGTGAAATATTTAAACATATTCAGGAGAATATGTTTAAAGATGAGGGTATGTGCATTTAGATCCCCTACTTCAAGATATACTCCACCCACAGAAATTTTTCACTACTACTTCAGTCTTCTGTGATGTTCAGTCAATCTGCCATATGCAGGATTATAAAATTGGAAGTTGAAACATTTCGTACAACACTGAGCTTTGCAGATACTGCTTAAAGGAAGAGAGAGGTATGCAAATTGGGGGAAGCAAAGGCAGTCTATCTAGACTCTTTTCTGAAGGGGGAAATTTATAATCTGCGAGTGCTTAGCAGTGGTTTATTAACATACATTTTCTAATTACTTACATTACTTAAAAGCTGAGTGATCTACTAAATTGCTAGAAGTTCAAGGTATATAGCTAGGATTGATTTTTGGGGAGTGAACAAAAGAAGTATTTTTCATCTGCTCCAGCTTGAAGCAGAGTGTAATATAAGTACACTAAGTCATAGCATTCTCAGCACTTCCCAGAATTTCTTTTAAACCTAACTGCTGCTAATTTCGATATAACTTGCTCTTTTGTCTCACAGTACTGTCTATAGTATAGCCTTCTTCCAAATAAAAAGCCTGTAGGAGGGGTCCTATTTCTTTAAGATATATATAAAAAAAAAATAAAGGTGGTTTTCAAAAGCCCGGTACTCAACCATGCAGTAAAACAAAAATCCTAGCAACATTCTAAGAGGACTCAGGCAAAATTCAACTCAAATTTGCCAAGAAGACTTAACAAATAAATTTAAGTTGCGGGGGGGGGGGGGGTGGTTGGTTGGATTTTTTAAGGTATTCTTCTCTCAGTATCTGATATTTTACATTTAGGTGTCTCAGTCAACCAGTAGTACAAAACCTACTCAAAATCCAACTTTGTAACATTCCTGCATCCACCATATCCTTCCACAAAAGTGATTACTCTGAGGTAGACTAATAGCAAGACCGCACTGGTGAATGTTATCAATGCTAATCAGGAAATTGAGAAAGCGTAAGGTACAATGAAGAACTTCAAATGAAATCTTGATTGGTTTCTTTGAAATTAATGAGGCTTCTTTCTCAGAACAGGACATGACAAACATGCACACTAGAACTTGTGCAATTTTATATAAAGTGCAAACACTGCACCTCTGTATATGAAAAATATCTGAAACGGTAGAGGTTCAAACTACCTCACAGGCAACAGACAAGAGATGCAGACCTTAAACCTGGAATTCTTTTCCATTAACAAACAAAAATGGGAAAAAGGACTAATCAGGTTGAGGATCAATACTGATTTGGTGTCAGAAGAACAACTTCTTCAGGGACACAAACCAAAAAAAGCATTTGGAAACATATGAAGCCCATGTTTTCCCATGAATGTTGACATTTTAGCTTTTTCATGACATCTTCAAGCTACAAGCTCCTTTTAAAATAATTTTTATGCAAGTAGGATCTAAAATAAAAGGGGAACATCCTTTGCATGTGCTCTCTTTGCCTTATGCCGTTTTGGATTATTTTTATGTTTTGGATTATTGTTTTTTTTAATTTATTATATTTTGGTTTTTACATGTTTTTTCAATAGAAGTTAATGGAACATTATTAACCTGCATTCAGAAATGGTAATTCATCTTGGAATTACCTAGGAGCAGCCTTGGAAAGCATTCATAATAAACCGCTGTCTCAGACTCGGACTTTAGGCACTGGTAGGCAGGTGAACTACAACTGTTGTGAGCCCCTGGATGCCTCTGCATTAGTGCCTCCCACACCTTCAGGTCTATGCTCACATGATGTCTTCCTCTTGGCAGCAGGCTAGAAAATATTTCTGTGCACAAACAGGCAAAATTTAAGACTATCGTCTGGTAATCTGGTTTCTCAAAGAAAGTGCCATCAAAAAGTACATCCTGCATTCACAAAAGATGTTTTTTTTAACTAAGAAAAATCTCGAGCTTGTGATCAGTGTTATTTTACACCAATACCATCAATCTCTAGATTAAATTTTTTTAAAAATTATAAAAAAAAAAAATCAATCAATAGCTTAATCCGCATAAACCTGGAAGAGTGAGATTACATCAATTTGTTGGAGAGAATACAATTCCACAGCTAGAGCTGTTCTCCTCTTCCTTTTTAACTTGTAAACACATATGCTAACTGGGAATTTGAATCTGTCCTGGAAAACCTAGCCTCCTTGACAGCACTTAATATGGATACTTGCGAAAATTTTCCACTGAAGTCAGTGACAGTTTTGTTTCTATCATCTCTTTAATCCCCATACTTTATCAGTTGTGACAGTTAAGAAAAATTTCCTAACCATTGCTCTGAAACTATGTTTTCTCCATTTCAAAGTACTTTGCCATCTACTTCTTGATCTCGCAGTGATTTATCGTGTTATTTATAATATACAAATTCATGTTGCATCTAAAAATTAAAACACTCTCAAGGGCAGCGCTAAGTTCTTTACAACAACGTTTCAAAGACCAGGCACTTCCAACACACCTCAAGAGGCAGCCGGCAATAAAGTAGGAACTGCTATGACACTTGAAAAATGCTGTCTTCAAGTATTTGAGGAAGTCTGTTTCACTTGTGGAAACACATCAACTTAATATATAGCAGAAATTCTGGAAAATTAAAAACTTTGTTTAAAAGACTCTTTTCACTACATTTTGCTGTCAATCATACTAACTGGCTGTAAAAGAGAAAAAAAACTAAAAATGGAAGACATCCAGATGTATTCAAGCAGAGATTGCCACTTAAAACTCATTGTAAAGATTTATGCAGCATTTACCTTCATGCAAGGGGGTAGTTTCTTTAATATTGGTTACAGCCTAGTTGAATATTAAATGCAAGTCCATGTTTATGTAGTATCACAGACAGCTATATGAGATAGTTTTTATTTTAAATATTGAGATTCACCACAGAACACATCTGTAGTGCTGTAAATGGTTATGAAATGCGAGCAGTTAAAACAATAGCCAACAGAGACTTCTTAGCTGGGCCTACAGCCAGTAAATCATCTCCCTCCTAGCTCACTTTCTCTTGTTTTCTCATCAGTGTAATCACACCAACTACAGCAGAAATTGCATCAGTCTATACTGATGAATATGTACTTAATCTACAACACAGCTACCCATACAGAAAGGAGGAATGGATTAGATTCAGTGCATACGCTTTCAACAATACGTAGTTCCAACTTACAATATATAAATTAAACATTAAAGAACACCTGAAAAAGAAACAGGGGACAAGTATCAACAAGGAAGTTAAACCCTGTTGACTATTGTGCTCCTTAGTAAATGTACATTTTTAAAATAATTGGTCACTTGAGTGAGCAGATTGCCTGCTTGTAACAAGCTAAATAAGCATACTTTTTTGTTTCTAGCAGCTATCCTACATTTTCTAAATGCTGAAGACAGAAACAGCAATACCTTTAATATACAAGTATAACTTTCTAACACTTTCGAGTAGACTTCCTCATTCATCTTTATAAATTATCTACTAATTATCAACATAATGAATTATGCATTAGATTTTGCAGGAGGAGTAGTAATTGGTACTGCAACAGTTGAGTTTAATGAGTAGACTGGGCTATGCAAGAAGTGAACAGTGGAGCTCTACCTCTCTTAACAGTTCAATAATTACCACATTACATTGATTTTACTTGCTACATCATTTGAACACAACTAAGTCTATTACCCTAACAATAGTAGTAAGATATGTCCCTGTAGGGAAAACAAACTGAAAATTTCCTAGGAATTGTCTCAGTTCTTCACAGTTCCTAAGAGTGGGATTATTTCCTTGCTTGTTTCCTTTAAGGAAACTGTTTCATACCACTCTACTTGGCTTTCCAGTAATTTAGCATTGGAACTTCTTTTAGTAGAAACAGAAGAATCAGTATCCACAACAATTCTTGAAAATAGTTTTGAATTATGAACTTAGAAAGCTTGCAGTACAAACGTCAGTCTGAAAAACATCGTAGTGTGCATTGTTTGCTAGATCAGAAAGGAAAAGCTTGGACAACTTTGTGAAAAAGGAGTATTGGTGTTCATTTCTAACATGGCTTGCTTCTTGCATCCTATGTTATTTAATTTCCATAGCAACCCACATGAGCAAGAAGGCAGCATTTTCAGAGAAACGTGAATTGACACAATTCACAAAAGAGAAACCATGATGGACTAGGAATAGTACAGAAAATAAAGTCAGGGAAATTCTATGTCACCAGACACACAAAGTTACTAAAAAGCCGGATCAGATTTCCACAAGTTACAAGCATCCTATAAAGTACTCATTGCCAATGTTTAGGCCATAATCTTTATAGCATTATAACCCCAAATCTAATAAATAGCATGCATCAATACTCTAAATGATTACTGAAGAGTCAACTTTGCTGTCAAATCTTTCCATCAGTACCTAAACTGGAGGGGGAAAAAAAAACAAAAACCAAACCCCAAAACCCAACTCACCATCAGCAGAAACTTTCAGAATATTTGTAGTAAAATGAATGGCTTTTCATTCTCAATAATCATGTTAGGATAATTGGTTATTATCTGCTGATGCTGGACTTGCACCTCTGCTTGATGATTTTTCCAAGGGGGGAGAGGGGGAATTTTAAGTCTAGAAAGGAGGACAATTATATTTTATAAATACAGATGACATCATGTAAGCCATCACATTTGTCAGCTGTTGGGAACAGCCACAGAAAACGCTGATTTGTGAGAAAAGTGTATTTTCCAAAGTGCTAAGAAGAAAACTATACTGTTTCCTCAGTCTGGCTTTCTAGAAACCTTATGTGATACTGTACAATTTGCCCAAGGTTACAGAAAACAAAATTACCTAAATAAAGTTGACAGCCATTTATGCTTCGAACTCTTTTAAGGGCAAAAAGCACAAGTGCTACTTAAGATTTGCAGCAAGATCCTGTAACATCATGTTGACGGTACACAGCGGATTTACACCTTAAGATGAGCAAACCCAAGCCCCTGAGGAAAAGAAGGTAGTCTGCCTGTCAAAGCAAACCCACTTCTAGAACCACTGAAAATAAAAAGCGCAAGACGCACCCTTGGTGAGCACAGGTGGAAAGCCCGGACGCTCACAACCCAGTCTGGACTCCGGTGCGTAAATGCTCAGCGAACATCAGGCTGTCTAAAAGCAGCACCAGAAAGCTACGTATGTGGCTTTTATCACGTTCAGCCACAAAACAGTCCCCCGATTTCCTTTTTTTTGTTACGACTTGCAAGATGAAAGGAACTGCCCTATAAAACCATGCCATCCCCACGGGCGATTTTCTTGCTATCACGCAGCGCGGCTCGACTACGCGGAAGAAACGGCGGTTACCTGTGTGGAGAGACCCCGTGATTAGCCTAAGCAGGTACTGGGCGAATTTCAGTATTTCCCGCTTGCACCGCTTCCTGCAGCCACTCATGGTAGGCAGGACGCTGCTCCTCCGAGAGGGGCCGTTCGACTTAGCCGCCGAGGACAGCGCTCTCCGCCAGCAAACTTCTGGGGCAAGCCCAGAGCCCGCTGGCAACCGAGCCAGCCCCCTCGGCTCGGCTCGGCTCGGCCCGGCCCGGCCCGGCCCGCCCCGCGGC
>JANZLQ010000056.1:28707739-28724457 GCA_026212715.1 Elanus axillaris | reverse complement strand
TTATTCCCTGAATTGATGTGTGTGGTTACCCTGGGTTACACGGTTTACAGAAGAAGTCTTATGCCAATTCCTGTTGTGAGAAACCCTATCACCTACTGTCACACCTCCCCAGTTCAGTTTGCTTCTGTCATGAATAAAATCTTTAACTGATCGTTCCATGTCTTTTAGCCTGAGGGAATTCCGAATTAAACACAACTCCCTGGTCTGTCCAGTCTGGGTCATGACAGCCTGGCATAAAATTATAAATAATAATGAATTAGCTAGCATTATAATTTCTTTCTGAGAGAGAAAGAGTTACTGCAGACAGTGTATATTTAATAACAAAATAAAGCAAAACCATCTCTTAAAATACTCAAGAAGAAATTAAATTTTGCTGTTGTCATATTAAGTAACAACAGCAAAGACTCAACTTGCAAAAAAGCACAATATTATGGTTTAAGGAGAAAAAAGCCATCACAAATACTTGATGAGAAGAAACCCATGCAATAAGGATGACAGTGCACACCAGATATAAATTTGCTAGTCTGGTAACAAAAAAAGCAACAGCACAAGCTGAAGTGACATATACAGGGCACAAGTTGATTGGCTTCTTGGAGACGATTTGCCTTGTATACCTCTTTCATTTGCACTTGTTATTGAAACTCTCTTCCAACTTCAAAGAGCAAAATTTCCTCCTGAACTAGCCTACGCTATTGACTAAAAGCAAATTGAAATCTTATAACAATAACAAAATCAACTCAATTAGATGCTTCAGCCTCATCAGAAAGGGTGACTGCAGGAAGTCAACCAGGAGCACTGAAAACCTGTACACAGAGTTTCCTCACTGTTGACTTCAGAGGCTTGTGAGGGCTTTTGTTCTTAATGCAAATGCTGAATTCCACAACTGAACATTTTTATCAGAGGATTTCTAACCTCCTTATTTCAAAGAACAGAGAGATAATATTTACAACCTAAGCACGTGGCAAGAAGTAACAGATGGGTAGAAACAAACAGATGGGTGAACACAAGGTAACAGCGAGATGTTTACAATCAGCATAATAAACAGCTGCCACAAGTAGATGACCATCATCAGATCTCCTTTCAGTTGCTCCTTGTCTGTCAGAAAAGTAAGGGTCTTCCTAAATCACAGTCCCTAATGTATTTATTTTAATAGCTCTTCTCTGGACTTTTACTTCTCGACTCGACAGTATTGTGTACCAAGGTGTCCAGAGCTGGCCACCATTACTCTAAAGTGGATGCAGTGGGATTAGAGCCCATCATAGAAGTCACTGGAAACTGCAGAAATAATCCCAAATTATTCACCATGTCTGTGAAAATATCAGCCACCACTTTTAGCCATAGCCAGCGAATAGCAACAAAAATTCTCCTGCACATCATTTGCCCAAATTTAGTCTCAGATATTAACACAAAACAGAGATGGTTATATGCTAGTATGTGAGCTGGGGAAGTAGAAATGCAGATATGTGTTCCCTTCCTAACTGATTACTAGTAATGTGCCAGCTAAATTTACTTATTTCAAAATGGTTATTGCTTATTGCTTTCTGTCTTGAATGCTATAGTGACAACGAGGGACACAAAACTATTACTGCTTCGTCCATTCCGTATTAAAATGGATGCCTACACAGGATGTGGACATGATCTTGTTATGCCTTATGTGGGAACAGTAACTTCCACAGAGCCCAGGACAGATAGTGAGGGGACTGCCAAGTTCCCTGGGTATGAAGATAGACTTTTTTTTTTTTAAACCCTTTATAGCACAATTAGAACCTTTCTAGTAGCGCAAACTGCGTGCAATGTTTCTTAATCTTTACCATGGTCTATGCCACTGAAAATTAATACGGTCTTCCTGCTTTTGCCTATAGTTTTTAACTTCTCCTGAAAGCTTGCTAAGAATAATATCCTCAAAATCAAATAGCCCTATTGCTGTGCTTAAAATACGACTACAGAGAAATGACTGCTACCTCATGCTGTTTGCGTATTATCAACAAATTATACATGTGCTCCATTCCAATAGCTAATACCTGCATAAAATTAATTACTTTCATCTCTGTTACAATTCCAGACTCCATAGGTTCTAACTTAATATTCTATTGCATTTACAGAGCTTAATAAAACACGGTGGCTTAGCCCACCAGAACATAAACCCTTTGACCAGTGTAACAAAAACACTTAAAATATTTGTCTCTCTTATTTCTAACTTCCCTGTAACTACCTGCTCTGTCAGAATGCCTTTTTTACCTACTCAGTGTCCTTGAAGCTTACCCCAAGGATTCATTTTCACACAACACTAAGATGATACTGCAGACGGTCAACTAGGAGCTACGGCTGCTTCAACCTCCCACATGGTCCTCACTTGCCTAATTAAATATTCATCACTCCAGAATGTTGCAGCGTCAAACAGGAGCAACTTCCCAGCCTGACCTTCCACAGCCAGCCTGCGGTTTGTGCTGGAGAATAAACAAGACTGGGACTTACCTGCTGAAACATAAAATGGCATAATGCAGTTTTCATGTTGCACATTAAGTTCTGTGCATGCACTGTAAAATTCTCACTGCAGAAGCTAGAGAACTATCTTTTAATGTTCAATATAAATTGAATATCTGTATGCAAAGCTAACTATAAAGCCTGCACAGGCAGTGTTACCAATAACCTTTCTACAGAACAGTAAAATCTTTTCTTCCTTATTATACAGATCCTGGTTTGTATGTATGGTCATATCTTCCAACTTAAAAAACAAACCAATGCTGAGTATTCTCAAATAAATCATCAAAAAAGGCATACTACTATCAGCAAGTATGTGAGATTTTTTTTGTTGTGTGGCTTTGGACTCCTATCTTAGTTTCACATACCCCACTTACAAGAAATTTGCGTTTTTGCCTCCAAGACAAAAGAATTTATTAGACAAAAAAATTTATTAATTCCAAATCTCTCTCCCTATGGAAAGAATATCTGGAGTTATTAAAACTCATTTTAGTATTACTAGGTTCTGCACATATTTACATCTGTATTTAATGGAAGAGAGAGCTGAACTGAAAAAATCAGAAGGAATCGACTTCCCTGCTATAGAAACCATAGCTTTAATAGTCTATAGGTTCCATAGATCTTTCAAGATTTGGTAAAACTAAAACATAACCATACACAATAAGAACATTGAAAGCTTGCATTTTGACCCCAACAGCTACATTAACCTGTTAAAGAAGAAAAAATATCAGAAATTGGGTGTAAACATCTTTTTTTTTTTAATGCATACTAGGTATGCAGTGTTTTTAAGACCATGAAATAGTCATTGCACCAAATCTATGAGAATTCTGTAAGCATAATAGATGTGTACATATAGCTTAGGCCAATAAGTAAAAATATTCATGAGAAGTATGCTTTTGCTACATATATATGTAGTAACACGTATATATGTATATATATTTATATTAAAATATACATATGGTTTAAAAAAAGTGTGATTTCATAGCTTCAATAATTTACTCTGTTATCTGAGAGAACCTTTCCCCCCCCCTAGGATTTCCCATAAATGGTCAAAACTTACATTTCATCTTCTCAGTCAAGGGCTTCCTTACAGTTTTCAGCAATTTTCTTTCCCCTCACATTTTTTGCTAGTACAAAACAATTGTGGATGCTGTAGGGGTTGCAGATGTGTCTTGATGCCTTAATTAAACTAAAGATTTAAAGGTGCAAATCCTTAAGTCTTCACATCCTTAATCTGGCATGAATTGCAATGCATTTGGGTGAATATACTGAAGCTACTACATCAGAGAGGAGAAAGAGGACAGATGCTACAGCCCAAACAGTTCTTCAGTGCCTACATCTTGGTTGAAGTGATTTTGAAACAGCTGTCCTTCATCCAAAATTTGATTCTGTTTATTATTTCATATGAAGTACTAATGTTGAGAGCAAGTTAAATTACCACACTGCTAGGCCTGTAGTATCTGTCTTTTCCCTCCAAGCAGGGTCCTGCAGATACTGAGAAGAAAAACAGTCAGCATTCCTGTGGGATCCTTCAGTAAAGCCCTTTGGGGAACATAAGCAGTTACTTGTCTACCGCAGATTTTCCAGAACTGGTGTGATTGTAATACTGACCCATAGATCTTCCTCCCACATAATACAGGTGATTAGCTCTCCCAATGTATGCAAATTTAACTCTGACAAATAGGAGAGTAATTTTAGACTTAGAATTGATCTTACATCTATGGTCTAATAAACCTGAGGTGAATCTTGCTCATGGGTAATAAGAAAGGTTTATACTTGTTCAAAGCTCTACCACTGCAAACTAAATAACAATTTGTTTTACTCTGCACACTTATCTTCATTACAGGCAAATTAAAAACACATTCCAAAAATTATGTTTTGATCATCTCTGGTCAACTGGAAGTTTATCTAGGTTTCACACTACAGATAAAGCCTGAAGAAGCTACCCACTCTGTGCTTCAGATAAGAAACAGCGATCAAGGATATAAATCAGAGATTAAGCATACCTATTTAGCATTGCTGGCTCTGTGAAGTAAACATTTGAGTCTGCATTACATTCCTGAAGTCGCATACTATATATAGCAGGTAGATCTTGATGGCCTTATTCAACACCTGTGTAGTATCATAATTTGTCTTCCTACCTCCTACCACACATTCTTTTGCAACCATATATACCACCACTTCTCCAAGAAGTATGGCCACAACTACTTGTCTTCAGGCAAGCCTCCCTCATCCGTCCTTCTAATGCTACTTTAAATCAGTCCCTAAGGATCAGAGATGGAAGGAGGCAGAATCAAAGTAAATCTTAGAGATTAGAAGCAGGGGAATGGAACAACCAGGGAATTCAGTCTCACATGTGACCCGCAGGCATTAGTGAAAGACAGAATTTTTGGTTCCGAGCTGGGAGCACTCAATGGCAAGGCAAGTGCTTGGGACCATGTCCTTAAGACCTCAAGAAACTGTAGAAGTTGAGTATGAAATCACTGCAGTCTCTTAGTGGCAACAGAGTCTAAGATCTGATGAAATAAAGTCCTGAAGCATAAATCCAAATCATTTTCCAACTCAGCCTGAGAAAGTGGAGTAGTTTTTATTATGAACTCTGCTATTATAAAGTTACAAGTCAGTGATAATGATGATAACCTGTATATGGTGTAGGCAAGCAAAGGAAAATTTCATCAGTTTACTGTAAATAAAATTCCAACTCTGAAGCCTAGAACAGGAAGATAACTGCAAGGCTAGTAACGAGCATTTCTCTCATCTCTGTAGATCAATACAAAGAACAGTAATTTTTATGTAATACACACACATTTTATATAATCAGCACTGCTGCTCAGGACCACAAAGATACAATGGAATACCACTACTTGTTTCTCTCATTGTGAGAAGAAGAATATTACTAGAAGAAAACAACTCCAAAACACTAGAATAATGATGGTAAAATTTTAAGGTCTTATACAGGAAGGGGTGAATATGAATACTATTTCTATTTAATCCCTGCAGAAGTTTCTTAGTTCATACCAGCTGCTCTGTGTGCCTGGGCATAGAACTTCAGTCACCAAGTAGAAATCATGTTTTATATTACATAAATTATGATTTCGAACTTTTTCCCATCAGAACAGGGCAGCTACCTCTACTGCAGAAACTGTATTAAAAATGGAAGAGATAAGCTCTTCAGTCAAAAAAACTGTATTAGAGTTATCTTATGTCCAAAGAACTAGATTGAAAAAAAAAATTAAAAACCCACCCCCTACAATTTCCAATACACAGGTAACTTGTCAGGTATAAGCATCTTAATTGCAAAGATGCCCTTACCAGTTTTGGTCAATAAGAAATTTATGGCAAGTCATACAGTCTTCCTTCTTGTCTCAATTGAACTAGGTAATTCCACTCTCCTTAACCAAGTTGCTTTTGAGTCAGTAATCACATTTTATCCTATATTATTTTATATTATCATTAGCCAGACTCCCCCATATGATGTCTTCAGAGATAATTCAGATTGGTCACATTTTAATAGCTTACCTCTTTTGTTTTCCACCCAAGGAAAGAGAAAAAAAAAAAACAGGAGGTGGAGATAAATGTTATAGATGTTTTAACCAGTTGATCTTCTCTGAAGGCAAAATGTTTAATTGGAAAACACCCATATGATTTCCTCACCTTTTTAATATTAATGTTTCTAACATATATTGCTTTGGCTTCCCCAGGAACATTCCATCTTTTGAGACACAAACCAATGGGGGAGACGGGACCACAAAATCCCACAAGTGGTTTGTGTGGTGCTCTGCCTTGAAAATTATTTATGAAAGTAGAATAGTACCAGCGGGATGACACCTTATTTCAAAGCATCCTACAGTCTCAGGGAAGATTAAAATACTGTCTAGAGAAGGATGATTCCCAAGGAAGACTACTTCTGAAGGTCTCTAGTCAAGAATCTCTTGCTCTGTGAGATCTCATATCAACACAAACTGTTAATATTGCAATAACAATTTTTTTGTATTCTGTTTATACTATTCATATTTTTAATAAGCTAAAAATAAACTCATAGCTCTGTAAATACATGGCTCAGATACAGATACATGGCATGTTACCCATAGCACTCTCTTACCACAAGAATCTGTTTGCTGTTTGCTTTCCCTCCAGTGGCTTTTTACAGAAATGTTTCCTCATGGTCTAACCACTTTCATCATTTAGGGGCAGTGCCAATTTCTGAACTTGCTCAGCAGTATAAAAACAACTTCCCAGAACTGCACCCACTCTGAACTTGCAGTTAACACTGATCACCAGAGTACACATACTTGCCCACAGACAACAAAGATGCAAGTGAATCAATTTTTACTCTAAATCATGCAAGACGTTCCTATGTCTGAAGTGGTTAAGGTATCTGAATGATACCTTAAATGTCATGTTTCTACATGACTCCTTTGTTCTTTAAGGTAGATTGGGCTGGGCCCTTCCTCTGCCTCATCCTGAACCTCCTGCCCTGGTTTCTCTTCCAGAACACAGACTTTCAGAACCATTCCCACTCCTTGCAACACAGAGCTAGTTTACTTCAGTTGACACAACCAGGCTTCATTTACTTCTCCAAAGAGAAGTTAAAAAAGAAAGCATCTTTATTAGGTCCTTTACTGGATAACCTATCACATAATTATTACCATTCAATATTTAAAATAATAAAATCTGGTTTGCCAAGAGCAACTGTGTTTCCTTTTCCAGCAGGGCTTTATTTAAAAAGGTGATCAAATTTTAATGATCCTCTTTTGTTAGCTTAAGCCAAGTGCAAAAATTCCTCGTCACTTCCCTTGGTTTTGAAGGGCATCAGCAAGGTTATCCATTTTAAATGGCACAAAGCTTTTGGTGATAAAAATTCAGGTATTTTACTCTTAAAAAGAGATGATAAAAGTTGTAACAAAAATGCTACAGAAAACAAAAGTATGAGCAATCAAATAATTAAGGCCAAGATATTTTTCCAGCAAAAAAGTTAAGGACCCTTTGGAAAGCAACGCTGAACCCTTGGTGTTATCTTAGAAATTTTATCTTGCTCTATATGAGAAAAACTTACTCTAGTCTGCATTTAAGGCTGGGGAGGAAGGTCAAAGCCTAGCCATGATTCTTAGTTCTTGTAAACATGTGCAGAATCTGGGAACTCTAATTCTAACAAAAAACACTTTGTGAAACCCAGGATTGCATGAATAATCCACATTGCATAAAATGTGATTTTTAAAATGGCTGGGACTATATGTCTGAGGCTAGTAAAAAAACCCTACTTAGAAATTATATGTACACTTTCTTGGCTATCAGAAAGGACATTATCAAGATAATGCTTTAAAAATTCAATAAAACTACAGCTGATGTCCTTCACATAAAAGGCGGCAACTTTTTGCTGAATACAAGAGACAAAAGTTGCCAAAGTTGCACTATAAAATTTTTGCTTTCCAAAAATTCCTTGGCAAGACAAATTTTTATTGTCATTCTTGCAATTTCTGAAAGGCCCATCAAATCTGTAAAAAATGCATATTTCTTTCCTTTATACACGGTATAGCCAGATTTTCCTTCCATTCTAGGTTTTAAATAGCTTTTCATCATTTAAAATTATAACAACCTTAAAAAGATGCAATATAAGTACTGCTTTTACTGGTACTTTGAGAATTGGCTTCCTCTATCACTTTGAAGAAGAGACCATAAATTACCTCCTGCTTTTTTCTTTTTTTTTTTCTTTTTTGATAACTCAGTAGGCAAGTTTAATGGGAGAATGAGATGCAAAAGGTAATCATAAAGAAAAAAAAAAACCAACTGGTGTTACTCTATCTGTAGAGCTGCATATAGAAGCAAGTTATGGAACAAAAAAAACTTGACATGTTTTTGGGCGGTTTCATGGTTTGAGTTTGTTTTGGGGTTTTTCCCCCTTTGCTTGTAGAGGGCTGGAAGTGACATCCTACTAACCAGGAAACATGATGTGATAGATTTCTAAATTTGAGGGCAAAGTAGCAGAGCTTCAGGATTACACTGAGATCAGAAATGCCAACCAGAAAAGCATGGCTGGAACATTTACAGAAGCTTGTGGGGGAACAACAAACAAAACAACAACAACAAAAATCACCTTTGCTCCTGCTGTAAGTAGAGAGAAGGGCCCAAACTTTAAGCCTGTTACACTAAGAACACTAAGAACATAGTTATTATTGAGATTATTTCCTCCAAAATCCCAACAATGATTAGACCATCAGCTCCACAACAGTTTGTGAACACAAGCAGAGACTGAAGCATCGAGTTGCAGAGGTAGAAATCCTGGCATTTGAGTCCAGAAAAGTTAAATTAGAAACACAGGACTGGAAAGGACTTTCTTGGTTATCCAGTCTTGATTGTGCTGAAAATGACTTGGATGTCTTCAGCCAAACCATTTGGTGTAACTTGTTCCAGACCAATTTTCCTATTACTGCTGTACAGTTGAGTCTTGCTCCTTGCTGCTGAATTTAGGTAGAGCTCTCCCTACCTCTCTTCCCAAACCTTGTTATCACTACCTCCGAGTTCAGCCCCAGGCCTGCAGGGAAAAGGAGACAGGAGGAGACCATTCTCTTCTGCACTTCTCCCCGTCCAGGTTTTGACTGAAAGCCTGCAGCCAGAAGCAAAAGCACCTAGATCTGCAGCAGAGTACTTTATCCGTGATACAGATATATGAGGCAAACACATCAGCTTTCCTCCCCCCGTCCCCCCGCCCTTTTAATTTTAAGAGGGTTTCTATGAAGAAAGTTGCACATTAAGAGCATGAAGGCTCTATAAGAGGGGAGTTGGTGTTTCCTGTTACATGACAGTATGGTCGCAAGCTACTGGAGCAGACTATTGTGATTGACAATGTATCACGAGTGACCCCAGAATTACTTCCCAAGTGTGTTATGCAAGAACTTATGCCAGATTCAGAAGAACAGAATTGAAGTTCAGGGTAAACGTCATCTATTGAAATTGCATAAAAGAGATACGTAAAGATAACTGTGAAGTGGGGACGGGAGGGAGTGGGAATCGGAACCAAAAAAACCCTCAACAGTGATTACAAGACTGTGACCAATACAGAAATGAAATTCCAAGTCTTGTGAGACAGCTGTGGAGACATGGAAGTGATCACTTCACCTATACTAGTTATAGCATTTAAAAATTGGGTGCAAAGGAGAGTAAGAAGTCCGTCAGGTAAGACAAGACAGAGAGGACTGCTTTGAAAGGAACAACTTCATCTTATATCTTACTGTACTTTATCTTATTCTGTCTAGCCTGCAGAGAAGGGAAGACACTTATGCTGTTCAAAGCATTCTGATGTTAGTTTCGTTTTTCTAAACTGCAATAAGTGCAATTTTATTTAGGCCTATAGTAGTCTAGCAGATCTTATATGTAGTTCAAAAATCGAGGAGAACCTGAAAAATAAGCATGAATGCTGATATGTAAACTTTGCAAAATTACATTCCAGCCCAAGACGAACACAAGGAAACAGACCAAGGAGTAGGGAGAAGGTGACAAGTGAAGACATATTGGACACAGACTCCCAAGTTAAGTCCCTGAACACAATGTTACAAGAAACAGCTGATGTAAAGAGAAGACGAGAAAAAAAATTCATGCAACTTTTAGTTTAACTTTGCAGGTCCAAGACTTTTTTTCCTGAGCATTTTAAGTTAGAATCCCATTTCAGATTTCTTTTAAATAAATCGGCCATAGTTCACAATTTATAGTAGGTCAAGTAGATCATCCTACTCCCTCAGAATCCTATTCCTACTGAGAACAACCTTATATTGCCTTCAATATTCAGCCTTGTTCTTTTATGTTTGTCTCTCTCATAGTGTAAATATTCCCATATTTTAGGGGAAGTATATAAAACCAGAAAATGAAATTATGTCTCAAGAGACATTCTAAGTATTAAACTATGCAGTTAATTCCAAATTAGAGTGAAACATTTAACAGCTGAAGGGAAAATTCCCATTTGGTAAAGCCTCTGGAACTCACTACCTGTTCTTGATTTTACCGTTCCCCAGAGCTGCTATGGGATGTGAAAAACCTTTATAATGATAACCTATCAAATTATTCTGGTTTTGGTCACCATAAGTAAAAAATCAGTATCAACAGGTTCTTGAGAAACATTTGACAAAGTACCATATTCTGATATAACAATCCCCTCTACAATTTCCGTATGTTCTTAGCTACAGATTGAATTGTTACTCATCGTTCCACCCGAGTTTGATATTCCTTTCCACCTCTGTAACATAACACAGAAGAAACTTCCTGTAAGAGACATCTGGCAATCTGATTCATCCTGTTTACTTACCCAGATTTCCACTTACCACCAATTTAATCCAGTACTCCAGCCTGTCTTCAGCACTGCAGACTTTCCTCAGCTTCTCTGACCTTGCTCCAGCATATTTAACCTCACTGATTCTCAGTTCTCACCATCTAAGCATTTCACTGCCTCTACCCAAGCAATATTCAAAGCCTTTCCAGAACGTTTTCTTCTCAGATAAGTATCCCAATGCAGTCTATTATTCCTTGATATACACATAGAGTTTTTTGGTAGTGACCAAAAAAATGCTGGTAATTTGATAATCTTTTTTGACCAATTTGTATAAAACAGTAAAGAATACACGATTTGTGGAGTAGCTAGAACAACCTCCTATACTTAAGGACATGGGCACGATTAACAGATTGCTCTCCTTGTATATTCCTTTATCTATAACATCTGCATAGATCCCTTAAGCTGTAGGCTTCATTGGGACAGAGAATGATCAAAAAAACACGTTCATGAAAAACTGGGTTTGCGATTAGAGACTCAAGCCAAGGCTAGAAAGGGAAGCTCACAGGGAAAACAAGTTTCAGTTCCTTCATAGACATACAGAAATTCATTAGTGCAAGGAGAAACTAAGTGACTTAAATCAGATATAACCTTCCACAAACCTCAAAATGCATCAGATCTTAAAGATCAGTTCTTGAATCAGCATGAGTATCTATGTATTATCAGTGCTCTTTGCAAGCTTCTTTCCCTCTGGGGAATTTTCTGGTAGAAATATTAAATTCAGAGATAATTTTTGCCTCCATCCTTCCTTTGACATTTACAACACTTTAGGAATGCATTTGCTCTTCAAGGATATTTTCATCTATTAAAGAATATTTATGAGTGCTGCTTCAAAGAAAACCACTGGAATGAGAAGTCAAGCAAAAACAGAGACTGAAGATTTGCATTTGCAACTATTTATACATTAGCTCCTAGCAAGACAGAAAGCAACAAGTAAAACGTATTAAAAACTCAAGTTAAAAAAAAAAAATCAGTTCATGAATTGTATTCTCTTATCTGTTCAGTGTTTCAAACTTTGATACCAAAGTACACCTAGAGAACATATAAAAAGCTTAACATACTACTACAATTTTAGTGGGAGGAAATTAATTCACAAATTAAATTGAAGGCAACTAAAAAGAGGTTAAAAAAAAAAAAGAGTTGCAAGTTAAAAAGGTTGTGTTTGTTCTGCTGAAATTCAGTGCTGTTCTATGTAAACCGTGACTAATGACTTTGAGAAGCAAAGTTATTATGTAATTTCACAAAAGCCTCAGAACTAATTGAGAAGGTTTATAAATGTTGCCATTCATATGGATCACTAGCATACGTCTCCAGAGTAGAACTGCCCTTTAAAATGCTAAATTCAATAAAGGGTTCATACTCTGGAAGTCAGGGCAGCATCTGAAGTTTTGGTTTAGAGGGCATTGCACAGTTGCATGCAGACCCCCAAGCCTCAGAAACCAGATGGATCATCTGATGATAGCATCCAAAAATTCTACTTCATTCGCTCAGATTATTGTCACAGAAGTTTGATACCCCTGTACCATTGACAGGCTGGCATTGGGGCTCTAAGGTGTTTACTTCGTCTGTTGGTTCCAGGCAAGTGAACATTAAGTACAAAAGAGACATGTTAAGTTTTCAAGAACAGGGGAATTACTCTTATTCAAAAACCAGAGCCCAATCTTGCCATTGTTAACAGTACCATACTGCACTTACTTTTTTCCAAAAAAATAATTGCACAAAAAAAAAGAGAGCTGCTTTCCATGCAAGACTGCACTCGTTAGAAGTTTGGGCAGAAAAATCAGGCTTCTAAAAACACCATCTGTGCATATATGCATATACCTCCTTTGAAGACAATCAGAAATTTCAGATGTTAAGCTTTTTTGGAAAGGGAGGGGAAATAAAAAAAAATGCTTCTGTGCACTTGTAGATATTTATGTAAGGGTTTAAGAGTTGCATACAAAGCATTCATTTTGATAGCTTCCATGAAGAGTATCCTAGAGAGTAACAAGATAAATACACAAATTACTAAAATGGGAGTCACATTTATCTAGCTATTTCTGGTGAAGATTAGAAGCCAACAGGGATGAAAAGAGCATATTTGGCTTACTTAATTGACTTGGAAGATGGCAATATTTGTATCATGAAAGTCAGCAGCTTTCTGAACAGTTGGTGCACTGACCTTTTAATGCCAACCCTAAGAACACCATTTCCAGCGATGACATTTCTAGGGAAATTGTTACAACTTCACACATTCAGAGGCAGGTACAGTCAGTTGTTCCCCCAAGTACAGAATTCCCTTATAAGAACCAAATATAATTGAAAAAATGATATATTATAAAAGCCTTTGTCAAAAATCTCTAGTGAATGATTATTCATAGCAGTCTTTCCTACCGCTCAGAAGGTAACACTATTTTCAGTCAACCTAGACTTTGACGTCATCCAAATTAAAACAGCATTAAATATCACAAGTCGTCTTATTAATGATATCCTTTATTTATCAACAAGATCAAAATTATACTACCCTCAAAGAAAGGTCTGTTCTCACTATTTTTATTTAGATAATATTGGCTTTGCTGAGATTTGAATTTAACAAATTGCTGAAATGTCCTTTGTTTTTATAAAATGTGTTGTACTTTTATTTTGATAAACAAAATTTTTTGAATTTCGCAGTCATAAGTCTGTAAGTGTTCTAGGTACTTTCATTCAATAGGAAGGCTTTGATTTCTCTTTTCTAGCACAATTATTTTCTTTGTAGCAATCAGAAGCCCACTAAGTACTTTGCAAGTATAATGGCTCTTAATGAATCTCACAGAAATGAAAAAACATACAGAACTCAGGCACTGAAGACAAAGATGCATGAGGAGACTAATATATCTGTTTATTCTTTTGTATTTTTATTCAAGATGGAGTGGCTTACTGATATCTGAATCAATTTTCCAATATAGACAAAACGATGTGGAAAGTCCTGCTAGTGCCAACTACAATAAGGATTTAAACCTGTTCATTACTGGGGGAGATTAAACAGTACATTTCAGGTTACAGACAGCAAGGACGTGAACAACTTCTGGCATCTTTGAGCAAACATCTATCAGTCTTATTAATTAGTTACATTTTCTGGAGGTAGTCTAGTGCACCATGTATTTTTCAAACATAAAAACAAGGGGAAAATTACCCAGTCTGAAGAATTTATATTCTTGGAGAGTCAAAACAGACAAATCTGTCTTAAGAGAAACCAAATAAGCACATAAGACTAAGTGAATTTAGGTATTTTGTGTGATAAATGAGGTCATGTGCATGGTATTGTAAAAGCAAAAAACCTTTGCTATCCCAGGCAGCTAAGCAGCCAGTAGTCCCAAATTGCTATCATGCCATTACCTGTACCAATAATGACAGGTATTTGACCTATGAATCATTTTTAAAAAGCATTATACTCTTTTCAGCATCACAAGACATTTTGTAGAAAGCCAGATAAATCCAGGTAGAAAACAGTAAAGCCACAGAAACACTCCTGTATTCTAGAAAGAGGGAACTACACATAGAATCCAATCCAAAAGATATATATGAAAGATTGATGAGGAATAAAAATAAACAATTAGATCTCAGGGTACTGCTATTGTCTCAATTTATAAAGAGAAAGGAGTTAACATGAAAAGTATTTTTGACAGTATTTCAGCAAAATAAAGTTTTATACCTCTAAAAATTTTTGTGTGTGAGAGTTTAAAAGATTTTACTCAAATACTAGTAATCTTTTAGTATGCCAAAAAAATCAAGAGTTCAAACAATATGGATTACATATTAGAAGATTTGGTTTCTTTGGGCGATATCTGTTCTTTAAAATGTTTTTCATTTTCTTCTGTAAGACACAGACATGACCAGACTATTTTAAAGGTTAGATTTTAAATTATTCTAGCTGTACCAGTCAGACAGCATCAAGGAAAGTAATTTAATTAAAGAAATAAATTAGCTATAAATTATAATTTGCTCTCTATCTCTGTTTCTATATTACACAATACTTGCATTTTAAAAGGCCAAATCTCAAAATCTTAGGTCAGCAAAAATCCTAGTATTGACAGAGGTGATTTTGGTCCCATATGAGCTTCAGGCAACATATGCATAGCTATAGAAGTTGTGTAGTTCTCATGGAAATAACCCAGAATTAAGTTCCCTTATGCCAGTAAAGTTAAATTACTGACAATTAAATTAATTGATATCTCAGTATATAAACATTAGGAAACTAAATTTCTAACCCCCACCTTAGTTTCTGAGAATATATTTTGAGGAAAATTAGTTGCTTGTACAATTTTCTACTACTAATGAAAAAAAAATTCCGTTTGATTTTACCACTGTACAATTAACTTAAAGGAGAAAGTATGATTTTAGACACAATCTCAGCAAAGCCACAGCTTTTAAGGAAATATGACTTTAGTAGTAAGTGTCATCAACTATCAGAGGTAGACACTGTGACAAGCTCCAGGAAAGGGCACTGCTAAAGGCTTGTATTACTTTTTATGTACCATCACCCGACTATTGTTAAGGAAATTCAATTACAAATTGAAGGCTCATTTATCCAAATTATTCAGTACTACAAAGGAAATCTGGCACAATTTAGATATGGAATCCTAGTGATCCAGTACCCCAAATTGTCTGCAATTTGTCACTTGGATTCTACTTTTAAAGGTAAGCCTTCACTGCCCTTAGAAAAATAATGCCATTCAATGCACACAAAAAACTACAGTAGCTGATGAAAAACATATACGTTTTTATATGTCTTAGTATCTGTCAGAATGTTTCCCCATGTAAATACTGTAAAAAAAATTAAAAAATTGAAAAGTGAATACTGTACCTTGCACTAATACTATATAGTGGGTGTTCCCCATACTTTGACAAATAATTTTTCCACTGTAAGTATGTATATTTGTATATATAGTTCTCTCTGTATACACACAGACACATAAATCCCCTCAACAATTTTATGCCACCACAGGGATCACGCTGGGCAGGTTGGGCTCAGCAATAATCCCTCCCCAGGAAGGGAGCAGAGAAGGGCTAGCAAATGCTTTGAGCAGGCAGCTAGAAGAAATGACCACCAACATCCTTTCCAGCCTAACTTACATGTTGGCTTTTGGATGCTGATGAAGTGATAACAGGGAACAACATAGGCTAATGACCCAAGCAGCACATGGAAAGCCAAGGGCTGCACGGCATGTCATCTCTTGTCTTTTTTTCCCTACTAATTTCTCTTGTGTTAACAACACAAACAATAATTAAGAGATCAGTTTCCTGTGACCTTTATTTCCATTGAGGGTCCTCATATGTTCACATTCAAGCATATTCTTAAGTGAACAGAAAAAAAATTCCAAGTCCTAAATCTGAGGAACTGACCGTATTTGCAAGGAGGACTGTGGGGATTGTCCGGCTCACAGTTCCCAAAAGAGTTTCACCATGTCTCGCGCCCACAGGCGACTCATGGCGGGTTACAGGAGCAACCCAGCCTTGGATTGCCGGGAGGCCCCGTCTCTCTGCAGAGAGGACTGATGGGGAGCTGCGTAGACAGCTTAGCCCCGGGTTGTCTGATGAACCCTGAACTAAACAGGGCAGGGCGGTGGCTGTGCCATTCCCAGAACCAAAACCCGAGATGAGCCTTGAGATCCCTTAACAAATAATATGCCCCGAGTCTCAATCCAACCACTATTCAGTTGCCTGAGGAAGCAAGGTAAAAAACAAACAAACAAAACCCCCCAAAACCAGGAACTGGAGGGTTTCAGCTTCAGTTTCAAATGACAACCTTGTGTATTCAAACAATCACAGACCAGCAAAAGGAAGCTAAGGGGAAACTCCACGCAGATATACATAATCCACTCAGACGTAGTCATACACACCATTCCAGAAGTCAGGGGATAAAACCCCTACGATTCAGGTTGGAACTCTGGGCAGTCGC
>JANZLQ010000056.1:28691297-28702106 GCA_026212715.1 Elanus axillaris | reverse complement strand
GGGGTAAAAAAAAAAAAAAAAAAAAAAAAAAAAAGAGACTTCTGCAGAGTTTAAAGAAAGGACAGTCTTTCCTCTGTGCGTGGAACCATAAAACAGGTCACGTAACTGCACCACCATAAATGAATTTAATGTTGTTTGGCACAGATTTAGGAATCGTGGTACTGTAGATTTACAAGCTATTCCATTAGGAACAGACACTTAAATTCACAAACAACAGATGACCATTAAACATATTTACAATACTATATACAATGGCCCCTACAGGACAGAGCTGGAGAAACAGCTGTAACTTGCCTCCATCTTGGTATATCTTTCAGGGTACATATATCATATGGATACAATTACATTTCCATATTGTTAACATAATGCAACTTACTTTTTTTTTTTTGGTGGGGAGAACACCCAGGTAAGAAAATTACAGGTGTCACCAAAATGTAAAAGCATTTCAGCAATACTCTGAACACAGACAAGGTGTAGTTTTTTGGTTTTTTTTAAAAAGTTTTAGTAGAACTTGAAACTCTACAATCAGCATTTCACAAATTAACATTAGACCCCCTTTAGATAGCAGTAATGAGCCTTTTTTGTTATTTCATGGTTGGATTATTAAACTAGATTGGGTTTTTGCCAGATTTTTAGACTTTTACTTGAAGCTGTAAGGAAATGCTTAATGGCAAAACCAAAACTAAAGACTAAGATACTGAGGAAATATGCAGTTTGTTGAGACAATGGAACCGAGTCTTAGATGACAGTCATGTTTTATGATTATTTCTGCAATTTATTGTTATAAGCCTTGGGCAATGTATTAGTCAGTAAAAGTATTAATTATTTCCAAAGCAAGTGAAGCATACTTTATCACCCTGGACTATGTTTTGAGACATTATGTTTTTCCTTGGAAATATAAAGAAGAGGTTTTAACAGAGATGGTAAGTAAGCTTCAAAATTACCTTTTTGATATGCAAATGAGTATTTTAAGGAAACATTTAATCTTGACTGATTTAAAGCATTAAAATACTGGTATGGAACAACATAATGACAATTTTTTATATTTATTAGGGCACAGTTCAGAGGATCTTATTTACCAGCATGAACAAAGCAATTTCAAATATACCGTGCCAGTTTTCCACCACGGCCACTTAAAAATTCACTGAACTGTATTAGCATTTCTGAACGATCTCTGGGAGAGCAGCCAAGGCCTTTAGAAGAAGAGCTCAACTTCTGGATCTGGTCAGCAAAAGCTGGCAATGTATTTCAAACAGCAAACAAACCACCACTTAATTGAATGATATTTATTTAGCTGAAAATGTTCAATAGGCAATACCACTTTTTCTTAGAGGATAGTGTCTAATGCAACCAGAAATGCTTCTGAAATTCCGCTCTGTGCTTGGGCTCTTTTCCCTGTGGGGAAAACTCTGTTCAGAGGCATCTAAGAGGTCCCACAGCCTGGGCAGGTTATTTGCTTGGGGGGCCACACCAGTGATGCGCACAGTCCCTGGAGAAAAGAGGCAGACACATCTGTGCCAGCCCTTCTCTTACGCCCCACTGCAGCGAATAGACTGCAAAAAGCTTTCGCCGGTAGTACTCTCCTCAACATCTCTGCTGCCCTGAGCATGTAAACCTGGGTGCAAAATCAACTGTTTGTACCCCAGACAGTTATACGCAGCATTGAGCAACAGCTGTTGTTTATGCTGCGGAAGGTGGCAGACCGGGAAGGACAGTGTTATTCTGGCACCTGAATAATCACTGTACTTTTTCTGAACTCTGGCATTTGACGTTGAGGCACTATGCACAGTAGCAAAGTCGTGATGGCGTTATGACACATGAAACTGCACTGCATGACCTATACAAGGGTAATTTTCGAATGCAAGAACTTAAAATGCATCATTTATACCCAGTTGAACACTTTTGCACTGCAATGTGACATCTAAAAAACTGAAGATAGTGTCTGAATGCATAAGCAGGAAGCAATGGAGTGCAGTATATTGCAAAACAGTTTCTACCACAGCTCTGTAAACAGCTGTGCTAGCACAGAGTCCAGATAAGAAATACAGAGTATGAAAGCACAGCCTGCACTTAACTTGAATATGTGTCAATCTATTAGCCAATATAAGAATCTGATATTTTGGTTAAATTATGTAAGGTATAATTTTATTATTTTTTTTGCATAGACTTGCAAATACATAAAGCTCTGACTCTTCCTTTCAGTTCTTTTGTTCCCAAGTAAAATTCTGTCCTCTGCACGTGTCTGCCTGTCTTTCTGCTTCTATCATCCTTTCTAAAACAATGAAGGAAAAACAAGAGAGATAAAAAGATTCAACAATGAAGTTTAAGACGGAACAGGAGTGAGGGTGAGCAGAGCCATCTCCCTAGATAACAGTTCTGTTTTGAATAACTGCTTACTGGCTAAATACTGGAATTGCCAATACCATGTACTAAAATGTTATAAATCAAACCTTAAAAGACAGAATAAAAGAAGTTTCTTTATACCTCCATATACTTTAATCCTTAAGAATTCACAGTTTGTTTTTAATTTAGAGAAGTTCTAGCAATTTAAAACAATTTAAAAAAAAAGACAATCCTAGATATACCAGAATTCAGTGGTTCATTTTAAAACTATAATCTTATGTTGATAGGATCTTCTTTTGTTTTACCTAATTCAAGTCAGCTAGCAGAAGTTGAGACTAAGCTCAGTCTACCAAGCAAGCTTCTAGTTTATAAAGATCTAAATTAAAATTCCACACAAAGGACAAAAGGAGCTGAAAGCAAGTTTAGGTAGTGCTTAGCAGCTCTTTTTCCTGCCCATCCCATTCTCCTTCCAGCACTTGCTTCCTACTTTCAGTATTATGAAAGGTAGCAGTTAGAGAATATTTAACAGATAATGAGAGTTCTGAGTAGCCTGAATACTAAATCATACGAAAGCTCACAGAAATCAATAAAACCTGACAGCTTCTCTCCTGTGTTGCATTTCTCAAGGAAGGGTTAGAGAGAAGGATTTATACCAATTTTATTTTGGAATACCTTTCCCAGCATCATTCAATTTAACATAAAATGAGCAACTTGGGTAGTCTTAATTTTACCGTGTCACCTTTAGGTAGCATTTAGTTATATTTTTCTGATTCATAAAACTGCATGGTTTTTCATAGGGCTGTTTTGGCATGAATGCATTCAGTACATTGAATGTCATTTCCCATACTCCTATTATGTTAAAGTTAAATAAGCAATTAAAGTGGGAGGGAACTTTTCTACTTTTCTGTACCTTTTAAACATAGCAAAGCACTTCATAAACTATGAACATTATTTCCATAGATTTGTTCCTGCCTCAGTTTCTCCATCCTAATAGGAAGCAGGTGATTGACCTTTCCTACCTTGAATTGTGACAAGTGAAGATAGAAAACTTTCATAATGCTTTGTTGTAAAAAGCACAGAGAATTTTACCCCTGGTGGGTATGTCCATGAAGATTATGAAATGGACGACAGCCTTCAATTATATCCTTACTGGAAGGAAGGAAGGAAAGCTAGCAGCTGCCAGGACAACACAAGTAGCCACTGTCAGAATGTCCCTGGTTCTGCTTGCTACTGCCAGGGAAGGTCTGGGGCTTAACCCGGCTGCACTTCAGAAATACAGGTGGGGGGTGGGATCCAGATGAGAGCTGCTGCCTTCAAAGCTGGATGCAGGTACTCTGGCAGCGCTAGGAAGAGGGATCTTGGGGCCTCCACAGGATGATGCATTGGCCATACAGTCACCAAAAAGACACAAGCTAACTTTCCAAGTTGCCCTTAAAGGAGAACCTTTAGGAAGTAGCAAAGCTGTCTCAATCTCTACCAGCTTCTCCTGTGCATTCTTTAAATAAGCATGGCACTTTAATGCCCAGTTTTTCAAAACATACCATTTCTTAGGCTCAATACAGTTACTTCATGAAGAGCTGACTGTTCTTTAAAAATTCCTTTTTCTAGTACCTGTTCTTAAAGAATCCTGTTTTCCAAAAGTTGCTTGAATAAAATAATCATCCAAACCAACCCAACAACTTTTAACAACACCTTGAACAAACACTTAATACAAGTATAAAGCCCATGTCATAGAAGCCTTGAGGTTTTCACATTATGTATCTGCTAAACACTTCTGAATTAACCATGTATGCATTTAGGATGGCTACCTCTTTCTGTTAGATAAGCGACATGAGAGTCATTTATTTTCTCCTAGCATTGCTGCAGAATAGAATGTCCATAATTAAATCACCTAGGCATCGTGGTATGTCAGGATTAGTTCTCCTCTCTGGAAACAGCATGCAGTTAGGTGCACCATCCTGCAGTCATAGCAAAACATAACAAGCAAAGGACTATACTATGAGAAACTACTAGCCCCGCATTTACACTTTATAGTAGCTGGGGGTTTTATTATTTTTTTAATATTCAGATAGTAATGTCTCTTTCTTTCATATAGTACCATAAAAATTTTAAGAACTTTGGGGTGTGGGATGGGGAGAAATCAGTGAGATGCACTGGGCTCGTTTAGTACTATCCAAAAATGAGCCAGTATTCATTGCTCATTTTATGGACAGGCTAAATTTGGGGATGGGGAGTAATCTAACTTTTCTAATGGATTTCAAGGGAACTAAATATATGTGTCAGCTAAGGGTTTGCTGAAGGTCAATGAAAAGCTAGCTAGCATATATGCATCTATAACAAAATGCATGTTCTCTTAACAGCATTTATAATCAAGGAATTAAAATGATTCTCGAGGTTCATGCAATAAAATGTCATGAATAACAGTTATAAGCTGGCCTAGTTCTTTTGAGAGTGGCAATAAAGACTTCATTTTTAATATTGTATTTCGTATTCCATTTTTCAGTTGCAGTAGAGCCTGAAAAGTCAGGCAAAAAAAAATAAAACTAAAAACCCCACAATATGCCATCTTCTGATTATCATTTGAAAACATAGGGGCCTTCTACAGATCTTGTATCTTAAACCACTGAAGTCTTATGATAAAAAGAAGTCAATATTTGCAAATAATGGGGTTTGGTTTGTTTGGGGGTTTTTATGGAAAAATAAAGACAAGTCGTACCAAAAAGAGAAAGCTGGGAGGGGAAGAGGCCAGGAGCTGCAGCCGCAGCTGGGTGCTGTGCTCCACAAGCTGCAGGGGCCTGCAGGCGCTCCCACCTGCTGGCCACAGGTGAGGTGCTTGGCTGTGTTAAAAGGAGTTTAAAACCAAATATTCAAACTCTTGTCCTTTCTAGCAAGCTGTAGTCACACCCATATTTATTTTATTGCTCCATAAAACAACCAAAATCAAAACTGTCATATGGTAGCCAAAGTCAGTCATCTGATCTATTGTTTCCTCCTGTAGCAATTTTGGGCAGATAACACTGGAGGAAGCAAAAAAAAAAAAACTCAAAGCTGAGAGGTATCCTATGGGCAGGGAGTGTCAAGAGTTTATAGGGTATATGGTAATTCCTGCATATTGCTGCCAATCCAGCAGAAAGCGCTAATTTAGGCCAGTGTCAACAGAAATGTAAAATATACAGTTTGAAGCCCCTTAGTTGCCAGCTACTTTACGTGACAGGCTTTTGAGGACTTGATGAATATGGACATCCATCTGGGCAGTTGCTGGTAAGAGCGCAGCACTTAACTCTGCAGCTAAATCTGTGGAAGGCTAGGCGCTATAATGATATTTTGGGGCCGTGATCTCCAGCTGAGAGCAGATCTCCAAACATATTTAGATAGGCAACATGGAGGGGACCAAGAAACTGCAAGTTACTCAAGACTTGAGACCTTCAGCTGGGACCCCTTTCCTGAACCTGGATGAATCAGTAAGTAAACAGAGACCACAAACAAAAGCTCACATGCAAGAGAGAAAGAAAGCAAGCACACCTATGATGAAAATATTAAGAATTATAGAAATGATGTACTTGATCAAAGATTTCTATATAAGATTTCAAAAGAGAAATCAGGGCAAACAGCATTACTTCTGTGTAGCATTCCATCATCAGTTATCTGTGGCTTAATGGTAAACAAAGGCTTTATCAAAACATTGTTTTCAATAGCGGTTAATGCATTTTTCTTACTTGAACTTATCTAATGGCTTTTAATAAGTGGTTAGCAGAAATGAACTCCCCTACTTGATTATGCATTGTGTGGAAAACTATTTATGTCTGGCACTTGATACTTTCACTAGGTATTCCCTGACTTGTCTATCATGAGCAAGACTGGACAATTTTTCCTATCGCTTTCCTTGCTCCATTTGTATGCCAGTGTCCATTATCTTGACATTTGTTTTCCAAGCAGTGTTCTAAACTTCTTAAGTTCTCCTCAAATGGAAGTAGCCCCATTAAAAAAAAAAAATAAAAATGTGCCCTTTCTCTTTCCCTTCTGATTTACCATGTCCTTTCTGAAATGAGTGGACATAGAATTTATGAAGAGCAGTAGTGATATTTTGTTACATGCTTCCTTTCCATCAAGGTTCGCAAGGGCGTGCATGCTTCCAGAACTCAAAGTGCCTAATTCTGAATACATATATTCCCCATTTGCATAATCTACATTTATTAATATTTTATTCTTTTTCTTCCTACTTTTTTTTTAACTAGCTAGTCATTAAGATTTGTAATCTTCTGCCAGTAGCTCTACTTAGTTTTAGATTTAAGTATGCTGATTAACTTGGGGAACGTCCATGAATTTGTCATTTTACCATTCACCTTCTCTCCCAGATAATTTATTAATATAGAAAAAGCATAAATCCCTTTCCATTAACTCTTACCCCTCTGGTTCTTATATTTAGTCTCTTACTAATCTAGAAGAGCACCTTCCCTGTAATTCCATTAAAAGTATTTGGTGAGAAAACTTATCTAGAAGTTTTTCAAACCCTCATCATACTTCAATCAGTTATATCAATTTTACCCAACAGCCTACCGTAAATTCTACCCTAACTGATGCCCTAGTGTGCAATTTCTCTCTATAAAAGTAATATTTATTCTTCCCATTTGCAACATAATTCTACCAGTCTAATCACTTCAATTTTTTTTGTTCTATACATCATATTTATTAGTCTGTAATTTCTGAAATGTTGTTAAAGGCCATTTTTACTTTCTTTCATCCATCTGGTACTGGAGTCAGTTTAAGTGAGAAGTTATGCACCGTATTGAGCAGTTTGGCAACTTCATGTTTGAAATTAAAAAGCGACAGTGTGACTGGCAATTTGTTACTGTTCATTTTACCAACTTGTCTTACATTCTTTAGTAATATTTCATTTTGATACAGGCATGCATTGGAAGAAATAAAGAATTGTGGGAACATCAAGGAGCTCTTCTATAAGAGGTAAGAATACCAATGGCTATATGGAAAGTAGCCTTAAAACTTCACTTCTCTGCCTCCTTTTGACAAATAATTTAATTCCACATTTCTTCCATCCAAGTAAAACCTCTAGCCATAAAGTTATCAGACTGGTTAGGATAGTCATTTATTCTCTCCCATTCAAATAATTCCACTTTTCACAGCTAAATATTAGATTAGGGCTGAGCACAACAGAGATCAGTACTGATCTCAGATTGGATGGATTATTGGTCTCCAATATACTAATCTCTGATATCCTGTGTACAAAAAGGGAAACATACTGGTACTTCCTTTAGAAATACTAATTAATAGCACCCTAAACTTCTGGTATTTTATACATTTTAAAATTTTAAATGGAAGATAAGAAGCTTGATGCTATCAATTCAATTTTCTCTATTTAATATTTTTGTTTCCCATTTTTCTTAGAAAATAAGGTAACAAAGTTACCTTACTTTTATTTGTGTGCATTGTCGCATTACAAACCCTACCACAAAAATAAGAATGAAATTAACATAGCTCAACTCCATAAGCTTTCCACATTCCAGTTAGTATTAGGCTGCAGTTTTTTGAAAGCTTTTGTTTTGCTCCAACATGCCTATGAACTTCCTGTCTGTTTGTTTCATCTTACCTATGACTTCAGGTTTTACATCATTTTTTAGTCTTACTGTGCAGTTTTACATAAGGAAGAGGAATGACTTCAGGATAAAATGAAAGAGGAACTACATTTACTTTTCTGTACTAAGACCATTATGACGCCTGTCAGTGACTATGGAGGGACTCCATTATACGTGGATCATTAACACATTAAAGCATTAACGACTCCTTTGAAACTATTCCTACCCGACTTGTCGATTTCTACTGAAGCAGCCCATCATGCATATTAACAAGATGACCCAAATCGTTACATCTATGGAGGTATCATTACTCAGACTCTTGACTACATGAGTATATAATTTTTAAAAAAACCTCCCAAAGTAATACTTCTGTAGTAAACTATGACTCTGCTGGAAGGTAAATGTAGCAGTAGGTAAAACCTCAATCTGCAAATGCTCACAGGACATACTAATGCTCAAGATCCCTTTAAAGCAGTTCTCATTCAGGCCAAATGAATAATAATGATACTGAGATCAAAGAGGTTGGGGCTCAATGTTACTGGTCTCATGGGTTGAGCAAGCAGTGAGGACAGAAGTTATGATTGCCTGGGATTAGTTCTGCCATGTACCTATTCCTCCCTTGCCCCCATCTAATTGGAGTCATCTAACTTCCAGATCACATCCTGTAAGTATGTGACATACGCAGCTTACCTCAGACCCTTCAAAATTCTCCCCAGAAGCAGGACAAGAAGCTGGTTTTGAGAAAATGAGAGCCCCAAGGTCAGACAGCATGACAGGAGGGGAGCCAAGGAGAAAGAGGAAGAAGTTTTGGGGACTTGGTTTGGTTTGTGTGAATGAGATTCTGGAGTAGGACACAGTTGAGAGGATAAGAGACTTTAGGATGAGTTGAGGAGAGGGGAAAAGACAGACTCCTTCAATTGAAATGGGCTGTACCCTACCTCCAAGGCTTTTTGAGCCCTTCTTGGATTGACTGCAAAAGACAAGGCTACAGAATCATTTATCAAAGTGTACATGCAGTAAATTAATAGTAGGATAGTTTTGTTTCTCTGCGCTGCATGTTTTAAAGCTCTCATCAGTGAATATACTCAGTCTGCAAGAGAGGTGTGAGGCTGAATCCTTCACTTGAGTACCCGCTCAAGAAAATTATAATAAAAATATGCAAAAGGAAGTTTTTCCTCCTCAAAGTGATGAGTTTCTCTGTTCTGGAAAAATGATGGCTGCTTAATCAAACACACGCAAGCCACTTAGCACCAGATACTCACAAGAGCACAGGACACTAGGTTCATATTTGGATGCCTCCTTGGAAACCACTTGCTGTTTGGATTGTGCTGCACCATAAACCAGCTCTATGCCAAACAACTGATTTTTGGTGTCTTAAAAGGTACTATAAATAAGCCTTTGTTTTAGAATGTGAGGAGAACAACAGAAGAGTTACCAGAGGGTGGGGAACCTTGGCAGTGGTTGGAGTTTTGCAGTAGAAAAAACAAGCAAAACCAAAAAACCCTCACAAAACAGAACAGCTAACCGCCAAACCATCCCACAACTGTTGAATAAAAATAACTTAGAGCCAAACAGCTGGTGAGGCATATAATGTCTGGTCTTGAGGCTTTTATTCAGAAATATTTGCTGTTGTGCATAGTTTAGTGTACATTTGCTTAAGCCAAAGGCAGGCTTATTTGGTTAGTACCTCACTGTCTCCAGCAAGACAGTGGAAAATACCATGAAAATAATAAAGCTTTATATAAAGGATCTGTATCTGACTCTGATCCATTCTTCATGCTGCTGAATGGTAAGAGGCTAGCAAACACCTGAAAGCTTAGCAAAACAAACACCCCCCAAAACCAATGAAAAAAAGCACCAAATAGAAACACAGAAAAATTAGGAATAAATTCAGTATTGAATACTGAAGTCGAGTTTATTGAGAAAAAATTAATATAAAAATAAGTGTGATTTGGGTCTCAAGGAGCTACTGCAATCTCATGCAATCCTTTGCCGCTGCTTAGGAGTTATTATGACTAGATAGCTTCATAAATTAAGTCATTATTCTTATAAGATTAACCTATGTTCTGAATAAAGATTGATTTTTAAAAAAAATTTCCTTTATAATCCACTCACAAAGGCAGTAAGGATAATATAAAAATGCAGTGTTTGCATGGTGGTATATGAAGAATAACATTAAAGTCTCCATGCAAATTTAGAGAACAAAAGAATGTAGAGGTCAGAGACCAGTGGAATGCAACAAAATGAAAATAACTACAACACTACACAGCAGCTTTCATTTACTGCAATTACCTCAGATTTACTAAAGATCTATTGTTGTTTCTTTAAGTAAATGCAACATAAACTGCCTGGGTGTGAAGGATGCACTCGACCCCTTAAGCAAACTCACAGTAGCTTGGTACAGGCTCCAAAGGGGGTAAAGGCCTGAGCCATATCCAGGCCAAGAAATCCTCTAGACAGTCCACGAAGGAGCAGAGAGACCCAGTGAGCACCGAGGCACTCAAGCTTAGGTCACAGATCATGCAATTAACACGTGAAAAGCAGATGGGTTTTCCAAGACTCATTTATCATCAAGGAACAAAGAAAGTTGTGGGTACAAGGAGTCTCATGCATACCTCTCCCACTGTATGCGATTAGACTACGAGCCAACCACTTTATCCCATAAATACAACAGTCTAAGTGAGCCTTCTTTGATGTCTGCCTGCTAGGCAGTGTGGCTGCATGGTGGTGATCTCCCCTTGAGCTGGGACACCTCTGAAGGTTGCTCCTTGAGGCAGAGAGATCATTGACCAATGACAGATTGTTGGATAAGCCCAATTTGAGTTTTCCCTTAACCGCAACTGGACTGCATGCCAGCATGCCAGGCAACTCCCCC
>JANZLQ010000056.1:28634512-28687431 GCA_026212715.1 Elanus axillaris | reverse complement strand
CTACCAATGCAGAACACAGCACTATGAGGGCTGCTATGGGGAGAATTAATTCCATCTCAGCCAGACCCAATACAGCATGCAAGCAGGTGTAACTTTGACCAAGAACTTGGGGTACAGCCAGTACAATTTATAGTTTTATTACCAATTATCATATGTGGCCTGCTTATGTTCTTACGGTTTGCCACTTGCAAAGGACATATTAATTCACACCAATGTGATGGAGAGAAGCCCTTCTCCTTCACAGAAACTTCTATCATTCCATCAGGTACCTTTTCACTGTTATCAGTGCCATCAAGCAAACTGAGCCCAGGAAATACCAGTAAAGCTACCACACTTTGCTCTCAGTTGGAAATTACTGAGGCACTTTTTACAAACACACAGCTATCTTCCCCAAAGCCTCGAGAGGCATCATAGAAGAGAATAGAGAGATTAGGAGACTATAAGGTTGTGATAAACATGGTGGAATACAGTTGTTAGTTATACCTTTCTTCTATTACTTTGGTTAAAGAAACATGGAAAAATAGAAAAAGGAGGCATTTAAGATGAACAAAGGAATTAAAGTGTGTAGTCAGCACATGATAATGTTCAGGGAGGAAAATTAGGAGTAAGACCAACCTGTAATATCAAGAAGCCCAAACTGAAATGCAATGTTACCGCTATCTGGATACAAGTGATAGAACTTTTCCAGAAATAAGAAAATGTAAGTCTCTTCTTCCTGTCTTTCATACAATGCCAGGCCATCACTGGTGCCTCCAGTAGACACCAACTTGTCTTGCCTTCATCTGCTACATGCTGACTTTGTATATCAACATGTCTACTTCAGTCAGAGGGGGATTGCAGTGTAATGTATGTAACCAGTATAATGAGAAGCACCTACCAGGGTGACACATAAGCCCATGTGCATAGTAAAGTGCTGAAAAACATTTTGCTAATTCTTCAAATTCTCACTTTGTAACATGACAGCAGCTAAAACTCTTAAAAGATGGAAAGTATCATAATTAATTCAATATATTAAGACATTAAAGAACAATGTATCATTTAAAACATTCCAATCTCTTCAGAAAAAATCAGTACTTTTCTAGTAATCAGTACCAGAAAAAAAAATGAAAGTGAGAGGGGCAGAGATAAAGCTAGACCACATCATATCATTTTGCCTAAGCCAGCAGCGTACAACTTTATTCTGGCTGAAAAATGTCATTAGACATTCAGCAGAAATAATTTCAAGCATCGTACAGCTTTTATCTTATCCTCATTTTTTCCTTTTCCAAAACACTACTAGATTTGATGAAACCATCACCTGAAGAATACTGGTAATGTTAAATTAAAAAAAAAAAGTTTTGGTATTTGACTTCCTTGTTAAAACAAACAAGATTGTCATTTAGAAAAGGAATCTCAGGTGGTTTGCATTGATAACTTTAAGAAGTGTCCAGCCAAGCAGCTACAGATTTATTCACACTAGTGGCAATTCTAAAATTCAGAACAAAGAGTCAGAAGAGGAGAGTTACAAGAGGAAACCTTCCCTGAAAACATAGCCAGAAAGTGTTCAGTCTAACAAGGCAGTGAAACACCTTACACACAGAACCATTTGTGGTCAAAGAAAACAGCTTCTATGCATGGAATATAATTTTATTTTATGTTCACATTTATCAAAAAGATAACTATTTCTACTTCAAGAACTAAAGTTGCCATTAAATCTGAGGTACAGCACATAATTTTTGTGCTCTTCGTCTGTGCACTTGGACAATAATCTGTTTTCCTCATTTTTCTTATTAGGGAGTTTCATATTTACATAACAAATCTCAACTGAAACAAAAGACAACAGATATGGATTTTTGTAAAGCAGTTAGAGTCTAAAAACATAACCAAGTTTAAAGCAACTAATGACTTTTATCACCATTACTATTTTTCTAAAATAACTTATGAAAAGACATCAGAGATCACATTCCTTTCTGGTTCATAGCAGCTAGCTAAGATAGTAAAAGAAAGCATAACTGGTTTTTTCAGAAACACTCACAGTGTACAGAAAGGGAAGATAAGTTGATCATGTTTTGGCAGGCACCACAAAGAAGCAGAAGCCCTTCCAAGAAGACACCATGCACACCATTTGAAGGACAGTGGAGACAAACAAGGTGGGCGCAAGCATAGAAAAGTTGTCAGCTGGTGCTATGCTTTTGGTTTGATCAGTTCACTAAGGCAGTGCTGGAGAAGGCCACTTCTGGGCTGTGAAGGGGAAGGAGTTTTATCTTGCTTATTTTTTAGGCATGTTGGCTTGGCTCAGTGCACTACATTGTGAGACTTACCCAGTAGCTCAGATACGTCAACATGGCACAGTATAAAGCTATGTAGATGTAGTGGCTTGTGGCTCAATGACACATCAACATGGCTTTGAAACATGTTAATTTACCCTAAACTATGTAGACACGGATTAAAACAAAGACATGAAAGCCATCAGTCACATACACTTCTCTGTGTAGTAGTACAGAAGAAAACGGATGAACATATGTTCAAAAATTTCAAAAAACCAACCACATTCTGTCCATGTTTCAGAAAAAACGTTCAGAGAAGAGATTCCCAGGGTCACTGACTTTAGCACATACCTACTACTACAGAAAATCATATCCTGTTTCTTCCATGTACATACCAAACTTCACCTCTGAAGTAATCATCCTTCTTGCCCTGTCACTAGTTGGATGATCACTTCAGGCACTTGTCTCCTTAATAGTCAGAAACCTGGATTTATTGACAGCTAGATTAATCTCAGGTAATTTTGCTCTTCGGCTCAATAGCTTTTTCCATGTTACCCTTACAAGGCATTCAGAGGCAGTGTCATGTTATCTCCTCACAACAACTCAGCTTCTCTAGGTTAGACTAGCTCAGTTCTTTTAGAGATCTTCCTTTCCCCCCCCTACAGTTATGTCAAGCAAGAAATAATGAAAATAACTGTTCTGGATAGCATTAATGAGGATACCTACTCACATTAGAGGACTGAGAAAAGCCAAACCCCAATAGTTGGCTTAATGGAGGTGTAAGCCACAGTCTCCATCCCAGCTGCATTGGGATGGGGGAAAGTATCTACACTGATTGCCCAAGAAGACGTAGAAATAGATGCAGGCAAAACACACACTTTCAAAAAGGTGTCAAAATTCCAGGACTCCACCACCAGCTTACCTCCACTGATAAGCTAGTACATTGCTTACTGTCCATTCTACTGAAAGGGATTTTCATTAAAAAAGCAAAAGTGTTTTTATTTAAAATGTAGTATGAAATACATACATATCAAGCCATATATGTATATTCAAATAAGTCTGTACAGAGTAGGTATAAAATGCAGTTAGCTGCATTTAATAATTTTCATTACAGAAGAAACCTCACCTTCTTTTAAACATCAAAGCCCCATTTACAATTAATCAATAAACAGGCAAGAACAGAAAATTGGTGCCCTAACTAATTGCATCAACAAGCAATATTTTTAAGAGAGAAATTATTAAATAAGTAACTACTCCTTAACAAGTTATCATACAATACAGAAAGAAAAGCCATTAAAAGATGAAGCTAGTAATGGATTACTATCACATTTATTATTTTTTGTTTCTAACAAAGTTCATCAGTCCTATTGCTCCTACGTATTTCACAACACCCTACAAAAGCACAATAGCTAACAAAGTACTCGAAAGAATCGCCTTGTTATTGTTATCATTTCTGTTTTACCACTAGGTGGTGATAGATCCACACAGATCGGCTTCTAGTCTGGTAAAATAAGTGTAAACTGCAACCGGACAGTTTTGCATAAAATTTAAAGGTGCTCTCTGCACTAAAAAGATGAACAGTTAATCCTTTTAACTGTTAAATCACTATAGCAAAGACTTACATGCTCCAGTTGCGCCCTTTCACTCTCTTCTCCTTTACAACACTCATAGCTCCCTTGGAAAAACCCTCTTCGCAGATCAACTCAGAACAGCTTTTCACCTTGTTTCTGGCTGAGTCACACAGCCCTTGTATACTCTATAGTCTTGTAGCAGATGCTTCTAAAAGCTCGTGACAGCCCTATCTTTAAATCCTTTTTCCACAGCCTATTTGCAAGGCTGCTTCCACCAGTCTTTAAAGCCCTCAAAGGTGAGGCTACCTCTTTTTATTTGCCTCAAACTCCCCTCCAGATTCCTAGGGCAACTGAAGTACATTGGTTATAAATAATATATATATTATAATTATAATATATATATATACCCACTGCACTTTTTACCATAACAAACCACCAAGTCACAACTTTCCCCTAAGATCCTTCAGCCACACAACCTAACTGAGAGTCTCGCTATCCACAAGGATATCCACAGGTGGAGTCACTTCTACCGAAAGGCTTGCCCCCAGCAGATACTTGGGTCACACCTGTGCCCTCTTCTCCTCCCTGGATGCAGCTGTAAAACACTGCTTGGTTTGTGTGCAGGTGGGATGTACTACCTAACTCTTACTGCAAAGAGACCTACCTGCAGAACTTTTCTATCCAATTTTAAGAGTCATCTTTTGCATTTTAGTTACAATAAACATTTTGCATTTCTGTGAAGCTGCTTTTGCTGTTAAAATTCCTGCCTGATACGTTGCCAGTGATTCTGCACCCAACTCCTACAACAGCCCCTGCGTGGTGAGACTGCAACCCCATCTTCCAGTGTGCTCTCTGTAGCCCCTAACATGGATCATTTCCTTCAGTACCTGCATCTGTATCAGTCTACACCAGACTTGCTCAGTACTAGGTGTTTTATAAACTGCATTAGAAGTTGCACCTGGATGCAGTCCAGCTACTGAAACCATAAAAAGCTGAAAATATGGGGGAAAAAAGCACAGCTTCTCTATTTTTGTACTGCTTACAACTGTATCCATAATAGATGATGCCTCTGAAATACTATTATGCTTTTTGTATGAGTAGAAACAAGTTGCATTAATTTGTTTCTTAGCAGGTTTATATCTGAATAGCTGAAACTGGTTGGTTTTAATTATGTTCCCAAATATAGTACTATATATATTAAAGGAAAATGAGTAATACAGCAAAACCATAAAAAATATAAATCAATATATCTATCTCCATCATCATCATACTTTACTGCACCAGCGAGGATACTCAAAGCTTTATGAAGGTGAAAGAGCAATGCTAAGACTATCTGGTAGAATTTCTTACAGAAATTATTAGTGGAGGGGAGCTGCATGGCAAGGGTAAAGACAAAACAAATTACAGAAGATACATGATAGGGAAAACAAAGAAGGACTGAGTGAGTTTGTATTTCCTTTGTATTACATCAACCTTTGCTTGAATGTCTGCAGGTAAGTTATTTGTTAACATAACGTCTTTTCTAGAAAACTTGTCTCTCTTTAAGTCACACCCAATTGCTGCCCTGTAGTTTATAGCTCAGTGCACATAAACAGTTTGGAATGAACTGGGTAAGTATAATTTATGTCAAGGAAATGGGGAAGAAGGATATAACAGGTATATTAGCTAACAGCATGGCTTAAATATGTTTCAAACAGAAGCAGAGAAACTTCTACTTAAACCACAAGCAATCCAACATAAAAAATCAATAGGAAATCAGAGTTACAAAACAGTAAAATACATGGGCCATTCCCCAAAAGGGATAGGCTTTCTCACTAGACTGTGAAATATCCCATGCTGTTCTCAAGTCTGCATCAGACCATCACCCTAAAGAGTCTCATAAGAGAATGATAAACTCATGAAAAAAAAGAGAAACCAAACCCAAATCCTTGATTAAATAACTTCATCTCCTAAAAGCCTGCTCTTTCTCAAGTAACTTGTAAAATCATCAGACAGTTATTAAAGCTTTGCTCTCTGTTCCACCTTGCCCCAGGGTCCAAGCTGGTGCCTCTTCCATGATCCCAGCTACAGGGTGCGAGTTGTACAGTACCAGTGTGCCACAACATGTTCAGCCTCTCAGCCTTTCCACCTGGCTTCAGAAATGGAATAGACATGGACTCTAAGCTCAGAGCAGCTCAAGACCTTGGCCCCAATTCTGTCCTGCAGCAAGGAATTCCATGGATTAATTATGGCTTGTATAAAACCAAAATAAAAAAACAACAGCAGTAAGAAAATCCAACCCACAAGTCAGGCTTGTGCTAAAAAAAGAAGAAGAAGAAAAAAAAAAAGCACAAAGTCAAACCTGTACTTAATCTGTTTCCTTTCAATTCATAGATATTCTTCTCGGCCTTGTATTTGTCTAAAACCCACTGGAGTTAATGCAACAATTCTTGCTTGGCAGCAAAGTTAAACTCTCTAAAAAAGGAGTAAATAGAAACATTCAACACAGGTCTACACCACTGAGCACCTGGTTCAGCCTCTAGTATCTCTTAGTAATCCTCAGTTGTAGAAGAGCTACTCAATCATGGTGGGATTCCCAGGCAAGCTTTCCACGCAGCTAACCATTTTCACTGGACATGTTTCTGCTGTGTTTTTATAGCATCCTGTTTCAGGGAGGAAGTTTATGTTGCTGTCCTTTTTGTTACCCTCTGCCATGCTCCCTCACTTCATTTCCAAAGAGAAATAGGGGCCAAGTCTCATTCCTTCAGGCTGCAAGAAATATCACCTGCTCTTCTGAGTTGGTATGATATGGATTTTCTTCCACTGAATTAAACTCACAGTACTGTCACTTAGTGTGAATGAGGAGGCAAAAAGGGCATTTTAAAACATTCAAAGCACAAAATAAAATAAATGTTTGAATAATATTCTCAAGTGCTGTTTCAAACAAAAAAAAGATGGAAAATCATAATAACCTCAGGCACTGTCCTCAGTGAACTACAAAGAATAAATAGCTCAGCTGAAAGCACAACAAAAGTTGGTTTGCGCTATTATGCAGCTGAGCCAAAAATAAAGCTTCTTTGGAATTGCTTTAGAGAATCTCATAATTCTTTCAAATCTTAATACCTTAATCTTTCCTTTAACCTTTCTCCAGCTAGATAAAAGGAACTAAAATAAAGCTGCTGATTCTGAGGAACAGAATGTTTGGTATCTATTGTTGATAAACAGAAGAATACTAAGCCTCTGAACACTGCTTGACCCATCCCATTGTAGCAATCTAAAGATAGCATTTTTGTAGGTATTACATAATTTCAGTTCTAAAGTAGAAAAGTTCTCTAATAAATATTTTCCTTGGGTCATTTTTCCAGAGTAATTCATCTAAAAAGGCCAAGGCTATGAAAGAAGATATACTTGAATATTTTAATACTTACTTTGAATTTCAGTTGCTAAACAAGCCAAGTTCAAACCACTCAAGTGAATTAAGACAGTCCCAACTAAAAAAGACTCAAAGAAAATAAAATTATTTTCAGTTTACTATGACCAACATCAATCACAGAAGTCCAATTTTTTCATGATGATGAGACTGCAAAATGGCACAGGAGAAGAAACCAACTAGGAGCAGTCATCCTTGTCCATTATATAGCCTTTTTTCCATTTTCCCTCAATTAGGAAAAAAAAAAAGTTGTATTCGTTAAGTATCCCCAACCCAGTGTAGCTTATTCTGAATACTTGTTGATGCTTCCAGAAGGAGAAAAAAAAAAGTTCCTCTTTTTTCTTCTGTTTCACATGATAAAACTAGAATTATATGGGATATTTAGACTACCTTTCCTTTTGATTCCAGGAATGGTTGTGTCCTTTTACTTTAAAGAATACAGTGGGTCTTTTCATTCATTAGCCATGCCTGCTTTTGTCTTTATCCTGTTCTGAAGCCAGATAGAAGATTCTCACTAATACGATGCCAAGATATACAGGATATTTGTGATAAAGAATCTGATGTCTCAGAGTAAGATTATGTTAGTCCATCAAGTGCTTTGAAAAGGCACAACTTGGTGAAACATCTGATTGATTCTTAAATCAGCCACCACTTCCTGAACAATGCAAGGGGAATTTATTACCAATAACAAAGAATGGTTAAACAAGACTGTCTCCTGAAAAGTCAATGTACTCACTCCTCTTCCAGAAAATGCACAATGACTCAGCTTCAAACAGTGAGAAAATGTTGATATTCCTGAAAGGGAATTTTTCAGAGGGGCCAATTCTTATTGCATTTTCAGAGTTGAAAAGATTCTCCTTTACTAAACAGTGACTACTTCATCCTTGCTCAAAAGTAGCATGTGCAAGATTTCCATGAAAACTTCCATTTATCATCCTAAAGCTGTTGCTAAGAGATAAACAGATGGTTTCTGGGGGAGATGATGACATGGGAGCCACAGAGGACACCACTTACTGACATCAGCCAAGACAGACAGGGAGCCTGGCCCAAATGACATGGAGAGAGCCTTTGAGATGGTGGGACCTCCAGTAATGACTTGTTGAGTTGTTATAGGCCAAAAGGCACAATATTTCTTGTTGGATTTTTAGTTTGCAGGATGTTTTTTTCCAAAGTGAATAACCTTGTCTATATGTTGTATATACTACTTACTTGCTGATTTCATGGCACTTTGAATATATGCACTGTGGTGGTGCTGCTGGAAAAAGAAAAGCAGAATAAATAAGTTATTAATCATAATTTGCATCCATTAATTTCTCCCAAAGTCTTTGACCAGCTGGAAATCATGCCAGGGCTTTTCTGAAGATGATAAATGAACTACAACCCAGTAAAAAAGGTATGGAAAAAGCAGTATGTATATAATTCATTAAGGAAGGCATTAACATCATGATAGACTTCAGTATGAAGGAGAAATATTTTTAATTATATCTTCTGAGCATGGGAGTTCTGGTACTCCCACCACCTACTCATTACAACTGCTCCAAAACAACTTCTAAGAACATTTTTCTCTATTAGAGAAACTGACTCACATAGCTGGAAAACAAAAATTTATGCAGAACATTTTTCACCAAAAAAATTATGATTTGGTTCAGCTGAAAGATTTTGTGGCTCTGTGTTGACATCAGTCAAGTTTTCTCACTGTAAAGAAACAAGCCCAAGTTACTCTATTTAAAGATTTTTTTTTTCTTTTTTAACACACATTTTGTACCAAACACCAATTTTCCTAGCAGTTCAAACCTAAAAAAAACCCCAAACCCATTATCTTTGGGGTGCATTAAGCAGTTCACTCCATCTCAAACTGTTCTTTTCCAGTAGTTGTGGAACAACCATCAAAACTACCAGCTGGCTGTTTGCAGAGCACTACTCACTGGCACTAGCAAAGTTGCTACTAATGTCTCAGTAATGGCAATTATAGAAAACAAACCCCAGAGAATTCCTTGGATGGTTGTTGTGGCATCCTCCTTCCAAAGCTGTAGGGAGCTAGCCAGTTTTAGAGATGACAGGAAAGAGAACGGCTTGCTCACACTCACTGAGCAATTGGCACTGGCAGATCTGCCACTGAGGCAGATCTCAGCAGTGATGAGCCTGAAACTCTGTGTATCCCTACGGGAGACCCAGCCCATAGGTGAAAGAAACTCACACCAGTTCTCTCTCTCTAAGTTCTTCTGTTGTTCGAAGCAGCCTTCTTCCCTCCCTGCGCCGGGGGGAGCTAGCTGCATGCAGCTAGCTCTGAATAAGTGGTGAGGAGTTCATAATTCCCAAAAATAGCATTGTGTATAGGCAGTAGCTGTGCCTCAGAAGGAGCACAGCTCTGCTTATGTGGCATAATGCCTGCTATAGTTAGCATTGCTTCGTCAGCTAATTAGCCGAGGGAAGGTCCTGCACTAGCACTTGCATATTATTTCCCACTGCAGATTTAGCTCAGCTGTGCTATCTCTGCATAGTACATCACTGTCCAGAAAAACAGCTGGATTCCTGGTATGTCTGTATGGTGATGATCAAGCAGATAAATAACTAATATATACATATAACTTTGTGGTTTGACCCACATTTCTCTAAAAAAATGTTGCTCCTAAGCTGATCGAGTGAAAGAACAAATTCTGCCCTTAGATTACATGTCTCACGGTAACTTACATTTGGTGAATATTTTACCTTACATACATCAGAACACATACTTGTACATAAAAAAAATAAAATTACTTATTACAGCTTCAGAAACTTCAACTGTCGCTTTTCAACATATTTTCATAGTTGAAAACCAAATACTGCACTGTAAATCAGTTCTCACAGCAGAAGGTATAGCATATTTGAAATACTTGTATTATATGATAGAAAAAAATTGAAGTGGAATGGCAGAACCTTTCCAAAATATAATGATCTGATACCTTTAACTTACATAATTAGTTCAAATATGACTGCTTTATTACATGCTTTTGACACTTTATCCACTAAAATAGTAGATGATAATGATCTAAAACATTACCTGGGGAAATTTCTCATTAAATTACCCATGTAAACAGACATTTTTCTCCTCTAGCAATGACTATCATATATGAAATAGTTATAAATAAAGCTATGAACTCATACGGTATTTTGATTACAATTTTTCTACTTCAAAAAAAGGCTAGCAACTGCCTAAAATGACAGCAGTTATTAAATTAATGAAAAATAAAGATAGTCATCTTCTCACCTGGAACTTGAGAATAGTGATGATGAAATTAAGATAACTAAAAAACTATAAAAAATATTCACCCAGAGGATCCCATAGAGCCTTCTCCTAAGTGTTAAGAAAAGCTGATGGATTCAATGTCTACGAAATGCAGAAGGTCCATTACCCCACAGTCTTATCCTTAGTGAAGTAATTTATTTCTGGCACAAATAGGGTTTTAAGTGTTATTTCTCATTTGCCAGATTTTTTAATCAATTTGCCAGATATGCATCTTACTATGAAAAGTGAAAGGCAACAAAAAACTGAGCTCAAGCTCTGCTGTACAGCAGTGAGAGACAAGAACAAAGGTATCTGCATTCCTCCAGGAAACGTTAAGAGTATTTCTATAACTGACATTGAGCAACAGGAATAAATCATTTCCTGTGCACCTCTCCAAGTGCATAATGCAGTGAAAGGCAGCTAACAATCAGACCTTCCACTCCAACAACAGATGTTACATTCTATAGTTAACTTCAACTTATTTTATGAGCTACTGAAACACACTGATAAATGTCCCTGTCACATTAAATTTCAGTAAGTTTTCAATTGTATTTCTAGTTCAGTTTGAGTTGAGGAAGATCAAACCTAAAAACTATGAGTAAGTAGGATGCAAAAACTAAGTCTCAATTTAGCCTGAAATTGCTCAAAAAACCCCAATCTGTATCTTGCAATTAGAAATAGGACTATGGTACCCTGCTTCTTACTGTAAACAAAACCACAACTCAGTTTGAGATCTCACGCAGAAAATTACTCCTTCAGCAACTGCATGCAAGTCTATTGTGTGGACCAGTGGCTCAGAGGACAAAGCTTGCATCAGTTTTATCTGTAGTTCCCAAATCTTCAGACTCTCCAATCCTGGTGTAAACTGTATATTATGCAATCAATATCTGACAGCCAAAGTACAACTGTAGGACGCTTTTAACAGTCAGTATAGGTTTTGTGTGGAGAAGAAGCAAGACATGTTTATCTGAAAAAAGGACCTGGAAACCAAGAACTTAACTGCTGTTTAAAAATCAGCCTCTCACTGTACTGTAGTATCTCTCATAATTGTGAAGGAGGTTCATACAAGTTGAAATCATTTATATAACACCAGATTTACAAAACCAGAAATTTTATACTAATTTATTCTGAGACATTTAATAAGCTAAAGATTATCATTATCATTATTATTATTAAAAAATTACAAGACTGGAAGATAAAACAGCTGGCATTTCAAAAGTGTGATCAAAAATGGATCAATGGGTCTTATGATACTGAAGGAAGGCTCTTCTGAACTCTTTTCAAAGAGATAATAACCTGTAGTTTCTGAGCAGAGAAAGAAAATAGACTAAAAAAAGTAGAAAACAGACAAGATAACTAATAAAAAGTTCAAGTTAATCTTTCATTTCCTGTGAATGAAATGGAGAAATTTTACCAACTTTAAATCTACAGCACCCCAGTGAAAGTGAAAAGACGAGTGGCAAAATAATCATGTTATCTTTACTTTTACCCCAAATTCCTTCTTTCCTGTTTTTGCAAATGATAGCGTTGACTAAAAAGAACACTAGGTGAATGGATTGAGTGCAGCCGTGCAGAGGACTTGGGAGCGTTGGTTGACAAGAAGCTCAACATGACACGGCAATGTGCGTTTGCAGCCCAGAAAGCCAACCATATCCTGGGCTGCATCAAAAGAAGCATGACCAGCAGGTCGAGGGAGGGGATTCTGCCCCTCTACTGCGCTCTGGTGAGACCCACCTGCAGTACTGTGTTCAGCTCTGGGGCCCCCAACATACAAAGGACATGGACATGTTGGATTGAGTCCAGAGGAGGGACACAAAGATGATCAGAGGGCTGGAACATCTCTCCTATGAACGCAGGCTGAGAGGGTTGGGGTTGTTCAGTCTTGAGAAGTCTCCAGGAAGACCTTATAGCAGCCTTCCAGTACCTATGGGGGGCCTGCAAGAAAGATGGGAAGGGCCTCTTTAACAGGACATGTAGTGACAGGACAAGGGATAATGGCTTTAAACTGAAAGAGGGTAGATTTAGATTAGATGTAAGGAAGAAGTTCTTTGCTGTGAGGGTGATGAGGCACTGGAACAGGTTGCCCAGAGAAGTTGTGGATGCCCCATCCCTGGAAGTGTTCAAGGCCAGGTTGGATGGGGCTTTGAGCAACCTGGTCTAGTGGAAACAAGTGCCAGTATAGTTTTGGCTTATCTCAAAGCACTTCAGACCCTATACAAACAGTACAGTCAGCAGGATCTTGCTCCTAAAAAAAAAAATCAGAAACGCTGATGCTATTACAGAAACATGTCCTGTATGGGTGGACCCACCAGAACCCACTAGAAAATGGTGGTTTAATGGGTAACTCTCATTAAACCCTGTCATTGCCAAGGTCCTTACAACTAATGTGGAAAAAGACATGGTAACAAAACCAGGCTTTGTTTCACAATAAATGATTAAAGGTAACTTGCTAACAGGCTATTTCCAAGAGTTTTAAACACATTTCTGAAATAAAAAATGAAAGTAGGGTTTTATCCCTCATGCTATAAACAGAAGAATAATAGCAGTTCTTGCAACTTAGTATTTAATCATGTTTCATTTCATAATATGTTTGAATATGGAAAAAAAGTAGTTGTGATAAAATGAGGGGAAATGGAACCAACATGCTAGCTACATGTGACTGGTACAGTATTTTCAGTAAAGATTTGATATCCTAAAATTTTCAAAAACATCATTTACATTTCCCAACTGTACAAGAAATCTGGACACGTGTTGTACAATACACATGTTCCACTGCCTTCTGTAGGACATACTTATTTCTCTTAGCCCATTTGCTTTTTGTGTTTTATCAGCTCATTTATTGGATTCCATCAACTTCTAGGTAAAGAACTGATGGTTTGGCATTCCCAAGGCATAAGGTCCTCTGTCTAAGGTTCAAGGGTTTACTTCAGTGCATAAACTCAATGATCTCTAAGCCAGGATCCAGGACACAGTTTAGATATTGTCTTTATATACATTTACATCCAATGATAATAGCACAATGGCATTAACAAGGGCAATGATCCTATCTACTTGATAGTTATACAAGGACCATATGACTACCATAGACTTAAAGAACAAAGAATTTCTAATTACAAGTGGGATAGTCACACTCAAAGAAAATAAAATATATAACTCTAGGGAAAAAAAGCAATAACATTCTCCTTTTCCATTGCAACTTTTAAGAACTTGTGAGAAGAGCATATTTTAGATATGTCTTCAGTCACGGCCATTCAGAAGAATGTTGCAGCTCCTGATCAGTAAACCAGCAGGGTTTGCCCTATCCTGAGGTGTTGTCTTCCTTCAGAAGTTTTCCCTTGGGGCATTAAGCTATACAGTTTTTCTTCTGAATGCAGTGACTTGTTATCCCAACCAAAGAGTTTTTGCTAGCTTTGTTTCAGTATGTCCTAACAATCACTATGTGAAATTAATTCCAGATCAAGGTTTCTATCACTGAACATCCTAACACCTTTAGTCACATTTCTGTATGATCTGGAAATGGCTGTAAATACTGGAGTAATGAGTCTTTTGGTATAAAATTCTATTAAATATGCTTAGAAATCTAGGTGTGTTGAACAAAAGCTTAGGTACCTTTGGAGGTTTTGTCTAACCTGAAAAGATAGGACAATCCATTCCTGATTAATAGAGCACTTTGAATATCAAAGAATGTAGAACCTGGGTGCAATTGGCTAGATATTCAGCAAAGCCCCTACTGGCAACTTTTGTCAGTGACAGATAGGTTTATTTCAGGCACCAGGGAAAAAACTAATCTTGTCAGCTTCATGACTCAAAGCATCACTGTAGATATCTAGTCTATAGGATACACTGTAGATAGTTCTTAATATCTTGTGCAATGTACACAAAATAGAGAAGTGACAAAATAAAGTTCTGAATGGGGTACAAGTAAAAATCCTTTGAACTCAACACTGTAGGGTATCATATGTAAGAAAAGAAGTTAAGTCCAGTAAAATCCATACTATCCTGTGAGGTCCTTCTACTACTGTCAAGAAATATCCAGCCATACTGTGGATCTTCAGAGAAAATAAATAGAATGATTTCCTGATCACTTATCATCAAGATTGTTCATTGCCAATACTATCATACTTTTTGCCATATCTACACCAATAACAAACCTCATGAGAAGAAAACCTTTCTGAGACATTCAGCTGTTTCCATAAATTTCTCTATTAATCCCCTTTAAAAATGTCAGGTAGACCATTTAAACAATATCAAACTTGCTTTGCAATTTTTTTCTTTTAAACTGCAGTGTTTAATGAGTTGTTGCATACTGTGGCATGAGATTTGCCAGAACAAAGTAAGGTTATACCTATGTCACTGACTGCAAAGTATTGATCTTAGTATTTACACAGATTTGTGGAATACAAACATATCAATTGTGTATCCATTAAAATTACACTGATAAGATAGTTTATAATGGGAAAGAAAAATCACATGTTCATATACTCAACTCTCTTTGTGCCAACACATTATCTTTATCCCATTAAAGAGCCTTATGCCATCTGTACCATCTGTGATACCAGCTGGTGCATTGGTCCAAAAATATCTCTTCAATTATAGTATACTGATTAGTTTTTAGTATAGAATCAATTGTAGCTTAACTGAATTATAAAAATAAATTGGTATTATATATTTTCTCATTCCTGTTATTTGATTTTGGTAATGAAAATTCAAAAACTTCCTGTTCTTTTCCTAAGATTTGGAGATTTCATAATTCACTTCACATAAAATGAAGTAAATAAAGAGTTAAAGTGAGGATATGGGTTAAATAAGTTAGGTGTTGGGACCTTGTTCAAAATGAGACACTAACCATTTCTAGTAAAAATCAAATAAGGAGCTCTTTCCCCCCCACATTCTCCTAAACAAATACAGCATACATTAAAATGTAACTTTACATAGCCAACAGATGGGTGATATTTTGTCTTCCTACATAAAGATTTACCTTATTCAGTATAGAGTTATTTTTTATAAAGCAAATTGAATTAAATTCCTGCCACGATGAAACTTATGGCAAGATTCTCATTCATTTCTGCAAGCCAAGATTTAACAGCACACAATTAACTGAAAGGTGTACATCCTTCTGTACCCCTTCACACCTTTCACACTTTGTATCTTAGGGCCTGATCCTTTGATCAATCACATTACCCCTACTTTTAAGCAGAACTACAAGCCAAGATTTGAGTTTTATGCTATTAATCCTTCACACTTGGAAAGTTTGCTTTATATATTAATTACCTAGGAAGTATACATCAGAAGAACAGTACTGTGATCATAAATACTAACAGCATTAGTTCAGCCTCTTTCTACATAGGCATTATGGTGCAACCTTTTAATGACACAATCAAGTGCTATAGTTTGAAGAGGAGTTTCTTTTGATAAGTTAATTGAATTCATGTATATTACCTATTTACCAAATTCAAAACTTCACTCTTTCCATATTTTGTGCCTTCTTAATTTACTTACCTAGCATTACCTAAAATCTCAGCTGAAAATACAATTTTCTATGATGTTCATAGAAACTTCACTACAGTGCCTGAGTGCTTCACAAACACTACTACATTTATATTCACAACATCCCTCTGAGATGAGAGGGTATTATTATACCTACTTTATGCAGAACAGAAGCACAGTAAGATTAAGATCAAAGTTATTGACTAATTTGGGCACTTAGTAGGAAACTCATGGAAGCTCATTTTCACAATGCTTAATACACAGCCTTTCATATATGTTCAAAGCCAAGTTAGAAACGCTGCAAGTGCTCAATATTCTGCAAATCAAAGCCCAAGGATTCACTCAGAAAACAAGAAACACACAGTGTCAGTCCCTAAAGTTTGTCTTAACTTGAGTCTTCTAACATCACATAGGAACACTGTGGCAGAAGAAATCCAGATCTCCAGTATAAATTAACCATATGGACCTCTTCTTTTCTGTATCCTGTTTTGTTCACTACTCTCTAAACTGTTCAGTCAACAACTAAGGAATTGCACCGTTGTCTTCCTTACAAGCATTTCTACAAATCTTTTCATCACTTGAGAGTTTCCACTCTGTTTACTAAAAAGTAGAGGTTTTTTTGGTTTCAGGCAAAATCGACAGCTAAGAAAATGATAGCTGCAGTAGGTTATTGTGCCCTCATATAATTCAAAGCTATAGGGAGATGGATTAATTTCTGGGTTTACAGATATTTTCTCACAGCAGAAAATATTGAGATTCAGAAACACAAGGATCAATTTTAAGTTATTGGAGGGACATACTGTGATGTTTTCCCTCCTCCATTTAAGTTTGATTTTTCTCATTGGTCATTTTTCATCTCAGTTACATCAGAAGTGGTATGAACTAAGGGACTTAGTTAAAGCAGTCAACCTATCACAGCTTGGGAAGGTAGCTCTTGTCAACTGAAGGGTCTTAAGTTAAAAAAATTTACCTCTCAACCAGCAAAGATAAATACAAACCTGTGCAATGATAAACACAAACCTATGCAAAGGTAGGCACAAACCTGTGCAAAGATAAACACATAGACATTTATAACAGCTCAGCTGATAGATGCTACACTCAAAAGCTGTAGTGTTTTTATGGTTTTAAATATACATATACATGAGGGATAACAAGGAGGTCAGATGAAGTGATGCTAGTTATAGTCAAAGGAACCTGGTGATGTGAATTGACAGAGATTTAAATACTATGTGTTCTTGCTGTCAGTCACTCTTGCTGCAACATTCAAGACAACCTTATCTTATGCATCTGCTTAGGGCAGAAGTAGGTAATGAAACCAGCTTCACATTTCTGTTGCCCTAGACCTTGAGTTCTTGTGTTGTCAGAAATAGGGTTTTTTTACTGTTGGGAATGATGACCCCAGCTCGCGCAAATATCTTGCTTTTGCACTTACAGGGCCAAAGAGATCACAAATTAAATGATGTATTAGAAAATGATTTTTAGTATTATAGGTTTTAAACTTTTTCAATTTGTTCACTTATTATAATTCTCCTCTTCCCAGCCTGTATAACAAAAAAAATCAGGTTGGCCTCAAAGGTGGAAGGTTATGGAGAACAGTACAAAAAGTGCTTAGGTAGATCAGTATTTCCAGCACCATTTTCTATGACATATGTGAAATCAAGTATGCCTTCTGCCTTGCTACACTGTGCAGGTTTGTTGGCATTTGGTTGAGGTAATCCGCAAAATTCAGTGGCAGTGTTGCCACGTATGACTAATACAGTCATTGTGCCCACTAAACATTTAGATGGCTCAGTGAAGAACTCCAGCTTCTTATGGACTTTTTCTTAGTCTCTTGCACACAGAAAGGATGAATAAGAAAATTGAAGAGAATAACTGAGAACGCATCTCCTTGCCAGGAAGATAATGCTACTCGAAGGAACAGCAGGGAGGACCCAGCAGGATGGCATTATTGCAGCAATGAAGAACATGAAGTCCTCCCACTTACCCCTTTTGGGCTGAAAGGAGGGCAAATCTATTCTGTCAGAACCATCGCCTGCCAGAAGAACGGTCAAGACCACACTGCAGACTCCAACAGAAAGAAGCACGCAAGAAAGGTGACAGCAGCAATAAATTAAATGGGAAAAAGCCAAACAAAGCAACATGTAATTTTGTTGTTCTAGTCATTCTGGTTTATTTGTTTCTTACTGTTTTCCCCTCCTTCTTCTACCCTAACTTTCCACTTCTAAATATGTTGGTTTTCCTTTTAATTTAATCTTTTCTGAAAAGTTATCCAGTCATAATGCTTTACCATGCCAAAAAATAAAAAAAAGGAAAAAAAGCTGGCTTTGCATACTTTAAAGAAGCTGTTTCTGACAGTTTACTTGATCTGCAGTAAAAGTGCTCCTTCTAGTCGCAGGATTTTTTCCAGGGACAGATGCTTGCAAACACAGTTGTGTTATACGGCACTAATATTCAGTACACTTCAGTAAACAAAATGCAGATATCGTTAACCACCACAACAAATTCAGTTCTTTATGGGCCATACCATTTATAAAAAGACATTCAGAGCTACCATTTAATCTGGAATACTCTCAATATATTTAGCCATTTAAATTGCTGGAATAATGCCCAGATGGAAAGTGGCAAGATATTTAAAGATTGATTCCATTTTCTAAGTAAGCCATGAATATAAAAGTCCTTCCACTTAATCTAATACACTTCTTCGGCCTATTAGTTTTTGATTGATAGAATGTTTTGAAATAAAAAAGCAGCAGTTGGCAGACACAGCAGAAATCAAAGATACTGTGAGTACAGAGACTAAATAGAAGTATATATTGGTTTCATAAAGGATATATCTGAATTTCCCAAAAGTGGTGATCCTCTACATTTATTATATTCCAAACCTTTTATTGCTAGAACTTGATTTTTAAGTAACAGGTTTTTAATAAATTAGCAACTGTGTTTTGTTGTTTACTTTGTTTTTTTTTTTAATGAGGGACTGACCTTTGTACAACAATGAAGGAAAATCTGGGGAAACAAAATTAGACATTAGATTTTCAAATGGAGTGTCAGAACTTCAGTTTGCTTTCATGTTCAAGGCATATCGTTTCTATATTGTATTGCAATGGATCATTTTTAAGTATCTGCATGGCATTGGAGCAGTAACTCCAATTCTACTAGAGAAACAAGGAGGATTAGGGAAGCAATTTTCTGATATAACTAGCTGATTAAAGAGCAGTTAATCAGTTATTCCTTTTATTCTTTGGCCAAATTCAAGAAGATGCTAGGATTGTTTTTCCTAAGTCTTTAAACTGATCGAAGAATAAGGTGATCATTGGTAAGCAGGGTTAATGATCTCAATGGAAAAATAAAATTTCATTATGCAGAGTCCAGAGTGACATCCCAGTCAGCCTGATGGTTCCTCATGCTTTTTATATGAAAAGAAAACACACACTGACTATGATTAATCAAAAAAAAAAGGTCAATAAAAGGGTCTATTCAAAGCTCTTTATTAGAGCTAGTTTAAAACTGCACTGTCTCTTAGGAAGCTTATGCAAACTGCTTGATGCCAACACTGGTCAGTAGGAAAAGAAAGAGAAGAGAAGCAAAGAGCAAAAAAAGCTTGGGAGTTCAACATGCTTTTCTGTAAATGTAGAATTTTTTAGGCAGCAATTTGGTGTGAGTTAATGCTTCATCCTCCAATATCATGTCTCTCCTAGCAACTGCAATGCTGGGATTACAAAGGTGGCAATTGTGGGAGACCATAAAAATCCATTCTGACAAGAAGGAAACAAGCCTCCAAGAGAAAAGGAGGAACACACCTTGTTGTGTAATGCTTATATAGCCAGGGAAGCATAAAGCAGAAACTCCATAAAGTCATACACTCAGTTTTCTGGGCCATGTTTCTCATGGGTTAACTGTGCAGCATGTTTAATCCTTTGAATGTCAAACCCCGAGGAAATCTAATTCCCATGAAATATCCTTCTCCTTACAAGCATATTCACTCTAAGGAAAACTGACTTCATAATCTGCACTTTGCAACTTGTTATCTTTGTATTAAGCAACTTTAAAAACTCAGTTATGGATAATACTTTTATAGGCATGATTAACTGTTTCAAGGGTTCTGAAAAGGCATGTATGAATTCTCCACAAACTGTAAACTAGTGGTTATTGCAAGATTTGTGCAATTTTAAATTTGGAAATGTTTAAAAACCTTATATGTACAGAGTAAAGCAGCAAGGTCTTTTGTCATGTCTGTGGTCTCTAGAGTACTAATTCTAAAATTTTTAGTAGTATTAAAAGCTTCAGAAGATATATATTCATGTTTTTTTTCTAAGACAAATATAAGAGAGTGATTGTTAAACCTTCTTGAGCCAAAAACGATACTACATAATTTTATACGTACTTACAAAAGTGTGTGTTAGAGCCTCACATTTTCATTAGCTACACGCGTTGCTCAATTTAGCTAGTCTGTACACAAATAGACAGTAAAAGCCCTTTCCAAAACATTAATCACTCTGGAATAATCACTCTGGAATGATTCTAAGTTGTGAGAATCAATGTTTTTTCCAATTCCCCTTTTAATGACGTGAAAGATAACAAACATTCCTGCATAATACACTTTCCTGTTAATTTGTGCCATTAACTATTACTGCTACCCTGAAGAGAGTATTAGAAGTCTTATTGAGATTAGATCACTCTATGCTACAAATTTAAAAGAAAATTACATTCACCAGGGAGAGCCTCTAATTTTAATGGCATAATTTGTCTTTCAGAGTTAGCATTTGGCAAGAAGGGAACAAACTACAAGGTTCCCCCTTTTGCCAGGTCTCTTAATACAAACTCCTTTGTCTGAGATGATAATCAGTGAATAGGCTTTGGTGGAAAGCAAACAAAATATATTAAAAATAGATAATTTTCCTTTACTTTTTTTCCTTTTCACTATGTTTTATTAGCATTTTTAAACAATCCCTTCATACCTAGTAAATATGTACAACTACATCTCTATTCTAATATGGAGGACTACTTAGCTAAGAGTAGAGTCCTATATTGGTTTCAGGGAAAAAATCTGAAATAAAAAAAAAGCTCGTGACTGCAACACTTTTACAAATAAATGGACTATATCCACATTTTCCATCCAGTTCAGTGACTTGAAAAGATAAGTATTCAATGTATGCAGTATGTGTTCAGAAGGTGAAATTTCTGTAACCTAAAATGGAACATTTGCACAGTGAGCCAGAAGATATAAGCCACCACAAAACCTTGACTTATTAGAGCTGAATAAGAAAACAGTGTAATTCCATTGTAATAAAAGAAATACCTAAAGGAATACTGAGCAATGTTCATCTTCTCTGAAAAAAAGTTATAAAAAGACACAAAGTGAATAAGGTTTTAATCCCATAACTTTTCCTGGGTTTAGTAGCTAGCTTGCTTAAGATTAACATGTACACCAAGAGCAGCAGCATCAAACTGTAAAACATTTTTGTAAATATTTCAAAAGATGAAATGGGCTAAACATTGCTCATTTTGAATTCCCAAGTAAATTTCTCTTCTTGTAGTTTTTACAAAATAAAGATTTCTGTACTGCCTAAACCCATGAAAGTTTCAATTTTTAAATGGATTTCTGTGTTTGTCTTCAGAGCATAGAATCTCAGATATGTTAACACGTGTAATAACAGGGTACAAAGCCTGCTCATTGAGCATTCAGTAAAGATTTCATATAGTATGGTCTAAGTATTTGCAGGTTGACCATCTAGAATGGAAAGGAGAAGGGGGCCTGACAAGGGACATGGTCCTTGGTCTCTCTCTCTCTTTCTCCCACCTCTCCTTCCCTTCCTCCATCTCTCTTCCCCCGCCTTTTCTCCTCTTATAGGCTTTCAGACTCAAAATAGCAAAGTCATGTGAACTTCTGTTCTATAGGCACATAAGACAAAATTTTCCTGGTGCCCATATGAAGTTCTGTGAAGTCCTCTCATTATGTAAATTTGTAAATTCAATAGAAACCAAACATTGCTCAAAGCATCTGTGAGAAAACGGGAAAAAAGTCCTAGGAAAACTACATGAAGTAGTTTGACATGACATGAAGTAAAAAACGACACATCTGACAGGCCACAAAAATTCAATTACTGGACATGTTAAGAACTGAACAGTATATCAGCAATCCTTTAAGAGAGGACTGTTAGTGAAGAGTAGCTACTGGGACAAGGGAATGAACACAGGAGGATATGCTATTCCTGACACTGGATATCTGTTATTTATTGTAGTTGTCTGTCATTTTTATTTATGCCATTTATTTCATGTTCTTCCTGTAGGGAAGGGTAACGAGGACCAGGCAGATTTCAGCAACTGTCACTCTGTGTACAAGCAAACAAAAATAAGAAGCTTTCACTTCAGTAATAAAGTTAGGAAACAACTCTTGTCTCCTAATCAGTAGTCACAATAGTTTCTAATTAAAGCAGTTAAGGGCTTTGATAGTGGATTACAAACCCCGTATGTTATGCTGCTGTCATCTCTGTCTACGTTTCAGGTTTTCTTTGCCCCACTGCTTCACTGCTGAATAGAAAAGGGGTACAAACAGGCACACAAGAATTAATGTTGAGAGACATTGGAAGAATGTTTCAGTCCAAAGGACCCATGTTCAATATTAATAAACGCTCTTGTTAATTTTGAACAACTGGGAGGAAAATTTCTTTTCAGGGTCTGAGATGTGACTGGGTTTCAAAGTAATGCTCAACATATTTGCATAGGAGAAGAAAAGGCAAATGGACCACAGGGGATAAACTATTATCCTATTCACAAGAAGTCCATATTTAAAAAAACAGTATGACAATCTCCAGCAGGATTTTTTTTAATTATCCAAGGTCTGAGAGTATATGAAGTACCAAGGGAGAGCAGAACATTTAACAAGTTCTCAAATAACTTGGTTTATTTTTTCATTAAATATTTTGTCAAATGTACTGTTTGACAGGGAAAGATACACACATTGATTGAGAGCTTGGAATTATTCCTAAATTATTTATATCTCAATTCATAAATACATTGCTTAAGGAAACACAAACAATGTAAAAAGTTTATAAATAAACAGTTGATAATCCATAATATTTTTAGCAGTACGTAATGCAGAGTCAGCAGTACAATTCCTCCAAATTTATCTTTGTGACAGACAACTTGTCCACTTGGTGTCTCTCATTTGCATTTTATAAAATCTGCAGCAGAATGTATATTCATGGCATAGAATGATTGGGAACAACTCATAACTGCCCTACGTTAACTGAGTAGGTTGCAAATTTAGTGAGGAGATACTTCAGGGCTTCTTGTTTTTGAAAGTGAAACCCTCCAGCTTTTCAACACATGCTTTGCACTTGGGTCCAGAGCTTATTGCAGGATCGAGCTCTCACTGATGTATACCTGGCCATAGTGACAGTCTATTCCTCTACCTTAGTTACATGATATTTGCTCTCCAATAATACTGTGTGAGGAAATTAGTCAATTACAGAGCCTTGAGCACTGACTAAAATAGTGTTTTTCTTGTGGAATAATTTCCTATCGACAACTATGTTATTCCATTTACTTTTCTTTGAAATATAATAAGGCTACTTTTTTTTTTAATTCTCTTGTTCTTCCTTTGGAGCAATCACTAGTGCATTAAAGTCATGCTGTTTAAATACTGGATGGAAAAGAGTTTAGTGTAATTATCTTTCCAGTATGTATGCTATAACATTCTTCTTATTTCTATGAGAGATGTTGAAGTGGAAAGAGCAGGAAGACATCCCCAGTGACAAAACATTCTAAGATTTTATAATAATACCAGTGAAGATTATTCATTCTAAAACCAGAGTTAAATCACCTGAACGTTGCAGTAAATCAAATATTTCCCTGCTCCAAATTCATAAATGGAAATTGTCTCTGAAAGTCTAATTAATTCTATAAAGTTAAAACATGTTGACAAACTCAGTTTCAAGATCATACAAATAAAGTATGAAAAAAAATTTTAGAGTAATAATCTCCTCTTTAAAAGAAAGATCAGATATGCATTACTTTACAGTATTTACAGCTACAAACTGTTATAATGGCAGTGAATTACCAAATAATTCCATATTTAGAGTTTTCATTATTTTTTAAAAATATGAACAAAAACATTTCAGTTGGTTTTTAGGTACTAAACTACAAGCCTCAACTGCCTTATGAATTTTTATACCACTATACTAGTATAAGGTAGCTTAAGACAACCAATGGGGAACCTGATTTGTGTAAAAGAGCCACCACAATATCATTTGTGAGCCCACCTTCATCCTGCCAATAGAAAACAGTAAGTATTTACCAAGTACCTCAGTAGGCAGGTGCTCTGTGGCTACCACAGCACTGTCATGGGTACTAGGAGGAAGGTTAAATTACAGCAGACTCAATTTATTCCAGAGAATGGATGAGCATCTCCATGGCCACGCCTAGGGGGTTGCCCCACTTGTTTAGATGTATAAATCTTACCTAGCTGTGGCTCAGGAACTCAGTGGTATATGCCATATACAACTTGTGTTACAAATGTCAGTAGGCTCTAGCGTTGAAGTCCAATAAAACTTATTTGGCCAATGAGGTCACCTTGGACAACAGAACAGTGCTGAAGAAATCACCTCAGGACATCAGTCTTCTTGATTCTGATAAATATTCAAAGGTTCTTGTAAAGGTATCCCTTTGAGAATATGCTATCATTTCATACTAGATAAAGCAAAATTAATAGCTTCATTTTGAGTTAACTATGTGTTTGATTGTGATTTTGTCCCTGTTGGAGTAACCCATAGTAAATTGGTCTGTTTTTACTGTGATTCATATATTTGCTAATTCAATTTACCAAGACAAAATAAATCCTTAATTCTGTCATGACTTATTGACTGTTTAAAGACCCTTTCCAGAGATGCAAATTATTAGCCAGTTTAAAGGTACTGAAGAATCAGACCTATTAACTTCAGTGCAAGTTGCTTTAGATTCACACACCATTTTTAGACAGCTGATTCCTTAGGCCTACTGAGACAGCTGATAAATAACCCAATGAAAAAAAACTTCTAAAATTCCCATGAACAAAAGGCTGAGAGTTTTGAAAGGGTTACAGCAAATTCATTTTTGCTTCATTAGCTCCAGTAACAATACAAAAAATAAATGAAAGTGTGGAGAATCACAGGTACAAACTGATACAGTAATCAGAAATCAAACATGTATTCAGCAAACCATAATATGCATGGTGGTTAAAGCAGCCATTTCTTGGAAATATTACCCTAAAGCTTTAAAAATGAGTGGCCAAGAATAGCTAAATCATTATGTTTAGATTAAAAAGCATATCCGACGCTTGTTTACTTGGATAAGAAAGGGATAAGGGCAGTTTAAAACCAGGGGTAGGTTGTATTTAATGAGCTCCTTGTTTCTAAATGCTGAAACTAAGCTACTAGAGCATATCCTTTAAAGTACATGTGTAAATAAAATATCAGTCAGGATATGGTGACTTAGTTCTTCATGACAAAACAACGTCACACATTTTCTTCACTGTTTGACACAAATTCAATATACTGAGGACCTGGGGTTTTTATTGTCATAAACTGCATGCAAGGGGATGAAAAATGCTGCCAAAACACAGAAGGATTGTTTGGGGCAGTGTTTCTTGTTTTGTTTTTACATGATGTTACAAAGTACAAATATGATGGTAAAAAGAGGAATCAGTGCTGAATAAAATCCTTAACTTTGTTTATGTTCCTGAGGAAAATAACGCGAAGCAGATTAACCATTACTTCAGGATGGTTGCTGTTTAATTTATTATTCATAAAAGAGTTAGACTTTCAATGGGTGAGATATTTCACAGCCAACTTCCAATTTAAAAAGAAGCATTTCTTTCAGTATTTATTAATAAATACAGTACATACCATCATTATGTATAAAAGTGACAGGATGTTACCTTTCTCCATTTCCTCAAAGACAAAGGGATTGATCATGTAATTTCCATGTAAATATACTCTGACAGTGATCAAAGGAGGTTTTACTCATCAAAACAGATTTTTGGGTTGGGCCCTGATAAATTGATATATTTAATTGCTGGGATTTTACTTTTATTCATTTATCTTCTGATTGAAAGATTTATTTTTTTCTGCAGACCTTTCCTGCAGACCATGTATTTTGATGTGCTGCAAAATGAATGCTCATGCAGTACAATTATTTATATCACATTATGATAAAACACCTTCAATCAAAGCTGTACCATTTTTAATCTTTTTGCACAATAGACCCAAGACAGCAGAGACTTTTTGTACCTGCGACTTGACTGATGCTAAATTCAGTAATACCACCATATCAGAATTCTTGGAAAGGCATTTTCTCCTACACTAAAAATTTCAATAGGAAAGGTACCTTTAGTGCTCAAACTTTTCCAGGCAAAAAATCGCTTTATCAAGCAGCAATTCCTAAGCAATTTCTGGCAGCTTGCAGGCTTCTGATGATACTGTTGCAAATCTTCATTTTCTTCATGTGTTTTCTTCTCAGGGGCTAACACTTCCATCCTAAACAAAAACTTAACCTTTAGTTTTCCTGAAGGATATATACATAACTTAAATCCATAGACTGGTTGTAAGGGAGATGGGGGGAGAAGGGAGGACATGGACTGAGGATAAAGGGAAAGGCTTCAGGATCTCATTAACCATTATTCTTAGCTCATACATTCTCAGCATTAATTAACGTAAATGGAATTACTGTATTCATATTCCTTTGTTTTGAGTTATTTATCTGGAACATTAATGTATTTGAAAAAATACAGATGGGGAAAATCATATTTTATCTACTATTTTAAAAAACTTTGATTTTACTTAAATGATACAAATTATATAACATCTTTAGATAGTAAATAAATATTTACCTCTTACCTTAGTCAGTTGTTTAGGTAAAGGAAAGAATGTAATCCTCTATGCATGAACCTATTATCCTTCCTATCTTAGCTTGCCTTACATCAGTGTCATAGAGAGCTGCATTCCTCTAGCTGTTATTGAAAGACAGCTGCTCTACCCAGAAAAGATGAATAGTTGGGTTTCTGTGCAGCCTTAATGCCACTGTCACTCAAATGCAGAAAAGCAGCTGAGCCACTTAAAGCCAGTTGTACACTTGGGGACCATTTCTCTACACTACCTTCTGATTCACACAGACAGACCAATAAATTTCTGTATGACATTATTTTTCTTGATAGACTGCCACTTTGAAGGAGCGGGGGGCCATTAGCAACAACCAACACCAACTAGGATGTAACCAAAGCCCTACTCAGAGGCCACAAACCCAAGAAAAGGCACCTACCCAGTGCTCCAGGACTTCTATGCTACTCCAGCGTCACCCAACAGTCCTAAACAGCATTCCTGTTTGCTCTTCAGCGAGCTCCAGCCTGAGACGCCACAGAGATGCCGCTGAGGAGAGAAGCAAACTGCAATCTGCAGCAGCCCTTTGACAACCAGCCATAGACCACGTCAGGGGAGCTACTCTAGTTACAAGCTGTAACTGCACCCAGACAGGACCAGGACACCAAAGTGGCCACTATTTCACTCCCCTGCTTTTCCCTCACGCTGTGCTCTCACCCACAATCTGAATCTAACAACATTAAACACAATCTGAGCTCTAAAGACAAAAGGTAGGAAAGAGTCAAAGAAGGAAAAAAAAAATTGGCATTGGTCACAGTACACACCAGAGTTTGAGAAATGAAGCTGACTTTTCAATTGTAAACTTACTGCTTCCTAAAGAAAGCAAGCATGACGTAACACATGACCTCCCTGCATGCATTTGCATCAGGAGTTTCTATTGATTATGCAAAACAATCAAGGAAGAAGTTTCCATTTCCTGAATTTTATTTTTTAAAAGATACTAGATCTCCAAGTTTTTTTTTAATCAGGCAGCTTTCCTTCTAACTGAATTAATCTTATTGCCGACTATATAACTTTGCAAGTTTCGTGTACGTAAAATTTCATGCATACATTTGAACCATGGCTTAACTATTTTGCTTTGTGCAAAACGTTACACACAAAACTTACCTATAACAACTGGAGACATCTCAGATCTATCAGCACAGGTTTTTTAAGCACACTAATTCCACATCTGGAAACAGCCTATCAATCAGTAGTGAATTTTGTTCATAACAGCAGAGAAGCATGGGCCTTAACAACCAATTTTTAGGCAGCCAAAGTAAAGGGGAGCACTTCCATTCAGATTCATATCTAGGGATATATTTCAGGCCCATCGCTATTTACGATGGAACGCAGCCTGAATTTGAACTGTTGGAACAATACTTGCTCGTATCATGCCCTTTGAGTCCTACAGCATGACACAGCATTACAGTCATGGCTGTATTCCCATCACAAGCTGCTACCAAAGTGAGCTGAATTTCAATCTGGAGAAAGTTTCTGAAACTTCTGAAACTTTGGCAGAGAAACATATTCCAGTTTAAGCATATTTCACAGCTCTCTTATCTTATATCTTTCAAAGGTGCCATTCTGAGAACAAATATTAGTTTTACATTGGTGTTTTACTGTGCTAAGAAATACATTTTCACCACAAAAAATTTAGTCTGGATTTCCAGATGATTCCTGGAACAGAATTTGGAGTTACAAGAGCAAAGCACGAATGTTAGTTATTGCATAGAAATAATAGCCATTTTTAAAAAATAATGCTCTTAACTATTTCTACATTTCGTCTTCAAATTAAACTAAGGTACTGTAGAAATTAGCTCAAATGTTAGCTCTCATGACGTAGTCTGTCACACCCCTCAGAGTGCCAGTTCAGAGCTCCCTCATCTCAGAGTATCGTTAATCCAAAGGTAGTGTGAATGGGGGAGCAGACACAGGAGCTGAAACAAGCATCTAGGGAAATAATGCCATGATGGGATAGTAAACAGGAGTGCATACTGCCTAGGTGTGGAACAACTGTTCACAGGCAATTGGAGAGGGTTGCTGGATATGGTCCCATATTGGCATTTGAATAAGGTCTTCAGGAGGGACAAGAATACAGAGGAGCTTTGCCAGAGATGGGATATATGAAAGCACAAATTCAATAATGCTACTCAAGATGATATGGAGAGGTAGAACCCTTACTGAAATCATTAGGATTTTCTTATGTGCAGCTGAAAAACGTGTCTTATTTGCCATGACGCGAATAGCTTCACTTGAGATTTAACCCTAGAAGGAAGTATTTTTTTCTAAAAATGCTTCAGAAGATGTCAAAGGGCCCAGATTACACCGTATCTGTTTCCTTACTTCAAACCTTAATCAACTCCATAGCAATTTTTTTCTACAATAGAAGTATACATGAATCAGATGTTCTTTGCAGCACTAATCGTTATGCTAGAATTTTGTAGTGAGGTTAAAATAAACTTAAGCTGTAGAATAGTCAAGTTCAAGGCACCATTGAATTTTTCCAAGCAAATGATACTGTACCTCATATATCCATAATAACCTATAAAGGAATTAATATCACTATTCGAAAGCAATGCACTTGATTTACCACTTTCTCCTCTGCAAATCATGTGCTCTGACTTTGAGAAAAGGAAATGGATTGGTAGTGAATTCCACATTTACAAACCCAAGGACTGTAGAAAATTCATTACATCTAATACTGGAGAAAAACTGGTCATGTTGTAAGTAACGTGAGAAAAGTATCATCTGTAGAAAGGATTTCAATCCAGGCTGCACAGGATCCTTCCTTTCCCTAAATACACTGACTCATTGAATAATTTAGGTGAAATGAAAAAGGGACCTAAAGAGCACCCCGGGAGTACATTAACTGTGGGTGATCAGTGGAAGGCTGAAATCTTCAGCATGTTCAAAAGAGCAGCCAGTTTCTGAAATTAAGGCATATGTGACACCTATAGGGGACTGGTACCTAGAAGTTACTGAGCCTGAGCAACCTCAGGATCTGGGGATGGGGAGATCTTCCAACTGGGAGTGAGTAGTGAAACAGGTAAGAAAGAAAATAAACAGAACTATGTACTAGTGGGAATATCAACAACAAGACAAATGTAGATAAATGATCTGCAAAACCCTTGGAATGTCTCTAGTCTGAGCCCTTAGCTGCTACTGCGGAAGTAATGAGGAACCTGCACTCATCCTGAGTGCGTGCCTCAAGTCAGGAAAGGCAAACTTTATACTGCAGCAGGAACAGAGCATGGAGATGGGGACTGCCTAAAGAAAGCAGGTTTTCATTATTTCACGTTATCAGATTTCATCTGTAATCAGTTACATTTGAATATAAAACTGGGTTTCTGTATAAAAAGTTCTTAATTTCCTATTGATAGTTAAATAACTGCTTTTATGAGTGATTTAAATCATGTCAGTTAAAAATTCCAGAAAGTCACAAGCTGATGAATCACGTAAGTGCTATGTGATGCCACACAGCTACAGAGATTTTGAGCAGTATTTACTGGATCTACAAGGGAATGTCTTTTAACTGGGTGTACATGAACATGGCTGCAATAACAGCACGTATGCAAGTTGTCTCTTAATATTGCTTGATCAGATCTGAATTTTGGGAATATGGAACTGCATTTTCTGTGGACTTACTGAAAATTATACAATTCTTCACTTGGTAATGAAACAGCAGTTGGAAAGACCAGAGGCATCATTACAGAGTGAGAAATGGCTCAGGAATATTCCAGATGAAACCGTCAAAACTGACATGGCATCTATACAGGTTTTTTTTGGGAATCTTTACAGAACTGATTAGTTGCATTAGTTGATTAACACAACTACCTCAAAAATCTTCACTGATGACTATGTGGTCTTGTAAGAGTCTTGAAGAAAGAAATTGTTTAATATCAGAGATGAAGCCAGGTTAAACCAGTGATGTCTGCTGAAAATTTTACACTGCTAGAGATTGCAGCTATGAGTTAAGAAATGAACATTGAAAAATAGGGCAAGCTTACAGAATCTAGTCATGAATAAATGTGTGGGTGACTGCTGACATATTAAGGAATATTACAATGAGATGCTTCAGAGAAAAAGCAAGGTTTGGTTTGGTTTGGTTTTTCTCAGCAGAAGCAATTTTTAATAGTATTATATGATATACAGTTCTGGCAGATGAAGGAAAGGATTTGTGAGTGGAAAGGAAAATTTCATTCTCTTTCTGTAAAATGAAAGATGGAACAGAAAAAGATTGGAAGTAAAAATATAGCAGCTATTTATTTATCCCCATTGTATAGTGGTCTCTAAGGTTTTGCTGTTGCATTAACTTGAGCTCCATTAACATCTTTTTATCCTTTTCAATATGTTTGTTTGTCTATTTATAGGCAAAAAATGGCAATTGGATAAATACCAGGAATCAAAAGCTTCCTGTACACTTCAATATCAATTAAAATTTTGAGTTCTGCTTTTGCCAACAGAAAGCAAACAAGCAAATCTTAACTTGAACATAGTGAAGAGTTGAGCGTTGCCAGTCACTCTGGAAAGTCTGTGGAAAGCACTTGAAAATATCCCGCAAATATAGGGAGAACTGCTATCTTTGGTTTTACTCACCTCAAAAAGGTCATCCTCCTTGAACTATAAAATGTCTATAGGTCTTGCCTGTTCATGCATGGTGAATCTCTATATTGTAAATGAGTGAAGAAAAGAAATAGGAATAGTGGGGCAGCAGTGCACTGGAATTCTTTGGCTTTTTTTTAGCTCTAGACACTTAGGTGGGACAGTGCAGGTTAATAATTGATTTCAGGTTGCCTGATTAGAAGGAGAACATCTGTGTTCAGACATGTTATGTCACAGTGCTTGTGGGCAGTGCAGGTGACAGGAACACATTCTGACACCTTCAACAATTATTTGACTGCAGCAAGAACAATGAGCAACATAAGCAAGAGCAAGTATTTGTGGGTGGGAATTTCAGAGAGTTCCTTCACTGTGCCAGAGGAATTTCACATTGTAATGAGCCCTCATGGGGTTATAGATATATTGGGATGAGCTCTCACTGGATGATTCAGTAGCTGAACTAAACCAAGAGAAAGGGTTTACCTCCTGCCAGATTATAGTCATAAGAGAGATGACAGTGACTGTGATATGGGCAGAAAGGATTTTAATGTTAATCCATAATTAATGGTAGTTAAAACATTCCTGCTTGCTCTTAGCATTTGTCTGGGCTGCATCTATATATTCTACCCCAATTGGTTAAAGTGACAGAGGTTTCTAGATGTTCAGTGGTAATAAATACTTCTCAGCAAAGAGAAATACAGTCTATTTACTGGTGAAAAAAACAGAGTTTTATGGCTGCCAAGAAGCTTTCTTGTCAATACGTCAAAGGCTTAATTCTTACAGGATTTATAACAGGTACAGAGTAACCTTTCAGTTTCCAAAATCTCACGAGAAAATTGGGCTAATGGAAGGGGTGAAAAAGGATATGTAAGCCCTAAAAACTTTTTAGTTATTTCCAAGAGGTTGGGTGGTTTTTTTCCATAGGTAACTTTATATTAGCAAATTTGAAAAATCACATATGATTGCTATGAAAGGCACTATGTCATTGATCCTTAGAAAATATTTTTTGAAAAACTATTCAGTAGTATCAGATAGCTGAGAAGACTACCTTGGTCGGCTATTCCAAAATTTAAGAGGACCATCTTCTGCCACTGAGAAGGACACTGGCAGAGAGAGGTCAGAGGGATGGCTTAAATAAAGCAAACATGCCAAGACTGTAATAAGATGATCCATTTCATTTGTGCGAATAGTGTGTTCTGATACTAAAAAAGGGTAGCAACATACCTGGAAGTGTCATCAGTGCCATAGCTCATGAAGAATTAACAAGTGTATTCAACGGTTAACTTCCTAAAAAAAGAATTTTTATCTCATAGTCACAGGACAGATATACGAGTCTTAAATGTCTCCATACAAGTAGGTACTGTTTTGTACATTTGTATATCATCATGCTTTTACAAGAAAAAGGCCTATTTTAGAAGTCTGAAAACCCAAACAGATGACAATAAAGATTTATGACACTAATTCTGGTAGCTTTGTATACAAATTATGGTATGGCTTTGTGCATAATTTCTTAGAAATATTGATAGATCAAGCTGCTACTTTAGAATTAACAGAATGTGAGACTAGTCCTCAACAGTGTGTGCAATCATGTTATCTGTTTGTATCAAAAATAGTATGAGTGTATGACATTGGGGAGGATGAATAAAAAGTAGAGGAGATTAATATAGGTGGATTATTTGATTAACTTCTGTGAACATAGGGATATGCCAACAAATTCTGAAGAGAAAGTCCAGCTAGCATTTGCTGTCGGAAATTATCTGCTCCTGGTTTAAGTCATTATTTTTAAAGGTTATTACAAGTAATCTTACTTATCAGTAACAGTATTAATTACATTCTGAGCATTATAGTAATTAGAATGTAAACAATGTTCTGTATAATAAAAGCACATGTGTTTTGCTTCAGAACAGTGAGATGTATTAATTTTTAAACTGGTCTTGAGTTTATTATATGGATTGTATACAATCCCTCCCTGCCACCAACTATGACTTGTCTTATAGGTCCTACATATATTGTGCTCAAAAGCATGAACATAAACAGCAGAAGACTCCCAGTTAACTCATAACTATCAGAGATCCATCTCAGATGATGATCACTGCTTTGGAAAGTGCTATATTTTGCTTTTGCTCAGGCTCCAAATTAGCCTGGTATTTGTCAAAATATCCCTAGAAGCTATCTGGAATTTCCCTTTTTTGTGGATCTTTATCAATTACTTGTAATTTATAACTAAAGAACTATGAAACAAATTGTCGATCCTTATTTTGTGGCATGGAGTTTCCAAAATGTAAGAAGAATAAATCTAGCTAGGACATGTAAACATTTTTTTTTTCCTCCATACTTATAAACTACTCAGTACAGGGCAGAGAAAAGGTGTTCACTTCTCACATACCCACTTAATGCACTTTTTACAATGCCACAGAATTAAGATAGTATCCAGTAAACCCCATAGGGTCAGTGACTTATTTATGAACATCTAAGTAATCAAATGCATATTAAACTAGCTTGCAAAGCTTTCACATCCAAATAAAATACAAGAGAAATAAGCTACCTTTTCAGCACAATTGAAGGTTCTTTTCCTATCTACTGGATGTTACATCTTTCAGCCACCTTTTGGCAGCAGTGAATAACATTTAGTGGTAGCATAGCACTGGTAACAAGAAAGGGCAGAAACCTCCAGCTCCAAAAAAACCTGCTCATCAGAGAGTGTGCTGCAGATGGAGCAGCACTAACAAATGACGCTAATTGAACAATAACAAAACATTTCCATGACCTCTTTTTTTTCCCTGCTTGTTTTTATAAATAATTTATTACTAGTATCTAAAATGATTATTTCTAAGGCATGGTCTCCTTCATCCAAGGTGTTTTCAGACATAAACAGCTTAGAGTAAGAAAATGCTATAATAAATCATCTACACAATTTGTTCTTAACTTCTACAAAGTAATCATCATTGCTGTCTTTTACTCACTGGAGAACAGGAACAAAATCTGAATGATTTCAGATGCTATCTTGTTGATAAATACAGTCCTTTAAAAGATTAAAAGAGTAATACCAAAAAAAGAAAGGAAAAGGGGGTGCAGCTGAGCAATTAATTGAATAACTGAAATCAGAAGCTTCTAAAATTGATTTGACCATGAGAAGTGCTTTTTATCTATAATATAGTTGTTGAAGAAGGAGCTTGAGGAGACAGAGGAATGCTACTGCACAATACACTTGGGAAAGGAAGCAAAATAGGTCTTATATTTCATTTTGGTTTTAAATAAAATTGATTATGAACTACTAGACAAGAAGTTTTATGATTTCATATTTCAGTAGAACATAACTCATACATTTCTTCAAAAAGACACAGAAGTCTCATTTACCAGGAATATACACATTGCTTGGAGACAGTACACATGAATCAGTCTGAATACGTTTGTCACTAGGATCCCTGATGAAGTATCAGCTGAACTCTTAAACGATCCTCCAAATTTCAGAGAAAACAATACAGGTTGGATACAAGCTTGCATTTTTTGGCTGCCACATAATGTTGCACTAAATAAAATCATGTTGAAAATTATCGTCTCAATAAACTTCGTGCCTATTGCCTTAAGCTCAGCAAAATAATTATAAACATTTCACAGACAATGGAATAGAAGATAAAAACAATAAAGATCTTTTCAGACAGACTTTAAAGCTATGTGTTTCTTTGGGTACACATGCAAAGTGAACAAAGTTATGAAGTAGATGAAATAAAAGTAGTAGATATTTCTGAATTTTAATACAGGCTTTCGTATGTTGTCATAAAATTTTACTCTTATGAAACTGTTCTGAAATAGTGTATGTTTTCCTAGATAAAAACAGATTCAAAGATTGAACAGACATTGAGAGAATATAAATTCAGAATACAATCAACTGCACTACATTGCAGTCACATAAGAATCGAGGCTTGATTCTGTGATACGCTGAGCACTTCCAGCTCTTACTGTGGATAACAGAAGGATGTGGTGTTCAGCATTTTGTAAGAGCAGGCTCAGGTGATTATCATACACTGAAAAATTATCATTTGAATTTATTTTAGCTTTTTTTGCATGTATGATTTCTTCCTTAATGGTCCTGAAGTGAGACTAAAAACTATAGTAAGTGGAAATTCACATTGTGGTAAGCTGGGAGGAACTCAGGAGGCAGAAACAGTACTGGCAAGCAAAAGTCATTTATTATTTAAAAAGGTAGTAAGAGGAGCCTTTTTGTGCAGCTTTGGAGTGACTGCATTTTACACACAGTTTTAATCACATTACTATTTAGTAAGTTCAGTTAATAAGTGATATGGTTTTTGCGGCCTCATGCAAATAAATTTACCAGAACTATTGGATCTGTTAACAGCCAGTTAAAATCATCTCTTCAGAGACATGTAGCATTCTTACATAGTAGCTTTCTCTATTTCTAGGGCTGTCCAGCAGTGTTTAGTCTACTAAATTAGACAACATGCACAGCAGTCAAAAACAGTTGCATGTGCCATGGATATTAAGAAAAGGGTTCAAGTTGTTTATAAATATCCAGAGGCTGAGTTGATCAATACTTGCAATTTAGGTTCAAGCTGAATCAGCATCTAGTAGGCTGAATGCTGCCACCACTAAACATTTGGGCCACGCATACAGTTTAAAATGCTTACTTTACAAAGATTTAGTGTTTGTTATGAATGTGCCTGACAGCAGTGGGAACAGAAAGCTTCTGTATTGTTACAGAACAGGGAAAGTACAAGCACTGTACGAGAGCAATACCTTTAGTCTTCCACTGGAGCAGCTACATCTAATGACAATGTTTTTTTCCTTCTTCTAAATTCTTGGCCTAATTGGAGAGACTAATAGGGCAGTTAGCAAAAGTGATAATTTTGCTGTCTTTAGTGGCTGCAATTTCTCAGAGAAAATGAATAGAAAACACACAAAATGGGTTACCAAACAATCAACAACTACAGGTTTACTATTAAAAGAGACACCTTTCCTCAGTAATTAGCACACATAATACCAGCAACCAAAGAAAAACCCTTTAATAGCCATGTTCTAGCTATTGATTTTCCATAATAGCCTAATAATCCTTATGCAGTACTAAAAGTGTGGATAAGAGTGCCATAGGAGTTAGGAGCTTCTCATCAATTTATTAATCCCTATCTCAGATTCAAACACACATAAGAATAATTATTTTGAAACTGAGGTACAAATCCACTGTCTTACACACTTCTGTAAGTGTACACTTATGCACTTATATAAGGGCACTTATACACTTGCGTAAGACTGTGTTTTCATACTTCTGTCCACCTAAAATTCCCTCTAGAGCATAGTGTAACCAAAGTGTACAGTATAGACTATCTACAGTGAGCAACATTTTTCAGAATTCCCATAACTGGAACACCTGGGAGCTTTTTCTTCCTCAAAATACTCTTGAAATATTAAAACAGAACTTTTCATTACAGAAAGAACTTCGTTAGCAGGGGCTTAATCTAGTGATCCATTTACATGAGATCATGCCAGGGAAAAGCTGATTATAGTATTACTTGTGGGGAAAAAACAGCTTTTTAAAGGGGTTTTGCATGACAGCATTATTTAAAAATGAAAGTTTGCAATTTGTGGATATTCAAGGTGTGGTTTTATGTTTGATTATGTACTGTCAACATATGTTAAATGCCTGTCCAGGCAGAGCAGTGACAGGGTATTTACAGTGTTACCGTGAAATCCTCAGAGGGAACAGTGAGTGATACAGGGTACTCGGAAACTACAGAAGCAGATTCCATCAACAGCATGCCTTATTCTAACACTTCACAACAACAGAAAGCTCTCTGCAAGCTTCTAACTATTCCACCGCTACCTTCCGGAAAATCAAAGTTGTCACTTCCTAGTGAACAAGTAAGCTCTCAGAAATCTCCATATTGTGCTGTTACTGCACAATAGCAGTGCAGGAAAGAAACAGAAAAGCTCTAATTTAGTAGTCTCACACTTTCGCAGTCCAGTAGATTTTACATCATTTGGAAGACGTACTTGACAGACAAACAAAAGTCTTGTCTTTATCCACATTCATTAAATGAGAGAAAACTCAGTTATTTATCATTGTTAATGAATAAGAATAATAATTTCTCATTTTCCTTTTTGGGCACATACACACATAAGGAATAATTTTCTTTTAAAAGTGAGACTCAAGTTAGACTGTGCTAATAAGGTAAAATATTATTTATTTTTATAGTGCTTATGAAGGCAGCATAGCTGGAGACTGTTCATCTTTGATGAATTATAATAAACTTTAGATTCAGTAACTGCATATTTTGACAGCTGAACAGCAAATAATTAGTTTGTTATGAACCCAAGGAGCCTGAAAAGATACCAGCAGATTACAACTGTTACCTATCTCAGATGTGGGTATTTTTATGTCCCCTTTCTATGAAGTGACATAAAGAGGTCTGACACAGCACCCTAGCTATATGCTCTATTGTCACTAGTGTGATCATCTCCATCAGTTTTCATGTCTGTCTTTCAGCTATGTCTCTGTTCATTAAGTTTTTATTTTTCATAGTTAGGATCCTATTAAACATGAATGGTAGGGGTCACTCATTAATGAGAGTACATCTATGAATGGAGAAAGGATTGGCTCTTGGTCCAACTCATCAATGATTTTATTAGCAATTTAAAGGACACAATTCCTTATATGGACAAATGCAAAGGTTGATGGAATAAGTAACCAGGAGGATATTTTAGTGTTACAGGATAAACACATTTTTTTGCAGTTCAGCAGAATGCAAAACAACATTTATAGGAACAAAGAACAGAGACTCTATCTTTGTTCAAACAAAATAATCTAAGACTATACCAGAACAACATTCTGGTTTAGAGTCCACAGTTCCAAAGAGATGAGAAAACAGAGGAGTAACTTTAAAAGATGACTACAAAGTAAAGGAAGTTAAGAGATAACTACATCTCTCTGTGAAGATACTCGTAAATGGAAAAGAGATCTGATTATGGAAAATTTTTGAGGCTGATGGACATGGACCAAGTATGATGCAAAAGGTGAAAACTGAAGCTACACAAATTGGGAAAATAAGATGAAATTTTAGGGTAGTTAAATATTAGTGGCGATCTCCTTATTGGTTTGTTTTGTTAAAAACAATAACCATATATGAAACAAATTATGATCCAGTCTCTGCAAAAAGAAGACCTCTGCCTGAAGGTCATCTTAGGAGATTACTGTGATCAGCTCTGGATTTAAAAAAACACTATTTTTTGCAGATGGAAGGAAAGAGCACTATGTTGTTCTCCCCTCATTTCACAGGTTGTTTGCAAGGTCAACTTCATTGTCATTAAAAGCTGGAAATATAACTGTGAAAACATGAATATAGAGCACAGTTCTGTAGCAATTCTGTCAGATTTTCTGGCAAATTCCAGAGGTTCTAACAATGCTTCTAACACCACATAAATTCTAGCAAATTAATTAAAGATTAATCAGTTTTTCAAGATTAAGTAATTTGTCTGCATTTGCCTATGTTGTCCTTCAGCAAAGAGTGTCAAAGCTCCATACAAATCTGTATTTAATCAGATGATCATCATTTAACACTATGTTAAATGCCCAAGTGATTAAAACACCTGAATAATTGAAGGGATTCCTAATGGAATAATTACAATAATGTTATTTAGTATATCCCTGTTTTCATAGCTTTGGGCAATATCAAGTGGTTCAAATTATAAAACCACTGCATAGATCAGATGGCTTTCCAGCACCTATAGTTCAGTACTTGAAGCTATTGGTTAAGGTGGCAGTCGTAAACACTGCAAATAATAATGAGATTTTTGACCTTCCAGTGTCATGTAAATAGATGTGTGCCGGACATGGGCAGACTTTGCTGCTAAACTCAAAAGCTTTCAGCTTTGTCATTGTCCCCATCTTGTAATTGTAATTGTAATCTTGTGCTAACTCTAAAGGAGACTAAAACAGAGGAGTAAAGCCAGAGAAGAGAGTTAGGAAGAAATAAATATTCCTTTTCAAAAATATACATATTTCTAGTTCTTGTAAAAGAAAAATGATTGTGATTTCTCAGTTAAATACTTTATCCCAAATGAGGTGGTGTACCACATGCTGGCAATTAATGTATATAGATCTATAATAAAGCTTATTCTCCAGTGCCTAGCATTTCAGATTTTAAAAGTCAAGTCTGATTAATAAGAAGTAGGCATTTATACTACTCATTTGGCTTTTTTTCCCCACGCTTTGCTCCTGATATGCTGATTTCCTTTCTTTTTCATTCTGACTTCTATTCATTTTTCATTCATTTATGGCAGTTCCTAGCTCTGCGTAACTGCGGTCTACCAGCTGAAATATTGTGATTCTCACACTTTGATATAGTCGCTTTCTGTCATGTACTGTATAATGGTCAAGCAAAACAATTCTATTTTGTGTTTTGCAATGATAACTGAGCAAATTTTAATGGCACAGTTTGGCGAGCTAAACAGAGTTGGTTAAATGCCATTACTATGCCATATTACAGATGGAAATACTAAGAGACTAAATTGACTAGCTCAGAAATATTTGCAGATTGGAGGGACATCAGCAAGCAAAGAAAAATACTATACAATGTGCATTGGTAGTAGCAAAAAAGACGACCCAGATATTCGGGACAATATGCAGGTACTGTAAGGTGTAACCCATGCTCCTGATAAGGAGCACCGTAGCAGTACCCGGCATTTATATTCATGACAGGTATCACCACCAGAATGACGCCACACACTGATACCAATAGACTACGTTGATACTGCTACACACTGCAGTACAATGAAGCAATATATCAACATCCATACATATTAAACAATAACACAAAAATATTTCAGTAGAGTTAAAGAAACTCCCAACTGTGATTCTGTAATGAGAGAGGGAGACTGAAATAGGGATAGGAGGAGGGAGACTGTGAAGGAAGGGCAAAGAAGAAGAAATGTAGCTGCAACTAAGATTCTCCCTACCATACCTTTCTTTTTTAATTGAAAATTCAATTTGTGATGCAAAATAAATACTGAGAATGAAGGCTAAAGATTCAGGATGTGTGGCATTATCAAGTTCCTTTTTTATTTCCCCATATTAAAATATTCATAAAAGGAAACACTACCAGCCCATGCAATTAATATGACAGTTGTCCCACAGCTCCCCAAACTCTTCTGTCACTGCTGTTCATCTAAGAAAAGAAATACTAAGAGTTCAGCCCATATTTTGAGAACATAACTCTTTGCAGAAGGATGAGAAGGTGATTTAGCATCCAGATACTTCTCCCAGACCTAACTGTACCATGTTAGCATAGCTAAGGATCCTCTGGGGTTCTGATAACTTAGGGTAGTTAAGTACCGTGGCATTTCCTATAATGACTAGGTCATTATCATAAACAAATTCTAATTTAGGCAACTGTATTTTGCTTTCCTACATTTCTTTGACAATTCATGGAAAACTATATTGTAGCACTGCAAGAGATTTTGTAATATACCCATTACACATCCAAGGGGAAAGTTTGTTATTTAATAACTGTATTATGATCCCAGAAAGCAAGATTTTATGGCGTATGAACTTTTAGTACAAGGATGAAAAACGTGGTAACTCAGTCCATCTTCATGAGACACCACATTAATTTTCACCTTACTACACTAATACATACTACTTTCTAATTCAAAATGGCCAAATTAATCTAAGAAGATGAAGTACTTGTACTACTGAATAATCTCCAACCTTGCTAGACACCTGTCAAAATACTTCATCTTCTCATTGCCATTTTAAGTGATATATTAAAATATGAGTATACATAGAATTTTACACCATGACAAATTACTTCTTTCCAGATACTAATTTTGGACAAAAAAAGTACTTACTGTATTAAAAACTCTGTGTTAAAGTATCATGTCAGAAGATTCTCAGAGGGTGTTTTCCTGTAAAAAATACAAAGCTAAAACCATCACTACATACCCTAACTCATCTGCAAGCATTTATAAATTGCACAGTTTTTCATAGTGGTAGCAAAATGAAGTTTTTTTGCTGGAAAGAAATACCCACCTGAGTAAGATAAAAAATTCAAAACCTGCTGTATTAGAGGGTATTAAAGAGTAGAGAAGCCATCTGACTTTTAGCACTCAACTTTCATCGTTAAATTGAGTTGGGTAAATTCCCTCAATTCAATCTATAGTTGTGCAGAGAGATGCCCCATCAGAGGGTGACGCAGAATTCCTGTGTGTTCTGCCCTGAACTGCCCTCTCTTGGATACATTTTTGACCTGATTAAGCGCCTAAAGTTAGGCAGTGTGAACACGTTTTGTTATGTCCTTTCAATTTCTATCAAGACCTAGCACTCATAGGCACTGTGGGATCATAAAATGCAAAAGAGACATAAAAGTGAAAGTTCTATTACTAGCAATGCAATGGAAGCCATTAAAAAGCCATTATCTATCAATAGTTGATGTATGCTAGTTACTTATAATGCCCTATTATAAGGATGTTTGTGTGTGGAGAGGGCAGGCAAGGTGGGGAAACTCAAACAATAATACCTGAGGGTGGTAAGTGCTGGCAGTACTAACTCTTTATGACAACCACAATATGGTAACCAAACAATAACATTTATAATCTGCCAAAAAGACTAGGAGAAACTTCTACACTATTTCAGGACTGGTCTGAAGTGGATTGCAAATTCATTTTGCAGAATGCACATTAAAAATGCTCCTGCCTAAAGGCTGTCATCCCTTACTGTATTATGGAAGTACCTAATGGCTTCAGTATATTAGGTACTATACAAACACATTTTAAGAAACGTTTCTTTTTCCTCTGAACCACAATGTAAATAGGCAAGATAAAGGCCAGGCAGAAGGATGCATCATCCATTGTCTCCATTTGACAGATGGGGAATGGAAGCCCAGCAAGACCAAGTGATTTGCCTGAGGCGGCATGCAGCAGAGCCAGGAATTTCACCTAGACAGCTTGAGTTCCAGACCAGTGCCTTCTCTCATTAATACCTGCTTCTTTATGCATTTTTTGCCATAATCTAGCAAGTAAAGGAGCACTGCTTTGTCCCAGGTTTAGTAGGATCATAGTCTTAAAATGATATACAGGTGTCAGTAACTTCAAAAATCAGATGATAAATTTTAGGCTGTATTGAGTTTACTTTCTTCCCTCAGCTCCTACATTCTTTAAAACATCTCCAGTAATTTGCTTCCAGCTTTGGAAGGAAGTCCTTTGAGAGCACATGAAACAGTGTTTCAGTTAAACCTCTAATGTGATTTTTCATCAATCACATATTAAATACTTGAAGAGAAAATAAACTTGAACTATGAGAAATGCTTCTGAAGGCAGTTCAGAAGATGCACATCTGCGCAGTTCTGCAAATTGACAATAGATTCACTTTTGTGTTGCAATACTGAGTGATTAGGTTTCGTGCCTCATACATCCATCCTCGGATGTTTGAGAAATGAAAACAACTGTAAATATGGATAAAACAAAAGTACTGTCTTAGATAAGATAGCTGCAGACAGGATTTGTACAAGACATTACCGTTTGTTGCAAGGCAAAAATCACATATATAAACAGTAACGGACACATTTCAAAGGGTTCAGAGAATCATTACTTTCCTAAGTCCTAAGCCTATACAATGTAATGAATTACATATCTGTGAGCTTTGTTTGATAGAAAGAGAGAGATTTAAAAAAATAATAATAAAAAATCAATGTGCCAAATATTCATTTGATAGTAACCGGTAGAATTGGGAGAGTGAGGAAAAACTCCCTAAATAAACACTAGACTAGTTCATGATTTAGCATTATGTAAAAATGCACAAGAAATTAACATTATGAGATGTACTAAAATGAGACTTATCCAGTTTTTGTTTTAAGAATAATATTGTTTCTCTGAGTCTTGGGAAATTCACAGTACATTCTGAAGTCCTACTTCTGGGCTAACTGCAAAATGATATCCGCAAAAAGTAATGATGGAAGAAGCAGAGCAAATGAGGCTGCAAAAATAGAGAGGTTACACAATCACCCAGTTGCCTCTTCATTTTCATAAGCAAGTCCTCAAAATTTGATCCTATTTAGTGCAAGTTACTTATCCACACCAGTCAGTGTACGGACAGGCAAATGATTACCATTGCAAAAGGAATCAAGACCCTTTGAAAAGAATATAATAAATGCAGGTTCTGCACATACACTACAAATGATGAGCAAATTTATACTGGAAATAAAAAATGTGAGAGAAAACAACCTGATAATAAACCCCCCCCCCCCAAAATATGAGGAAAAAGTAATAATCCTCTACCTTCTAATTTTATCAGAGCCAAAGGAGGCCTTGTGGCAAAAAATGTCAATTCCAAAGCCGTAGCTTCATCACTCTGACACTTCTTAGAAAAACTAAAAATTAATTTTGAGGCTAGTTCATGCAACAGACTAGGGCACTTGAGTGAGAAACTGAATGAAGAGAAATGTTGGTACAGTATTTGGTTCAAGTAACAGTTATCAAAACTTTTGGACAATTTGCAGAGAATAATCATCCATGGATAAAAGTACCTCCTGCCTAAGCAGCTCAAAAATAGGAAAATAATTGTCATCAGAATATTATTCATCACTTTGTTTGGGCTTTTTTATTCTAACAATGAATGCATTAAGAACCATGCAACCTTCCAGAGAAAATGTAAGGCATTGTCAGTCACTGGTGTGGGAGGAAATCAACATATATATTCCAGTCTCATAAATAACCCTTATTGCTGTCATACTTTTGACTTGCTTGCGAAGATTAGTTGTTTCCTGGTGTACTGGCCTACTCAAAGTTAGGCAAACAAAATAGTTTCAGTTCTAGGCTTCCTATATGGTTGGAGGGGGAGTCTACATGAGTAGTTTGGAGTAAATAACTGATCCTTCCAGCCTAATAACAATAAGAACTCTTGGTTCTTTCTTCAAAATTGTGGGGCTTATAGTTGGAGACTTTTAAGCAGAGCAGTAGTTGGTTCTGAGCTGGACAACTGGGTTCATATGTGCTTAAAGCAGATGAGAGCTTACACTGACATCAATGAGACCATGCAGAATCAAACCTCTTCTGCACATCTAAGAAGTGTAGTTCAACCTAACCTAGACCTGTTTTCACTGTGAAACTCAAGTATTCTTAATCGTAGAGACTTTTTTTCTAGACAAATCTCAATTTTCTGTCTTAATTGCATTGCAAAGTTTTCTTTTTGCTAATAAGATCTCTCTCTCTCTCTCCATGCTTCATAAAGAAGGCTGAACATTTCTCCCCTGCATAAAGACCTGTAAAGTTTCATCCTAATGCAATCAGGATTTAAGAAAGTTATAAGTAGAAATGAAACATATGCAGATAAGCATGATAGTCATCAGTTGCAGCAGCAGATATAGTTGATTACTGGAATTTGAAAATAGATAATGTAATTGCAAAATTTTAGATTAAAGTAATTACACTGGAATAATTATATGGGACTGAGTTCATTATATTACAAGGTAGTTTTAACATCTCAGCCATTTAAAAATATATGCTGACTAATACTGAAGCTGAAGTCTTCCTCAGAAAAGCATATTAAACTAATATTCTGAAAGTATCCGTGAATACACAGTCTATTTTGTAATGTGGTTAAACACAGAGTTAACGCATTAGAAAAAAATAATGGTTCATTCTATTGCACTCATAGGGTCACAAAGAAATTTAAAGCAGAAAGTATTAAACAAATCAAAATACATTTAGGAAACTATTTAATGACATTTTGGACTAACAGCAAAATATTAAAGAATTATACTTCAATTAATGGAAAAAGATAATAGTCTTTTTTTCATGTTATCAATTCTGACAACATGCAAGTTTAGTAATGATTATTTTAGAAAGACAAAACTGGTAGTACAAATACTTTTGGAAGGTACTGAATTCAAGCATTATACTCCTGTGAACACTTCTGATTCTTAATGTTTATTTAACTCAATTACCATTTTGGAGCTGGGGAGGAGCAATCAGTTTTACACACCTGCTTAAATCTTGATGATGTCAACAACTTTTGAGATGTCATATGTTTTTTGCAAATTTTACAACAGTATGTGAACACAGTTTAATCCTTGTTTGGCAAGTGTAAGACCATCCCAGAATCAGACCCAAATGTATCCTCTCCACCTGCTGGATCTTACAGCTGTGCCTCTCCTCTGAGGCTTCATGGGAAATCCTCCCACACCTTCACTGTTCAGAGGTTATAACAGCTTTGATTCAATAAAATATTTGTATGTAGGAAGCCCCCTTGATTCCAGGATTTAGCAAATGCTTAATTCCCACAGAAGACAGTCTAACAGAAGCACTTTTCTAATTGCAACCCTAGGTAAAATGAAACGGAGAGTGAACATTCTCTTCATGACTCTTCAACAGGTATTAAATAAAATGGGGTAATTTAAAAATTGATTGATTTTATGTACTTGAATGCTTGAGGAACTACAGTCCTAAGGTACCTAGAAAACCTGCAAAGATGGGAACCAAGCAGGAGGACAGTTTTTGGCTTTGTGTATAATCAGTTCTGATCACAGAAAATTTCTGAACTGTAATTAACACTCAGTTACCTTTGTGCCAGCTGCCTGATGTTGGCACATAAAAAAATCTCTCCTTTTAAGTTACTGATAAAGGGAGAGAGGTGGGTTTAATTCTGCAGAGCATTAGAATACTAGAATAGAAGAAAGTAAAGTTCAAAGAAAAATCATTTGTATAAGCTCCAGCAGTGCACATTATTAAAAGCTATTCATTTACTGTGGACTGGATGGCTACTGAATTCTCTCGCTTAATTTGCACTCAAATTACCACAGTAGTGAGCCTCAAAATAAGAAGGTAGAAGATATATAGCAATCTATTGCTTTAAAACAATGCAGTACCTTGATATAGCCAGATGATAATAGGAAATCTAAGAAAGAAGCAGCAAACTGAGACACAGCAGTCTTTTCATTTGTGGTCTGAAGTGGCTTTTCTGGTTTTTCAGAAGTCACCTGCAGCAGTTCTCCCACTGTCTTTAAATAGTTCTGAGAATCAGACCTTTGGTTCTAGAGGAGCTCTGGATACTCAATGTCTTTCAGCATTTAAAAGAAAACTTTCTCCTTTTGTTTGCATGGCGTAACACCACAGAAGTCTTCCTTCTGTTCTAAGAAAGTAAGCAGCTTTTGTTCTTCTTCATCTAGACCGTATTTTTACCTTTTTGCCACATTTGCATATAAAAGAACAGGGACATTTTTCTACATATATTGTAGAATGAGACAACCATTTCTGTGGTAGTAAATTCCACAGTTTTGGTTTTACTTGCACAGGAAATAAAAACCACGTTTCTTTATCCCAGGTATCAATTCAAATACCTATGTATTCAACAATATTTTTCCAATAATATTGGGAAAAAATTCCAATAATATTGAAAAAATTTCCAGTATTTGCATATTTCCTATACCTATTTTTATTATAGTACGTTAACGATCTATAAAAATAAACTGGACACAGTTCTGAATACAAGTACTTGCTCCATTTAAAAAGATTGTATCTAGGGTGTCAAATCTAAATCGCTGCATATATTTGATCAACACTTCTTAGAATGTAAATAGAGCAATGTTTGTGCAGCAAATATGTATTCATTTATTAGCTTGTTAATTCCCGAGGTTATTGGAAAGTCTTTGAACTCTTTTAATATTTTTATAATAAAATTACCAAGATTTTTGTACTTCCATTTTAATTTCTGGGTTAACTAAAAAAAAATATCTAGTTGGAAACAAATGCACAAATGCACCACGTGTTTTCTGATGTCAGCAGTTCTGCTAAATTTAACAGCTATAAAATATGTAACACCAGATTTTTTATCTATGAAACTATGTATTACCATCTTTAACCAATCCTGAACTTCATTCATAAACTCACCTGATATTTTAAATAATAAGCAGGATATAAATGTGCAAAAACATTAAATAAATCTCCAAGGCCCCCAAATCCACTAAAATCTCCATTAATAGATTTCCCATAAGGTATTCAGGAAGGCATTCTCATCTATTGAAAGGAAGGCAAGTCAGTAAATACTGGTGCCCTTCAGTAATCATTACTAAAAGACAGCACCAGGGTTATCACACTTTTCTAAACAACGGACATGTCCCAGAAGTGCCCAGATCCTTGCCAAAGCCACTTAATACAAAGAAATTACTGAGAAATGCAAAAAAGGGGTTATTTCCATCTTTTTGCAAGACATCTGGTACTACCCAGTTGTTACTTGGCTAGAAAAACGTAGAAGAAACTTCTCTTGAATTCAGCATTTTTGCTTCCTTGAGGCATCCATTTGATGAAAGCCAGAACAGGCAGGCACCAATGATAGCAAGGTAATCACCTTTTTTAAAAATTGGAAGATTAAATTGTTGCCAATGCTCTCAGTGATATAAAACTGAGCACTGTAAAATATTCTTGGTCATCTGAGGAGGATCCGAGCTGCAGTTCTGATCCTTTGCCATAGTTCCCTGCCCAGCCTTGGCATGAGACTTGGGAATGGGAGAGGAGTGCAAGAAGCAGGTGACTGCATGGAGCAGCATGACCGCGGGGAAGGGCAGTGCTGCGCAAATCGCCAGGGCCCTTGAGGGGCCCACAGCAGCTGGAATAAAATGGCTGCAGGTATGGCTGAATACCTGCTAAAGCTTTCCATCCCCTGGGCTGTAGCTTTTAGCACCTCCCCACAGGCCATCAGCCCTAAATTTTGTGTAAACTTTAAAGCATCTGCTTGACTGAAAAAAAAGGTTCAGATGAATTCTGCTGTGAACAGTGAATTTCTTATTAGTATGTTTAGCATCACTTCAAAAAAAACTACATTTTCAGGGTTTGGTTAACACATTTACAGTTCTCTTAAGCTGTGGTGTTTCCCAATGAACTGTATGAACTGGGCAGAATGTTTTTTCTTTTTTGCATCCTAAAAGCATCCAAAGCAGAGGGAAAGCATAAAATTATTTTAGTATTTGAGCCAAACCAGTGTATTGCAGTTTAATCACAAAATTACGTCAATTACAATCTTTCCTTACTTCTATGAAATTTCAGCGTAGTCCTTTCTTGCTGTAAACTACATATTTAATATTCTTCTCCTAAGTCTTCAAAAGAATCAGGCCAAGCAATGACAGTAGTTGCAGATATAGAGGCTGACATTACTAGTAACTTTCTATTTCCAAAAAAAGTCAAAGCAAAGCCCAGTTCCTTTACAGAGAAGGCTGAACTTGCCATGACTATAAAAATAATACTGGTTCCAATACACATAAAACAATGCGTGTGAATGAATGGTTGAGAAAGTGAAAGATTTCTTCATTATATTAAAAATAACCAGATGGGACTAGAGGTAAGTAAACTTTTCACAAAGCTATGATATGACCAGTAAAAAAATGGTGATTTATTTTTTTCCTTGTAGTAAGTCTCCACCCATTCTGAAAACCTTTAGTATTCATGTCAAAGAACAGACATTTCTCTTTTTGCCACATTTGCCAAAACCCTATATTCTTGTATGAGGTACTGCTGAATGTCTCAATCATAGAACAAAACATACTTCTGTTGCTCTTGCCAGGATGATCTTTACTTTATTTGAAATCCATCTTACAAAATAGTCAATCTCAGAATTTAGTCTCAATCTTCTTTTCACAGACAAAAACCTTGCAGGAGAATTTAGGGCCCTGTGGTGCACTTTGAACAGTACAATTTTATTTTAGAACAACTGCTACTCTCTGCAGAACCCTTGAAATTTGATGTCAGCGAAAAAGATTCATTATACTTGAAGATTTCCACAGAGAGAAGTAAAGGATTTAGAATACTAGTCTCCCTACCAATGCCTACATTTTATTTCTTTTTGCTGTTTAAGTAAACTACTGACATTAAGAACAGGAAGAAAAATGTCTCTAAAAATGGAATTCATCATCAAGGGAAGTTAAGTGCCATAATGCCATTAAAAGTGAGTCAACCTTATCTAAGTCATCCCATTAGCAGTTTGCTGAACTGCATCTGGCTTTAGTATGTCTAAGTTTGCAAGTCGTTGAGGATGCAGAACTCTTACAGGAATCCATAAGTGAATGTGTGAGGGGAGGACCTAACATCAACTTTTGATTGTTGGTTTTGTTTTTTTTTTATTTTATTTTTAATTTTTTTGATTGGTTTTTATTTTTTATAATTTCATTATAATTTGAATAGAACAGCAATGCATCTGTGTTATTCCATCTAACATGCTGCATAGCAGTGTTTAATACCTATATGATGCCCTAAAGTTTGAGAAATAAAGATCTTGGGCTAACTGAGCAGAAGAATGAACCAGGCAGCCAGGTAACTATTACACATAGACTGTGCAGCATCACACCTATCATCTTTCTGCCTGGTTTCTCCTTTCCTGTTAAAAGGAGCTAAATGTACAGCACAAATAAACTGCTGGATCAACATTTTAAAGACTAAGCCACATAGATATCTGGTCATGTAAGAAAGTACTTATGATGAAAAAGCAGTGGTGAAGATAGGAAGCTAGACAGGCTCTCTGCCTCTTTTTCTTCTCCACCATTCAATTATTTTTTTTTCTATTTTCCCTTTTAAATAGAGATTTAGTAAGGCCTGGTGCAATGTGTCTTCATATCAGACATAGTGTACAGAAAGGGAAAGAAAAGACATGAAAATTATCCCTTGTTTCAAAAGTTTAAAATATCAAATGTGCTTTAAGCAAGTGTTTATAGCACTCAAAAAGAGAAGAGCTATTATAAAATAATCACATAAAACCACAAGAAGTGGCTCTTCAGTAAAAACAATTTAAAACATAAGTGCTTCCCCTATTACTAGTTATCAGAATCCTTTCCTAGCTGAACTGCAAATTAACCACAGGATAGCATCCAAGCCTCCTATCATCCACATTAAAGTAATTTCTCACTCATTAGCAAAAAACTTCCATTTTAATAAATAAGACATTAAAAAAAGAAAAAAGTATGCTATCAACTTTCAGTACAAATTATGTCCCAACCTGAAAAACTAGACTTGTTTGCAAGACAGAAGAAACAATATAAAAAGAATAAATTACTTCAATAGTTCTCTGCTCAAAATCACTGCCAGTTCACTACTTCCAGAGTTTTATAACAGCATTTAAGTGGTTTTAGTTCCTAAAGGTGATGCCCACATACAACACTTAGCACTAGCTTTAATTAAGGTTTCATGTATCCCCAGATTGCCCCAAGCTAGTATTAACAGTCATCTTATTTAATGAATGCAGAAACCATGGTCTTGATTGGGCTCTACACTAATTTGGTAAAAGGTAGAAAACTAATGTACCAGACTTTTCTGAATGTTCTTTTTCTTACAGTCTGGAGAAAGGATTTCCATATTCAGTAGTGATAATCATGTCCTGGAGCTTGACGGAGCTGAGCAAGGGTGCAGGCTCTCTCCTGATCAAAAATACCTTTAATTCCTGACTATTTTCAAGCATAAATTCAGTCAGATTTTGCGGCTTGTGTCTTCTGTGGATGACTCTACATCTTCAAATAAAGATGTTAATAGCAAAGTACTTCCAAAGGCCCACATCTCCACTTCGAGATGTCTCAGTCAGTAGGATTTTCAGAAACAAATAATTATATGCAACTTGGGTCTCTCTAATTCCATGTACACTGTTCTGTGCAGTTATGACTTCATGAGTTTGAATATGACACCTGTCCCAGTCAATTGTATTACTCCCCACAATATCCTAACAGCACTTCCTCCATCCCTTGCCATACATTTCTTGGGACTTCACCAAGCAGCACCACAGAGGCCTTTGTTGCAAATACAGCATGTTCCAAAAAGCTGGGGCTTGGCAGCTTGGGAAGAAACTATTTTTCTGATAGTCTGTTGTCCATTTTGGCCAGGGAGGTTTGGCCAGTAAAAGCCAATTTCCTTTACTAGTGTGAAACGCTATGAACATTCATAATATAGCTATACAGCTCTCACAGTCAAAATAGGAAATCAGTGAAAAGGTTGAAGCGTTCTGAGCATAGTTCATATCTACAAAAAAAATGGGATACTTATGGTGCACAACTTATATTATCTTTTTTAGCCAAAAAAGTACTATCCAATTAGCAGGTCTAGTACAGGTAGGTGGCATGTAGCAAAAAGCTTAGCATAGTAGTTGTGGTATTTCCTGAAACTCCTTTCTGTGGTTTTAATTCTTATGGTATTTGGTGGTTTATTTGAGGCATAGCTGTAGCCTTGTTTTATTATATGGAAATCCTAATTTTCATTTTTGAAAATTCAAGATCTTGTTCTTATTTGCACTTTGAAAAACATGAATTTTGTAAATATGCAAACTGCTAATTGAAGTGACTGAATGTATGTCTCCTCTCTACTAAAATAAGTAGTATAGTATTGACAAGTTCTAACAGAACATTTTTTCTGCATGGAAAGATTCTTTGACCAAAGGTCCCACTGAAGTCTTTAGTAGAGGAATGTGCCCATCAGAATGATCTCAGAGTACTAAACTCTTTTTAAATTCCCATGACTTTGTAAAATTTAATTGATAATTTTCTAATCTGTGCTTTCAACACAAAATATAAACTGATAATCAAAATTTGAAATGTAAAGTTTTTGGAAAGATTTAAGAGGTTGGGGTTTTTGTGGGTTGGGGCTTTTTTCCCTAATTCTTAGCCATGTAACAAATGCTTGCAAACAAGGTTAATTTGACACTATGTTTTAAAAACGAACAAGCCTCTATGCAATACTGTTCTTCTTTACAAGAAAAGAGAGTTCTGAAAAGTACAAGTATTTCAGCTCATGCTCTTGCCTCAAACATTTTTAATGTGTTTTTTTATTAACACAGTATTTTTTAGTAAAAAAATTTAAAAACTAAAGGTTCCCTTTTTCATTAGTATGAAAAAAGAAAAAGGAACAAAACCATAATTGTGATATCAGTATCCCATCTAGGATCAAATAAGGCCCAAGAGAGACAGAACTTCAGGTTAGGTGAAAATTTCCCCTATTTTCAAATAAAGATGAAGAGAAAAATGTACTACCATAAATCTAAAGTAATAGTTCTGGCTAATATTATGATACAATCACCAAATATTTTCCTTTAAAAAATAGGCTAATATTGACCTGAGCTCAGCTGTACAGCTCCTCGAGTTCAACTATTAACTGCAAAAGTCTTTGACGTGACTGGAGACATCTTCTGTATGCAAGTTAATACACAATCTTACAGCCTCTGTTCTGACTGCATTTCTTAAGTGGGTCATTATGTAATATCTAGAGGCTGCTGCTGTGGGCTATAACACATTAAGAAACTTTCAAAATCACTTAAAATTGAAAAATATGAAAGAGCTCCAGAACCCCTAATCTGGTTTATGTTTTCCCTGGTGTCCTGGGTTCAGCTGGGATAGAGTTAATTTTGACAGGAACCTGGGAAGGGGCATAGCCGGGACAGCTGACCTGAACTAGACAAGGAGCTATTCCATACCATGTGCCATC
>JANZLQ010000056.1:28615578-28631479 GCA_026212715.1 Elanus axillaris | reverse complement strand
AATTTCCCCAAGCCGAGTCTGTTTTGCCCGTGACGGTGATTAGTGAATGATCTCTCCTGTCCTTATCTTGACCCACACGCCCTTTGTTTTATTTTTTTTTTTCCTCTCCCCTGTCCAGCGAAGGGGGGGGGGTAGTGATAGAACGGCTTTGGTGGGCACCTGGCGTCCAGCCATGGTCAACCCACCACAAGCTCCCACAGTGCTGTCTGACATGTGGACATACTAGCATTTCCATTCAGATCAGGAATGTGCTTTCAGAAGAAGTCACCTAATAGTCCCCAGTTACCAGGTTTTAGTTCACATCACAGAATGCCCTTGGAATGCACAAATTAGATTTCTTTAGATGAAACTAAGTGGGAAGATGTGCTCCAGAAGCTCACTTAATGTACTCCAACTATTAGCAGGCATTTAGTCAATCAAACTACACTAGAACTAGTCTGAAGTAAAACCATGCAAAAATTCTTATTCATTATTACTCCACAACCCCATTTCACACTGCAGGTCTGAGCTACTATTTCCCAAATTTAGGCATAGCCCAAATGCCTAGACTGAGAAAGCCATGATCTTCCTACTAAGACTTCTCAATTTCATTTCTCTATCACTTACAAACTACTCCTCAAGAATTCAGAAAGTGTCCAGTAATTTTAAGATGGTGAGAATTCTGATTAAAAAGCATTGTGAACCTATCATCCAAGAAGAATGTAGTTCTCTTCCTCACAGTACTATCAAAGATACATGATTACTGGCTTAATAGCTTAAAAAAAGACTAATGACTAGTCTAATAAAAAGTTCTACAGGAACAGGCACAACAAATAGAATTCATTGCCCACTTTATTTCCAGCTAAGGTCAAACATCCAAAAAGATGTTCTGAAGGAAAAAGGCAATGCTAGGTTGATAGACTTATAGAACATATAGAATACAATTCAAAGGGAAAATAAAGGCTGTGAAGGTGAAGATACACAATGTGTATTCATTATAATGAATGTTAACAAAGTAATTGTCGATCAAAACAGTGTGAAGTTGCCAAAGTATACAGAAAAGATATTATATATACATATAAAAATCAAGTGTAACATTTTCCCAGAAAGGCCAACACAAGGAATGTTGAATGGTATAAAGTCAGAGCGCCAGCTCTGTGCCTCTCGAGAACCGCTTGATAATCCTCTGCCTGGGCTCGTTAAAATAGCTTTACCACATCTCACAACTGAATTCAAACACACAGTTTAATTTATTAACATCCACCCACAGACAAGGTATCACAGAACTCTCCTGGAACTACAAGCTTAAAGAACCATACGCCTAAACTATCAAACTACAAAAATGAATTTGCATGATGAATGAAACAGCAGTGTGCATTTGCAGCCCAGAAAGCCAACCATATCCTGGGCTGCATGAAAAGAAGCGTGACCAGCAGGTCGAGGGAGGGGATTCTGCCCCTCTACTCCGCGCTGGTGAGACCCCACCTGCAGTACTGCGTTCAGATCTGGGGGCCCCAACATAAGGACATAGACCTGTTGGAGCAAGTCCAGAGGAGGGCCATGAAGATGATCAGAGGTCTGGAGCACCTCTCCTATGAAGACAGGCTGAGAGAGTTAACGTTGTTCAGCCTGGAGAAGAGAAGGCTTCGGAGAGACCTTATGGCAGCCCGCCAGTACCTAGAGGGGGCCTACAAGAAAGCCAGAGAGGGACTTTTTACAAGGACATGTAGTGACAGGACAAGGGGTAATGGCTTCAATCTGAAAAAGGCTAGTTTTAGATTAGGTGTAAGGAAGAGGTTCTTTTCTGGCAGGGTGGTGAGGCACTGGGACAGGTTGCCCAGAGAGGCTGTGGCTGCCCCATCCCTGGAAGTGTTCAAGGCCAGGTTGGATGGGGCTTTGAGCAACCTGGTCTGGTGGAAGGTGTCCCTGCCCATGGCAGGGGGGTTGGAACTGGATGATCTTTAAGGTCCCTTCAAACCCAAATCATTCTAGGATTCTACGAATTTGGAAAAGATAGATGAAAAAAACTCTATGGTCATTTGTATGCAAGTGCCATTCTAATGGTGGTTTTAATCAGGCACTGGACAGAAGTTAAATATCTTTGAAGTACATACATCAAAAATTACAACTAAAAAGGCTTAAGCTGGTATAAAAGTTAAAATATATGACATCTTTCTTGATTAAAGCCTCCTAGATACATCAGCCTTGAAAAATGAGAGAGGAATGAGCATACTCTATTTTATCATAATAGCAGCATTTGGTAAATACACTAACATAAAGCAGAGGCACATCTTTTCAAATGTAAGATGGTACAGCACTGATAAAAATAATCTGAATAAGAAATGTTTGAAACTTCAAAAGCTTCACTATTGCCTGTGACACTGACTTTTCATGTTAAAAAATTGTTTAAAGTAACTGTCTTCAGTTTTTATTTATGGAAGAGAGAACTAAGATGTTCATGCTACATATCAAATGTTCAAGAGCTAAAATATCCTTAGGAAAGATAGAGTTCATAAAAAGGTCACTGACAAAGTTTCCTTTCTGCAGATCCAAATCCAATAGCTGTAAAGCTGTGCAAGTTGAAGCTGTACTTACCTATTTTATTTATTTGGAGTAACTGTTCAGATCATAAAAGAGGCAAGTTCTGGAGGCCTTTGAGGATCCCTGGAGTCTTTTCATAGAAATGAGGTAAAGCTGATGGTTGTTATTGCTTGTAAGACAATGACTCCTACCTCATCCCAAATTCTTGAGAGCTGCTTCATACAAAGGTAAAAGATTTGCTGCACTGCAAGGATGTAACTTAACTCTACAGTGATTGCTCCTCAGACCCAACAGGAACTAGGAGCTGCTGATCTCACCTCCGTGGAAGCAGTAACTCCTACAGAGCTCTTCTAGGAATGGAAGAATTACTATCAACAGGGGCAAGCTGGATTCTCTCTTTGTGGGAGGCAGAAAATATAAACAAGACAAAAGTCTGTAAGATATGCCAAATAATGTTTTTGTCCTATTCGATACTGTAAAATCTTGGCTATGTATTTCATCCATTTTGTGTACCAGGCTTCAAATGTAAGAAGATTTACTTTAGAACTAGGAAAAAGTTTGTACCAGGAAAGATAAATTCTGTAATAGATTACCTAATGATGTTATGAAGCACCCAGTACTTTTTAAGTACATTAGAAAAAAGCTGTCTGAACTACCATATAAATATTTAATCCTGCCTTGGGCCATCAGGATAAATAAGACTTCTAGACTTCTCTTCCAAAGTATTTCTCTGTGATTCCAAGGGTGGTTTTTTTTTATTGCTTCTATCTGAACAGTACAAATGAAATCCAATGTAACAGGAATTGAGTTGGATTTTGCATCAGCCTTCTGCCCTGAGTAGGCTGTATGGATTACATACGGCTGTATGTAATCAGCCTGGTTAGTCACTGTCTGCCTAGCATTCAGAGACAAATATAAACCTAGAAACTTGACTGAGTATATGCCTATTTATTTTATCCTCAGCCAGAAAAGCCAAAACTTTGTTGTGGTGGTGGGATTTTTTTCTTAAAATACAAGTTTCTCAGATCACAATATTACACAAAAATCTCAGCATTCCTTGAAGAAGTTTTGTTTCCCAGAAAGCAATTAATGAACTGACTCTTAAAAAAATTGCGAGTTTGGTGGTTTGAATTGGAAATCCTCTCCAGTATTCTGAGCAGGGAAACAGACTCTCATCCAATATCTCTTTTTGTTTCTCATATTCTTTCACATTATATCAACATTACAAGATTACATTAGCATTACAAGGTATATTGTCAATGTAATTGGGTACCCTCTAAAGCCATAGCCTATATTCTTGGTTTTTAAAATTACGGACCATGCAAGAAGAGAGAAAAGCTTTATTTGCTCCCTTGTCTCTAAGACGTTTCAGAATCTGAAGGACTAAAGTCAACTGTTCAAACACTTAAGACCAAGTATATTTCTTAAGAACAACAGGATGATTCTCAGTTTTAAATGCTGCACTATCCTGCAACTGTTCTAAGATCAAGCGTTTCAATCATAATGAAACAGGCACTGATGGATCAAGAAGATCTATATTAATTGCTTCAGTGCAAGGTGCATTTAATCAATATGCACTCTTCTTGGAACACAAACTATCATTTGTTTTAGTGTTACTGCAACAAGAAACCATTATCAGTTTATCTAATTAACAGTATGTTTACTATCGAATACACATTTCTTCTAACACTACACCTGCAAAATGGACAAAATAACATCTACACGATCAGCACTGTAAGTTGCCATTTACCAAATAGTGGTTTGATAATGACATCAACTTTTTCTTGTTTGTTTTTAATGAGGAATTAAGTCTCTTAACTGACAGCATTTCTGTACACATTCGTTGTGATGCAGCATATGTGAAAACACACCATTAATGTTTTCGGTTCTTGAAAGGAAAAACACACACAAAAAAAGACCACTTTCTTCTGAATTCTTTAATAGAAAAGGTCCTAACAAATTGTCAGTCTAGTAGTAATTTAAAGTGCTGTTGATAAAACACTGCTTAATAAGATGTTAGAAATTTACTGACACCTTTCAGACAGCTTTGCATTCCATTTTGAACAGGTCAAAACGTTCTTGTTTTTGCATTTCTAAGTATAGAGAGTTGGTTTTGAACCTTGGTGAAGTAAAACATACAGTTAAATTGTGAGTAGAGTTGTTTGGTTTTTTTTAATACAACATGGGGTTTTAGCCAAACACCTCCAATACCTTCAGGAAGGAAAAAAAGTTACTGATTCTCAAGAAGTCTGCAATGACTCAAATACTTTAGAAATAAGAAGTGATCTTTTAAAGTCTACATTGAAATATAGAACTGCTTTATTCTGGTATCAGAAAATTAGCTGAATGCAAACAAAAGGTGCAACTGAAGCAAAGATTTTTATGAGTCTAAATAATGTCTAAATGCTGTACAACCCTGCAGGCTAAGTAATTAAGCAAGGTATTCAAGTATGAATCTGTGTAATTTTAAGTCCTGCTAGCTCATATATTTAATAAAGATTTAAAGTACTAGGGGGAAACTTGACAGCAGGTGTGCCATGTAAAGAGCTGTGTCACTGTATACACTTAGTCATGTCTGTTCCCTCCTCACCTTAACCTCAATATACTATTTTTACCCCAGGCTATTGGAATTCAGTTTTATAAAATGAATTATTTATGAATTTGGGACCCACCAGTTCCACTGGAAGCATCACACACTCGCCTCTCCTTTCACTGACAATCAACCAACCTAGAAATAAGTGCACAACCTCAAACCAACATTGCTCTGAGGTAAGAGATTACACAACAAAGATGAGAAAGTGCTCATTTAGCTGAGGGGTTTACGTGCGCCTTCCAAGTGGCAAGTAGAGGCAGAAGCAGGGAGCCATTGCTTGAAAAAGTTGGAGGTTTCAATCTCCGCCTGCAAAGAGGATCTTCATCACCATGTAATGAAAGGTAGAAAGGGCAAAACCTATCACCTATTTGCCAAACCCATCCTGCTATTTGACCTCCTCCTTCCCCTGTTTCCCAAGTAGGGAAACAAATACATATTCTGAGAGAGAGAGACTGAAAGCAATGGCTTTGAAGCAAACAATTAAGTGGGTTGATAGGTCCTAGCCACAGAGGTAGTTCTCTCATTTCCCCAATTCTGGACAGTAGGCTGGAAAGATGATTGCACAATGTGGCATATGCCAAAAAGCAAAAGAGGAAAACCCCACCTTACCACCAACGCAAAGACTGAAGAATAACAGTATATAAAGTAGACCTAGTTACTGAAACAATAGCATGAAATTCTCTGTATCTTAATCATACTGCACACTCTCACAACTTGCAGGTATATCTGCTTTGTTTTATTGTATTTTTTCTCAGGCATCTTAGATTTGGTAGACTGCAGACCCTGGCTGTGCAGAGGTCAGGGCAGCACCTGAGAGTCAGTGTGTGTATGTATTCAACTACAGCATCTGTTTAAAAATAACAATGAACTTTTTGTACTTGTTTCAGTTACCAGCAGGTGGATGCTGCCAGCACACAATGCTCTGGAGAAACAGTCTAGATTTATCTTTCTCTATAGATAGCTTACAACATGTGATACTTTTTTTAATGTTGTATATCAAAACATAACAAAATAACCTCAAATGTTCATAAATAACATGGAAAAGGATGCATAGAAGAGAAAGAGTGAATCAATAGATTTGCAGGGTACCATTCACTAACTGAGCAGTGGAATGTAAGTCAATACTCAGAATGATTAAGGACATCTAGGTATCACCTGGTTAAAACCAGCTATGTTGTCAAAACTCAAGACTAATGGTGACCTGAGGAAATACCTCTACATAGTGTTACCAGCATGCAATGAAGCAAAACATGATTCTATGGCTGGATCTTCTTGATATACATCTTTCATATTGCTTCAAAAGAGCATTTTTTAAGGATTTTTTTCCCCTACTAATTCTAAGATAAACAGGATTCATTTATCTCCATCTAACATAAATAGAACAGCAGATCCCAGAGTCTGCTCGCTCAAGCAAGCACAGAAGCCATACACACAGGAAGGCATTTCTTGACCTTTTCCCTCTCCTTTCTTTTAACTGCTCAGGCAGGGACTGCAATCCCACAGCCTACTTTTCATTCTCCCAACACCTATCCACACTGGGAATCTGCAAGGACATACACAGCATGTCCCTCCCAGCACTGGTGCAAACTGTGTGTGTGTGCAGGGCCTTTACCTGGCCCATCTCAGCACCTGGACAGGGAAGGGGCACCTGCTGCTGCAAACTACCCGGGAGCAGTTGGTACCACGCACTTTGGCATGCTCTAAAGCAAACTGTCTCAAAAAAGGCCAGTCCTTTCTAGGATGTTCTTTGAAACTATGAGCTGCCACATTCATGCAAAAAAACATTACAGTAGTACTGGTTCAGATATTTTGAAAATGGGATCGTAGATTGTTAATTTATGGTACTTAGCATGTACATAGATAACTCTACATACTACAAAACTCCAAATCTCCACGTTCAGTTGCTATAATGCTTGTATCTGACAGATGTTATATAGAGTGTGACTTTCAGATCATTATTTCAAATTGCCTTAGGTAAGCATGCTCAAATAAAAAAAAAAAACAAAACCAACCAAAACCAAACCTGGTTTTGCCTGCATTCCAACTTACTGCATGCATTTAGAATACTGCATGCATTCTCCATTTAGAATAGTTCTAATAGTTCCTTTCATCATATTATGTTTATCTTTTGTTTGGCACAATGTTGTTTTTCAATATGTTTTTATTATAACATATGCTGTAATATCATTAAAAATTTTAAGCCAAATAACTATATTTAATTTTAAAAGTGAGAATTACGTAAATTTTGTAAATTTTTTCATGGGTTCTTCAACAGTGATCAAACCACACTATTGATAAATACTTGTGATGTAGAATACAATGTGATTTCTCTGTTTAGATAGCGTTACCTTAAATTAAACCACGAAGCCAATACAAGCAAATACCAGAATATATACAGCAACTCTTAAGTAATTAAAGACTGTTTTGGAGCACAACCAACAAAATACATTTTTAAAAAAATCAGTATTTTGCTTTCTATACACAAAAAGGAATATTTGTCAATATCACAGACTCCATGTCTGCAGTGACTCAATGATTTCATCTGAATCATATTGTTGCTCGTCTATTTAATAAAACTGTTCAAAGATTTGGAAATAAATTGGTACACATTATCAGAAACATTTATGTGAGAGTGTACAGAAAGCAGAATTTCTTACCAAAACCCCCTTTTAATTACTGCTAAGTATTTCAAGCACAGTGGTTTCCTTCCTTTACATGGAATCACATAAACTTGATCTGTGTTTCAGTTCCAGATTTAGTGTCCTCCTGATTTTCACAAATACTATGGCCGAAATCCTTATTCATTGCAATTATTCCCATAGGTATCAAAGGGTTTATAGGAATAGTCATGATAGTCAAATGACTTACTGTGAAGAAGTGCTGTTGTCATTGTTCCCACTTTGGGCAAGGATTAAAAAAATATCTGCACTGTGAAGAATCAGACTCATCATCATGTTTTACAGCTACTGCTTGCCTATCTAACAAATCCTAAATGTTTATTCTGGATTATTAACAGAAGTAACCTTTGATTAAAAAATAAGAAAAAGATTTGTTATACTAAAGCCTAATGACTATATTGATAGTCATAAAAATTTCATCTGCTGGAAAGATAACTGAAAATTGTGAGAACAAGACAATGTATCAGTAAAATTGATCTTTTTTCCTATCATTAAAGTAGCTAACCCTTTCCTACTGACTGCATGAAATAGAGCAACCACCTCGCAGTGTATGTCTTAAGTCATTCAAGGCTTTTAATTTTGTACAACCATTTCTGTGCTTTTATGATTTAGTCATTTTGTGGCATACATATCCGTATATGTTCTGTATAGTGCGAGACATTTCACTGTGCTCAGGGAAGCTTCTGGGCTTACGCTTTATTTGTTGAAAATATCTGGCATATGAATACAGATATTTGCTCCTATAATAAAATCAAAACATTTAAACATGAATCATTGTTCTCAACAGGGCAAAATGTTTATAGTTAAAAATTCCCTATTATCATGCCTCCCATCTGTAGTTTGTTCCTCCACTGGCCACATAAGCATCTATGACTTTCATGCCACTGTTTGTGTCGCTGGAGCATAAATTATAAACATACAATAGGGGATCACAACTATCAACTGTACCTCTAAAGAAATCTATTTCATAGGTGAAAAAGAATATCAGAGCAAAAATATTTTCAGACCTCTGACAGAAAGCTCCTTTTAATATCATATTAAGTCTCTGCTAGGCTGGCAGGAATAAAACACAGTATGTGTTCAGATCTACAGCTTTTATTCTGTGTTTGGGTTTATTCTTAGAGGTGAATGGATTCAATATACTTTCAACCCAACCACATATTTTAAACTGCTGCTAGTTCACAGTTGTCTACAAATCTCCCAAATTCATAGCATTAAGTCTAGAGACCAACCTCCTCTGCTGCTGCATCCAAGAAGGTGATAACATAGAAATTCTCTCTCCTGTAGAGTTTGAGAATGGAAAATGAAGAGAAAAAAAAGCAAACTGTGATCTATATGATCCCAAGACTCCTGTAATACAATAACAAAATAATAATGAACCTCAGAAAATAATTGTATTCCATGCTTTCCATAGTTCTATAGACTCCAAAAAATATACATTCCACACATTTTCACTTCCCTTCTACATTCCACCTGGTGTACTCCTTGGGAAATCTGGGCCAAATTCTGCCTAGCCACCAAAGCAATGGCAACCAAAGATCTTGCCAGAGAAAACATGATTCTGAAAGGACAACCACTATCAAAAAACTAGCCCCTGTGTAAACCTTTTGTCCATTTACTTTTGGCACAACCACATGTTACAGTTCAGGCCAAACATTATGGAGACAAACTAGACCATTAACCTCGCTATTAACTATCTCCAGCTGTGCTGCCATGCTGTGCTCCAGAGAAAGAAGGTTTTTATATCCATACTCCTTATACCCCAGAATAGGCCCAAGCCTATTAATTAAAGTGTGTGCTAATAAATAAGGGAATCCTACTTGGTTCAGATCACATTGACTACAACTACTTAAAAAACGATTTGCCTCCTGGACCAGTCCACAACCTTGTGCCAATGTTTTCTCTCCCATCTCAAATAAGAGTAATGGCCTCTGATAATAGGAGACAATAAATGGCCAGTGTTGGTTTGGCAAGCAAGATTTTGAATGCAGTCTATTGAAAGAAAGAGAGGACAAGCAGAATTGTGGGGGGAAGGATAGTAGAACAGCCTCGCAAGAATGCACACATCTATGAAATAGTGAAGCAATCAGGCGTTGTAGTATTTTTAGATACTTTCTTTTTCAAGTGCCAAAGATTCCGAATAAATCACAATGGCAAACTGAGTGGCTGAGATGGGACAGATTACAGATGAATGCTGCATGGATCAAATATTCAGCTCCAACCCAAAGCATGAGTCCTAAGTGCTTATCTGATACACTGTAAAAGCTTTCCATGACACATGCTAGCTACTTCTCTTATGGCTATACTAACTGTAGATACCATATCTGCCTCTATATACTTCATAATGTATAAAAACACCTGAAAAGAGTGAGTCATTTCTCTAAGCCCAATATACTTGAAACTCATCCAGATGTTCAGTTATTTATGTATCAACTCTCTAAGCATGGGTAGCAACCTTGAAACACAGAATAATGAAAAAGAAAATTTTGTGCAAATTGATATTTATATTGATATAAAATTGATATGATGGAAAGCCAAGGTATTTTCAGCATTCATTTCAAATATGACTCTGTATACTAGAATTTTGCTTATAATTACTGCTTCACATGCTCACTGAATACAGGAGTTGGAGATGGAAGCAGAGACCACATTTTACACAGAGGCTTATGCCGCAGTCAGTTCTCTCAAAACATCATTTCCTCCATCCTGCAGGAGCAGGTTGTATATATTACACTTAAAATATTTGCATCTATTTGTGTGTGCATTATAAAGATACCTCCTTTATTAGATCACGGGTCCATTTCATTTATTCATTCCCTCGTGTATTTGCAACTTTCAGAGAAATGTGGCATTTGGAAGCAGCATTTCTAGCTGACTGTAGCTCCTTAAGGAGAACTTATCTGTGTTACAGAAGGCTCAAGGCAGAGATTGAGGATCCACTGGGACACAGGTGTGCAATGTAAAATGGCCAGAAGGTCTCCTATATCTAAGCATACATGAAGAGTGTTTAGGGACAACAGATCATTAGTAAAAAAAGTGACACTGACTCTTGACAGCATGTCCTATGGGTAGAGCTCCTAGACAAACCAAAGCTTTCACACTGGTACAGGTATTGGTGGAAATCACCTGGGGAGTCACTGCCTGCTTTTCATCATGTCAGATGAATCCCAACAGGGATATAAAGGAATTGGTCCAATACATACCACCAATACATAATAGGATTCCAGTATCCCTCAATAGGACACACTTTCATTTAATATCAGTTGTACCTCAAGGTGTGTAAGAAGCTCCTTCCTCATTTTCCTCCTCCCACCTCTTCTTTTTTCCTGCAGTTGTTTTTCCAGTGCACTTTTTCCTTACTTTCATAATTTTTCTTAGCATGCCTTTCCCTAAATTCCTATTTTCAGCTTTTCCCATATGTAGTTTCTTGTCCTCCTAGCACTGCTTCCTCTGTCTTCTAAGAATGCCTCAAGCTACAAGAGCCAGCCGTTCATTAAAAGCAAAAGTGAACACTGTTGCACAAGGATCTCTCAGAGGTATGGCAGAGAATACCAAACTCTAAGTAAAGTTGGATAAGCACTTCTTAATAGTACTATTTGGTCCATCTTCTGCAGATGACGTAGAAATGACAGCCTCTTTCCTGACATGCAGAATTTGTGACTGCCCTGTCTAGTCAGAGAAAATTTTCAAAACTTCTAAATTACTCCATGGTTTTTGTAAATATATCTATTGTTTGCATTAAGGAAGAGTATACTGGTCAGCACAATACCCATTCTGAATTCATCATACCCTAAAGCAAAGCAACCAGCTGTTGTGATAGCATCTTACTCATATCAGTATTCCCAACAGCTTAAGTTTGTCCTAGATATTGAACCCACAGGACACCTTGTGGTTAAACTTATTCTTACCCGCAGAAACTTTTTCTCATGATCCTCTGCTTTTCTCATTTTGCCAAGACACTTCATGCCTTTACCCAGTAGCAAATGAGTTTTGGCTATCACTAGCACAAATACAACTTCCTCACAGATAAGACATTGATAAAGACTGTTTCATGGGGCAGAAGGATGAAACAGTTCATCCTTACAATGGCTCAATATTTAAGAGAGGAAGCATTCTGTTACTTCAACAACTCTCAGTGGTTCTCCAACTGACATTAACTTGAATGTAAAAGATGCCCTGCAAGTTGCAATAGAGTAAATTTAAGAGGAAGAGCAGCTGAAGGGAGTCATTACTTGTTAAAAGGTACAAAATGTTTCCTTTGTCAGTAACATTTTTCATCATATAAGCTGCTTGTGTGTTACTTGGGCTTTATTTCACGTGGATAAATGAAATGGAGGAACAGTCACGGTTCCATTGGTTTCGTTTTCTGAGTCTCGTGCACTACCATCAAATCCCTGTAACAACTCTACTGCAGGCATTACCATTTAAAAATAACTAATGTTTTAACCATTGTTTCTATCTGATGAGAAATAAAAAATCCACCGAATACTTCCTTATTAAGTAACCAACAGACAGGTACATTCAGAAATGTGGATGGCACTGAAAATGAGTTGAAAGTTTAGGAGCTAGAGAAGGGTGGAAAGGGCAGTTTAGATGAAAAGGGGCCAAAATCTAGGGAAAATGAACATACATGTGCTCTCTCACATAAGGTGGAAGCCCAGAGCAGTGAAGCTAGACACTTGTTAGCTTCACATAACATCAAGCTAGTGATGAGATACAAGTTCAGAGGTGATCTAAGGTATGGCATTCTGCAAAAGAAAGGAGTTTTTTTCTTTTAGCTGTCATTTTTATCTTTCCATGTTCTGTTTCTGACATAAGAACTTATTTTTGAGAAATGTTTTTCCTACAGTTACTCATGTTTCAGATAGATTTTGATTTTTATTCTAAAACAGTGCAAAAGTGTATCTTACTACTTCTCACCATTACAAGCTTAAAATGAATTAAAGCTGTCATTAATTTCTAAAAGCTACAAATCATGCGTATCATGAGAGCCAAAATGGAAAACACATGTAATATACAGTTCAACTGAAAACATTTTCTGTAAAAATATCATCTTGATATTTTGTATTTTTTGCATAACATGGATTCAGATCATATTTCCCCAGTTTTCGTATAGACACTTTTCTGTTACTGCTAACTGTACCTATAGATAAAATATTAAGCTGCAAACTCTCTTTATGCTTCAACACCTATAGTAATGATCCAGAAACAAAATTATTCCTCAATAGCAGCTGTGCAAATCCACTGTGTCTAAATTATGACCTTAGTTTTGTTTAGCCCAAACAGTCCTACATGGTGGTTGCGCAGGTGTAGCTAAGAGCCTGCCTGGTGTTTGTCACTGATGATGTATATGTTATGGAAAAACAGTGTGACTTTCAGTTCTCTAACAGACTAGAGCTGTAAGGCTGACAATGGTATGTGGAGCGAAATGTCTTAATTATAACTTGGAGGGGTTGGATCTGGAAAACAGTGGGAAGCATTACAACATCACTCTGGTGGCAGAGTCCCTTGTTGGACAACCATAATGACTAAGTATGCATTTTTCTTCTGAAGCTTTAAAGAAATAAAAAAATGCAAAGGTGGATTAACAATTGAGCCAACAGCCTAAAACTAATTGCATAGTCAATTACAAAAGTTCCTTATCACCAAAGCAAATGACCTGGTATCCTATCTGAAGGACTACAAGCCCTAACATATGAGAAAAGGTGGGACACTAAGGAAAGAGAAAAACCAAGTACAATCCAACAGAGGACATGTGGCCGTGAGCCTCTTCTAGCAAGCAAAAGACTATTCTGAAGCATCAGAAATCAAGCAAAGGGTGGAACTCCCCTGTGTCTTTCAAGCAACTTGATGGTTAGGCTGCTACTCTACACTGGCAGCACACAGTTTATGAGAAATCTAGCAACACAGCAGGAAACACAAAATCATTTTCCATCTTTTCTTAGAAAACAAATTTCCCCTGGATTTGATTGGCTGTTTTGCAAAGTTTTTCACTAACTGTCCAACCATCCTCTGCTTAACCAGCCACCTTGAACTGAGCACCTTCCTCAGCAACATCATGCTACACACTTTGCACCCAAGCAGCTTCATTTCTATATAGCTCTGTTTCCTACCCATGCTGGGGAAAAAAACTCTTAAGACTCCAGGAGTCACAGTCAGGGTGGAGGACTGCAAAGCATGCTTTCCTCCTCCCTAAAACGCAAGTTATTTTGTAACCTTTCTCAGATGAAAGAGCAACCGCAGTTTGCGATACAGAGAAGAGAAAGGCACCAGAGAGCCTTTGGCTTACCAGAAGAAGCCGATCTCCATCAAATAGTTGCTTCTTAGGCATCAGGAAGGTACAAAGGAGACCAAAGCAGGGAGGAGTAAGTGGGACTGATCAAAATTACCTCCTGGGAGCTGGTAACTAGAGAGGATGTGCGCGGTTCGCCCGGGAGGTTCACACCCAGCCCCAGGTCATTTCAGCGAAGGCAAAAGTACCAGTTAGGTCACAGCAGGCATCTCACGGCGGGCTTCGCAAAGCCTTGAACGTCTCTTAGCCCGAGACCCCAGGCATTAAGCGTTTGCGTACCGTCCCCGTAGACACACGCACGTTTTTCCAAGACAGCACAGATGCGTTTACCCCATGCGAGCAGGCAGCTCCCCCCCTCCCCGCCCCACGCCAAGTTGCAAGACTTGCTGCTTGCAGGTGGGGGGCGAGACCCCACGGTAACTAAGAAGAAAAGCCTCGCGCCCCCACGCCGCTCGCGTCCTACCGCCTGTGGAGCTGGCCTCCTCCAGCTGCGCCGAGATGCTCTCCACCCTCCTCACGTTCATGCTGGGAGGCGGGAGGCACCCGGAGCCGCGGCGAGGCGGGACGCGGCGGGGGAGCGCGGCAGCACCGCCGCGCCGGGGCCGCGGGAGCCGCCGGCCGAGCTCCGCGGGCGAGTCCGCTGCGTGCCCGGGCCGCCGGGCTCAGACGAGGGAGGTGACCGGGGGGATCTTGGCGCTCTCCTCCTCCCAGGGCTGCAGGTTCTGCAGCGCGAACAGCGACGAGTTGTGCAGGCACAGCGGGTCGGGCTGGATCGACTCGTTCAGCGACTTCTGGAAGGCGTCGTGCTGCAGCTGCAGCATCAGCCGGCTCGCCTGCTGCCGCTCGGCCTCCCGCTCCTCCGCCGTCTGCCGCCTGCCGGGGGACACGCTCAGCCCGCGCCCCGGGACGCCCCTCCGGCCCGGGGCTCCCCGGGACGCGGCGGCTTCGGGGGCGGTGGGGGGCGGCCGCGGGCACAGGGCGGGCTGCGGCCGGCAGGGCAGCGCGCCGCTTCCTAACCGGGGCTCGGCACCGCCGGGCGGGCGGCAGCCGCTGGGCCTGTAACGGCGGGAAGCGCCTGCAAACCCCATGCCCCGCTTCCCACTAGTCCCTCGTTTCCGACTAGTCCCCCGTTCTCCCAGTGTCCCCCCGGTTGTCCCGAATAATTCCCCGTTTTCCGAGCAATTCCCCGTTTTCCGAGCAATTCCCCGTTTTCCGAGCAATCCCTCGTTTTTACCACTAGCCCCCCCGTTTTCCGAATGGGGGACTATTAAAAAAAAAAAAAAGGAAGAAAAAAGGTAAAAACAAGTGCCAGCACTAATAATAATATTATAATACGAAAAATTCACTCCCAACCGTTTGGCAGCCGGGGGCCGGCGAGGGCTGCAATCCCGGCTGGAGCCGGGGGCTACCCGGGGGCGGCGGGCAGGGACCTCCGCCGGGGGCGGCGGCGGGACGGGGCGGCCCCGGGGGCGCGGGACTCACCGCCATTTGGTGCGCCGGTTCTGGAACCAGGTCTTCACCTGGGCGTCCGTCATCTTGAGGGACTTGGCGAGGGCAGCGCGCTCGGCCGAGGCCAGGTACTTCTGCCGGTGGAAGCGCTTCTCCAGCTCGCAGATCTGCACCCGGGAGAAGGACGTCCGCGGCTTCTTGCGCTTCGGCGGGGTCCGGTTCTGGTAGGGATGCCCGATCCGCCTTGTCACCGTGAAGGGCGTCAGCGCCGCCGCCGCTGCCCGGGTGGGAGAGTTTCACAGTTTAATATACCACATCACAATGACTACCAACCATACAGGAATAGGCAATTCAATGCACAAAACCACA